>CM070787.1:36550054-37150054 GCA_036346955.1 Dipus sagitta | reverse complement strand
CATCCTTCATACTGCTCAAACCATCCCCTCTTTAGACTGGGCTGCACTGGAACACATACATGGGTTTGATTATGCCAATCTCCCCCCCAACTCGGAAGGCACCACAAACTCTTTTCCACCCTACAGTGCTGGGGAGGGGATGGAACCTAGGGCCTCGTGCATGCTAGGCAAGAACTCCTACCACTAAGCTATACATTGGCCCTTGTAGGTGTGTGCACATGTACGTGTTCATTTGTGTGTGGGTGCAAATGTCTGTGTGCATGTATGTGTGGAGCCAGTAGACAATCTCAGGCCATTCTTCAGGAATACATTTAACTTTTGTTTTAAAACTGAAGTTTGCCATTTTTAAATTTATTATTTTTATTTTTTATTTATTTGAGAGAGAGAGAGAATGGGCATGCCAGGACCTCCAGCCACTGCCAATGAACTCTAGATGCATGCGTTACATTATACATCTGGCTTACATGGGTCTTAGGGAATAGCAACTGGGCCCCTTGGCTTTGCAGGCAAGCACCTTAACTACTAAACAACCTCTCCAGCCCACATCTACCTTTTTAGAGATAAGATCCTTTATTGGTCTAGAACTTGCCAAGTAGGCTAGAGTGGCTGACCAGTAAGACCCAGGGATTTATATATATATATATATATATATATACATATATATATATATATATATATATATATATATACACACACATACACACACACACACACATCCCCAATGCTGGGATTATAAGCATGTATCACCATGTGGATTTTTTACAAGCGTTCGCGGGGGGGGGGGGGGTATCAAACGCAAGTCCTTGGGCTTACAAAGCAAGCACTTTACAATCTGAGCTATCTCTGCAGCACCCTGTTCCTTTTTAGTATTTTATTCTGAGACACTAAGTTGCCCAGACTCGAGCCAAACTTGCTCTGTCTGTAAAGCAAGCACGACTTGAACCTTGGAAAGTCTTGCCTCAGCCTCCTGAATAGCTGAGGCTGCGGGGCCTGTGGTCAGAACGAACTTCCTGAGTTCTTAATCTGACTGCGGGGATTGAAGTTTCTTAGAGCTACTCTCAGGAACAAGACCATACTAGATACCCTTTATGTACCCTCCTACATTCCTTTACCTGCCTCCTTTCTGAAAAAAAAGTCAGCCCTGTTTCTACCCCAAGTGAGCCAGGGCCCTGCACAGCTGATAAGCCTCACCCGCCATCTGTTTTGGGGCTGTCTTTTACGTCCACAAGGACATAGGGCATCAGAATTGGGCATGGGATCTGACTTCCCGGGCAGCGCCCAGGGAAATGGGAGATGGAAGGTAGCTTCCAGGACAGATGGGCAGGACAGTTCTCCTTCTCTTTCCTTTCAGGGATTTTCCAAGGCCGTTTCCTCTTACCACCCTCCTGATGTTCCAAGCAGATCCACCATCCGCACGTGCTGACAGCGTCTTTCTCCGCTCAGGATCACGTGGTGGCTCCTCAGGGCTCAGATAGGTCTCTTCTGCTCTGGTCCGCTCCTTGCCGTCATTTACCCGTTTAATCCCGTCTCGCACCTCCCACGGTAAGTGTCAGCTCTCTCATTCTTGTCCCAGCCTCCACTTTCCAGAGGCCTCACTGACCTTATCCTTCCATCACACTCTGCAGGTGTGAATGTGCTGCTCTCTCATTCCTCCTTCAGCCCTCTGAAGGTGCCCTCTCCTCTCTCCTGAGGGAATCCTGGATGTGGGAGCATTCTTCCCCACGGCCGTGATACCCCATGGGCCCAATATCTTTTTTTCAAGGCAGGGTCTCACTCTAGCTCAGGCTGACCTGGAATTCACTATGTAGTCTCAGGATGGTCTCAAACTCATGGTGATGCTCCTACCTCTGCCTCCCGAGTGCTGAGGCTAAAGGCCTGCACCACCATGCCCGGCTTGGGCTCAATGTCTTGTTTGGCTTCTCTTTAGCACACTGTTTCTTCCCAGGTGAACACGTTTATTCCACAGTGTGCTTCCCCTTCTGCTGCTCCTGCTGGATCAGAAGTTATTCACTCTGGTAGTTCCTAATTCATAAGGGTCAAATAAACATGTGTTGATCAAACTGATATTTTTGAAAAGGGCCAAACTCTATAAAGGAAAGATACACCAGTAAGAAAATGATGCTAATACTAGAGAGATGGCTTAGCGGTTAAGGCACTTGCCTGTGAAGCCTAAGGAACCATGTTCGATTCTCCAGATTCCACATAAGCCAGGCACACAAGGTGACATAAGCATAAGGTCGCAAATGCACACAAGGGAGTGCATGCATCTGGAGTTCAGTTGCAGTGGCTAGAGGCCCTGGTGCACCAATTCTGTCTCTCTCACACACACTTTCTTTCACTTTTGCTCTCTCACGTAAGAAAAAGACCAGTCTGTTAGGTTTGCCTCAAAAAAAAAAAAAAAAAAAAAAAAAAAAAAAAAAAGATGCTAGTGCTCCAATATTTCCCCTGAAAGTCCTAAAAGTTAGTATATATTTTCTCCTATTTAAATTTATTTATTTATTTATTTGAAAGAGAGAGAGAGAGGAAGAGGCAGATGGAGAGAGAGAATAGGTATACCAGGGCCTTTGACCACTACAAATAAGTTCCAGGGACATGTACCACCTTTGTGCACCTGGCTTATGTGGGTCCTGGAGAATCAAAACTGTTTTCTTTGGCTTTGCAGACAAGTGCCTTAACCACTAAGCCATCTCTCCAGCCCTTTTTTATTTTTTATTTTTTTACCTTTTAAGAAAAGGCCTTCTCTGCATAGCTGAGGCGGGCCTCCAACTGGTAGCACTTCTGCTGCCTCTGCCACCTGAGTGGTGAGATTCAGAGGTATATTGTCACACCCAGGAACAGACTTAAAAGAAAACCTAAAATGTACAACATTCTGGATTTTGTTTTATCACTGTGAACCTTCTGAGAAGTAGATATTTTAAAGTACAATTTAATGGTTAGGGTTAATGACTAGGTGTAAGTCTGGCTTCAGAAGCAGACTGCCTAGTTTAGGTACCATCTCTTCCACTGGCCTGTTTTGGCATGTGTGTGTGTGTGTGTGTGTGTGTGTGTGTGTGTGTGTGTTTGACATACACATGAGCATCGTTTCCCTCATATGAAAAAATAATGTTATTATTAGTCTACCTTGCAGAATTGCTGAGAACAGTGAATAAGTGACATAGCTGAGGGCTTGGCACAGTGTGACAGGTAGTGATGAATAAACAGCAGCTATATAACTATTATTATCAAAGAGGGCACTGTCAGCATCACCTCTTGAAGTTTAGTGTACTAATTAGGAAACCCAAAAGCCTGCCCTCTGTGTTGTAAGCTATAGCGAAAGGTACCGTCTTACACAGGAGGAAAGTGCCCTCCAGTAACTCAAAGATACCATACAGAACATTCTTGTATGTGGCGTAAGCCCAATTCTCTAAGCCCAGCCCTCATGTCCGAGAGTGGCTGCCAGTGGAAAGTGGAGCTACATGCTCCTTTGTCCTCAACCACACTCTTAAGCCAGAAAAGTCAATCTCCCCTTCATTGTAGTTGGACTGACCTTAGTTACGCGACCAATCAGTCCCAGGGATCGGGGATGGGGTAGGTATGGTGTGACCTGACTGGCTTAGATTCATGAAGATCTACTCCCAGAGCCTGATCTTGGGGAATATTCTCTCAAGCTATGAATACTTGCCTAAAAGCTGAGTTCTGTTAGGAAAACATAGCAGAGGCCTGGGGAGATGGCTCAGTCAATAAAGCGCTTACCTCACAAGCATGTGGATCTGAGTTAGACCTCCCAAACCCATGTAAAAATGCCATACATGATGATGCATGCTTGTGACCCCAGCTCCATAGAGACAGAGACAGGTGGATCCCAGAGGCTTGCTGGCCCACCAGTCTAGCCCACTTGGTGAGGTCCAGGCCAATGAGAGAACTTGTCTCCAAAAAAGTGGCCATCATTCCCGAGGAACAACCCCCAAGGTTGTTCTCTAGCCTCTGCCCACACATGCACGCTTGTGTATGTACACACACATACACATGAGTTAAAAAAAAATCAGCAACAAATAGCAGAATTGAAGGAAAGCCAACTGAGCAACCAGCAATGCTCACCACATAGACTGTCGCTGTTAGAACACATGGAGATGTCGCTATGAATGAAGAGGGTGAATTTTAACACACTGTGTTGTGGTGACAGTGAATAGATGTTACTTATTCATGTGCATATTGTATATCTTTTAGGCTGCGATTTATGGATTTCTTGGTGCCAGTGAAGCTAAGTCCCTCTCAGTATTCTCTTCCACCTTCACAAACACCCTCCTTCACTTTATCAGCAAATATGTGTTGTGTACATGCCATACTTCAGGAGCGGCTCAGTACTGGGAATACGACAGTAAAAATGACCAACACCCCTTGTCCTCACAGAGGTTAAGAAGGACAGATTGAGGTCCAGAAGGCTTCATAGCTTAGGGTTGGCAGAGCTGAGAGTTGGACATGGAGCATCCAACTCTGAAGCTGAGTGGCTTCAGTAGGTAGAGCAGGAAGTACTATGACTGTGAGGTCAGTTAGATGCTGAAATTCACTCACAGTGCTCATCAGATCACAGGCTTGCTTTGATCTAGCTTCTGCTTTTTTTGGTGGGAGGATTCATTGTGTGGAAGAGGCCTTGCCCCAGGGATGTCACACTGTGACCTGTACTGGAAGCTCAGGCTGAGAGTTCCCAGGACAGAGAGGACCAGAGAACAAGCTGTAGGAGAGCCATTCAAAAAAAGGGGGCGGGGGGAATTGGGATGGAGAGATTGCTTAGTGGTTAAGGTGCTTGCCTGCAAAGCCAAAGGATCCAGGTTTGATTACGTTGTATCCATGTAAGCTAGATGCACAAGGTGGCACATGTGTCTGGAGTTTGTTTGCAGTGGCGTGAGGCTTTGGCATGCCCATTGTCCCTCTCTGTCTCTTTCTCTCTCTCTCTCTCTCTCTCTCTCTCTCTCTCTCTCATAAATAAATTAGAAAAAAAGGGTGTCTCAGGCTGACTCCGTGAGCAAGGAGGGCTCAAGAAAAGCTTTCCATGGGAACGAATCTTTTCTTTTTGGACTTCTAGCTATTTCTGTTCATGCTTCTCTTGCTACTATGGGGAACTTGAGTAAATTGACACTAAACATTATAATTTTACATCATATCACATTATAATCATTTATTAAGTAAAGCTTTAGTATCCAACTTTAAGTTATTTTGACTTTTAAATTTATAATAGAATCAGCTATGCACAATTTGTTTTAATTGTCCCCTAGTCACATGAACTTGACTGGATTCAAAAATGTCTTCACAATAGCACTGTTTGCTTAGTCGGTTTTTCAAGATAGGGCCTCACTTTGGCCCAGGCTGACCTGGAATTCACTATGTAGTCTCAGGGTGGCCTCGAACTCACAGTGATCCTACTACCTCTGCCCCTCGGGTGAGAGCTCTTCTCACTGCAAACATCACAGACAAGCTCAGGACCCTGGACCTCAGGTGAGCCCTTCCCACTGCAAATCTATTTTCACAGCTGTCAGAGGTTGGCTGGACTGTGGAAGGAAGTACAGAGGTTTTTTCTTCTTTAAAATTACAGTCATTCTGTATTCCCTGAAAAACCTTGCACTATGAATGATGATTCGGTTTACAAAATTGTGAAATGTATGTAATTTGGGAAAAATATGTTCATGGAAATGGGCAGGTATTTCCCTCCAAAGGTCCTGTTGAATAGCATGATTATTTTACAATTAAAAATGCGCACACATATACACATGCATATAGATATATACATATACATAGTAAACATACAGAAAGCAATTGAGCTGTGATTGGTTCCAGCTCATGCTACTGTCTGAAAGCATTCCATTGGCAGGTACTCTGCATTGTTTTCCAAGTAATCTGGTTATATGCCAAGAAAAGCAAAAATAAGTCAATGTTGTCGCAAGTTTTCAGAGAGAGAGGGAGGGAAAGAGAGAAAGAGTAGGGGCAAGGAGTTGTTTCCATGGCTTTTAATAAAAGCATATGGAGAAATAATGTGAAAAGTGAAAATTAGTGTGCAGTAGCAAACCAAATCTATAAATATTTCCTAATTTTAGTCCCATAAGGTCTCATTGTTTGGTGGTTAGTTTTATTATGAGTAATCATGGGCTGTTTTCTGTTCATGTCTAGCTTTTCTGGGGATCTCCATCTGTACCATGCATTGCTGAAATAGCACCCACTAATTTCTTTTTCATTTACCTCATTTTGTGTGTATATATATATATATATATATATATATATCAAGTAAGAAGTTAGATGTATTCAACTGGAACATATAAACTACATTTTTAGAGTCAGAGTATGTTGTATATAAACTTAAAACCCAGAGATAAAGTCTTCTGTGACATCATCCTTAGAAAATAAAATAGCTCCAGTTGTAAATGTCCTCAGTTTCCATGAGAGGTTGAGAAGTCCCTCATTTTCAGGTTCCATCGTGGTCTGTCCCCTCCCAAACTCCTCCTAGGATTGGATTACCATTGTGGTGTCAGGAGATGGAGTCCTTGAAAGGTCATAAGGTCATGATAGGAATTAATGTTGTTCTCATGGAACTACATGTTGCCACAGAGTGGTCTCTGATAAACCCAGACTGCCCCTCAAGTTTGATTTCTTACCTAATTGCCATTCCACTCTCCTTCATTTCCTCCATAATGTAGCTGGATATCCTCCAAAGAAGCCAAGCATGTATTCTTAGACTCTCCAGATCTAGTGCATGAGGGAAAATTACTTTTTTTTTTTTCCTTTTAAATGATCCCACTTCAGGTATTTTGATGTAACACAGAAAACAGACTAAAGCCAGGCATGGTGGTGGCCACCTTTAATCCCAATACTCAAGGCAGAAGGAGGGCGATTGCCATGGGTTCAAGGCTACCCTGAGCCTACATAGTGAATACTAGGACAGCCTGGGCTACAGCAAGACTCTACCTTGAAAAAAAAATGAGAAAAGAAGAAAGAAAAAAAGAAAGAAGAAACCGAGACTGTTGTTTGTTGAGTCCTGAGAAACTGGGAATGGCTTCCCCGTAGCAGGTAGGGGTGGACAGAGTAACCTTGCTTTGCTCAGAAATCGGGTGCTCAGCTGTGACCTTTGTCAGCATAATCTCCTCTTCCTTTCTGCAACAGCTTCATTCCCTAGGAGAAGGAGGTCCTCCTCTTCCCCACCCTGACTTCAGGTTGGGGGGAACACCCACGTGGATGTCATCATCACAGGCCTCCACAGTATGACCCCATCCAGTCACTGCATTCCACCCTTTGGCCGCATTGGCTGCTTCAGCAAAGAACATAATCTAAGATGCTCCCCAGGGACTTGATCCCTGGACTTCTGGTGGAATTACCTCAGGAGAGGAGCTAGCATGTCCACACCATACACACACACACACACACACACACACACACACACACACACACACGGGAAATGAGCAACACAAAGTGGGCACCTAAAGCTATGAGGGCAACTTTAGGACATAACCAAACAGAAAAGTAAACCAGCCCATCAGCAATCATGGTAGAGGAGCTGCTGCCCCTGCCGAAATCCTTATCATTTCCAGTCAACAGTCATCTCCTTGTATCCATGGGATACTGATGACAAGACCCTTGCAGAACCCAATTCCATCAATGCTCAATGACATCATATAGGAAATAGAGTTGGATTCATACACATTCATAGAAGTAGTTGTGGTCCTGTGTTCTTTGAGGGATGATGACTATGAAAATAGTCTGGGCACGTTCGAAAGTCAAATACAGTCCTCCCACCCCAAATATTGTCAATCCAAGGTTGGTTGGATGCGCAGCTGTGGAAGGAGCAGAGAGCAAGGCTGAGCATAGCTAATAGCGCTTTGCGGCAGCCATTCCACTGGCCTGTTGTTACTCCCAACTGAAAGACTCCTGAGGAATTCAGAAGGTCAGGGTTAAGTTCTTCAGAACGTAGAGGGAAAGGCTTGGGGCAATTGTGTCACAAACTAAAGAAGAGTCTGAAAGCTTTAAAGGTTCTGTATGTACCTGGAAAAACAAGTTAGGAAATGGTTGTCACAGAAAGTGCTTAGATTTGGCATGAAGGGAGCAATACATACTTGGAGAAATTCAATGATTTCTGTGGCAGCTGTGGTTTGACCACATAAGCATTCAATAATTATGTTTTTTTGAATACTTTATTTTACTTGTTTACTGGATAGAGAAAGAGGCAGACACAGAAAGAGAAGGACAGAGAGAGAAAATGGGCATGCCAGGGCCATCAGCAGCTGCAAATGAGCTCCAGACGCATGTGCCACCTTGTGCATCTGGCTGACATGGGTCCTGGAGAATCAAACCTGGGTCCTTTGGCTTTGCAGGCAAGCACCTTAACTTCTAAGTCATCTCTCCAGCCCCATATCATGTCTTTAAAAAGAAACATTTATTTTATTTATGAGAGAGAGAAAGAGGAAGAAAAAGAGGGAGGGAATGGGCATATCAAAGTCTCTAGACACTGCAAGTGAACTCCAAACACATGAGCCATCTGGTGCATCTGGCTTACATGGGCATTAGGGACCTGAACCTGGGTCCTTAGGCTTCACAGGCAAGCACCTTAACCACTGAAGAATCTCTCCAGCCCTAATTATTGTTTTTTAAAATGTAGATATTTCCGATTTTCTCAAATAAAGACACTTGCACAGAAGAGAGGTGAGAGGGAAGAGAGAGGATGGCACCAAACTTGAGTTATATAGCAGGAAAACACAGCGTACTACGGGGCATACAGTTCACAGTAATTATGTTTCAAAGTAGCTAGGAGAAAGGATGTGAATGTTTCTGCCACAAAGAAATGATAAATGTTTGAGGGAATGAAAATACTAATTACCTTCACTTGATCACTGCACTGATAAACACATATTGAAATATCACACTACAGTCCTTTATTATGTCTAGTTATTTTATGTTGATTAAAAAAACTGAAGATTTGCAAAAATCACAGAGCTCATAAAAGGGCCAATATTCACATTTAGCTCACAGCATCATGAGGATTGAGTGAGGCAAACCCGTGATAATTTTACGTCATGTCAAGTGCTCAGTAGATTTCAGTTTTGTTACACTTAATAGTCGTTTGGGGATGCCAGGAGGATTATCTAAGACAATGCAAACGAAACGCCTCAAGTAAGTCCTTGCTGTAGAAAATGCTTATTTTAATGCCCACTATTATCATCTTTATCAGAAACAGCTCATCTGCTCTGGCCTGCAGGGCTTCCATAGAAGCAAGTCATGCACGGTAGTCTGTGGATAAGCTTTCTTCTTCTATCATTTGGGCTGCTTGCCAGCCTCGGGTTTCAACAACCTTCACGATAGCACAGAAACAGAGGCTCATGTAGCCTAGGCTGGCCTTGGACTCTGAGAATGACCTTGAATTTGTGATCCTCCTGCCTAACGCTTCCCAAATGCTAAGATTACAGGTGTGTGCCACCATGTCTGCTTCATGCATATTAGGCAAGCACTCTACCAACTGAGCTACGTCTCCAGCCTGAAAAATTTGTAATTTATAACTGCACAGTGGCTGCTAGCCACATGTGGCTGCTTAACTTTAAATTAATTAAAATTGAAGCAAAACTTATGTTCCTCCTTTTCAAGGGCTCCACAGCCTCCTATCCCTTGTCATGTTGCTGTAACTGCACAGGTGTGACACTTCTGCTGCTGTGAGAAGTTTTGTTGGACTGGGCCATGCTGTACTGGTAGCCACTGAAACCAGAACTGTGGGCTAGGGAGACGGCTCAGTGGCTAGAGGGGCTTGCTTGCAAAACCTGATGGACACTGGTGCGCCCATACATATGTATGCCAGTAAATAAATAAAAACAGAGCTGCCAAAAAGCAGACAGCCCTTTATGGTCATTTTCCCAAAGACCTCACAGGGTGGTCTCCTTGACCCAGTGACAACAGACTAGCAGACTCAGGACCCACGTGGTCTGTAGCAGCAGAGGGGAGCAGAGTACTTGGGATGAGCCTCCTGTGTACAGGGTGTAGAATCAGAATGGAAGACTGCTGATTTATGAAGAGAACCCTTACCGCCTCCCCAGCCCAGTGACTAGGACTCTGGCCTCGCCCTCTCCCAGCCCGCAAAGTCCATTATCACAGGGCTGCAGCCAGAGGTGGGTCAGGGCCAGTGGGCTATGTGATCTGAATGTGGTATGTTCCCCAGGCTCAAGTGAATCTCTGGTGTTACCCCATCTGTAAAGTCAGATCTGCTCATCCTCAGGCCTTGACTGCTGAGGTTCAATTTTAGGTTGCTATTTTCCCAGACGTACCTTACCATTGTTGGTCTTCCCCTTAATTCACTTTTTATGCATGTTTGTGTGTGTGTGTGTGTGCGCGCGCATGCGTGCGCTTATACACAAATGTGTGTGGAAGCTAGAGAACAACATTGGTGTTGTTGAGGATTATTGTTCATTGTTACTGAGACCAGGCCTCTTGAATCCCAACCTGATGTCACATTGCTGGCACTTTCGATCCTCCTGCCTCATTCTCCCTCATGCTAGGATGGTAGGCTTTTGCTACCGTACCTAGTTTAGGAAGTGCTGCAGATTAAGCTCAGGGCTTTGTGCATACTAGGCACTCTACTCAATGAGCCACAACATCCCCTGCCCTGCCGACGTTTTTGGAAACAGGGTCTCTCATTGGCCTGGAATTCACCCACTAGACTAGACTAGCTAGCAGCAAGCTCCAGAGGTCCTTCTGTCTCCACCTCCCCAGGGTATATGCCACCATGCTTGGAGATTTTATGTGGGTCCTGGGGATTGAATTCAGGTCCTCATGCATATGAAGCAAGCACTTTACTGACTGAGTAATCAGCACAGTCCCCTTTAATTCTTTATTTTAAAATAATCTTAGATTCACGAAGCATTGCACAAATAACTCAGAAGCTTGCTTGTATCTTTCCCCCAACTTTCACCTACACGGGCCTATTACATACCAGTGTATGTTGTCAAACCAGGACATTGACACTGGCCTGATGCCCTTTTAATAATAGCAGGTCGGTTAATAGATCCTTATAGGGCTGGAGAGATGGCTTAGCAGTTAAGTGCTTGCCTGTGAAGCCTAAGGATGCCGGTTCGAGGCTTGATTCCCCAGGACCCACGTTAGCCAGATGCACAAGGGGGCACACGTGTCTGGAGTTCGTTTGCAGTGGCTGGAGGCCCTGGCGCACCCATTCTTTCTCTCTCTCTCCCTCTTTCTCTCTCTGTCTATTGCTCTTAAATAAATAAAAATAAACAACAAAAATATTTTAAAAAAATAGATCCTTATATATGTCAGTCATTTCATTTGATTCTCACAACAATATCATGTGCCATTAGTATGGTTATTATTATTGTGTGTTTGCATGCATGTGTGCGTATGTGTTTGTGTGTGGGAGGGCATGCTTGTGCTATGGCTTATATGTGGGAGTCAGAGAAGAAACTTGAGGAATTAGTCCTCTTCTTTCGCCTTTACTGAGACAAGGTCTTTCTTGTATTTATATTTCTTGTATTCTTGTATTTTTGTTGTTGATGGTGTTGCTTGTTGGTGTTTTTGCCACTAGGAAGGCCAAACTAGATGGTCTATAAGCTTTAGGATTCTCCTGGCTGTGCCTCCCATTGCCATAGGTGTGTTGAGATTGCAAACATGGTACTGGGGAGGGTTGAACTCAGACCAGCAGACTTGTGAAGCAAGTGCCTTTAACCACTGAACCATCTCTTCACTACCTATTGTCATCAGCTCCCCATTGCTGGGAGGAACCTCCCAACCCGACACAGTTTGTGTAGGGGGAGCGGGATTTATTTCAGGCTTACAGATCCGGGGGCAGTTTTAACAATGGTGGAAGAAGCTGGCCCCCTGTCACAGATCCAAGCATAGAGACACCACCGAACAGCCACACCACAAGCAAGAGCAAAAGCAACAGCAAACGCGCAGGGACCCGCAGCAAGCAGCAGGGAGTGTGACAGAGCTCACACCGCCCTGCACACCGTAGGCTGGCATTCCAGATCTGCCCCAAACACACCTTAGCGCTGGACCCCAGCATCCACCCACAGGGACACCTCCTCCAGCCAGGCAGCTGGATATCCAAGTTAAAATTTTTAATAAGCCAGGTGTGGTGGCGCACGCCTTTAATCCCAGCACTCGGAAGGCAGAGGTAGGAGGATCGCTGTGAGTTGGAGGCCATCCTGAGACTACATAGTGAATTCCAGGTCAGCCTGGACCAGAGTGAGACCCTACTGCAAAAAAACAAACAAACAAACAAACAAACAAAAGTTTTAATAAAACACCCACGTCTACTGGGGGATATGCATTCAAACTACCACATCAGCCATCCATGTTCATCATAACCAATGCCTGGTGCTTATGATTAGCTCCATGTTATTGACAAGAGACTGATGCATTGAGAAATTAAATATCTTTCCCAAGGCCTCCACCAAGTTTGACTCCAGAACACATTATGTATGAATGTACAAAGACTTGAACTAGCAGACCTTAAAGGCCAAACAGAAAAAGCATTTTACCTGTTTTCATAGCTCCTACATATCCGCGCTGCCTCAGGAGAAAAGGATAAAGTTGACTATAGCCCCAAAGTCTCACAACACATTGCGAAAACCAAACTTTGCCCCAAAGTTTAATCAACTTATCCCACCGCCTAAGAATGATAAACAACAGTATCAGATCATAAAGGACACTATAGACTAGTTGTACATTTTATATGTTAAGAGCTCATTAGATGTCGCCGCTCAGTAGAGCTGGAGCAAGCCCTCCATAGTCAACAGTGTCAGAGCTAGAAGGTAGAGCTTTGTGACAGAGCTCTTGCCTAGATTGTGCACGGCTCCCTGGCACTTGGCGGTGATGGCAGGCTCTCAGAGAACTGGCCTTAGGACATTGAGTTACAACTCTCAACTTGGTAATGGGGAAACTGATACTGTACAAACACCCAGCGTGATATGTGGGGTGTCCTACTGGGGACATCTCTCAGGGCCTGGTATGGCAGGCTGAAGGCCCTGGTGCACCCATTCACTCTCTCTCTCTCTCTTTCTCTCTCAAATAAATTTTAAAAAATTAAGTAAGAAATCTATGGGTTCACACAAACTGGATATAGAAGTGACACGTTTGCAAATCAGTGTGACAATTTTAAAATAACTGGTAGCTGCACTTGGTGGATACCGGGTAGGATTTAGGGGTTTCCTCAGCTCTAAGGAAGACCATAAGCCCTGTGGTTAAGATAGTGGGGGGGGGGGGCAGGGATGAGGGTAAGGATGGTACCAACGCATGCTGTTTACACACTGAGTATGTCCATAACTAATAATAAAAAAGATAGTGTGACCCACCCAGAAAAGAAGGCAGTTCTGCTCAAAACAACCCATAAGCTCATCTCCTGACCCTTCTCTCTCTCTACTCCTCCATCTCTACCAGTTACGATGGGAGTCTACTAAACAGTCACAGGAGTACGGAGGGAAGAATGCTGTGATGAGGTCATAAAAGCATAATTATTGTGGGTCACTAGCCAGGGTGTGGATTGCACACACCAGATCAAAAACATTAAGGACGTGAACAAACTGGGAATAGTTAGTAGTTAACCACTCAGGATCCTCAGGGTGACAGTTCCCCACCAGACGTGATTCTCTGACGCCTTTCTACCGAAACACACTCTCCCCTTTTGGGGTCCCCAGAGACTGGCCGATCTTATGCATCTACTTGGTGAACCCAAGCTAACAACTGAATGCAAAGCAACAGCATCAGTAGTCTAGAGACCAGGAGACTCGATCCCTGGCTGCCTCGGATGGCCATCTCTCACAGTCAGGACCAACAGAGAAGGGAGGGGTCTCCCTAGAAGCAGTCACTTGTCTCTAGAACATTGTGACTATTCTGTAGGTGGGTGCCTATGCCTCAAGAAGGTACCTATGTAGTGAAAATAACTGTGAACCCATGGCCTATTCCCAGCTCGGTTCCTTAGTCCCTATGACAAATTCTCCTTCCTCACTTGTAAAGTGAGGTGTGTGAAATATATTATTTCTCTTATACTTGACTGAGGAGTTTATGCAAGGCTGCCTTTATATTCAAGACATTTGTAAATTCTAAAGTTAGTAGGAGGGACAGGTGACATAGAGTGCTTGTATAACATGTCAAAAGCCTTGTGTTCAATCCTCAATACTACCAAGTACACACACACACACACACACACACGTGTATGTGCTCAAAAGATAAAGTTAGTGTTTTTTTTTTTTCTATCGTTGTTAAGGCTTGAACATAGTTAAGGTAGAAGATTTAAATTTGTTTATAAATTTAGTCACAAGGCAAATACACAAACGGCGCTCTGTGGCCAAGTATATTGGAAACGCTGGGTCATGTTCAGTTTAGCACGTCTGAGCCTTTGATGTGTTAATGCATACTGTGGCTCCTTAAGAAGTGTCCCCAGTTGGGAGCAGGGGAGATGGCTCAGTCAGTCAGGAACCTGTCCCTTGTCATAGAAGCACGAGGACTTGAGTTTGGCTCCCTAGAACCCACATTAATGCTAGGCATGTAGCAGTAATCCCAGCCCTGGAGAAGTAGAGAGGAGGATCCCCAGGTGACAAGCTGGCTAGCTGGATGAGCCGAATCAGTGAGCTGAGTTTAGTCAGTGTGATAACTTGACTAAACTCTACAGACAAGGCAGACGGCAACTAAAGAAAGCAGTTGGCACTGACTTCCATGCTCATGCACACGCACACACACACACACGCACACACATAAGAACATATATGTACACATGCATGCACACTGCGCAAACGCAAAACAACAAAAAAAAGAAGTATCAAAATTACTCGAACACAAAATGCAGTGTTTTTCTAGAAAGGAACCCTCAGAGGCTGCGCTGGGTTGCTCATCCCCAACCTTAGGCTCGCCCTACTCCCTCTTTAGCCTACAAAAGCAAGCCAGTGCCTTTCACAGGCTACTAACCTCGCAAAAGCAGAGGGGCCAACAAGCCCTTCCTTAGAACTCTGGAAATGAACCTGTGGATCTGAAACACTCATGCCTGTCTCCCCCTCGTGTCCTGCCAACAGCTGCTGTTCTGAAGGAACAAGGTTCTCAGAGAGCCCCCGCTGGGGGAAAGGCAAACACAAAATTTTCTGCCCTGGAATTGCACCTGTTTTTGCTCTCTCTTTCTTTCTCTGAGTGTGCGCAGAGGAGAACCTCAGATGTCTACCTCCAT
Source organism: Dipus sagitta (assembly GCA_036346955.1). Classification (NCBI taxonomy): domain Eukaryota; kingdom Metazoa; phylum Chordata; class Mammalia; order Rodentia; family Dipodidae; genus Dipus; species Dipus sagitta. Next base: position 37,134,882 of record CM070787.1, on the reverse strand, counting down.
CACTCACCCACCTGTTTGTCCTTGTGACAACAGTCTCTTACTGACTCCAGGGCTTGCTACCCAGCAATTCTTCAGTCTCTGCTCCATAGGACTATGGCTATAGACACATGTGCTTGTGGCCGTGCCAAACTGTTTTGCATGGGTTCTGGAGATCCTAACCAGGATGATCTCAGGCCCTCATGCTTGTGCAGGAAGCGCTCTTGACCACTGAGCCACCTCTTCAGACCGTTGTTTCGTTTTCAAGTCTTAACTTCTGTGGCTGGGAAGACAGGTTGAAGATGGAGTTTGTGGAACAGTCATACCACCATCGTCGTTTCTTGCTGTGGTTGGTGGCTCCCTAAAGGTCTTGTGACAGTATCATAAGTTTTAGGAGAAGCTGAGATGGCTGCGTGTTTGGCATCAACCACCCTAGGCTTAAATTCAGCTTTAAATCCAGTTCCTGTGGATCTATGTGACACATTTTATCTCTCTACATTTCACTTTCCCCTCCTGTAAAACAGGGGTTGGAGGAGTAACTGCTCCTTGGGGTAGCTGTGGTTACCCTACAAGATACATTGAGAATAAATGAGCACTTACTATGTGCAGTGTGGGAAGACACCACTGGTTTTTTAATATGATGCCTAAAAGAAAATGTCTAAAAATTATTCATTTATTTATTCATTTATCTATTTGGGGAGAGAGAGGACAGTAAGAAAAGAATAAGAGGGCTGGAGAGATGGTTTAGCAATTAAGGCATTTGCCTGCAATGCCAAAGGATCGCGGTTCAACTCTCCAGGACCCACATAAGCCAGATGCACAAGGGGGCGTATGCATCTGGAGTTCATTTGCAGTGGCTAGAGGCTCTGGTGCACCCATTCTCTCTCTCCCTCCCTCCCTCTCTCTCTCTCTCTCTCTCTCTCTCTTTCTCTCTCTCTCTCTCTCTTTCAAATAAATAAATAAATAATATAGTTTAAGAAAGTAAAAGAATAAGAGAGATGATAGTAAGAGAGAGAAAGAAGGGGGAGCAGAAATGGGCCTCCTTGAGCCTCTTGCCACTGCAGATAAACTTGAGATACATGCATCACTTTGTGCATCTAGCTTTATGTGGATACTGGGGGATTGAACCCAGGTTGTCAGGCTTTGCAAGCAAATGTCTATAAACCACTGAGCCATCTCTTCAACCTTCAAAGGAAATTTTTTGAGGCAAGTTCTCCCTATATAGCCCCACCTTACCTGATACCTACTTATATAGGCCAGGCTGGCCTTGAACTCAAAATCCTCCTGCCTCAGTCTCCTGAATTCTGGGATTACAGGTGTGTGTCACCACACCTAACTCTGAACGTTTCCTTGTGGCTATAATTTCCTATATGCATAAGTCTTATTATTTCTTCCAAGTCCTTTCCTCTGTAAATAAATAAATAAATAAATAAATAATAGAATTCAAATGTTAGACAGGGGGTGAAAAAAAGCGCAAATTACTAAGTGAAATTTATTTGTGGAAGATATCTAGTTCATGCTCACCTGAAATAATCACAGAGTAATTGCCAGGCCCTGGTTTTCACTCTTGAGAAAAGCCTTTTCTATGTGAGACTTTCTTTGTTTGGAAAGTTACCAAATATGCTACATATTTGCATAACAAGCTCTTTGCCTGACTGAGGAAGGAAGTGCAGGATACATAAGCTTTAGCCTTCAGGCCAATGGGAAGTACATTCAGCATCATAGTGAATAACAACCGAATCTTTCAGAACCCAATGTTCTTTGTGACCCCTCATGTTATTTCAAAGTCCTTTCATACTAATTGTTTTAAGAAACTCCTTCTCCTGGATTAATTTTTCAACTCTTTATAAATAGATAAACTTTACCGTACATTATCACTTGAATAGAACAAGTAATTTTTCAGTGCCTCTACAGACAATTGGCTTTCACACTGAATCTCGGTGATTTATTTTTTAAAATAAAGGGAACATTATCAGCATTGAACTAGGTTAAAATAGCTGTCTTATTTAGAATTATAAAAGCAGTTCCTGTTTTATATGCCACATTTAAAACAGGGTTATTATTTTAAAAAAGATATTTCAGGCTGATATTATGAGGTTGTTAATAAGAAAAGCCACCATGTGATAGTACAATGGTAAAGAACGCAAGGTGGGAAACAAGGAGAATGTCTATTTTCCTCTTTTGAACCCATCTAAATGAAAAATCATTTACACAAAGACAAATAAGACCCTGATGATGAAATGACCATGCCCACCTGTTATGCTCTAATAAGGAGATAACATAGCTAAGTATACAAAGTAGCCCTCAAGGAAGCTGGGATCACTTTTAAAAATAGAGCTTCATGTCCGAGAATAATACGAGATCTTCTTTTCTGTGGTTGACAGAATGTCCCATGTTTCTTGTTCAAGACTGAATGAACAGACACTTTTTTTTCTTGTTTTGCTGTTTCTTTTCAAATTCCACAAATATTTATTTAACACCTACTATGCAATAGGCTCTTGTAATCCTAGTGAGGTAAACGTGTAGGGCATCCACCAATAAGCCACGACTGTGGGCAGTATCTCAAAAAGCAGAAGGTGAGTTACAGTCTCAGAGGTACATCCTGCAAGAAGTGCAAGAGGAGGAGGAGGTGGTTCCAATCCCATCTTGTCTTTATTACACGAAACAGGAGTCAGCAACCTTTCTCTAAAGGGCCAGACAGCAAATAGTGTTGGTGTTTGCAGGCCAGGCAGTGTCTTCCACAAATACCCAACAGCACTGTCCCTCTCACAAGTGCTTAGTCCTAACTAGAAAGACAAAAGCAACCACAGACAATGCAGAGACTAGCATGGCCAGATCCTGGTAAAACTTTACAAAGACAAGTGCCATGGTGGCTACTCTATATGAAATGGACAAATGCAAATAGTTAATAATAATGATGGTGATAATATTCCAACAAGATGCTCGTGGGTTAGCAAATTCTCTTTAGTGAAACCTTTCCCACACATCCCTGGTCAGTCTGATTGCTTTTCCCCACACCCATAAAAGTTCCTGCATTCCTCCCACAGTGGGTCAGCCACTTCTCAGGGTGATTTTGACATTTCCTATTGTTTTTAATATTTTATTTATTTATTTTGAGAGAGAGAGAGAGAGAGAGAATGGGTGCACCAGGGCATCCAGCTGCTGCAAACAACTCCAGATGCCTGTGCCACCTTGTGCATCTGGCTTTCGTGGATCCTGAGGAATTGAACCTGGGTCCTTTGGCTTTGTAGGCAAGTGCCTTAACTGCTACGCCATCTCTCCTGCCTTCATTTCTTATTTTAACCAACAGAGAATTCCAATCCAGTTCTTAAGCGATGCTATGTATCTCTTTCTCTTGGCTACAAGGTTATTGCAGTACTTCCTGAAACAAAGTGGTAGGGTTTCAGGAAAGTCCTTGTACCCCAAACCCTAGGTTCATGTCTACTTTTAACCAAAGAATTGAATAAAATAAGACTGAGAAGGATAATTATTAAATTATTTATTTAGGGAAGTCCAGAACCAAAGGAAGGAAAATGAATACACTCACGTGGCTTTTGAGCCCACATGGTGGGCCTGGAAAAACTGTGGAGAGGACAAAAGAAAGAAAAAGAAATTTCAAAGAGCTCCTGCCATGTGGAGAGCAGGAGAAGTTGAAGAGCCCATGTGGAAAGGAGGGATTGGGGGGGTTCACCCCTCCCCTTGGCCCAGCTGGGTCAAGATGAAGAGAAACTCACGGGAAGCTGGAGGCTCAGGAGTGGTCAGGCAGCCAGAGACTTTGCCCTCCCCTCGCAAGCATATTTATAACCCTGGTGGTGGGCCCTACCTTCTGGCACCAGAGCCAGAGGGATAGCAATTGGTCTGGGCTAGAGCCTGTCTCAGGAAGAGGCTAGCTACGATGCCAAGTTCTGGTGGCTAAACTTGACCAGACACAAAATGTCAGTATTTTAGAAAAAGACCTCCCTCCTTGTGGGGGGGGGGGGAGGGGGAGGAGACTCAGGTATGGAAAAACAGTTCTAGGGAACTAGGCAAGAGCTAAGAAGTCAGATCATTCTTTGATCTCTAGCAAGTGCAGACCTTCCTTGCCTTTTTACTTTCTGGGGCCCAGTCACCCTAACTGAACAAAGCTACCTGACTCCCGCTTATTCCTATCAGGCACTCTCTAGGATTCTGTGCCCCCACCACACCACACCCCCACATATACATCTGTAACAAATATGTGTTGACCTCCCAGTGTATTGCTCAATATCTGGCATGTTTAGTAAATAGCAGTTGAATAAATGAATGAATGAACAATGGTTTACTACCCATCTAAAAGAAAATATCCCCAGCCTATCTATTTGTTGTCTTTAAGAGCCATTGGATAATTCAAAGGAGTACTAAACAAGAAAAATACACACAGCTAGGCATGGTGGTGCACACCTTTAGTCCCAGAACTCAGGAGGCAGAGGTAGGAGGATCACCGTGAGTTCGAGGCCATCCCGAGACTACATAGTGAATTCCAGGTCAGCCTGGGCTAGCGTGAGACCCTACCTCATAAAATCAAAAAAAAAAAAAAAATCAAACAAGTGATGCTGGAGATATTGCCCAGCAGGTCAATGTTTATCAAGCAAGCATGAGGACATGAGTTCAGCTCCCTAGCACCCATGGGGGTGGAGGGCGGGAAAGCAAGGCAAAGCACCTGAGATCCCAGTGTTGGGGAGGTAGAGACAGGAGGATCCCCAGAGCTGGCTGGCTAGCTAGTTTGGCTGAATCAGTGGGTTCCTGGTTCAGTGAGAGAATCTGTCTCAAAAAATAAGGTGGGTGGCAGCATCAGCCACCATGATGTCATGAGTACCACAGGGCCATATTGTGTCTGGCAGACAGTACTAAAAGCACTCCCCTCCCTCATTTAGTTCTTACAACTTTCTGTCACCTCTTCCACAATGATCCCTGAGCCTTGTATGGTAGATGCGACAGAGATGTCTCACTTACTGCCTAACATTCCACTGTCACTTCTTCTTAGCACTTTGATGAATTTTGAGTCCCCTGTAGTCACCAGTGTCTGAAAAGAGAATCTTCTCTAACAAAACTTGGGAGCAGCATTAATATCTGGACTTAAGCATAAGTATTTAGAGGGAAATTTGGTGGGCATAATATATCCATTTAGCAGGACAACAGTAATAGCTTTCCCCCTAGGGCTTATGATCTCCCCAGACATAAACTTTTGATTAGGTTTTCAGGGCCAGGCAGAAATTCCCTCTAATCCAATCAGAGAAAAATTTGTTTACCCCATTAACAGACATGTTACCATTACACAAATTGGCACATTTTGCCTGGCTGGCCAAGCATGAAGCTCGCAGAGTCCACTGCTCATTAAGCCCATCGATGACTTTTCTCCCCAACAGGCTTCACAGCTCTTTCCAGCTCCATGACAGCTAGTCAACAGGGAGGAGGCTTCCTTCCAGCCCAGCTCCAGCTTGAGTTTTCAGTGTCCTGCCGTTTAAGCATCCGGTGTTTTCAGCAATAGGGTCTTACCACCTAGTTCTGGGGGGCAAAAAAAGATTCTTGGAAATAGCCTGAATTGTTTCAGGGGGCATCAGTTGCCTCCCAAGCCAATAACTCATTGGAAGGTATCTCACTCCGGCACTAAGGGGGAAAGTCCTGAAAAGGGTGATGGGAGGACATTATGGTCAGGGTACATTGTGAGTATGTATGGAGGCTGTCAATACAAATTACAAAAGACGATTAGGGGAAGAGGAAGAGTGACAGAAGAATACACCCAACATCAACCTCTGGCCTCCACATTCAGCTACACACACTTCCCACCAGACACACATGAACACAGGCATATATAGTACATACATATATACACAGGCAAAAAAATTAACCATTACTAAGATAAGTAAAAGCTCATTTAGAGAGTCTAAATCCCAAGTTTTTCCTTTCCTAGTGAATTCTGGTTCTTTGCAGAAATCGAGGTAAGTTATGGGACCTGTTTCAGTCTCTAAAATGTAAGGGGCAGTGACACGCATCAGTTCCAGGCAGAGGCAGCTGAAAGCTGGTGTGGTATCATCCTGCTCCACCCATCTGCATTAGTTTCCTGACAGTTACCATGAGAAAAGACAAGAACTGGGTGGCCCAAACCATCAGAAACTCTTCTCTCATGGTCCTGCAATTAGAAGCCTATTGTAGTCAGTTCTACAATGCCAGAATGAACATCCAAATCCAGAGCATCTTATGGGAAGAAAGGGTTTATCTCAACCTTACAGATCCAGGGGGCACGTTCCATCAGTGGTGAAAGAAGCTGTTCCCATAAATTCAAGCAGAGACAAATAATCAAACAGCCAACAAAAACCAAAAGCAGCAGGAGGGAGCTGACAACAGGCAGCAGGAACCCCACCAGAGCTCAGACTGCTCTGCAAATCTTTGGGCTGAAAATAATATCTGCTCCCAAACACATCTTAGGGCTAGACTCCAGAATCCACCCTCCCCCCAATAATACCTCCTCCAGCTAAACAGCTGGAGAGCCAAGTTACAAACTTTAATAAAACACTTGAGTCTATAGAGGACATTCATTCAAACTACCGTATCCTGCCCCTGGCCACCAACAGACTCATGACCATCTCACACTTCAAATTATATTCAGTCAAATTTCAAAGGTCTGCCTAGTCTTTACCAACTTTAAGATTGTTCCAAAGTCCCAAGTGTCATCCAAGATTTAAGACTGTCTCTTAACTGTGAATCCTGCAAAATCAAAACAAGTTATAAACTGCCAACATATAATGGCACAGGGTATACATTTTCATTACTATAAGGCATGACAAGGAGAGAGTAGACCAGTCCAAAATCAACCATTGGGCAAACATCTGCAGTTCAAGCCCAGCATCATAACCAGTGACCACAGTCTCTGGATTTTCCATTTTTCATCCCTCCATCTGGGCTAAGTAGCCAAGGAAAACTTGCCAAGAGTGCTCCATGGTAGCCCTTGCACAGTCCTTGTATATCCAAAACATCTTTGGGTCTCCATTGCAAACCATGTATATCCAAAACATCTTTGGGTCTCCATTGCAAACCATGGTCCATTTTACAATGGCCTCAGTGGTCTCTCCACCAGCTCCATTCGCAGCATCTCAGCAGCAGCTCCTGGAACTGTGGGCACTTCGTGACCCACTTCCATGCATATTTTCATGCTTCAAAAACCAACACCACGGTGTTTAGGAATATAACTATATTGTTAATCCAGGGAGGAAATAAATTATGACCCTGAAGGGTGGGTTTCCTTCTTTCAAAAGAGTTTGTATTTCTATCATTTAGTCTTTTCTGGGTACAATCACCTCAGGCACCTTTGCATTGTTTGAATGTAAGGCAATTGGTCCCTCTTTAATCACAGTGATCTGTTGGACAATAGCAACTTCAGTAACCTCAAACTTTTCTCTGTGCCTGTAGTTTTAAATTTGCTTGAATTTTTCCAACCTTAAATCTTTCAGTTCTATATCTTCTGCCTAGGATATCAGTCCATTACTTTCAAATTCAACCTTGATCAAATTCTCTGGGCATGTGCAGCAGAATGCAGCCAGCCTTTATGCCAGTAGCCCAGTCCCAACAAAGTTCTCTGCTGTCTTTCCTTTCCCTTTGAAAGTTCCAAAGCCAACACTGCTCTCTCTACATTGAGCATGTTCAAACTCTCACCAAATTAACTCATTAAATGTGGCTTACTGCTGTCTATAGCGTCTGCATTCTAAAGTACCAAGTCCATACACATTCCTTCTCCAGCACACAAGTTCCAAAAGACCAAAATCTCCATGGTCAACAATGGCCCCACTCTTGGTACCAAAATTCTGTTGTAATCAGTTCCATGATGCTGGGATGATCAACCAAATCAGACACAGTTTATGGGGAAAAGGAGTTTATTTCAAGCTTACTGATCCAGGAGAAGTTCCAGTAGTGGCAGAAGAAGCTGCTTCCATACGTCCAAGCAGAGAGATACAACCAAGAAGCCAGCAAACACTGAAAGCAGCAGGAGCCTCACCAGAGCTCAGACTGCTCTGCACACCTTTGGACTGGAAATCAGACCTGCCCCCAAACACACCTTAGGGATGGACCCCAGGATTCTCTCCCAGTGACACCTCCTCCAGCCATGTGACTGGAGACCCAAGTGACAAGCTTTCATAAAATGCATGAGTTTATGTGGGACATACATTCAAACTACCACAAAGCCCAAGATCAAGATGTCAGCCAGACTACGGCCCTTGTGAAGGATCCTGGAAGGAAGGCTTCCTTTTGTTTCCTACATTCTGTTGGAAGCTCGCAGTTATGGTGCCCCTTGGTTTGTAGATGTATTCAGTCTCTGCCTCCATCTTCACACAGTGTTCTCCTGTGTGTTTCTCCTCTGTATTCAAACTTTTCTTTTTCTTATAAACAAATCAGCCAGGGAGTAGGAGAAACCTACCTCTGACCTCAGAGGGTCATAGGGCTTTCTCTGCAAGCATAAGGGCTTGAGAGGGCCCGAGCTTGCTCCCCAGAAAGCATGTAAAAAGTTTGGCATGGTCATGTATGCCATAACCCCAGCCTGCAGGGAACAGAGGCAGGAGACTCAGTGAGGTCCGTTGGTGAGCCATCTGACGGAACACGACACCTCTTGGTTCAGTGAAAGACTCTGTCTCAAGGAAACAGTGTGGAAGAGTGATAGATAATGACACCTGGCATTCCCCTGCATGTATGCACATAGGGTGCATACACATCTGCAAACACTAGACATAAAGCATCACACATATCACATATTAACAAAAAAGAAATCAGTCCAGAGGTCCATGTAAAATATCAGTCACTTTCTTCCTGTTTATTTATTTATTTATTGGACAGAGCCTCTCACTGAAGCTAGGGCTCATGAATTCAGTGAGGCTAGCTAGCCAGCAAGCTCCAGGGATCCTCTGGATTCTGCCTCCCCAGTGCTGGGATTATAGGCCTGTGGCACCACACCCAGCATTGAAGCGGGCCCCTGGGGACTGGAGCTTAGGTCTTCATGCTTGTACAGCAAGCACTTGACCCACTGAGCTATCTCCACAGCACTTGCTTTCAGTTTTTCTGACTGCCTGTCATTGAACATCTCAGTTAAATGCACCTACACTGTGTGTCACTTGATTCTGGATAGTTCTCACAGGATATATTATGGTCGGTCATCGGTTATGTTCTGAGTGCTGTCTGTGTGCTTACCTGAAGGCTGTGTGCAGGAGGGATTTATGGGAAATTTGACATGAAGATCCTAACCAAAGATGTGAGCAAATTGATTTGGTGAGCAAGACAGAAAAGCCCTGTCTGTATCAATGTTAACTGAAACTGTCAGTGAAAAGTTTTAATTTAATTTAAAGTTGGAAAAATGCAAGCAAATTTAAAATCATAGGCATAGAGACAGGTTTTAGGTTACTGAAGTTGATATTGTCAAACACTGGGAGCTGTTTTTAATATTTTATTTTTATTCATTTATTTGATAGACAGAGAAAGAAAGAGTCAGAGACAGAAAGAGAGAGAGAATGGGCATGCCAGAGTCCCTAGCCACTGCAAATGAACTCCAGCTGCATGTGCCACTTTGTACATCTGGCTTTATGTGGGTCTTGGGGAATCGAACCTAGGTGCTTTGGTTTTGCAGGCAAGTGCCTTAAACACTAAGCCATCTCTCCAGCCCAAACACTGGATGATTTAATGAGCTGTAATCGTCCTGGGGCTTCCAGTCAATTCTAGACTCTGCACAGTACTTTATTGTGGTTATTCCCTTTATGCCCCATGGGACTGGTACCCATGAGGTTGGTAATTTACAGGCCATGTTATAGGAAATAAAACAGAGGCCTAAAAAGTTAATGAACTTGTCCAGAGGCCATAGAGGATTCCAGCCTAGGTCACTGTAATTCTTAAACATGGGGTTGGATGTATGCTGGTATATCACACCTTTGATTCTACTGAGCCGTGATGACCTGCTATGATGCCCGGGGTCTACCCTCAGATCACACAAGGTTCGTTTCTGCTTCAGTTACTCCTGGGCCTAAGCCACATGGCAGCATCAACAGATTGCAGTGATAAAATACAACGAAAAACTTCCCTTCAATTGATAGTTCACTGGTGGTAGGTTAGCCTTCCTACCTTATTTTATGGATGAATCTATATTTATTCTTTCATCTTGATAAAATTTCATTTTGTACACTTGACGTCAGATATGGTTGGACATTTTGGTCATGGATTCAAAGAAGTGCGAAGAGCCTTCACTTCTCGAAAGTATTAAAACCGTTAAAAAAAATCCCCAAAGAGATCTGGGGCACAGTTCAGCAGTGGCAGGCAGTTTCACTTGCCCACTATGTGCCAGGCCCATAGTCAGTCCATCCCCAGAATCACAAAAGATAAAAAAAAAAATTTTTTTAAAAATCCCTAAACCAATTCTATTTTTAAGCATTTCAAACTTGGTTTCAAAACAACCTTATGAAGACTGTTTTCCTAACAGTCCTGTAGGAAGCCTGCCACATTGGAAAACTGTTTTTTCCTGTGCGACATGGCATGTCTTCTATGCCTGGAGAAGCAGGGAATACCCAAGTTGGCATTCAAAAGTAGCGAATATGAAATAGACCATTTAAAAAAAGGGGGGGAGGGGAGGGGAGGTGTAGGAATGTTCGAATCCACTGCGACTGGTTTTCACATTCCCCGGCAGCATTCCCATGCTGGCGCTGGCACGGGCGCTGGCGTGGAGACTGGAAAAAAAAAAAAAAAAGAAAGAAAGAAAGAAAGAAAAAAAAAAACTTTCCACGACGCTGTCACTTGCTACTGTTTCCACTTACTTTACTGTGAATCCAATTTTAACAGTTTTTTTCAAAGTTAGAAATGAGCTCGATTCCTTTTGTGTTTTCTGTTTCACGACGTCTCTCAAACATGGAAACATGTGTAGAGAGGCTTTTAAGACCAGCCAAAGATTTGGGTTTTCTAAATATCCAGCTGGTTGACATTCAGATAATTACTTACCCTTTCCTTATTATTTTTTCCCCCCTCTCTACATTTCGTCTGAATGCTTTGGCACGGAGAAGCCCCATAGTCTGAAAGAAACTGTCCCAACTCTCCTTACTGTATTTATTAAAGAGGCTGCAAGACCCATCTGCCCTTCAAGTTTGTGGTTCCTTATGGGACACAGGAAAACTCTGGAAGCAAGGTGGGTTTCCTAGAACCCAAGTGGAGGACGATTTGGTGCGGTCACACCTAGGTGTTGTTGGCGAAGCAAGCAGGTTGAGATCCTCGAGCCGGGGTAGGATCAGAGAGTGGGCCCTGGGCTCGTGTGGCGAGGAGAGCTCAGCAAATACTCATTCTTGTTTACATGAACCAAGAAACTACAATCATCTAAGGCTGAACGGGGACTTGCAACTGGAAAGTAGTGGGTGGAGGGGAGAGAGAGAGAGATGCCTACCTAGGGAGGAAGGAGCCTCAGGCTGGCACGGGCACCAAGGCGTTCTCATTTCCCGTTGGCAGCATCCTGGGCAGCTCTGCCTGAACGGGGGGGGGGGAGCCTGCAGCGGGGAGGGATGTACGTTGTACGTGAAGGAAGTCAAGGGGAGAAGGTCAGAACAGATGTGAGCTTGGGGGGAGGCATTTGGAACGAAAGAAGTAAACGAGGCCCCCACCGCTGGAAGGAAGAGCCCCCTCTCCATGTCACCATGGCTGTAAGTTTCACACACCCCCTTTTGTTCTTGCACCCCCGCTGCCCACGTTGCCCGTTTGTTTGCTTGATGTTTCGAAGTTGTTCCACCAGGAGCCGGTGGCGGTACCTGGCATACACTGGGCGCTCCCTACAGACGTGCGGAGCAAATGGACACATTTGGGCCAACTGCGCCCCCCTCCGCTGTGCGTCCAAGCTCCTGGCACGTCGTGGGCACCCCCTAAACATCTGTAGCGCCAGTGATCTGCAGATGAAACTTCGGGGTCTGAGCACGTGTCTGAGCTCTGGAAATCAGGGCAGCCAACGAGCTTTCTGGAGACCACAAAGCCACGGATGCCGGGGAGCGGGGCGCCCCGCGGGGGGCGCTGCCTGCGTGGCGCGCGGGGCGGGGGCGCGGGACACGTGCGCGTGGGGCGCGGGGTGTGCGCCCGCGTGCTGCCGGCCGCCCGTGAGTCACGCCGGGGTTCGCCTGCCTTTATAACCGCCGTCCCCCCAGCTCCGCCGCGCAGCCGGCCCGCGCCCCGCAACCGTCCCCAGCGCCCCAACAGCCGCCGGGTCCCTGGGGTCATGAGGAGCCCGCGCTGCGCTCCGCTGCTGCTCCTGCTGCTGCTGCCGCCGCTGCTGTTGTCGCCGCCCGCCGGGGACGCCGCCGTCATTACCGGGGTAAGTGGCCCAGCGCACCTGTCGGGAGGGATGCGCCCCAGAGATGCCAGGACGACGGGAAGGTGGTCCCCGGGGCCGCCGGCGCCTGCCTCCACCGCCCTTGGGCGACTTGGGAAAGGGTCCTATTCCCAAAGCAGCTGATGGCAGGTTGCCCGCGAGCCCTGAAATCGCACAGGAGAGTTACGGGCTTTCCCAGGGACTTCTCCCCCGTCCTGCGTTTTGTCTTGTGCTCCATTTAGCTCAAGCAAGTTTCTTTCTCAATACAGAAGTTCTCTTTCAAGATTCCAAAGCCCTGGGGTTTAAAATCTGACTCCCCTTACTCCCTGGAACGCAGAGGAGCAAGTCCTGCGCCCAAGCCCCACAGCTCGTAGGTCTGTTCAAGCAATGTGTTCCCTGCACAGCCTTTGAAATAACCTGGGTGAGGGCCATGCCTGAGCCTTGGAGAGCAATCTGAGGCTCCTCTTACTGGGGTTCTGAGTCCCTTTACTTTCTTTTCCTTTTCTATCTTCTCTATCCTCTCTTCTTCTGTCCTCTCCTCTCTCTTTTCCTCTTCTCTTTCTTTTTTTTTTTCTTTCTTTTCCTTTTCCTGTCGTCATCTGGAGGTTCTTGTAGTGGTTTGCAAGTGTTCAATTTCAATGTCTAACAACACCTCCAGAGCCTAAAGATGGAGTCAGCACCCCACTAGAGGCTATTTAAACTCACAGAAGGCTTTGGAAGCAGCCATCCCACCAGTTCTTTCCCAGCCCCACGGTGTTCTTTGTGTGTATCTGAGGAATGAGTTTGCAATACGAAATTGGAAAATCTAGTGTACACAAAGCCATGCAGAAACTGTAGTATTTACTGTTGTTTTTAAGTGCTAACACATTTCGCTTCACAAAATGCATTTATTTAAGAGGCCATTACAGGATTTTGATATAACGTGTGTATTTGAAAGGTTGGCACATGGATAAATGTAACAACATTCAACTCAGAGAAAATGTCATTGAAAAAATGAAGCTGATGGTCTTGGTATTCCATTCCTTAATAACATTTTGAAGACTCTTGGGCTATGATGGCATTTGGTTTTACCTACTAGATATTTGCTTCTGTGCTTTATGGTGTTTTTTAGAGTACAGCTTCTGAAAATTATCTGTATAGCTTCATCAGTAGCCAGCCCATGTGTCTGCATAAAACTTTCTATAGGTCTTTCTAAAACTTGAGAATTGAAACATGTTTGAGTGGTTTTCTCCTCCTTCCCCTGCTGGCTCATTTGAAATGTTTCCTAATCCTCTGAGCCCAAGGTTCCTTTACCATGCAAGTATCCTTTTGTTCCATTCACAGGACAGCAGTGTTTGAATGGATGTGCAATGGGTTCAGGACATAGGGCATTAGGAAACAGTTGTCTAATTAAAAAGATATAAAGTTACGCAATTCTTTGTAAATTTTCCAAGGACTGAAGCTTTTTATTACAAAATGAAATTTTATCACATTGCATGTTTATGTGCTGGGCTTGTGATATAATTGTGAGGGCTGTTGTTGTTTTTGCTGTGAGTTTGGTTTTACCAAAAGAATATTTTAATCCTTTTTATTTCTCTAAAGCCACATGGCAATAAAATGTAGTCATGTCTCCCTGAAAGGAACCATCTGGATTCAGGTGAAAATTTCAGCGACTTGTTTAGATATATTGTGCATGAGACATTATCTAAGTGACTGATTGAATTTTAAAAGATTTTGGCTAGATGATGTTTATTGTCTGATAAGAAGAGCTGATGGGGCTTCAGAATTCAGAGTAATGTACATCTGTTGAAATAACATACTAGCTGAAACATCCACCTTAAACATTCCCTTTTTCTATAATATACAGATATTACGAAACTGATTTAAATGTTTGATAGATTTGGTAAAACCATACTGGAGGAGATGGTTAAGTGGCTGTCTCATCTATGGACTGTGATGGTCACATTTGCATCATTTCTGCTGTATGGATAAAAATTGGAAGATGAAAATGTTGAAATGTTGGTCCATAAAATCCAAACCACCTGCAATGAAAAATGGGGGGTTTGCCTGCTACTTGTTCTAAAGAGAAGGGAGAAACTTCTAAATGGGGGAACTAAACCAACTCTAAAGCAAGACAATTAGCTTGGTCACATTAACAAAAACATAGTACTGAGAATGTGTCCATAAAGTTATATCTACAGAAGTGATGGTTGTCTCCAAACCTAAAATCTTTGAAGGGCCATTTTAGTTGTTTCCAATAAGTGTCCATTTAATTTTGTGTGTGCAGCAATTTTAGGCTTTTTAGAAACTCACACATGTAGTGACTAAACCAAGCAAATAGGTTATTATAGCTGTTTAAACAATGCATCCCATTTTTTCTTGGCTCTAGGAAAGAAAATCATTCATTCCTAAGATCCATTTGCATGCAAATAAATTTAGTCTTCACTGTTCATTGGTGTATGGAAATTTCCCCGTGGTGGATTCTTCGGCCTTGTGTCTTCACATTCACAGTTTTGGCGAGGGTGGGGAGGGGGTGTGCCTTGGTTTTGGTCTTGTGTCTTCAAAGTTTGGTGAGGGTTGGGATGGGTGTGCCTTGGGGTCTGGTCTGGCTGTGGCTCACCGGGCGAATCTGATAAGCTAGTTTAGCTGAGGTTGTAGTGTCCACACCTGTGCACCCTAAGCCAGCCATTTCCTTCCCAAGTCACGTGCACAAAGAAGAGAGGCTCAGGGTGAAAGTTTTGACCTGCTGATTTCCATCCTGTAAGTTTCGTTCTCTGTCTTTTTGGGGGCGGGGGAGGACCTGGGGCAAAGAAAACAGTGAAAATCAAGTTAGTGGTATGAGACCCACAGGTCTCATGTAGCAGAATGCAAATAGTTGAAAGGGAAAACGAACACTTCTCCAGTTCACATCAGTGCCTTCATAGGTCTGGAGTGCTTTGTGCCAGACTTGGAGACCTTTTAAATCTCTTTTCAAAATTAGGGCAATATGTTCTGTAGCTAATAGTCATAAAATCCCGTGTTTCAATTTATGTAGTTCCTAATGGCCATGCATAGTGTAGGTGACTAATATGGGCTCACTCTTCAACTTCAAAGCCAATTCAGCCATAAAGCACTGGAAAAAGAGAGAGGGAATGTTTCTTTCCCTCTTGTGTTTTCATCCTGCAGGTACTATTATTAAGTCTACTTTTGAAAAACCTCAAAAAATTCTGGCCAAGTTTTCCTATAGATGTGTGCAAGCCAATGAAGCTTATAGGTCTCCTATTAAAAATCATACACTTAATTAGTTAAAGAACATTTTTTCCCCCAGCATTCATTTTAGATTTCCCTAGCCCAAGTCGCTCCTGCAATCTGTATTTATAATCTGTTTGCTTATCTCATTTCAGGCCTGCGACAAGGATTCGCAGTGTGGAGGAGGCATGTGTTGTGCTGTCAGTATCTGGGTTAAGAGCATAAGGATGTGCACGCCTATGGGGAAAGTGGGCGACATCTGCCACCCGCTGACTCGGAAAGTGAGTGTCTGCCCTGGGACTCCCCCGGTGGTTCTCTAATGGCAGAGAGAGAGAGAGAGAGAGAGGAAAAAGCCCCTATTCTCCTCTCCCCTTCCATTTCACAGACTTGTATCCTCATTACATCCATCATTTCTTACATATTAATTCTCCTCATGGGACTAGAAGCATTTTATCAAAATACTTCCTAGCAGCAGAATTTACCTAGCATCATTTAGGACAAAGTGGATGTCACGTTGTAGTATATTTCTTCACAAAACCTGAGCAAAGACATCCCTCAAAAGACAAGCTGATCAGGCAGAAATTCTAGGTTTTGCTTTGTTTTCAGAAAATCACCAATAACACCATTAATGTCTTAACTTAAAAGTTCTATTATTTATACATTTATCTATGCACTTATTTACTGACTCTTGTGAGACGTAGGCTCATTAACCTAAGCTAGCCTTGAACTTGCTATATAGCTGGCCTTGAACTCCTGATTCTCCTGCCTCCACCTCCCAAGTGCTGGGATACAGGCATGTGTCACCATGCCCAGATTAAAAATGGCATACTTGCTTCTGTGCCTGTGGAATACATTTTTTTTCATGGGTGTAGAGATTCGTGGCATTTCATTTTCCAGCTTGATCACTGAGTGGCTCAGTCTCACAATGACCTTCAGAACTTATGACGAGTGATACATCCACAGGCCCACAGGATTGGATTGGACAGTAGAGACTCTGTACCTAGGGGTTACCGAATCTGAACTGTAAGGTCAGTGCGTATACGGTGTATCAGTAAGTGGATAAGGGTCGCAGAAGGGACCCGAGAAGTGTGCGGAGCTACGGTGTTCTTCACTTTGAAAACTTTTAAGCACCGTGTGGCCTCAGCCAAGTTCCCAGGGGTGCCAGTTAGCACCCTTTTCTGTCAGTTCCCACCTCGGTCCATCAAGAAAGTTTGGTCCAGAGGCAGCCAGAAGAGACGCAGACCAGATAGCTGTGGATACAGAGCTCAGTGTCTGTGCTGTCTGCTCTCTCGTTTGAAAATCAGGTGAGTATTTTTTAAAGTAAACTAAATTCCATCTTCTGCCTTTTCTTTTCACCCGTGACTTGGGCTTTAAAGCTATAGTGGAGCTAGACATCTTGTATTCCACCTGTATTCCACAGTGCCAGAAAACACTTCTCACATTGACCTTCTCAGAAGTCACATCCGGAAATGCACTTTGGTGGCCCGTTGCTGAGGGTTAGCTCTGTGAGGGCAACACAGATTCCGGTCGATGGGGCCTGTCTGAAGGCTGCATTCATGGCTGGCTTTCCTGTGGTTGGCTTGCAAAACACTTCCCGTTGCACTGAAGACAATCTAGCTGTGGTTTTACTGTGCAAGGCTTGCACAGTCAGTTTTAAACGTGACGTACACCTTGGATTCGTGGATGCTTGCTGCTGTTGGATAGGCTGTATGTAGCGCAGGCTGGCTTCCAACACCTCACGTAGCCAAGGATGACCTTAAACGTCTGCCTCCACCCCTTGAGTGCTGGGGTTACAGCTGTGCGCCACCATACGTGGTTTGAACCCACAGCTTTGCTCCTGCTATGAAAGGACTCTACCAACTAAACTCCACACCCAGCCCAGTTTTGGATATTTTAAGACAGAAAAAGGTTTTAAATTGTTAGTCACCTGTTTGAATGCCAAACTCTCTGGCAGCACGTGATGCCAGCCTTTGATAAACACAGTTTCTACATCATCCTTACTGTATGTGAGCCATCTTTTGGACTGAAGTCATTGTCCCTAAGGAGAAGAAGTTGACACTTTGTATGGAGTGTTAGCCTAACTTTTTGTCATGCCTTGGACACTAGAGTCTAGTGTGTGTGTGTGTAAACAGCAAATGAAAAGTGGCTTTTTTGTGTTAACAATTAACGGTGTCATTTGTTAAGTGCATGGATATACCAGACAGTGCATACCACATGTTGCGCATGTAAATCTCGTATCTCAAGCCTGTGATGCACCTTTTTTTCCCTTTCTGTTACACACTACATACAACAGTGACCCTCCGTTGAGATCACACAGGCTGTTAGAACACACACAACTTTCACTTCTTCCTGCTGCTCCTTTCCTGGGTGGCCAAGGTGACCAGGTTCCTCTCTCCCAGCGAAAGCAACTGTGCGAATTTCAGCATTTTCAGTCTGCCTGAAAACCGATCACAGAGATAAGACACACTCTTCTCTGAGCGGTGACAGTACAGGTTCTGAATCTAACCCCTGGTTATGTTTGATGTTTTCCAAATCTGATGTACTTTTAAAAAACAACCAAATTTATTTTTCCTTCTCCTAGATAACTTCAAGTTCATGTCTGGTGAGCTGTCAATTTGAAAAGTGAGCAAAAGGCATCTTCTCTCAAAAAACCCAGTAATACCTTTACAGATATTTTAAAGAGACCAGCTGTCCTTGATTAACTTTTTGTTTTTATGATTATTTATTTATTTACAAGGAGAGAGTGAGCAAGACAGAGGGAGAGAGAGAGAGAGAGAGAGAATGGGCATGCCAGAGCCTCCAGCCACTGCAAACAAACTCCAGACTTATACACCGCTTTGTGCATCTGGCTTTACATGGGTACTGGGGAATTGAACTCCAGGCCATCAGGTTTTGTAAACAAGTGCCTTTAACTGCTGAGCCATCCCTCCAGCTCCCCTGCAGTTTCTTTTTTCTTTTAATATCACAGGTCTAATAAGGAATCTTTAAATAACAGATGGTGGTTTTCACAGGAAAATGATGGGATCAAATGACAGAAGAACCACAAGGCAAGGTTTGAGTCATTTTCACTTTCTTCCCACTGAGATGTCCACATGACATAAATTTCTAGGGCTCAGCCTCGGAACTTCCTATGTTCTTTTGTTGCTATCCCGAAAATATATTTTCAAAGGTCACTTTAAGAGTAGATGCTGGAGGGCTGAGGAGACGACTCAGCGGTTAAAGGTACTTGCAAACCTGCCAGCCCAGGTTTAACTCCCCCAGTACCCACATAAAGCCAGACACACTATGTGGCACATGTATTTGAAGTTTGTTTGCAGTAGCAAGAGGTTCTTTCTCTGTCTCTCTCTTTTCCATCTCCCCATCCCCCCCCCCCGGCTTGCAAATAAATAAAAATAGAGTGTAAATAATGCAGTTGTTACTTGTTACAGGTGGAATTAGCTTATTCTGGAAAATTCTGGCTCTCTGGAGCTTCTATCAGCTATAGTCTTTTTTGAGACAAGTCAAGAAAAAAAGTGTTTACAGAAATATACTTGTGACACAACTACAGCACAGTATTCAGTTCTACTCTGCAGGTTACAGGTCCCGTAGCAGATGGTTAGAATGTAGCAGATAGAGAACATTCCTGCTTCCGCTTCAGTTTAGGGCAGTCAGCAGCCACCTAAGTGTGTCTGTTTGGCAAATGAAGCGAGTGAGGTGAATAGTATCTGGCAAGTGAATGTGGCCTCTGGGGTCGGCCCACTGTTTACTTCAGATTCATCTGTTGGCTTGTAGAGCTTACACTCAGCCATTTAAAAATTGCATAGCTTCTTTTTACCTTATATTATGTAGTTCAAAAATGCTATAAAACAGCCAGATTTAAACATATAAGTTCGTGTATAAAAGAACATTTTCTAGACACATTTGTAGGCAAATACTAGTTTTAACAACTATTCATTTTTAACACTTAGTGAATAACTTACTAAGTTATGCCTGTAGGAAACATCACAGATTTCAATTTCTTTTAGCAGTCATATTCTATTTTTAATAGATTATGGTTTCCATGATCAAATAATGGGAAGCACTAAAAACTAAGGCTTTATGTCAGGTTTTCTGTTTTGATTAATATAATGAATACTTTACTACATTTTTTCTTGCTTATTATCTTGTGCTTTTTCCCACTTTAAACAACTATAATCCTGTAATCTTATCTTTAAGTTTTGCTCCACTTTTCATTTTTATTTTTCTGTACTGGGGTTGGAACCCAGGGCCTTACCCTTGCTGGATAAGTGCTCTACCACTGAATTATCCTCTAGTTCCTCTCCACTTGGTTTTCTTCTCTCTTCCCTTCCCATCACCCTCTCTTTCTACCAGTTCTTGCTTTGTGTAACTCTCAATTCCTCTGCCTCCACCTCTTGAGTGTTGGAATTACAATTATAGGTGTGTGTTACCACCCCACTACAATTTTCTTCACTGTAAAATTAACCTGTGCATTTCCCTTTTCTGAAGGGAAAAATTATAAAACCTCCATCTTATTTGCTTGAAATTTTTGAAGATTTAAAAAATTATTAGTGGTTTCCATTTTGAAACCAGCCTGTGACAAAAACATAACTTCAGACTATAACCCTTTAAACCCTTGAAATTTGGATATTTGTAAACTTAGATATTTTTAGTGAAACTAAAATATAAAATATAGCTTAAAAGTTAATAAAAGATGGTTAGAAGGAAGCACAATGTGGTGGCTTCCTCTTTGCCCCTGTTGTGGTTATCAGGAGCTGCATTGGTCTCTTGAGCTGGTACCATAGCTGTGGCTCCAGGTTCAAGTTGGCAGAGAATGTCACCAGAAAAAAATTTGGTGCCCTCTAACAAGTTTTCTCAACCTTACCATTAAGTACCCTTTACTCAGTTTCTCCAGGTGGTAGCATCTTGCAAAACCATAGGATAATGTCACAACAGGACATTGGCACTGATACAGTTAGGGTAAATAACTCCATCATACAGAGCCCTTCTTCCCTCCCTCCGTCCCTCCCTTTTCCCTCCCTCTTCCTTCCCCCTCCCTCTTCCTTCCCCCTTCCCTTCCCTTCCCTTCCCTTCCCTCCCCTCCCCTCCCCTCCCCTCCCCTCCCCTCCCCTCCCCTCCCCTCCCCTTCCCTTCCCTTCCCTTTCCTTCCCTTCTCTTCCCTTGTCTTCCCTTCTTTTTTACTGGGGATTGAAACCAATGCCTCAAACCTTATCAGACAAGTGTCTACCACTGGGCCATATCCCCCTACCCCCACAGCTGTCTTTTCATCCTGAGGCAGGGAGGATCCCATTAAGTTTTCCAGGCTTGTCTCAGCCTCCCAAGAAGCTGGGATTACAGGCCTGCACCACCAGTGCCAGCTTCGTGTTTCCCTTTTAGAAGTGCCGTTTACTCTTTTAAAACATTCTGCATGTGAGGAGGAATCATGTTGCCTCCCGAGAGGGCTTGATGTTCTTCCTTGGTAAGTTTAGAATTTGTTGCTTTGGATTTCACACTGTGAGAAACCAGATTGAAGGTTCTACTGATTTTCAAGCAGCTACCATGTATAGGAGACGCACCTGCTGTAAACATTTTTTCACTCAGTTGATACCTGTCGGCTTCATCACGGGGTGTTTGTGGACACACTGGGTCCATCGAGGAGAAGACATGCATCCACTGAGTGCATGTCACCTGAACTTGTGCTCCTAGTGCCCTGGAGCTTCCCGATGGAAGCAGAGGAAGGGAATCGCCATGACCTGGGGCTGTGTGCAGGGAGAAACACAGAATCTCGAAAGAGGCTCTGGTTTGAATAAGGAAAGGTAGGGCACCAGCATGAAGGGCCCTGGAGTGCTCTTCACTCACATATTAAGGTCCTAGAGGTAGATTTGGCTTGCCGTTCAGACTGTTTTGCATCCTGAGTAAGAAAAAGAATGTAAAGATTTTCAGGAACAGTTAATTCTCCAAGGCAGAAGAGCTTGTGAGCTCGCTATACCAGAGGTCTTGGCTCTCACAGAGACCACGCCTTGGGTTTGCGTGACATCAGCTCTGCTTCTGCAGCCTGGATCAGGCCGATCTCCTTCAGTGATAGACGGATGCTACCTGAGGCCCTGAGACAAAACCACTGTCTTCCAGGGAAGCGCTCAAAGCCTGTACCGGAGGTATGAAGCAGAGGCGATGGGCCTTTCATGAAGGTTTCTTCAGCGTCTCTCTCTTTCTTTAAATGCATGTATGTGTATACTCATGTGACAGCAGGTCCTCATGTGTACATGGGTGCACATGCACACATGTATGTGTGCTTAGAGGCCAGAGGACAATGGTAGGTGTTATTTTCAGGAAGGCCACCCACCTCTTTTTGAGACAGGGTTTCTCATTTCCCTGGAACTTATTAGTTAGGCTAGACTGACTAGCCAGTGAGCCCCAGGGATCTGCCTGACTTCACCTCCCCAAGGCTGGGATTATAAGCACACGTTGTCGTGCCTGGCATTTTATGTGGGTGCTGGGGATCAAACACAGGTTCTCAGGCTTGTGAGATAAGCACTCTACTGACTGGGCCATCTCCCCAGCCCCTTTTTGAATGTCTCTTATATAGTAGATTCCATGCCAAATGTTTATAACTGACACAGTCAGATGTCAGAGAGTCAGAAGTCAGTAAAAGGGGAAAACTGAAAATCTAGGAGGGCCAGGCATGTTTGAACACACCTTTAATCCCAGCCCTCAAGAGGCAGAGATAGGAGGACTGTTGTGAGTTCAAGGCCACCCTGACACTACATAGTGAATCCCAGGGCAGCCTGGGTTAGAGCAAGAATCTACTTCAAAAAACAGAAAGAGAGCTGGAGAGATGGCTTCGTGGTTAAGCGCTTGCCTGTGAAGCCTAAGGACCCCAGTTCGACGCTTGACTCCCCAGGACCCACGTCAGCCAGGGGCGCACCAGTCTGGAGTTCGTTTGTCAGTGGCTGGAGGCCCTGGTGCACCCATTGTCTCTCTATCTGACTCTTTCTCTGTCTGTCACTCTCAAAAAAAAAAAAAAAACTTTTTTAATCTATGAGAAAATGAGAATGAGCATTCATTTGTCCTTTCCATCTGGGTGACCTCACTTAGGCATCTCAGGTCACCTCCAGTGAAGTCCCTTTCAGTATTCTCCAAATCAAAACCTGACCTGAGATTTGGAGTCATGTTCATACACTGTGCCCTTACGAGCCCTTCCAGGGCAGGCAGGCAAACAGTGTATTTCCCTTTCTGCTGTTTCCAAGGGTCTGGCAGCTTAACAGTATCATGATCACAGTGTCATGATGTGTGAAGCATGAAGTGGGCACTATAAATGTGCTTCCAAGTAGCCGGAAACTATCTCCCTGGTTGTGTGCCATGTCAGCTCAAGATAGCTGGGGCCTCTCCTTGTTGGTTCATCATTGGATCTAATAATGATGTGCCAAGAACCTGGCCTGGTGACGGAAGCACTGGGTGATGGCGGCACTGGTGAGATGGGCACACTAGTGAGATGGGTAGCACTGGTGATGGGCAGCATTGGTGAACTCAGGCTTGGAACATTCGAGGTGGTCCACATGTGACACAAGTGCCTGCCTTCTCTTTCTTGGGGCTCATTTCCTTGGAAGTTGCTGCCTGCTATCAGCTATGCTCCACCTCAGCACCATGCTCACTTGCGACTAGTTTACTCTTTGTCGGCAGGGGCCGTCCTGGACTCTTAGGCTGTTTAGTAGCTTTTATTTTTCTCTGTGAATCGTATACCCCACCTCCACTGTGGCAAACACACTGTCTGGGTATTGCTATATGTCCCCTGTGGGCAGAATTACCCCTGGTGAGGAACCCGTGGCCTATGCTGAACTTTAGGCATGATGCAAAGGAGACTGGCAAAGTCGCCTGGTCAGAATCAATTGCAGAGGTCACCGGTGGTCACTTCTCAGGCTCCCCACTTGTAATTGTCCAAGCCAATACTGTGATACCCACTTGCCGTGATGTGTTCGTGGTGGTGGGCCTTTCACGCCACATCAGCCAAGGGCTGTGGTATAGGTTTTCTGACAAGGGCAAGGCCCTCACAGTGACAGAACCATCCTGAACACACATCTGCATGAGCAGCCAGACACCGTAGTTAGCCCCTTGGAAGTAGCCACGTATCAAAAAGACAAGGGCACTAGGGTAGCCCTGATATGCCCTGCTCGGTCCCACTGACCGCGTAATAAGCCCCACCCTCCTGTTGCTTTCCTATTTCTTCCCTTTGTGTTTATTGATTTGCACCATCTCCCTGACCCTTCCAGGGAAGGCAGGAACGAAGAAAGGCGAAGAGAAGAAAAAGGAAAAAGGAGGTAAGAAGAAGGAGAGCCTGGCTTTGCAGAAGGATACTATCTAGAACTCTTAGCTTCTCCCAAGTCCATGCTCTCATTTGACACAAAAGTCAGGTCAGAATGGTTCTGCCACTGTCAGAAGTCAGACTTTTTTTTTAACCATATAAAGAAAATTATGATGGCATCTAGAAGATGCATCTCACATTTTCTCACAAGCAGAGATAATTGGTGTGGGGCGGCCTCTTTTGGTGGAATAGAATAGAAATACATCCTGAATGATGATATCTAATAAAGAAACAGAAGGTACACATCTCTCTGCCACTCTGCCCTGTAGGCCTAGTGTTAAAATCCGACCCGCCTCTCGCTCACACACAGACTTGCTAAATAGACCAGGCTAACCCGATTCCTGCGCCACCATGCCTGGCTGAGGGCTAGACTTTTTCCATAAGGCTTACAAGAAGGCCTCTCAGGGAGGGGAAATGATTTCATGACTCTATTTGTTCTAGAAACCATATGTAGTTTGAATGTGCTCCGCGAAGAAATACCGTGCTAGTTGCTGGTTGTCCTTGCTCAACCCAGTTTCACTGGTGACATGGCTTGTAAAATGACCCTGGGAATGAAGCAGGCTGCTCCCTCTCGGCCAGGCAGGGCCAGCATCTGCCTTGTTCCCCTTGTATAAATTGAGCTTGCCTTTCTTGTGATTTTCTTCTGCCCTTTAAAATTTTTTCCCCAATGCTTTGATTGGGAGATGTATGTAAAAGTGAGATCTAAGATAGTTCTACTTGTAGACGCGGTCATACCCAAGATACTGGACTCTTCTCGAGGGCTTGACGTAGCAGGACTCAAAAAAGAGAGACTAGAGCTGGAGAGATGGCTTAGCACTTAGGGCACTTGCCTGCAAAGCCTAAGGACCCATGTTTGACTTAGCAGATCCCACATAAGCCAGACCACAAGGTGACGCAAGTGTGCAAGGTTGCACATGCCATACAAGATGGTGCACACGTCTGGAGTTTGATTGCAATGGCTAGAAACTCTCTCTCACTCATAAAAAAAAAAATTAAAAACTTAAAAAAAAAAGAAAGAAACTAAAATGAGAAAAAACAGAAAATAAAAAGACCTGGTGTCTCTGGTGCAATTGCAACTTTGAGTTCCAAATGTGACCTTGAACGGTTTACTAATCTCAGAGCCTCAGCTTCTCCTCTGTGGCATGGGTGGAAGTGAACAATTTGCCGATGATAAGGACGGGAAAGGGCGGTATGTGTGCATATTTCCTTTTAAGAATTCAGTAAACACTAGTGGTGATTCAAAGATATCTCCAGAATGATCTGATTTGCTTAAAAACTTTTCCTGGCCTGAGGCGATGGCTCAGTGGGGAAAGTGTTTGCCACCACAAGCATGAGGACTTAATTCAGACCTCTCCAGCACACCAGATGGGCATGGCAGCCTGCCTATAATCCCAGCACTTGGGAGGTCAAGGCAGGAGATCCCCAGGGCCAGCTGGCTAGCCCTGAACAATATATAAGGTGGAGAATGACGGAGAAAGACCTTTTATGTCAACCTTTGGCCTTCACAACATACCCCATTAAAAACATGCTTGCACACACATGAATGAATAGCACACACACACACACACACACAAAACAGTTTTTAAAACTTTTTTCTTTCCTCTTTTCTCTTAGGTTCCATTTTGGGGGCGAAGGACACATCACACTTGCCCATGTCTTCCAGGATTGGCCTGTTTAAGGACTTCTTTTAACCGGTTTATTTGTCTAACCCGAAAGTAATCACTCTGAAGTAGGAACTTAAAATGTGAAGTGCTACACAATGTCTGTCAAGTCTCACTTGTGGTTGTGCCAAACAAAAGGATATGCCACAAAGAAATGCTCATGCTTCCTTGACTTTCCTAAGTAACATTTTCATCTTGGATTCTGAAGTGATTTTTTTTTTTCTTTATTGAAAGGGGATTTTATTTTGGATCGAAATATAAAGTGCCAAGCATTATGGAATCAGTTCTCATTTTTCTGTTTGTATTCTTTGCTTGGCTTTTTAAAATACAGACGACTTACCCATTTTTACAAAAATGAGAATAAGAATTGATATTTTGTTACAGAAACATTTTTTTCTTGTAACTTCTCCCCCATCCTTCCCCACTTTATAGACAATGCATCCTTAATTCCTCAGAGAATCTTCAAGCCCTCACTTTAATCTCCTATCTCCCTTCCTGCTCCTTTAGCATTGCAAAGTGGGGGCTCTGGACCCCCTGGCCTCTGATGAGACTCAGGGGGCTGCTTGATGCTCTTGTGATGACAAGAGCACTTTAGTTGAAGTAGACATTCCAAAGTGCTCTTTGGGAGGAATGGTTGGGAATGCTTCTGGTACTTTCCTAAACCTATGTAGCCCAGTGAGCTTCGGTAGTTGGTTGACTAGTGTGAGGGCATAATTAATGGGAAGCTAAATTAATTTGGTCCACACTTCTAGATTTGGGGTTTTGCTTAAATGAAAGACTTCTCTTCCAACAGAGTATCACCTATCTTTTTTTTTTTTTTTTTTAGTGAAACTTAAGAAAATTTCGCCTAGAGATGTTCTAAAAAATGTCACTTGAGGAGAAAGTGTTGGTTTTTATCTGGCATAGCACTATTTAAAATCAGTATTGTTATAATTTAAATTTTCCTTTGTAAACAGAAGGTCTGTTGTAATGGGTTGCCTAACCATCCTGCCGTTTGTACCGGTATCAATATTGCTGTGTAGAAATTCTGTATCAGAATAATGACAGTACTGTACATCGTTTGATTGATTTTAATATTATATCCTTATTCTTGTCACAGTTGTCTACAGTTGTCGTTACTCTCAGTTTTTAGCATAGGCCTCATCCTACAACGGGTGGAGACCCCCAAGGTTGGGGAAGCAGCACTAACATTGTCACTCCGTGCACAGGTGTTTGCATGAACTTGAAGGGAATGCAAAAAAATACATATAAGTAAATAAACAGACCATGTGTACATAAGTGAAATGTTGGAGTGTGAAAGAAAATCAGGCCTTCATGAGCTGATTGTTGGCAGCAACAGAACTGCTGGTCTTCCCGGTTTCTGTCCAGACAAGAGTGACACAGTGTGCATCATGGGTAATGTGGCAGGGGGCTAGACTAGCCTAGGGGGATAGATACAGTGATGCCACAGGGTGGCCTGGCCTTGAAAAACCCACCCAATATTGTAAACTGAGTTTGCATTGCAAATAAACAGCATATGAAATGTTAAGTTGAACTGACTAAACTTCTAAACTTGTCCTATGCCCACCCAAGAATTGTTTTAAAAAAAAAAAATCAATTGTCCACTCTGTAGTTAATCACTTGGCTAGGGCTTACAGTTCCATGCTGTGTGTGAACTTACCCCCTGGGTCTCACGTGTTGCATAAATGTATGGGGATTTAGTTATGCTAATCCCCTTACTTGGTCAAAGACATATACTTTTTATGTGGTTTATGTTGAAGAAACATTCCTTAGCAAGTTTGTTGAGGAAAAAAAAAAACCTACATGAAGGATTATAGGTAAAGAAATAAACACTAATAATTTGGCTAAATTTATTCTTTTTAAATTATTTATTTATTTATTTATTTATTTGAGAGAGGGAGAAAGAGAGAGAGAGAGAATGGGCATGCCAGGGCCTCCAGCTGCTGCAAAGGAACTCCAGATGCATGTGACACCTTGTGCATCTGGCTTCTTTGCAAGTGGTAAAAACTTCTTTTGCTAAGTCATCCATTTGCACTAAAGTTAAGGAAATATATAGCCTG
This sequence comes from Dipus sagitta, assembly GCA_036346955.1. NCBI lineage: Eukaryota > Metazoa > Chordata > Mammalia > Rodentia > Dipodidae > Dipus > Dipus sagitta. The sequence goes on along the minus strand of CM070787.1, from coordinate 37,107,318 downwards.
TTTTTATACAATTTTACTTTTACAGATACCAATCTAATTTAAAGATTGGTCCTTACAGGGACGGAATAGATGTGCCCAGGCAAGATAGCAGGGGCTCTGGCTTGCATGGAAGGCAAGTGACCAGAGAGCCTCAGTGTTCAGTATGTTTCTATTTATTTATTATTATTCTTATTTAGAGTGTCATTTTATTCTATTTGGAGATTATTATTTTAGTTGTCATCCAAACCAACACCTTTGCAGTCACTTTTTCAAAACACTGTGACCATGTTTCCCGGAGGTTCTTTAGGATGGCTTTACCAAAGCGAGTCAGGTCTGTACACTTTGACAACTGCAAGGCTGCTCTGCCTCCCAGGACGGCCTGGCAGTCACTGGGATTCCTAGGTCTGTGAGATTGTAAAGGTAAGCAAAATAGGGATTTCCATGAGATAAGCTAGGTCAAAAGTTAATTTTGATGACGTCCACTGATTCCAAGGTAAAAATAGATCTTGTGCCAGAATCTGATGCCCAAACTCAAGGATACCTTTCAGCTTTGTGACCACCATTGACCCATGGATACGATCATTTCAGGCTGTGTTTAACCTTTTACTAAAAGCAACATTTTGGGCTGGAGAGATGGCTTAGTGGCTAAGCGCTTGCCTGTAAAGCCTAAGAACCCCGGTTCAAGGCTCTATTCCCCAGGACCCACGTTAGCCAGATGCACAAGGGTGTGCACACGTCTGGAGTTCGTTTGCAGTGGCTGGAGGCCCTGGCATGCCCATTCTCTCTCTCTCTCTCTCTGCCTCTTTCTGTCTGTCACTCTCAAATAAATAAATAAAAATAAATAAACAAAAAAAATTTTTAAAGCAACATTTTGTTGTTGTTGTTGCTGTTTACTAAAGCAAAAGTTTGTGCCCAAGCTACTTCCTAACAACCCCCCCTGTCTAACTAATGACTGTTACCCGGCTGGCATCTCATTGTGGCCATGTTAGAGTCAGTCAGCCCAGCAGTAGAACATTTCTAATTTTCCTTTCCTTGTCACTGGTTCTAATATCAGAAATCTCATTCCATTCTTCTCTAGCTTCATTTCTCAAGAGATAGAAGTTGGAGATTATTTTAAAAATTTTAGATCAGGACCTTTTTAGTATTCAGGGAGGGTAGAGCCCTATAAAACTGACTGGCAACCTTTTGTGACATTCCAGTCTTCAACATTGCCAAGTATTTCAGATAAACCCTTGGAATTTAATATTGTGTTCATTCTGCGATATCTCCCTTAACTCATTCTTTGTCCTGCCTTTTGCATTAAGGGGAACTGTATTTCTTCCAGCATTAAAGAATTTAATTGATAAATGGTTTGCAGCATCATATTTTGAAATATGTTATGCTTTGTATGTTGTAGTTACCTTATTGTAGCTGGGACAAAACATCTCTCCAAAAGCAGCCGATGGGAGGAGAGGTTTTGTTACAGCTTACAGTCTCAAGGGCAGCTTCACGATGGCAGAGGAAAGCACGTCACGAGCAGAGGCTGGACAGCGCTTCTTGCCACGATAGCGGGCAGAAAGCAACAAGAAAATGAACTAGACTCTTACAAGAGGGAGTAGTATATTGCCCCCCAAAGCCCACCCCCAGTAACATGCCTCCCCTAACAAGGCTCCCTTCTCTCCTCCCTAATTGCCACCAGCTGGGGACCTGGCTCTGCAAACACATGAGTTTATGTGGGACATCTGACTCAGACCCCAACACTGTGGAAGAACTAACCTGAGCGAGCATGGGCACCAGCTCACAACCTTCTCTTTGCATCTACTCTCGGTGGTTTTAAGTATACACTACTAGCTATGGCCATCATGCCAACATTTTTTAATATATGCCAAGGATGACAGTCTTTAACAATGAGACCTTTAAGTGAATTTTATTACCTACTCATGCCCCTCACCCCAATAGCTCGAGATATCTTCAGAACACACTTTCCCCAAAGCTGGAGGTGCCATCAATATGTTGCTCTTGTTTGTGTTTGAGAGAGGGCCTCACTCTGTACCCCAGGCTGGGTTGCAACCCATGACGTTCCTGCTTCAGCCTCCATGGCTGGCTGTCATGTTCCGTGAAGTACGGTTCCCAGTGTTTGCATCATGCACCGTCTCGTCCTTAGACATTCTAGATCTGTTTGTCTGGGGTGACGCCTGCGTGTTTGGTTCTTTCTTTCTTTCTTTCTTTTCTTTTTTTTTTTGTTTTGTTTCTTTTTGGTTTTGGTTTTGTTTTTCAAGACAAGGTCTCACTCTAGCCCAGGCTGACCTGGAATTACTATGTAGTCTCAGGGTGGCCTCGAACTCACAGCAGTCCTCCTACCTCTGCCTCCCAAGTGCTGGGATTAAAGGTGTGCGCCACCACGCCCGGTAGGGTGTTTGGATATTTCTTGAAGCTCACCAGTGAAGTCTAAGGCACACTCACACTTAAGAGCCACTGAGGATGAATGATGCCTTACACTCCTGGGGACAGGCTGCTGCTAACTGCAGTAGTATTTGATGAGACACCTTTGTTGTTGAATTGGCTGATGTTCTGCACTTGAAAGTTCCTGTGGTCTTCAGCATAAATGACTTCACATTCTCTCTGATTCCAGATAGGGACTCATAGAAATTCAGTGGCAATTTGGGTTACAGGCTACTCATTGGGAGAGGCAGTCCCGAAAATCAGGTGAGGTCAGCAAGCAATTGATCCATGTTTCCCCTGCCGCTCACACTTCTCTGGAGTGCAGAACCTCCCATGTTTCTTAGGGGGCCTCAGGTGACTCTGTCAGAAATACCCTGCAGTTCCCCCCCCCCACCTAACAACTTCATTTGATCCACTGGGTTTGTAAGTCCCCAGGATGCTCTGGAGTCCACTGTCCCCATCCTCTGTGACGCAATAAGTCAGGCTAGTGAGCAACTCATCAAAATATGTGCTAGTGGGCTGGAGAGGTGGCTTAGTGGTTAAGTGCTTGTCTGTGAAGCCTAAGGACCCCAGTTCGAGGCTCAGTTCCCCAGGACCCACGTTAGCCAGATGCATAAGGGGGTGCACATGTCTGGAGTTCGTTTGCAGTGGCTGGAGGCCCTGGCAGTGCCCATTCTCTCTCTCTCTTCTCACTCTCTCTCTCTCTATCAGCCTCATTTCTCTCTGTCACTCTCAAATAAATAGTTTTATAATGTTTTATAACAGAAAAATTTTTTTAAAAATGTGTGCTAGTTAGCCAGGCGTGGTGGCACACACCTTTAATCCCAGCACTCGGGAGGCAGAGATAGGAGGATCGCCGTGAGTTCTAGGCCACCCTGAGACAACACAGTGAATTCCAGGTCAGCCTGAGCTAGAGTGAGACCCTACATCGAACAAACAAACAGAAATGTGTACTAGTCACCAAAGAGCGACAGCAAGACCGTGGGAAGTCACCGTGTGGGTGCCATGATTCCTGGTGACAGAATGCCCAGGACAGATTCCATGCATATGGAGCTTGCGTCCGTAGCGCCTGCCTGGAGACTTCTCCATGAGGCTGGGCTACTCCTGCACGCAGTTGTGCTGGTCACACAGAGTGGTGGCCTGATCACTGGGACAGTGGCTGCTGAATGCTTCCAGGTGCACTATCGCCTTGGTCCAGGCATTCTTCACCCCGACCCTATGGCTTTTGTGGACCATGCTGTTCTGTGTGGTGGGGAACCCTCCTGGGCATTGTGGAAGGTTAATTAGTGACTAGATCCTGGTTGGTTCTGCCAACCAGTGCCATCTGTAGACACTGCCACACGTCCTCCATGGGCCGCAGCTGAGAATGAGCTGTCTCCCTTTGAGAAGCACTGGTTTAGGCTAGAGCTGTGTTGTGCCTGCTTCGTGGTTCTGTGCATGTTGTACGTGTGGGTGATGAGCACACATGTGTTCACATGCATAGGAACGTACATGTGGAGTCGTGTGCACGTGTGTGTGGACGCCAGAGGTTGATAGCAGGTGTTTTCCTCTGTTGCTTCTCTGTCTTATTTTCTCACAGAACCAAGAAATTACTGGTTCAGCTAGATAAGCTAGCCAGTGAGCCCTGTGGATTCCCAGCACTGGGATCACAGGCACGGGCCGCCATGTTCATCATTTTTACAAGGGTGCTGGGGATCCGAACTCCGGTCCTCATGCTTGGGAAGCAGCACAACAAAGGACATGGACAAAATCACCTCAGCTGCAGAGGAATGATTTCAACTGCTTACAACTGCACTTCTAAGCAAACATCCACATTCCACATTGTTTCAAGTCACATTTTTTTCATTATCTTGATTAAAACATGAGTAATTTGTGGGGGGGGGGGAGATATTTTTTTTGTTGCAGAAACTCAAAAGCTCTGCAAGCCAAATTGGAGAAAATTGCATTTTATTAAGTTAGGTTTGAATGACTGTTGAGAAGTTTTCCAAACTGCATTGCCCTGTTGACAGAATTAAGGCTGGCATGAGTGTTTTGGGCTTGTTCTTAAAAACACACACACAAATCAGTCAACAAAACTTTTATCATGGGACGGTTTAAACATAAAAATTTAGAACTGGTATAAGGGAAAACCATATATCTGTCATTCACTGTCTTCTCAAAACCCGCCACCTTGTTCCATCTTTAGTGTTTCAATCCCCGCCCCCTTCTTATTATGCTGAAACAAATCAACAAGGTGCCTTCTTGACTAGATCCTCTTGCTGCCATCTGTATTATTCCATTCTCCATGGCAGGAAAAAGAAAGCTAGGACTAGGTGCTTTATAAACAAAACAGGCTTGTTTCTCTCATGTTGCAGAGGCTGGATTGCATGATGGCCTGAGGGAAGAGATCACATAGTGAGACAGGAGGAAACTAGAGAGAGCGGGAGGAGCCAGAAAGAGAAAAAAGTCACTTTTACCCTCCCATAACAATTGTCTCCATATAACTAACCAGAGTCCTGTGACAACTTTTGTTCCCTGCACATGTCCCAATTACTTTCCAATAGGCCCTGGCACTTAAAGGATCCAATACGTCTTCCCTCCTTGCCAGCCAACCTCCCAACACATGGATGACCACAGACCACACCCAAAGAGCAGCTCCCTTCCATGTGGGAAAGACAGTGGCATTCATTCTTGTGTTATGAACAACAGCAGTGAGGTCCTCTTGCTGCTTATCCTGTGTTCCTCCACATTTCCTTATGTTTTTTAAAATTTTTTTTAAATTTTATTTATTTATTTATTTGAGAGAGTGAGAAAGAGGGAAGGAGGGAGGGAGAGAGAGAGAGAGAGAGAGAGGAGTGAGGAAGAAGAAGAAGAAGAAGAAGAGGAGGAGGAGGAGGAGAATGGGTGCACCAGGGCCTCCAGCCACTGCAAATGCAACTTCAGACGCATGCGCCACCTTGTGCATCTGGCTTATGCGGGTCCTGGGGAACTGAACCAAGGTCCATCTCTCCAGCCCTTGTTTTTGTGTGTGTGTGTGTGTGTGTGTTACATGTGATGTGGATGTGGATGCATTTATGTGGGCACGGGTATGCATGCCCATGTGTGAGTGAGGAGGCCAGAGATTCACATCATGAATCTCACTCGGCAGCTCTCCACATCACTTGTTTTTTATATTCTGGCATGTGTATGTGTGGACTGTGTCTGGTATGGTGTTTGATGTGGTGTGTGTAGTGTATGCGTGTGTGTATACAGATGTGCACTCCTAGGCACACGTGTGCGGTGGCCACAGGAGAACTTCGGGCTGCCCTGTTGCCACTTGTCTACCTGTTTCCTTAGATTCTCACTCAACCCAGACATGCTGTTTGCACTTTTTGTTCCATTTCATTTTATTCAGTCAGAAAGCCTCAGTGATTGTCCATCATATACCCCAGCAGGACTGGGTGACTGACATGCACGGCCATGCCCAGCTGTTTACATGGGTGTTGGAGAATCACATACATGGGTGTTGGGGAGTCAAACACTGGAGCCCTCATGCTTGTGTAGCAAGAGCTCTTTACCATGGAGCCATCTCTTTAGCTTTCTCCATTTCTTCCTGAGACAGAGTCTCTCAGCAGTTAAGCCATCCTGGGCTACATGAGATCTCAGAAAATATTTATTTATTTATTCATTCATTTATTTGAGAGAGGAAGATAGAGAAAGAGAGAGGGGGAGATAAAGAATGGGCACTCGAGGGCCAAATGAACTCCAGACGTATATACTACCTTGTGCATCTGGTTTATATGGGCTATGGGGAATCAAACCTGGGTCCTCAGGCTTCACAAGCAGGTACCTTAACCACTACGCCATCTCTCCAGCCCTCAAAAATTTTTTGAAAAATATTTCATTTATGTATTTATTTGTTGGAGTGTGTGTGTGTGTGAGAGAGAGAGAGAGAGAGAGAGAGAATGGGCACATCAGGGCCTTCAGCCACTGCAGACGAACTGCGGATGTCTGTGCCACCTTGTGCATCTGGCTTATGTAGGTACTGGGGAATCCCTCAGTCCTTAGGCTTTGTAGGCAAGTGCCTTAACCATTAAGCCCTCTCTCCAGCTCCCTCAAAAATATTAAAAATAAATAAATAAAACTCATGTTGTGATTTTTAGTGGTTGCCCTGCAGAGGATGGACTCAGTCACATCCCCAGAACTGGGTTGGATGTTGGGACTGGTGACAGGTGAGACAAGTCCATGGGGTGTGCCCAGATTTGTTACCTAGTGATGGGGATGTCTTGGTGCCAGCCACGCAACCACAAGATGGCACAGAAGGCCACGAGGAAACAAAAGTGTATAAAGGCCCCTGCTGGGGCTGGCTAACTCAGGTGTGGGGCCAAAGTGGAGGGAGGGAATATGGCCTTGGGTCACAAAGGAGTTTTCCTCCTTATTACAGTCCTGTTATTAAACTACCGTAAGAAGCTGCTAGCCACATGGAAGGAGGATGTTCAAACCAGAGGGTTAAACTTAGGCTAGAGAGATGGCTTAGCAGTTAAGGCGCTTGCCTGTGATGCCCGAGAATGCTTGTTTGAATCTCCAGGTCCCACATAGCCAGATGCACAAGTGACGCAAGCGTGTAATGTTGCACATCCTCACGAGGGGCACAAGCATCTGGAGTTCGTTCACAGTGGCTGAAAGGTCCTGGCACGCCCGTTCTCTCTCTGTCTCTCTGCCTCTTTCTCCATCTCTCTTTCTCTCTCTCAAAAAATAAAATAGAGGGCTAAACTTAACGTATTTTTATCTTATTACAGTCCTGACATAATACCATCATAAAGAGCTGCTTAACCAAATGGAGGGAGGGTCATACCGACGCGTTTTGGTCATGAGCACATGGACAGTACAGACAGGAGGAGGGTGAGTATGAGTAAATGTTCTGTCTGGTAGCCAGGGTCCACACCCGGGCACTTGTCACCGACCCATGGATTAAGGAATCTTGGGAAAATCACTGAGTCCCAAAACAACTGCAGGTTTTCTCATGATGCTTAAATGAATTTTAATCGTCAAGAAGTGCTAGAGGAAAACAAAGAGCAAGCGGTACGATTAAATAATAAACTTGCAGTGAACAACAGTAGCCAAAGTGCAATGCCTCTGACAGAGACTAATGGTTTTGTATAATTGTGTTCCTTTCAGTAGAGACAGGTTATTAAATACACACCTAAAGGTATTTAATTCTAATATCTTTACAAACCTTATAAAGTAACTGAACTCTTTTTTAAAAAAAAATTCCTTTGTCAGACCACATGTCACCGTACTCATAAAGGATTAGAACAATTATGCAAATGGAGTTCTAGAAATAGCTCTGGGTATCCCACAATTCCTCAAGATAGAGATGCAAATGGAAATGGTTGGGACTGTGGCCTTAAAGAATTATGCATGGCAGTTATACTCTGCATATCACTTTTCTAAATTAAACCCAGAATGGGTCCTTTCTGCCCAGTGCGTGGCCACACATATAGGTCAATATTCAGGGACTCTAGGGGGAATGAAAAAGAAAAGCACATATGTTAAATGAGGGACATAAACCTTATTTCCTTGATTTCAAATGATCTCTTTAGAATTCTGAAAAAAAAAAAAAGAGAGCTGGAAAGATGACTCAATGGGCAAGAGTGATTGCCACAGAAGTCTAAGAGCCTGATATGGCCTATTCATCCTGAGTTCAATTGCCTAGTACCTGGGTCGGGGGAGCTGGGCAAGACCACACACATCTGTAACCCCAGATCTGTGGGAAGCAGAGGCCAGAGAATTTCTGGGGCTTGCAAACCACATCTCTGCATTCAGAGAGAGACTCCATCTCAAGGAAACACAGTTGAATGATGGAGGAAGACAGCCTATCATGGTCTTCATACATCTGCATACACCACCCACATGTGGAAGAAAAAAGAAACACAGTAGTAGGTTAGCATTGAAAGGTAATAATTGCCAAAGCCGTTTGAAATGACAGCATGACTCTGTCACCACGAAAGTAAAATCACCTACTGTCCCTCCAGATTTCAAAGCAAGTAGTGGCCACGGTGCTCACTTCCCAGATGCTGTGACCTTGCAGAAAGCTAAGGTTTCTCTCTGCAGAGCTACAGAGTGGTGCCCTCCAGGTAATACAGATGCACCAGGGAAACATTTAAATATACAGCTTTCCCACAGTTTGCGTGTCCTTCCCCTGTAGTCAGGTGGCCATTTAAAACTCAGTTTGTAAGTGACTAAATCATTCCTCCTGGAAGCCAAGGAGGGATAACTCTAATTTACCTGTCTCCTTCATTTTACTGAGAAGTAAGATTATTGCATTTATGCCTTGATAGTGCAACGTAAGTGTTTTGGGCCTCAGTTCTCAGTAGTTGAATTTGATGTGACTTTAAGATTTTCAGTTTTCATATATAAATTTTAAGCTGTTAATCATCCAGGGTTAGTTAGGTACTTTCTAACCCTTTCCCCCATACCCCGTTCTTGCTTAAAACAAAAGAACAAAAGTACCTTCTCTGGGCTGGAGAGATGGCTTATTGCCTGAAAAGCCTACGGACCCATGTTCGATCTCTCTCTAGGTCCCACGTTAGCCAGATGCACAAAGGTGAGGCAAGCACAAGGTTGAACATGCCCACTAGGTGGTAAAAGCATCTGGAGTTTGAATACGGTGGCTGAGGCCCTGGCACGCCAATTTTCTCTCCTCTCCCTCTCAAATAAAATAAAGAGAAAAGAAAAGAATAAAAACCTTCTCTGTAAGGTACACCTGCTCTCCCCTCATATGTTGGAAGGGGCACCATGGTCCTTTGAGGATTATTTCTATGGCTTCAGTTCAATTCTGACTAGTCACCAACAGTGTCTTGGCTGGCCCTCCTCATGGCTAGATGGTGTGTGACAAACTTTTCTCAAAACTACCCAATTCCTGCCGGGCGTGGTGGCGAATGCCTTTAATCCCAGCACTTAGGAGGATTGCCATGAGTTCGAGACCATCCTGAGGCTACATAGTGAATTCCAGGTCAGCCTGGGCTACAGCGAGACCCTACCTTGAAAAACCAAAACCAAAACAAACCAAACCAAAACAAAACAAAACACTACCCAATTCCTTACTGGCACCAGCACATTTAGATAGAATTGGGACAGGAATTTTGAAGAGAGAATTCTGTGATTTGTACTTCACTCAGAGAAAAGAATTTTTACAATGGATTGCAGGGTGCAGAGAGCGTGGAAGGAGTCGGAAGGACGTGGATGAACGCAGGAGGAGGGGAAGATAGAGGTGTGGCAACATCACTTCCAGTGTTCAGGTTTTCCCTTCTTTCCTCAATTGGATAACTAGAGATAGCCTGCCCAGGGTCTCCTCAGACACTGCCCTCTGTGTTGTCCCCAGCTCTCTGTCTCGACCCTTCCTGGTGTCTGTCTGATTCTGACTTGCCATGTTTCCCTAATCAACTAGCCATTAGCCAAGAGAACTACACCTCCTCACCTCTGTGTCCTATACCACCCAACATAGAGATTGGCTTGGTGTTGGCTTTCAGTGTCTGCTCATTGGTTGGATTCTCTCCGTATAGGTTCCTGTAACTAGATCCATGATGGTATTCATTACATTTCTCCATGCTATGACTGAATACCTGACTGAAGCCACTTGAGGGAGGAAGGATTTATTTTGGCTCATTTCTCAGGGGACACACCCATCATGAAGGGGAGGGCACAGTGGCTGGAGTGGGTGCGTGGGTGATGGCAGGAGACTGCTGCAGTCGCTTCTCGCAGGGTGCTGACCAGGAAGCAGCCTCAGGACAGGAAATGGGATAGGCTATAATACTCATGGCCTGCTCCCCAGACCCTATATCCCAAAGGTTCCAAAACTTTCCAAAACAGCACCACCAGCTGGGTACCAAATGCTCAGACACATGAGCCTGTGGGAAATACTTCACATTCAAGCCATAATATTTTAAAAATTAAGCATACACTGGTCAGAAAACTATTACCCAATGCAACTAAACAGAACTGGGGTAGTAATAAATAATGAAGAATTTATTCCATTGTTTTCTGGAGCTAGGATAATTAGCAGCATGCAGGGCAATTGGAAAGCTAGAAAACATGAATTTGTTATCTAGGTTTTTTTTGTTTTGTTTTTTTTTTTTGAGAGCAACAGAGAGAGAGAGAAAGAGGCAGAGAGTGAGAGAGAGAATGGACGTGCCAGGGCCTCCAGCCACTGCAAACGAACTCCAGATGCGTGCGCCCCCTTGTGTATCTGGCTAACGTGGGTCCTGGGGAATCAAGCCACGAACCCTGGGTCCTTAGGCTTCACATGCAAGTGCTTAACCGCTAAGCCATCTCTCCAGCCCTAGTTTTTTTTTTTTAAACAACTTGTGAACACAGTGCCATGATACCAAGCGTACTTATCCAAGGGGTGAGAGGTATAAACCAGTTTTAAGTATTTTTGTAGTTACTTAGTCTTCCTCAATATTTGTTTGTGTATATGTGTGTGCCTGTTTGCATGCATATGGGCATATGTGTCTATGTGGATGCATGTGCATGAGAGAGAGACTGTGCCTGTGTGTATATATATTTAAAGGCTGGAGCACAACCTTGAGTGGCATCCCTCACTGGCCTGGATGGAGCTCACCAATTAGATGAGACTAGCAAACTCCAAGGATCTGTCTGTCTCAGCCTTTCCAGTGTTGGGATTACAGGTGCATACCACCCTGCCCTGTATTTTAAGTGGGTACTAGGGATGAAACTCATGCTTGTAAGGCAAGTGAGCTGTCGTGCTAGCCCTTTAGTCTCCCTAAGTATTAATGGCAGGTGTACTGGGAGTGTTTGTCTCACAGCTGAGTGCAGAGGACTGCGGCTGCTCCTCTGGTGAGAGATTAAGGCAAACTTCGTGGTCCTTGTCTTTTCTTTCTGTTCTGCTGTCTGGAACGCATGCACAGTTCCTCTCCATGGATTCAAGACAGCTGGTCTGCTGTGGCTACAAGCATCGTACCACCACCCAAGAACTTCACAAAGGGAATAAACAAGGAGGGGGAGAGGGCTCCTTACAAGCTGAGTTGGACCCCCCCCCCCACCAAAGTCTTGTCTGAGGTGGAGAAGCAGCAGAGCAAAACTCTTGGGCTCAGCTCAAACTTGTTTTTTACTAGTTTACTTGTGAAGCAGCCGAGAAGCAGATAAGGTATGTGATAGGTACGTGACATGAGGGGTGAAGATGGTCTTCCGCTGTCTCCTCAGCCCCTCTCAGAACAGGCTGTACAGATCAGTGCTCTTGGCAGTCCACAGGAGTAAAATTATTTTGAGTCAGCTACCTTTTATAGCCCAGCCACCTCGGTGCAAAGACGGCTTAAATTGCTGTTAAGGTGAGGTCTGCTGCTATTTGACCTCTCAGGGGCACTTAGACCTCATGGCTGCAAAGGAGGCACCTCTCTCAGGGTGAGAACTGAAGTAATGTATTCACCTCCATGTGGAGGACAGGTAGTCCCCCCCCCCCCAATGTGCACGTACTCTTTAGGTCTCAAGTTTAATGACAGTTCACAGGGGTGGGTGCAGCCAGGGCTTTGGATATCAGAGCAACACATACAAAAGCACATGGGTGTGACACTGCCAGGAACCTGGAGTGGCCCAAGTACAGGGCAGGAAGAGAGGGGCAAAGGAGAGACTGAGGAAGGAGCAGGAGACATCAGGGGCTCCAGACACTGAAGCACAACATAGCAGCCTTGCTGGAGGGAACAGAGCACAGGGAGCATGGAGGAGTCATGGCTGGCCAGCAAGGGCTTCCCAACGCCCTGGGCTGGTGGCCAGGCATACCCCAGGGTGCAGTTGGATACTGAGGCTTATTATGCCATGCCATCCCAGCAGTTGGCTGTTGTGCCCATTATTCTCATGGAAACATGGCAGGAAGGAGTTCCCAGGCAGGGTTGGGGGGTGTGAAGGGAATACAAAGAGGATACAAAGGAAGAGGTGACCAGGAGGAACGAAGCCATGAGCGAACTCTATAGGCAGCTAAGAGGTTTCCACCAAGTGGTTCACCTGCAAAATTAAACCCTAGCCCTAGACTAGAACCTGGGACCCTCTCACCTCTCACAAGGTAGAGAATTGGAGAGGTCAGAGGACTGGCAGACAGACCAAAGACTGGGCAAAAATCACTTTCATTTCTTTAAAAAGAGCCAGACGGTTGGCTATATGGCTCAGCTATTAAGAGCACTTCCTGTGTAGGCATGAGGGCCTGAGGAAGTCCGAGAGATGATTTGGGTTCAATCCCCAGGATTGATATAAACAGCTGGGCATGACCTCACGTGTCTGTAACCGTAGTCTGTAGGGGAGCAGAGACCGAGGATTCACAAAAGCATGGCAAGCTCTAGGATCAGTAAGCGACTCTGGCTCAAGTAAGAACAGACAAGAGTGATGGAGGGGAACACCTAATACTCCCTCTGGACACCACAGCCGAGCACATCCCGTCACAGGTAAGCACATGAAGTGCTGCATAGGCACACATGCCATATCTCTCCCTCCTCTCTCTCTCTCTCTCTCTCTCTCTCTCACACACACACACACACACACACAGGAAAAAGCCTAAGAAAAGGGGCAAAATAAAGACAACCTGAAAAGAAATGGAAAAGAAGGGTAAACCAATTTGATAAAAAAAAACAAAGTGGCAAGCCTGGTAAGGGTGCAGATGGAACCCGATTATTATCATTATTGCTGCTGATCTGTGAGATGCTTCCCCATTTTGCTAGGAATATTCGCTTTTTAAAAAGTGACTATCAGGTTTCAACTTAAACAGATCTACTCATTCTGCAAAGCTCTTTGATATAAGGCATCCAAAGACCCCCCAAATTCCATGCCAGAAATGCAGCTAAAGATTCCCATACAAATCTATTTTGTTGTTGTTGCTGTTGTTGCTTCCCTTATAAGACAACTCACTCATCTCACTCTGGGGAGGGGTGGGCTAAGGTAATGTTCCAAGTGAGCCAGCAAACATGTTAGTCCAAGTCTCCCCGGAGTACACTGTACTGCTCTGCTGCCGTGAGTGGAGTACGGGGGCAAGACTGAGCATTCCTTGATGATTTACGAACGGAATTCACAAGCCCATGTTCACAGATTCAGTGACCCTCAAGGGCCATTAAATTTAGAGGGCATCTCCCCTTTTCACTGTTTTCTCCAAGGCAGTGGGCTCCCTGCCTCTCTTTTTCATATAGTTGGCTGCTATTTCTTACTTCTCTTACCTGAATTCTCACTGGAAATCATGGCTTCTCCCTTCTAATCAGGACCTTTCTTATTTAATGTAACAAAAACCTCAGATAACCAGGCTGCTATACAACACATGGAAAGTAAGTCGTCTCCAACGTTCTGAGGAAAGTGGGAGATGCCTCCTCTGGGATCCTGCCTCTGTGCATCCCCTTAGGAATCACCAGACTGTTCAAACACTGAAGTGCATTCCTCAGAAAATACCCCAGGAACTTGGATCTCCTAGCACCAACAGGTTAGGTTGTGGCTGCTGCAGTCCAGATGCTACCTAAGGCTGGATGGTCTCAGGAATCTTCCGTGGTGGGTGGGTTCTTGAGTTCTGACTAACACCTGGCATTGGTGACATCAAGCTTTGAACTTGGATTACATGCGTGGGTAGAGGGTTACATGAGTATTCATTCCCCTCAGTGGCTCTCTCTTTGGGTTGGCTGAGATTTCTGATGACTGGGCCTTGGAAAGTGGAGTTCCACCTGAACTTAAATCCTAGGAAGACAAATAGACCGTCTTCCAGTCTGACTAATGCTCACAAACAAAATAATGGTGTCTTTTTATTAGATGGCCACAATGCCTCATTGCTCATCTCACTTGGATCAAATATCTAACTGGTCATGTTATACTCAAATTTCTTTATATTTACTGTACCCATCTAAAATATTTCATTAGGCTGGGCATGGTGCCACACACCTTTAATCCCAGGATTTGGGAGGCAGAGGTAGGAGAATTGCTGTGAGTTTGAGGCTACCCTGAGACTACATAAATGAATTTCAGGTCAGCCTGGACTAGAACAAGACCTTACATCAAAAAGCTAAACTATTTCATCAGGAGGATCCCTTGGCTCAGGTTCGTGTGTGTTTTATCATCAGTGTACTTCCTTCCCACCTGTGGCTCTTGGGGGTCTCTCACATACTAAACAATGCTCTCCCAATGAGCTACACCCCTGTCCATTTTTTTTTTTTTACAAAAGTTTAAAATGGTACATATGCTTAACTGTCTTCCTTAAAAGAGGTTTGCCCATTTTTATCTTCCACCTCAAAGTTAAAAGGCCTTCAAATGGGGGCTGGAGAGATGGCTTAGCAGTTAAGCGCTTGCCTGTGAAGCCTAAGGACCCCAGTTCGAGGCTTGATTCCCCAGGACCCATGTAAGCCAGATGCACAAGGAGGCACATGCATCTGGAGTTTGTCTGCAGTGGCTGGAGGCCCTGGCGCACCCATTCTCTCTCTCTCTGCCTCTTTGTCTGTCTGTCGCTCTCAAATAAATAAAAATAAACAAAAAAAATTTTTTTTAAAGGCCTCCAAATGTCTTGAAAATGCTGGTATCCAAACCACACAGCCTCACATGCAGCAAGAGGAGAGCAGATTCTAAGTGACATACTTAGAACATAGTAAGACAAGCGGGCCTCAAACAGCAGCAGGCAGCCACTCCAGAATGAAAATACTGGTATATTTGTGTAATGCAAAGAGAAATACATATAGAAATCCTCAAAACGCAAGGTACATTAATAAAAATGTAGCATTTTAAGCAAAAAATATTGTACAGTACTTGCAATGTAATCCTTCAATTTCAAGTGACAATGTCTCACAAGGGCATATAATTTAAAACCATGGTTCTTATTAATAAATCTAAAACAACCATCAGTAGACCAGCACAGCCTAACCTAACCAACACTGTAGGAAATGTTTTGTCTCCTCGGAGAGGTATCGTTGTATTCCATTCATTGATACCACGGACAACAGAACAGTCTTCAAAGTGGAAATTAGTTTCATAAGACAGAAGAAAACTGGGCTTCTCGGAGCAAAAGTCATTTTCAAAAAAGTATTTTAACTTCTTACTGGCAGAGAAAGACCTACACAACTGTGCTGTAGTTGCTACTTTCCAGAACCCTCCCATCTGTGGACCACGATCATACATACAAACATGCAACACTGTATTTTCTGCACACCATTACTATCCAAAAACCACTTGCTATCCTCTTATAAGTTACAGGTTTGCAGACATGTTTCCATTCAAGATTGATATACAGAACAGCTGCTGCTGATGTGGAGTTTTTTGTTTTTTTTTTTTTCTAGTCGTATAAACAAGGAACCAGCGATCTTGTTACTGTTTCAGAAGTGACTGCCTTCCTATTAACTCCCATTTCCGCTCTTCAAGTTCAGTATCAACGCTGGAAAAAGTTCCACACACTTGCGAAGAAACCCGCACAGCACAACTGGCCCTCTGGCCAGCAAATTCATACGGAGACTTGGGGCAACTCCTCCACCCCCCCACTCCACCTTCGCAGCCTCCAACAGAAGACCCTCGGGAAATCCTAACACGTGAAGTGCCCCTAGTCTTCTCTACTCCACCGCAACTCAAATATAATGCCACTTGAGGTTGTCAAAAATAGCTTCTGTAGAAAACTGGCCATGGTCTTTAGGAAACTTTGCATGAATAAAATTAGTGTAGCCTTAATTAAAAAAAAAAAAAATCACACATGGAAGAAGTCAGGACCAGTACAAAAAGACTGCAGGGCCTACGGCCGGGAAGAAAGTACTTAGAAGGATAAACTGAAACACTGACCCCCCCTTCCCGCCCCCGACTCCCGCCCCCAAAACAGGCGTCTGTACAATCCAAGTGTGTGTCCACTTCGAGAGTCTTTTGAAGGCAGCGTAGAAAACTCAGAAACCGGACAGAAAGGGAAGAAGCGGTCAATGTCCATGCCAAAGGGATGAGGCTGGGTCGGGGGGGCAGCACGGATGGCAGGCAACCTCACAAACCAATGCCTTTCAGGTCACAGGGGAGGCTGGCCTGCGTGGTCTGGGGGCTCTGGCAGCAGGGGAACTGGGCCCTGAAGCAGTCCCTCAGCTCCCTGTTGAATAGGAAGCACACGACGGGGTTGATGCCTGCCTGCGCGAAGGTCAGCCACACGGAGGCCGTCAGGTAGGCCTGGGGGACGGCGCCCGGCCTCACCAAGACGCGCAGGTAGCTGGCCACGACGTAGGGCCCCCAGAGCAGCAGGAAGAGCAGCGTGACCGCGTAGAACATCTTGCACAGCCTCTTCTCCGTCTTGAACTCCTCGAGCACTAGGAGCCGGCGCGCCCCGCGGCCCGGCCCCGCCGGTCGGATACCCACGAGCGCTGGAGGCGTCGGACCGCGGCCGAAGCCCGCCGTCCAGTTGGCGGCCGCCTGGCCGGTGGCGCCGGGCCCGTGGAAGGTCCAGTCGTGGCTGACGGCGGGCACGAGGCGAGCGGGCCTCATCTTGCGGCGGTCGTGGATGAAGAAGAGCAGGCGGAGGTAGACGAGGTGCGTGGCGCCCACCACCACGGCCAGCAGCAGCAGGAAGCCCAGCGCGCCGGGAGCGCCGTCGGGCCTCTGCTCCAGGGCGCAAGGGGCATCCTCGTCGTCGCCGCCGCCGCCTCCTCCGCCGTCCAGCACGGGCGGGAAGGCCGCGGCCAGGGCCAGTGCCCAGGCTGCGCACACCAGCATGGCGGCGCACGGCCACCCGGCCAGGCGCTCGGCGTAGAAACGGTGGTGCGCGATGGCCAGGTAGCGGGTGACGCCCACGCCGAGCAGCAGGAAGGCGGCGTGGAAGCAAAAGAGAGCGGCCAGGAAGGCGAGCAGCTTGCAGCCGAGCGCGCCCGGCGGGGTCCCCGCGGTGGCCGCCGCGCGCCGCGCCGCCAGCATGACGGCCGGGAGGCAGGCGAGCGCGCGCAGCCCGTCGGCCAGGCACAGGATCGAGCAGCAGGTAGTACGGGGCGCGGTGCAGGCTGCGCTCCCGCACGATGAGCAGAGCGAACAGCACGTTGCCCGCCAGGCTCACGCACAGCAGCAGGCTGAGCGTGGCGAGCTTGAGGCCCAGCGCGGCCGTCTCGCCGCCAGCACCGCCGCCGCCCGCACCGCCGCCGCCGCTCGCATCGCCGCCGCCGCCCGCGGCCGGCTCGCTCGCGTTCGCCATCGCCGCGCCCCGCTCTCCTCCGGCCGTGCGCCGCGCCGCGCTCTGCCCCGGGGGCCTCTCCGGCCTCGCCGCTCGCGTAGGCCGCCCCGGGCCCGCGCTGTTTCCTCCTCCTCCTCCTTCTCCTCCACCGTCTCACGCGAGCTCCCAGGCTGGCAGCGCTCAGCCCGCGCCCGGCCTCCTCCTCCTCTTCTCCCCGAACCTCCGGCGCGCAGCCACCGCCGCCGCCATCTCAGCAATGGTGCGCGCGGGAGGCGACGGCCACTCCCTGCGCCCTGGGCGCCGCGAGCTTCACTGCGGACAGGGCCGCGCTGCCGCCCGCAGCCTCCCGCATGCTCCTCTTCCTCCTCCTCCTTCTCCTCCTCCTCCGCTGCCGCCGCCGCCGCCGCCGCCGCGCCTCTTGGCTCTGCCCCCAGCCGGGCCCGCCGCTGCCGCCGCCGCCGAGCCCCCTCCCCTCTGCCAGAGCGCGCAGCGTGGCCGCCGCCGCCAGCCCCGCCGAGGCATCCCGCGCCGCCCGGGCCCGGCTGGGCTGGGGGCGCCTCAGACAACAGCTTACGGGGCCGGGAGGGAGAGGCAGGGCCCAGGACGCAAGGAGGTGACAAGTCGTATTTGGCCCCCAAGGTAATGGGGGGGGGGATGGTCCGGCGGCGGCGCCCGCGCTGGGGTCACGATGGATGGCAGTGAGCAGGGGGTGGTGGTGGAGGGTGTTTGCCTGGGATGGCAGCGACAGGGCGGCCTAGGGGAGTGGGGGAGTGAGGGAGGGTGGTTGAGAGATGTCTGGGATGAGCTTGATGTTCGAAAGCTGCTGGTCGTGAGGATCGGGCAGGGATCTAACTGAGGTAATCACAAAACCGCGGATAGCCAGGTGAGCCCTGATGTGCAGGGGCCCTCCCTGGTGACACCTGCAAAGTTGTTTCTCTTCCAAACCGCTCTTGAAATCTGAGGAAGCCGGGGGCTTGGAAGGCAAGGGAGTTAAACAGCCTGCAAGTGGCACAGCTGGGACCCCGATTTCACGTGGTCTGATTTCCAGGGCGGGACTCCTGCAGCGTGACAGCTAACTCCTCAGCAGGGACCCCGAGACATATCCGGGGAAAGAAATCCAGCATTTTCTCTTAGGAGAACCCTGTACCTCCCTCCCAGGATATCTCTTCTGAAAGGGCCTTCCTCTGTGGTAATCCTCAAACACACCACCTTCACCCTGAAGCCTTTGAACCTGCTGGGCCCTCTGGACCAGCCCTACAACAGGCTTAGATCTTTCCTGAGCAACCTCTCATGCTCCCTGTCACTGATCTCCGTTCCTTTGCTTCCTAGAGCTTATATTTTTTTTATTTCTTAAAAACAGGATCTGTCCTTCTAAGTAAGAACCTTCCTTTCCTTCCTTCCGTCCTTCCTTCCTTCCTTCCCTCCCTCCTTCCCTCTTCCCCTTCTTCCTTTCCTCTCCCCTCCTTCCTTCCCTCCCCTCCCTTGCTTCTTCCTTCCTTTTTTTTAAAATAAATATTTTGTTTATTTATGTGAGAGAGGAAGGCAGATAGGGAGAGAGAATGAGCATGCCCGGGCTTCCAGTCACTGCAAAAGAACTCCAGACACATGTGCCACCTTGTGCATCTGGCTTATGTGAGTACTGGGGAATTGAACCTGGGTGCATAGGCTTTGCAGGCAAGCGCCTTAACTACTAAGCCATTCCTCCAGCCCCTTCTTTTATTTTGATAGGACTGTTTTCCCCTTGTTTAGTAATGGTATGAATGCCAGAATTAAGGACCGTGCTGTTTCATGGGTACACTCCTTTTAAACATTTTCTATCCCCCAATTATTTCTTGTGTGCTTACTACATGCGTCATGGTCACCTTGATGGGTGTTTCCAGGATAATGTAGGATCATAGATTTCCACAATAGGGGAGTCTGAACCTCACCTGGAGGTGATAAGAAGCTTTTGAAAGTGGATGAGGAGAGCCCTGCTTTCGGAAGTGTTGGAGGAGAGCCATGTGAGGAGCGTCTCACGGCTTTAGGAAGGCCATTCTGGCAGCAGCCCGGTGTGGTGGCACACTCCTGTAACCCCAGCACTTAGGAGGCAGAGGGTGGAGACTGGGTGGCCCATAAGGAGTGCTAAATTAGTTCATAGTCAAAGAGAAATGATGGGATGGAGCTTGGAAGTCCAGTCCCGAGCTTTAGACTTTGTGTGTGGAAATCAGTGGAGATCCTTTCTCAATATAGACTCTAGAATGGACATGGATTGTGGCACCAACATTGGCCATTGGTCCACCCCCCACACTTGGAGGAGTGAAGGCCTTTGAAGACAGCTTGGACACTTTTGCCAGAGCCTAAGTGAGCACCTGTCTCTGGACCTCTCAGTGGCAGGGTCAAGTGGCTGACCAAGCAGTTCTGCAATATATGTGTTGACAGGAAAGTGCATTCTGGAGTGTGTGTTGGTCAGAATTTCTCTTTTGATCATGGTAGCAAAAAGAAACACATGAGTCTGTTTTCCTCATGAAACAAGTTTCAACAGTGGTTGCTGGAGTTGGCCATTGGCCCACAGGTTGGGTGTGTCCACTTCGTTACCCTTTCCTTCATAGTAACCCCCATCACTGCATTGTGTTTCATGCAGAAAGAAGAGGGAACGAGAAGTGTTTCTGACTTTTAAGTTGCCCTCCCTTTGAAGAGCTTTCTAGTCCTGTATTATAGCAAGACATGTGATTGGCTACCAATCTCAGCAAGGGAGGGTGGGAAATGGTTCTTTTTCTTTGTTTAAAACCAGCCACATGCCCCTGGCAATGAGATCCTTCCATGGTGAGGTGGGGAGGAAAGGCCTTCTTATAGCCCATGCAGATACCACCTGTCAGAGGGTACTTTATGGTGAGATTAACGATTAACAGCAGCTTCTATTTAGTGAACACTCGCGCTAAGCACATAGGTGGCACATGCATTTGCAGCCTCCATATTGCAGACGAAGCAGGAAGGGCTCATTTGCTCAGGCTTTTGGCACCACTAAGGACTTGGATGACAGACAGAAGGACTGACTTTGGAACTCATCTTGTAAAGAGAACAAGAAGTTAGCAGTGGAAGCACAGGTTATCTAGAGTGACAGTCCTTCCTCAGAGAGGGAAGGGGCCTTTGGATGATCTGATCCAACACAGGCTTTGTAGAATCATTTGTGGGTGGCTGGGTGTGACGTGGAGTCCATGTGTTCCCACTTCTGGATCTGAGCTTTCCCCACTTAGTTGAAAGCTTTGATTTCATTCATTCTTTGACAACTGCATACATGCATATAATGTATTTTGATCCTATTCACCCCCATTACCCCTTTTATCACCTGCACATTCCTGTGGATTCCCTTCTTCCCAATTAATCCCCCTTGTATTTTTCATGTCTTTTTTTTTTTTTAACTTGTGACCCACTGAGTTGCATTAGGGTATTTGCTTAAACATGGGGGACTTGCTAATGGTGTCACGCCTGGAAAAAAAGTCTTCCTTTCCCCCAGCAACCATTACCTCCCAATAATTCTTAAGGGAGAGATGGAACCTCATGAGCCCCTTTTGCATCCATGATGGAATGTCTATGGGACTCAATCTTCTGTAGCTCTTATGCAGGGAATTAGAGCTGCTGTGAGTTCACGAGTGCGAAGACCATGTCATGACCAGAAGACAGCCTTTCACAGCACTCCGCCGCATCCTGCAGCTCTTACGATCTGTTCAGCCTTTTCCTTATCAGTGTTCCCCAAGTCTTGGAGGGGATGAGATCGATGTCTCATTTATGGCTGAGCACTTGAAAGTTACTTATTCTCAGCACTTTGATGAGGTATAAGTCTCTTTGGTAACTGCCGCACATTACAAAAAGAGACCCGACAAAGGCTGAGAGCAGCACAAATCTATGAGCACAGACATAAATATTCAAAAGGCAATTTAACAATGTGGCCATTTAGAAAAACAGTGGCAGTAAGCAATATTGATAGTATTGTGGTTATGCATATATAGTTTTCAACAAGTCACTTAACCTCTTGGAATCTGGAAATAAGATAGGCCATTGATATCTGCGGGGCCTGAAGTCTGTGTTTTAGTTAGTATATAGGAAAACGGAAATCAAATGTTTCTATAAACCAAAATCAGGGGAGAGATCTTCAGAAAACACACAGAAGATGAAACAGTAGTTAGTTCCTTATACTTTAAATTGCTTTGTGTATTCTATTGCTACACATTTTCCAGTCTGCTTCTCTTTGGGATATGAGCTTTGGTTTAATCATTTGCCTAGAATCAGATAACAGAAGTAGCAGTGGGACATGTATAAATCATGATTCTCTCATAGCATTTATACATCTATATTTTTCATTCTCAACATTTGTTCAGTAGATTAATGATTAAGGGAAAGCATTTCATTGCATAGGATCAAGTTATATTTTTTCTGCTTCAGGCAAGGCTCTTAAATACTTTCTTAGGCACCAAGTTGAGGGTCTCGTGTCAGTGGTCAATTAGCTCTAATATTTTTTTTCCTATAAAACTTTGCATTTTGCTCACAATCACATTTTTTTAAAATTTGCACATAGAAAAATTAGGACAACCCACACTCCCAGGTGGGTTATGCCACCTCTTTGGAGCACATATAGATGGTATCACTGGTAGTGGCACGCTGACTGTTGGGATGGATAGTTGGCATACTTTGACAGATGCCAACAAGATCGTGACCATCACCTGGGCCACTGTCTCTTGCCCAGTCTTAGGCTTCTGTCTGGAAATATGTCACTAGGTGTGTGTAACACTGAGTTAGAAAAGGTTCTAACCTTTTTTAACCTGGAGGAATGGGCATGGACTTGGTACCTGCAGCTGAAGATGACTTCCAGAGTGGTAAACTAAGTTTTATGGGTTATTCTGATAAGAGTTTGAAAATGCTAAATGAAGAGAATTGTATTTGGAGGTGTTGCTTATGAACTTTCAAAGGGGAAGGGAAGACCATAGATAACTTTGTTGGAACTGGGCTACTTGCATAAAGGCTGGCTTCATTCTGATGCCCATATCCAGAGAGTTTAATCAAGGTTGAACTTGAAAGTAATGAACTGCTGTGCTTGGCAAACGATAAGGAAATGAGAGATTTAAGATATAAAGTTGAAAAATTTCAAGCAAGTTTAAACCCATTGGCACAGAGACAGATTTTAGGTAACTGAAGCTGCTTTTGTTAAGGATGGCCAACTACTTACACTGGAAAGGTTGTCTGAGGTGATTCCACTCAGGAAAGATTGAATGAATAGGGATGTAAACTTGGCTCTAAGATAACCCGCTCTTCAGGACGAGGAATTATTTCCTCAAAGTGGCTGTGTCACTGCACACCTGCTATTAGTTTGAGAAGCATGACAAATGCATGGAAGTGGGTCATGAAGTATGCATGGGTCCAGGAGCTGCTGCTGAGATGTGGCAAATGAGTCAGGGCATGAAGTTTCTGACTAGAGGGGTCGATGAGGCCATTGTAGGATGGACTGTGGTTTGCAATGGAGACCCAAAAATCACTTAGTTATACCAGGGCTGTGTAGAGGCTACCGTGGAGCACTGTCGGCTCAGGATGCAAGCTTTCCCTGGCCACTCAGTCCAGCTTGAGGGGCAGAACTGGAAAATCCAGAGACTGTCGTCACTGGTTATGGATATCAGACTTGAACTTACTGGGTTTACATTGGTCCAGTCTCTCCTCGTTATGCCTTATAGCAATGGAAATGTTTACTCTGTGCCATTATATGTTGAAAATATGTAACATGTTTTGATTTTACAGGACTCAAAGTTAAGAGACAGTCTTGTATCTCAGATGACACTTGGGACTTTGGAACCGTCTTACAGTTGTTAAAGACTGTAGGGACCTTTGAAGTTGGACTAACACAATTTACAATGTAAGATGTTAATGAGTCTATTGGTGGTCAGGGCCGGAATGTGGTGTTTTGAATGTGTGTCCCTATACACTTAGGTGTTTTATTATGTCTTGTCTCTAGCCACCTGGCTGGAGGAGGTGTCACTGTGGGTGGATGCTGGGGTCCAGCCCTAAGGTGTGTTGGAGGCAGATCTGAATTCCAGCCAAAAGGTATGTAGTGAGGTCTGAGCTCTGCCTGGGCCCCTGCTTTTTGTTGCCGGTTTTGTGCTTGTTGCTTTTGGTGTTGGCTGGTGGGTGATGGTTTCTCTCTGCTTGGATGTATGGAGGCAGCTTCTTCAGTCACAGATGGAACTTCCCCCTAGACCTGTAATCTTGAAATAAACCCCTTCCTCCCATAAACTGTGTCTGTTTGGAAGTTCATCTCAGCAACATAGAGCTGACTACAGCACTAACACTCTTGGGCAAGTTCTCGGTCTACTCAATACCTCTGAATCTCAAAGGCCAGTTATGAAGAAGAATCAGTTAAGTGAGATCTGCTTACAGCCAGCAGAGCACGCACAAGATTTGCATACAGGAGGCATGTAATAAGTGATCACTAGGTTTGTATTTGACCTGTCCTGACTAATTCCCTTGGCCAACTGTGGTTTGATGGACTTGCGCATTTTCTACCCCAAGTCAACTTTACAAGTCCCCTGTAACCTGGTAGCATCTCAATATTCCCATGGCAATCGTAGATATAAGTGTGTAGTTTAACTTCCTCCTAGGAACCATTTTTGCCTTGCTGGTGAGGAAATCGGCCCCTTGGGTGTCATAATGGCTCCCTGCTATAATTCAGGGTGCACAAATTTTACAGTATATGGGTCATTCAAGCTTATGTATTTGTGCATTGAAATATTGAATGGTATTTGGTCAGTTCTTGTCAGATCATTCTCATCTTTCATGGTTTGTTGGACTTAGGGTTTGATAGTCTGGGCTGGAAAGGCATGTGACAGATAGGCCCACAGCCTGCCCACCCTCTGCAGTATGCCTGGAAAACCATATGCAGGTCCCTGTGTCTCCATGTCATCTTCTCTCTTCCTCCTTCATCTCCAGGGACTCCTGGTCTTCTCTTGAAGAGTATGGAAACCTTGTTCTTTCATGTTCTTTTAGACAATAGCATCTGGTCCTAGAATTTTGGTGTTTGGGAAAAACAAAAGCCAGAAAGTGACCTTGTAATAATTTTCTCAGGCAAGAAAGCTTAGAGCCTGCTATCTGCTGGAATATTAGGGGGAAAGGACAAATAGAGAAAGAGAAATGATTATTTTGTAGGTCAATGAACTGTTCTTGCTGCTGAAGTTTGTCGAGTGAATAATGGAATGTATACACATGTATGGCATATTGACAAACTTTGTGCAGGCAATCTGCTTTTGTGAAAACTCTGACGCACTGAAAATCTTTAGTAGAAAACATGGGAGTAAATCATCATGATTTTAAATACTGGTTCCTTAGTCATGACATGAAGTGGACAAAGGTAAGTCGGAATTTATTATGATTTTTAAATTTTGTGCCTCAATGAAAACAGTCAGGAAAATGAATAAAAAGGAGGAAAGTAAAATGTAAGAAGTATCCTACAGAATGGGAGAAAACATTTAAAATCATACACTTGTGTCTTTGTATGCAGAATACATATGGATTCTTATAACTCAATAATAAAAAGATAGCCCAGTGTTTTAAATGGGCAAAGGGTTTGAAAAGGCATTTTTTTTTTTTGGCAAATAAGCACTAGGAAAAGGTGTGACATCATTAGTCAGTAGGAACATGCAAATCAAAGCCATCTGAAACAGCAGTTCATAGCAAGAGGGAGGCTGTTATTAAAAAGACCATATCAAGTGTTGGCAATGATATGGAGAAGGTAGAGTTCTCACACAGTACTGATGGGAAAGTAAAATGATGAAAGTGCTTCATAAAATGACTTGGCAGCACCTCAAAGAGTTACGCATGGGGTTGTCTTATGCTCCAGGACTACCATTTGGGATATATCCCAAGAGAAGTGAAACCATGCCCACACAAAAACCTGGATGTGAGCATTTATAGCAGCAACATTCAAGATAAGTGAAAGGAAACAGTGCAGGTACTCAGCAAGGAATGAATGGGTGAATCAGAGTCATCTATCCACTCCTTAGTTTTCATTCTCAAAAGGAGTGAAGTGGTGGTACATGACACTGTGACATGGATGAACCTCGAAAATGTCCTGCTCATGGAAGAAGCCAAGTACATATAAACCTGCTCATATGACATTCCAGAAGAGGCAAATCCACAGAGACAGGAAGTAGGTGGGGACAAGGCTGGAGAGGGACTGGTCATGGGGACAGCATTTGTGTTGGGGTTAGTGGTGACAGGTGTGCAGCTCTGTAATGACCCCCCCCCCAAAGAAAACCACAGCGTTGTAATCAGAAGGGAGGAAGAGAAGGAAGGAGAAAGCAAAAGCCCAGTTCATATTAAACTGCAATCACTACCCTGGCTTTGGGGGTGTCCTTAATAAAGAATATAGAATTACCAGGAAGTGAAGTGTATGTCTGCTCACTGTTTCCTGAGCAAACACAGGTCCCTAGCTTTGATTTCTTACACTGTCCCTGAGGGTGGCTTCAGAAGTAAGCCATGCCTTGCCATATGGCCCTGTGCATAGGATTGCCTCTTTGGTGGACTTCAGGGTTCACAGCTGGAGAGTTTTGATGGTGAGTCTGGTATGAGGAACTAGGGGATACTCACTACCTTGATGCTGGAGGGTATCTACTAGAAAAGATGTCACGTGCTGATGCAGTAATGCACTAGGGCGCTTTGCATGAGTTGATGCCAGTCTTATGGAATGCTGTGCTCCCGTTTTGCTTGTGAGGAACCTTGAGTCTCAGAACAATGATTACATAGTCTAGGATCACAAAGGGTGAGGTGAAAGTGCTGTCTGTCTGGTTTGAATATCTCTCAATTTTTCGAAACTTACGCTCTTTGTCTATGTGTGTGCATGGTATGTCGACACGTACTATGGTACACAAGTGTGGATGTCATAGAACAGCCTCAGGTGCAGGTCCTCATCTTACATTTTCTTTGAAGCAGGGTCACTTTTTTTAAAATTTTTTTTGTTATTTTTATTTATTTATTTGAGAGCGACAGACAGAGAGAAAAAGAGGTAGATAGATAGAGAGAGAGAGAGAGAGAATGGGCGCGCCAGGGCCTCCAGCCACTGCAAACGAACGCCAGAAGCGTGCGCCCCCTTGTGCATCTGGTTAACGTGGGTCCTGGGGAGTCGAGCCTCGAACCGGGGTCCTTAGGCTTCACAGGCAAGCACTTAACCGCTAAGCCATCTCTCCAGCCCCAGGGTCACTTTTTGATTTATTGACAACGTTTTATGCATAATGTATTTTTTTAAATGTGTGTGTGTAAGAGAGAGAGAATTGGCATGCCAGGACCTCCAGCCACTACAATTGAACTCCAGACACATGCGCCACCTGCTGTGCATGTGTGACCTTGCATCAACTTGTGCGTTGGCTTACATGGGATCTGGAGAGTTGAACGGGGGGGGGGGGGTCCGTAGGCTTCCCAGGCAAGCATCTTAACTGCTAGCCTATCTCTCCAGCCCTATGTAATGTATTTTGATCATAATCCCCTCTTTTCTCCTTCTCTTGATGCCCCCAACTCCCTTCTGCTAAACTAGTGCCTCTTCTATGACTTCTTCACCTCTTAAAAGTGTGTGTGTGTGTGTGTGTGTGTGTCTCATTGAGTTTAATCAGGGTGCATGCTTGAGCACAGGTGGAGGGCTATTTACCAGAGCACATGGGTCCTACCAGGGGCTATTTCCAAGCTGAAAATGTCTCCACCCCCTTAGTCACCATTCACTGCCTGGAACTCCTCAGGGAGGGATGGGAGCCTCATGCTTCCCCTGTCATCCATGATCGAATGCTGATGGGCCCAGTATTGTGTTGTCTGTGCAGGTTAGAACAGTCACAGTGAGGGCATGAATGCAATGGCAAATGACAGCAGTCCCCAGCTCTCCTCTCCATCATCTGGCTCTAACATTCTTTCTGCCTTGTTCCCTGAGCTTGCAGGGAGTGATGTAGATGTCTCATTTAGCACCAGGCACTCTGCAGTCACTTATTCTCATCACTCTGACAATTTGTGAGACTCTTCAGTAGTCACCTCCATCAAGGCAAGGTCTCCTGTTTGTTGCTACCCTCAACAGGCTAACTAGCCTCACAAGCCTCTTGATTCTCTTGTGTTTACTGCCATCCATCCATAGGTGTGCTGGGATAATAAACATGCCACCATGCCCAACTGAGCGTCAGCTCTGGGGGTCTGAATTCAGTTTCTTACCCTTGCATAGCAAGTTCTTTGCCCACTGAGCCATCTCCCCAGTGTAGTGTCTCAATTCATAATAACAAAAAAGGAGTGGAAGCCTACTTGAATAATAATTAAAGAGAAATCTATTAGCACGATTTAATGGGCTATATCTCCTTGTATAAAATTGAGAAAACCCACGGTCTTGGGCACATGGACACTTTTACTGTTGAAAAGACCCAAACAGGGAATCTACAGTAACTTGTGATCATCATTTAAAGTTTCGCTGGTGAAAGCTGAGGGTGGAGCTCAGCTGGTAGAATGGTAGCTAGCACGCACTGAGGCCATGGGGTCAGTCCCCTGCATGCATACGCTCTGT
This sequence comes from Dipus sagitta, assembly GCA_036346955.1. NCBI lineage: Eukaryota > Metazoa > Chordata > Mammalia > Rodentia > Dipodidae > Dipus > Dipus sagitta. Next base: position 37,079,269 of record CM070787.1, on the reverse strand, counting down.
ATGTGGTGCATGCTTGTAATCCCAACACTGGGGAGGTGGAGGCAGGAGGATCGCAAGTTCGAGGTCAGCCTCAGTGACATACCGAGCTGGAGGCCAGGCTGGGATACGTGAGATGCACCTAAAAAGGTAATAAAATTCATTTGTTGGTGCTTCAAGATTAAGTTTTCTGATGGCTTAAAGCCAGGGCTCCATGTGAAGAGAAGTCCCCATTGAGGCCCATCTTTGGTTTTCCTTTGCACTCAGGATCCACGCCGACTCCCTCTAGTGGTTAAACTAGCTAGTGCTGTGGTCCTAAATTATGCTTTGGGAAGATTGAGGGCAGCTACCGAAGATGCTGTCCTGAGGTCATAAGATGAGAGGCTGGCACTTGTGCATAACCATCCTCTTCCGGTGTTTGGAGTGGTGGTGTGGTTGTGACACGTCAAGGTGGCGGCGGCTGCCTCCTTTCCTCCAAATCGTTTCTTCACGAAAGAGTAAGCAGTGCATTATAACTTTGTAAGTTTTCCAGGGTTTTGAGGTGCTCTGAGCTATGCAGCACAGGCCCACAGGACATATCTTTAAGGATGTGCCTACTGTTTTTGAGTTTGCCAGCTCACTGCCGTGGCTTGTGTCCCTCAAGCCTTTAGGTGTGGGGACCTTGACCTCTTGCCACTACCACATATTTCTTACAGCACAAGGTGCATTACCCTATCCAGAGGGGAACCTATGAGATGGAGCCTGGCAGGATGTAGTCAGGTCACAGGGAGCCCTTTGGCTTGTTTGCATGACCTTCATGAGATCTTGCAAGGTTGGATTCAGTGTCCTAGCATTTGGATTCCTGCCTGGCTTGCACATGGCTCAGAAAGCCCTTGCTACCACCCTTCCTTTGCTTCTTTGGGCTGGGCTGGGCTGGACAGCTCTCTGCTGCCTCCAGCACTTCCCTCCAAAGCATGTTCTGCCTTTTCCCTTTACTCTGCCGACCGTCCCATTCTTGACAAGCCCCATCTTTTTTCTTCTCCTCTCACTTTGTTTTTGTGTTCTCTATACATGTCAGTAGCTTTCCAACAGAGGTGGTTTGGCAATCATTTTAAGATTTTTATCTATCTGAAAATGTCTTATTTTACCTTGAGATTTTTTTTTATTGGTAGAAGGACTAGGAATAGAATTCTAGTTTGGACATAAAAACCAATGCTGACCATTTTTCAGATGCTTACTTGGTATCTTTACATCCTTGTTGCTGACAAACCTGTTCATTTTTTGCCCATATTTTTTTCAATGGACCATTTATTATTGTTGATTATTTGAGAGTTGACATTTTGATACGTGTGTGTGTATGTGTGTGCGTGTGCACATGCATGTCATGACACACATGTAGAGATCAGGGGACAGCTGTTTCTGTCTCCCATTTTACCACAGGAACACAGGGATTGTAGACACATGCTGCTGTGTCCAGCTTTACTTGGGTTCTGGGGAATTTCAACTCAGGTCTTACATGGCAAATGCACTAAGCTGTCTCCCTGGGCCCTAACTTGTTTTTGGATATCACATTTATGCAGTTTTTGTACCATCAGATTGAGTGCCTTAAAACTCCTTGTGATGTAAGCAAACTCCCGTGGACTCTGTTGTGGTGCTGATTTCCTTGTGCAGTTTCCAGGTGTCCCCATGTAGGGCTGAATGTACAGGAGAACTAGTTGGGAGGTTTTGGAGTGTATTTCCTAATAAACTCACTTTTTTTCTATTTTTGGTTTTTTAAGGTAGGGTCTTGCTGTAGCCCAGACTGACCTGAAACTCACTATGTAGTCCCAGGGTGGCCTTGAACCTCATGGTGATCCACCTACCTCTGCCTCCTAAGCGCTGAGATTAAAGGTGTACACCACCACACCCAGCATAAACACATTTCCTGGTATATATACACACACACACACACACACACATGCACACACACACAATATTTCTCCTGGCATGTGGCCTTTTGTCTCAAGTGTCTTGAAAAGCAAAGGATTTTAATTTTGTTCAAATACAGTTTATCCATTTGGCTTACTATATAGATAGTGTTTTAGTGAATTCTTATATATAATAGATCACCTGTGTTCCTTTCCTCCTATCTTTTGCTAGTACTTTTGTTATTTTAGATGTTACATGTAATTTTAGGTAGTTACATCTTGTCCATAGCATGATAGAGTGAAGATTTTTTTCTTTCTTTCTCGTTCTTATCTAATTGTCCCAGCGCCCTTTCTTGAAAAAACTCACTGTTCACTCAATTACTTTCTGTACCTTGGCCAAAAACTAGTCTTCCACACATGTGTGAATGAGTCCGATTCCGGACTCTAGATGCTCTTCTGTTTCTTCCTATGTGTATCTTGGTGCCTACACCGTACTAGTGATCATATTTTCATCATGAGCCTTAAAGAAGACCAGGGAGGGTTGTCCTTCCAATTTTGTGTTTCTCTTGGTTGATTCCACTATTCTAGAGTCTTTATCATTTAAATATGCATTTTAGAATTAAGATATCAATACTTGCAAAAATGCCTACTGAGATTTGAGGGGATTATGTAAAGAATAATCATGGAATGATTGACATCTCAACTATACTACATCCTACAAACAAACAAGGCATATCTTTCAATTTATTAGGGTCTTCTTTGATTTCTCGAAGTGGTTCTATACTGTTGCAGTGCGGTTTGCATTGCTGGTAGAAATCACCCAACCAAGAGAAGCTTCTGGGAAAAAGAGGTTTATTTTGGCTTACAGGCTTGAGGAGAAGCTCCACAATGGCAGGGGAAAACGATGGCATGAGCAGAGGGTGGACATCACCCCCTGGCCAACATAAGGTGGACAATAGCAACAGGAGACTGTGCCAAAGACTAGCATGGGGACACTGGCTATAACACCCATAAGCCTGCCCCCTAACAATACACTGCATCCAGGAGGCATTAATTCCCAAATCTCCATCAGCTGGGTACCTAGCATTCAGAACACCCAAGTCTGTGGGGGACACCTGAATCAAACCCCCACAGATACGTATTGGTTCTTCTACAGCATCAGTTTGATTTATAAGCATTTCATATTTTCTACTTTTGTAAGTAGTATTTGAAGAAATTTCACCTTCCAGTTATTTATTGTTAGTATAAAATAGGATCAGGGTTTTGTAAATTGACTTTATATTTTTAATTTGAGTACACAAACCTATGCTAGTAACTCTCCTCCCCCCCCCCAACTGGGTAAATCCTACCAGGCTTTCTTGTACGTGATTACCTTGTCAGTGAGGACAATTTTACTTCTTTTTCTACTATGGATGATTTAAAATTTCCTTTTCTTATTGTCCTGTTCAGAGCCTTGACATTAAATAGAAGTGACCAGAGCAGACCTCCTCAGGCTCTTCCCTCATAGGCAAGGGAGAGCCTCCACTAAGCATGACCGTGACTGCATGTTTTTGTAGATGACTGTGGATAAGGAAGGTCTCTTCTGTTCTTGGTTTGCTGACGGTTCCTCCACTTTAAAATCAGGTAAGGAGGCTGGAGAGAACACTCAACAGTTAAAGGTGCTTGCTTGCAAAACCTAATGGCCCAGGTTCTATTCCTCAGTACCCACATAAGTGCAGACGTACAAAGTGGTGCATGGGTCTGGAGTTTGTTTGCAGTGGTAGAAGGCCTGGCGTGTCCACATTCTCTTTCTGTGTCTCTTGAATAAATAAATATATTTTTTTAATCAGGTAAGAACAATAAATGTTTTCTCTGTGCCTAGTAATGGTGGTCTTAAAGATTTACTTTTTAAGTTTATTATGAATTATATAGATCAAACTTCAGATGTTAAGCCAAACTTGCATTTATAAGATAAATTCCACTTTGTCATGAAGTATGATCATTTTTTGTCTATTCATGTACTATACTTGGTAAATATGGTTCGGAAGTTTTACGCAACTATATTTGTGAGACTTATTGGTGTTTGATTTTTCTTTTCAGGGTGAGGATGGACTAATAAGGACATTCTTTTCATTTTTTATAAGAGTTCACATAAAACAAGGATTTATTGAATGCTGCACACAATTCATCAATGAAGCCACTTGCACCTGGAGTTTTCTTTTGGGAATCATTTTAAATGTATTCTATTTATTTATTTTTAATGTTATTGAATTTCTTATTTATTTGAGAGAGAGAACGGAAGAGGCAGATAGAGAGAATAGGCATGCCAGGACCTCCAGCACTGCAAACAAAATCCAGATGTCTGTGCCACGTTGTGCATCTGGCTTATGTGGGTCCTGGGAAATCGAACCTGGGTCCTTTGGCTTTGCCAGGCAAGTGCCTTAACTGTTAAACCACCTCTCCAGTCCAATATATTTCCTTTCTGATAGCCTAATTCTTGTTGAGTCAACTTAGGTAGCTTGTAATTTTTGAGGAATTTTTTCTGTCATCCTTTGTACCAAGTCTTTGGTATTCCATCATGAATCGTGTCCCCTTGTCTTCTGCCTGTCTATAGAAACTGGTGTCATCTATCTGAGTTCCGTCAGCAGTCGTTTTGCTCTGAGCAGTCTAGCTAGAACTTTATCAATTAAAAACATCTCAAAGATTCATGTATTACTCTAATTGATTTTTTTCTACTGTTTTCCTGACATTCCTTGTTATTTTGATGGGTTTTATTTTCATTTCATTGGTTCCTGCTCTGACCTCTGTTTATTTCCTTAATTTGTATCCAATCTACATTTGTTGTCTAGTTTTTTTTTTTTTTATCATGAAGTTGAGTTCATTGATTTGATTTTTTGTCTACTTGTCCTATTAATTATCGATAATTCTCCTGTGTCTACCTTCCCAGGGCTGGGATTACAGGTTTGCGCCATGGCCAGCATTTTATGTGTGTTCTGGGGAATCTGAGCTCAGGGCCACACGTTTCCATAAGAACCACTTCACCACTGGCCATCTCCTCAGACTCCTATCTTCTCAGCCCCTCTTCTAGCCATTTTTGCTTCATGTATTTTAGAATTCTGTTTTTAGGACCCAAAACCATGCTTGGAATTATTATGTCCTTTTGGTAAATTGAGTCTTTTATGTTGTTATTAACCTTTTTTTTTATTTCTAGTATTCAGAACAAATATTCCTCGTTTGGAATTTCATTTAAAGTGATATTAATACAGGTCTTCATCGTTTTTCACAGAATGTTTTCCTATTCTTTTTCCTTTTATTGTAGAGTAGGCTCATAAAATCAAGCTAAGGATCAATATAACTCTAGTTTTGTTCACAGTGTAAACCTAAGATTTCACAGTACGTATGTATGTGTTTGTAAGTGTACAATATGTTTTAAAATATTTCTCATATGTATTTTTTAAAATTCTAGTAGCAGTTTTTCTCGTGGGTTTCTGGTAAATAGCCCTCACACAGTAAATATTTGAAAAACACTGTCATTGCTTTTTAAACATCCTCTGTCTTTTTTTGTAATGTGCATTTCTTGTGGGCAGAATTATTATTGGGTCTGGCTTTCTATTCACTTTAACAACCAGTAACATGCAGCTGGGGTATGCAAAGTGTTTCCATTTCATGTGAATATTAATATGGTAAGACTGAAATATATTGTCTCACTGTTTTTTTTTATATATAGATCTTACCTATTCTTTGTTCCCTTTTCTCTATTTTTTTTTTTTTTTGACCTGGAATTCACTATATAATCTCAGGCTGGCCTTGAACTCAGGGCAATCCTCCTACCCCTGCCTCCCGAAGTGCTGGGATTAAAGGTGTGAGCCACCATGCTCAGCTGTGTCCATCTTTAATATCACAGCTTAATTCCAAGTGATACAAGTTCTTTTCACATACAACGTAAGAGCTGACCGCATCTGGGCTGGGGACATGGCACAAGCGTCTGAGAGATTGCCTGCGTTCCTGTCCCCAGCACCCACATTAAAAGCTGGGTATGACTACACACATCTGTGACCCTAGACCTGAGGGGGCCAGAGACAAAACTGCTGGACATAATTTGTTAGCCAAACCACCCCCCCAAAAAAACAACAACACATGGGGTGGGGGAGAGTGTACTTAACATGAGTGTGCACAGAATGTACACATGTATACATATGCATATGTCATGTACACCACACTTACTTACCACAACACACATACTCCCCCCCCACGTAAACTAACAGGAGAAAAAAGGCAAAAATAGAACTTCAACCATCATTCTTATTCCCAGCCTTTATGGTACTGTTGTCCCATATTTCTTTCATTACATGATGAAACTCATACCATATTGTCATTGCTTTTGGTCTAAACAGTCCATTATGATTTAATGAGACGTTTAAAGCAGCAATACTATCTTCTGTCTCCTCGTGCAGTTAGCATTCCCTGTGTGCCTTATCACCTCCCACCGAGCTGCACGCCCTTCCCGTGTGACCTTCTTTCTTCTTGAAGGACTTCCTGTGGCAGTTCTCAGTGATCATCTGCTGGGGATGGACTTTTTTCAGCTTTGCATGTCTGAAATCATCTTTGTTTCTCCCTCATTCTTTCCTCGATTCTTATGCTACTTTTCATTTCATTTACTGTTTTCCCCTTCTGTTTGCTTTGGGTCTGTTTCGTCTCTCTGTCTCTCTGTGTGTATCTCTCTCCCCTTCTTTCTCTCTCTCGCCCAGTCTGCCCTTGACGATGTTCTGGTTCTCCATTCTCTCCCTCCTGAGTGTTGACATTATAGCCATGCACCACTACACTCAGCCTCCATGTTTCCTTTAAAAATATTTTTTTAAATTTATTTGAGACAGACACACAGAGAGAGAGAGACAGACAGACAGAGAGTAAGTAGGTAGGGTGCACCAGGGCCTTCTGCCACTGCAAACAAACTCCAGACACTTGCACTACTTTGTGCATCTGGCTTTACATGAATACAGGAAAATTGTAATTTGTAAGTAAGCACCTTTAACAACTGAGCCATCTCTCCAGTCTCTCCTAGTTTCTTTTTTTCTTAATTTTTTTTGCTTATTTTTATTTATTTATTTGAGAGCGACAGACAGAGAAAGAAAGAGGCAGAGAGAGAGAGAGAGGGAGAGAATGGGCACACCAGGGCCTCCAGCCACTGCAAACGAACTCCAGACGTGTGCACCCCCTGTGCATCTGGCTAATGTGGATCCTAGGGAATCGGGCCTCAAACCAGGGTCCTCAGGCTTCACAGGCAAGCGCTTAACCGCTTAGCCATCTCTCCAGCCTGCTCCTACTTTCTTAATGTAAGAACTCAGGTAGTTAATTTGAGACCTTTCCTCTTTCCTAGCATGTAATGCTATAAATTCCCATCTCAGTAGTTCACTGGATACATCTCCATCATATTTTACTATTTTTCACCCAGGGATATGTATATTTATGTATATTGAAATTTTCTTTGATATTTTCCCTATGTGAATACTGTTAAGTTTTCAGACATTTGGAAATCCTCCTATGGTTTTTCTATTACTGATTTCTTTTAGATTTGTTATGGTTAGATTTATTGTCAAGTTTGTTAAGCTGTTGAAAATAATATCCATTCTCTTAAAATGCAATGTGTCAGTTAGATCACGTTGGCTGCTTTTATCCATCATTTCTTCTATGCCTTTGGTGAGTCTTTCACTGAGAGTGGGAGTTTGAAATTCTCAAGTATGATCGTAGATTGCCTGCTTCCTTGCAGGTGCATCGGGTTGTGATTTGTGTTTGTCAAGGCTCTGTTGTTTGGTGCATAGGTATTTAAGATCAGATGTCTTTTCCGGTAGGTGAATCCTTTCACGACTGTGCAGTATCCTTCTTTGTCTCTGGCAAAATTTCCTGGACTTCCCTTTGTTAACACATCCACTTTCACTTGTATGTGGGAGGGGCTGGGGGGACTTCTCACAGAACATGTCTTTTTCCAGCCTTTCCCTTTCAGTCTACCCACATTGTCCCGCTGGAAGCATGTCCAATAGCATTTTGTTGGGTTGTGATGTTGTTGTTATTTAAAGTTGTTCTATGACCTGCTGGGCATAGATATCAAAGCTTCCTGCTTGTCATTGCTGGGCTGGGTCAGAGTGTGGTCACAGTTTTGTTTTTTTTTTTTCCTGTGGGGTTTGGCTAGTATTATTGTGTCAAAGTTTCCTTTCTTCCTGGGGCTCCTCCTTTTCTGGTCTTTTGGCTGAAAATTTTTTTTTCTTTCTTTTTTTTTTGTTCATCTGTGCTCATTGGCATTTCTGGGTTACCAGTGTCTGCAGCTGCAAGTGTGGGAGACTGGGGCAGAAAGAGAACTGAAGGAAGTTGTCACCGTGTCAGCCCTTGCACATCAGCCTCCCTGGCTGGTGTGTCACCTTTAGGCCATCTTCAGAGTCATATTTGTTTCTATGTAGCTAGCGTTCAGGACGTTTCACTGTACTGGATGGGAAGAACCAGGACAGCATACTTACTCTATCTTTCTGCTAGAATTTTTTTTTTTTTGCCATTGATTTTGAAAACTTATTTCACTGTACTTGAAAAATATTGTTCTACCACCCTACTAGCTTCTTATCTGTTTTATTCCCGATGAAAAATTTCTCTAACTTTGCTTTTGTTCTTCTTTCTTTCTTTTTTTATTAGTATTAAGCAATTTGCTTATGCTGTGTCTTGATGTGATTTCTTTTCATATTTTTTTCTGGGGAGCGCTGATGTTCATTGAGGTTTTTTTATTCTCTTTCTCCTTCTTTTTTTTTTTTTAATTGGTGCTAAGGATCAAACCAGGACCTTCCATATGCTAGACAAGTACTACCACTGAGCCACACCCCAGGCCTGAGATTCTCAGGTCTGTGGGTTTATGACACATAGTCTTCCAAAAGCCAATGAACTTAGTGAAGTTTATGAGGAATATTAGATTACTGCGATGTGGAGTGTGGTGTGTACTAGAATCTCTGCTGTTTGCTTATGGCATGTCCACACACCCACAATAGATATGTAGGCACTTTCCACCACTGCATTTTGAATATTCAGCAGCATAATTTGAATACTTGCCTAGACAAGAGCCCCCTGTCCTTCCTCAGACAATGAGTGAACGTTTCTTCCAGAGCAATCAGCAGGCATCAGAGCGCAGGCCTGGAAGCAGTCAGCTTGGGTTTGCAGTCCATGCCTGTGGCTGTGATGGGAATGCTACTTTCCCATCTTGAGAACACAGTGGACAAAATAGGGAAGACACCCTTACCTGTTTCATAAGGCTGACGTGTGGATTACATTAGTCATTACAGAGCATAGTTAAGCCCTCACAAGATGGTGGCTGTTATTTCAGTTGGTATTTTTCTTGAACAGGCTTTAAATAGCACTTTCAGATTCACGGCAGAATTGGGCAGAAGAATTCCCACACGAGGCACCCCTCCTTTTTCATAGTCTGTACCCCTACCTGGAAAGAACGTCATCCTCCAGAGCCCTTCTTTACCCTAAGGTCCACTCATGGTTTTGACAAGTGTCCACCACTAGAGTAATGCGAAGAATGCTTTCACCCCTAAAGTCTGTGCTCTACTCATCTAGTCATCCCTTCCACACGCCAGACCCTGGTGACCCCCTATATTGCCTTTTCCAAAAATGCTATGTGGTTGAATTCATATGGTTTGTAGCCATTCAGACCAGCGTCTTTCAGTAAACGATGTGCTTCTAAGGTTCCTCCATACCTTTGCCTGTGCAGCCCTACACACTCCTGTTGGAGTCCTCCAGATCCAATGTATACGTGACACAAGCGTGCCATGCCAGGCGTGCCCATAAAGGGACCCACGCGTCTGGAGTTGTTCACAGCTACTGAAAGGCCCTGGCGTGCCCAGCCTCTCGCTCTCTGCCTCTTTCTCTAAAAACAGAAAAAAGATTCCTCCATGCCTTTGAATGGTCTGATAGCACAGTTCTTGTTAGCAGTGAATACTGTCCCATTGTCTACACTCACCTGCTGAAGGACATCTTAATTTCTTCTACATTTGTGCTAAACATTTGGGTGGACATGTGTTTTAAAATTTTATCTCCCTTTGTGTGTGTGTGTGTGTGTGTGAGAGAGAGAGAGAGAGAGAGAGAGAAAGAGAGAGAGAGAGAGAGAGAGAGAGAGGGCATATATATGCCACAGCACATGTGTGGAGGTCAGAGGACAACCTCAGTGTTGGTCTTCACCTTCTACATTTTTTGAGGCAGGGTCTCTTGTCTGTCACTATGCTGTGCACCAGGCTAGCTGACCCATCAATTCCATGGGATTCTCCTGCATCCGCCTCCCATCTTGCCATTGGAGCGCTGAGGTTACAAATGCATGCTACTAACTGCATCTGACTTTCTGTGGGTCCTGGGACTCCTTATAGTTATGTGGCAAGCATTCTACCCACTGAGCAATCTTCTCAGCCTGGGCTTAAGTTTTTAATTCAGCTGGGTAAAGAACAAGTAGAGCCATTACTGGATCCTGCCATTGTTTCTGTTCTATTTTGAATTATTATTTTCTCAAGTGCTGCAGAAGGACTTCCTTGAGAGCTCACCATGGCTGAGAAAATGAATATATAGGATTCTTCTCTTTTTGTGAATGGGGAGAGGTGGAGAAATTTACACCTGAATAAAGAAAAGAGAAGAAAGGAAAGGAAAATAAAAGAAGTTTCCATAGGTTACCTTGTCCAGAAAGACTTGCAGGCTGCCACTTAGGTAGAGGTGTGACTTAGTCTCCTCATAGAGTTAGCCTGCGCCCTCTGTTTCTTGCCGCCTGCCTTCTGAAGGAGTGAGGAATGCCTGCCCCACCCAGCAGTGCCTGTCTTCCGCAGCACCATTAAGAACTGTGGGCTAGCAAGGGTTTTGTCTGCGCTCAGCGGTAGTGACATTACACCTGTTTGCTTGTTACCTCCACTTAGAGGACTGTTCTGGTCTGGTTCATTCCCTCAGAACCAGTAACTAATGTTACTGAAGAAAAATATGATATCCCTGATAGGTGAAGGAGGTATTAAATTATCTGATTCCCACTCTCCCAGCCCTTCACTACGCACCAATGGATTCGTATTATGAGATTCATTTTCATTTTATATCTCTTTATTTACACACCAATTCTTTTGCAAGTAATTTTGATTCTGTGTTTTATGAGAGGGGGGCCTCTGTGTCTGTGTATTCCTGTATCAATGGAAGGAAATGATTGTTTTTATTGCATGTTTGAAAGAAATATAATGGATTTCAGCTATTCAAATTTCTCCCTATTTAAAGGAGATGAACACCTTGTTAGATGAGCGACATCATTCCTCATATAATCCAGATACATCCTGTTTCCATGACAACTTATACTTACCAGCTTGCCTGATAAAAGAAATGTTTGGATTCTTCCTCTGATAAAAGACTTGACCAAACACTAGAATTCTAATTTCTTAATTCCAACAATTAAATTCCATTTTAGGACCACTTTCTCTCTCTCTCTCTCTTTTTTCTGTAGCTAACTTGGGGAGCTATACATATGCCAAAGTACATGTTTGATGGGTGGGAAGACAACCTTGGGATGTTGGTCCTGTCCTCTCATTTTGTTGGAGACAGGGTCTCTTTTGTTGTTTTGCTGTTGCAATGGCCATACTAGCTGGCCCGAGGGTTCTGTGCATGTCCAGTTTCATGTGGGTACTGGGGACACAGTATCTGGTCTCAAGGTTTGCACACAAGAGCTTTTAACCCCTAAATCATCTCCCTAGTCCCTGCCCCATTGTTCTTTAACATGGGCTGCTTTTGAGAGCTACAAATGTAAAGCCCATTTTAGAGGTAGATCAACTTCCGAATACAAGGAGAAGACTCCCAGGCCAGATATCAGTGAGCACAGGAAATGGAAATGCTTTTGCAGGCAGGGTCATAATCATTTTCTGATATCTTCCTGTTCAATTAAATCAAGAGAGATGAGGCAGCCGCTTCCTAAGATGCTGTTTGAGTTGACAAAGAGTGATTGTGTTACTCATGTCCTTCTGGACCCTCTCATCGCTAGGCTTCTTTCTTCTCTGCTACTCTATATCTTGCCTTTATGGGTGGTTTGTGTCCTCTTACAGCTACATTAGATTCTCACAAGGAGAATGGTTTTATTAATGATTTTCTCTCAGGATGAAAAATAGGGAATTATTTGCATCATTAGGTATGCTTTTGCAAAATATGAAAAATATGATACTGCATTTTATGGACAAGATTATGTGTAATGTGATGTAAAATATTCAAGTCCAATAAGGTCAGAAAACATGACAGTTGTTGTCATCATCTTTTCCTCCTAGCATGAGGGTCTTGTGTAGGTAGTGTCAAGCACTGCAGGGTCACGGATATCCAGGCCATTTTGTGTCTGGAGGAGTGAATTGTAAGGAGAGAGACTAATTGAGAAGGGAAAATGTATGATGGAGAGTGGAGTTGCAAGAGGGAAAGTGGGGGGAAGGAGGGAATTACCATGGGTTATTGTCTATAGTTATGGAAGTTGTCAAAAAAAGAAAAGGAAAGAAAAGAGAAGAAAAGAAAACATGACGCTTGGGCATTTTAGGAATGGCAAGGAATCGAGCCACATTTAGGACTCCTGAGAGTGCAGGTCTAAGGAGTTTGCGTAGGCTTTGAAAGGACAAAAGTGATTCTGAGGTGTTCCCAAAACCATTGACCACCATCGGAATTATTTGCATGAAACACTCCATACAAAGTTACCAGAGGGGCACCATGTTTCTCTTCCTCCACTGAAGCTGTATTATGTAACAGACCTCCGATGTCAGCAGTTACATAGTTTTAGCCTTAAAGAACAAGATACTAACTTACTGCAAATATTAAGAAACTTGTAAAGAAATGGTGCAAGGTGCAACATCACATTGGGGGCATACTTTGTAACAGGTGGAACTAAGGAAGGCGTGTGTCATTGACAATGCGTTCCTGGCTGACGCTTTTGAAGGAAGGAGCTGGACGTCTGGGTGGGTTCCTTGGGCTGGGCACTGTGTGAGAGCTTCTTCATGCACCGCTGCAGGGTGGACTTCCAAAGACTTAATGTAATTGCAACTGTTTTTCGAAGATAATGTGGCTTTATCTCAAAACTTGCTATATGTTCCTTTAGTGATTGCTCATAGATTGAGAATGGATTTCCAAATTGTAGTGTACACAGCTCTTAGAAAGTCAATGACTTATAGAATATTTCTGCCAGTGCTATAATGAAGGCACTTTGATCCTGAAGGACTCATCATTCAGATACTCTCTAAGCACCTGTCCCAGGGACACTACTCAGAGCTGGGCCTCCAGCCTCAAGGGCCTTTGGCTGAATGTGGCTTTAGGAAATATAGAACTGGTGGTCATTTTCTTTTTCTTTCTTTTTTCTTTTTTAAAAATATTTATTTATTTATTAGAGACAGAGAGGGAGAGAGAGAGAAAAAAAAAAGAGAGTGAGAATGGGCGCGCCAGGGCCTCTACCCACTGCAAACGGACTCCAGATGCATGCGCCACCATGTGCATCTGACTTTTGTGGTACCTGGAGATTTGAACCTTGATCCTTAGGCTTCGCAGGCATGCACCTTATTACCTGCTAAGCCATCTCTCCAGCCCTCTTTTTCTTTTTTTGTATGCGTATTCACATGTATGGGTGCGTTGTGTGTTCACCCACGCGCATGCATGTGTGTGTAGGCCAGAGGGTGACGTCAGGTGTCTTTCTTAATTGTTCTCCACTTGATTTACTGAGACAGAGGCTCACACTTGCACCTAGATCTGACTAGCTAGCCAGGGAACCCCAGGTGTTCTCTGCTCTCTGCCTACTGAGCCTATAGTCCCAAGTCCTGGGATGACAGGTAGAACGCCAGGCCTACCCACCACTCAAGTGAATGCTGGGGATCGGAACTCACATCCTCTTGATTATGCTGGAAGAGCTTTTCTAATTAAGCCATTCCCCAGCCCCCAAGTGGACAGTTGCTGATATGCCTCATCCCCTTCTAATGTTTTTGCCTAAAAACTTTGTATTTTCTGTAGCTAGGCTTCTTATGTTATGTTGTGATACCAGGAGGAAGAGGTTGTTATTCTCAGACCTGCTTCCAGCTGACCAGCCCCTCTTGCTGAGGACTGAGGTTTTCTAGTGTTTGACATTAGGACACAAGTCATTCATGCTGCAGTCAGGGCAGTCCTGGGCAAGCTGGGGTGGTTGTGCATGCCACACCCTCTTTGTCAACTTCTGAAACAGGGTAAGGAAAGACACCAGCCTGCCGTCAGCTGAGCCTGTGACAGGAACTGTAGTAAGGCAGCAATAACCCACACTTCTGTGATGTTTTATGACCCCACCAGGTGTCTCTAATTCAACCCTCCAGACAGTGGTGCAAGGCAAGCATGCTTATGAACACATTGATTTTTTTTTCATTTGAGAGAAAAGGAGATATGTGTATTTACCTAGTGCACATGTGCATGTGCACACACATACCCCCACCAAGTACATTTGGAAGTATACCTGCAATCATACTGGGAAAAGTGGGTAGAGTATGAAGGATTTCAGATGCTAGTCTGGACAATCAGACCTCAGCCTGTGAGAGGGCAGACATTTGGGATCTTCAAACAAAGAAGGAATAGGACAAAAGCACTTTGTAAGGAGACCAATATGCTATCATCTGTGGACTGTAGAAAGATGGGTCACTAGGAGAGGACATCAATCTATAGACATTGTATGTCCCATTTACTTACTTACCAGTCTTGGAGGTATGCCACCCGCAGGTGGCAGGGTCCTGTGCTGCATGACGGGGGGATGGGGGTGGCGGTGGGGAGTGGCTGGGAGGTGAAAAAGGGAGGCTCAGGGATGGGTATTCTATGCAGCTTATGACCTGCATGCCTTGCAGGGAACCATCAGGAGGGGGTGGCCTACAACAGAGTGTGGGCTTGGCCTTACAGACTGGCCAGGAGCAGAGGGAGCAGTGGCTCAGTGTGTGCAGGTATCCCGTGGCCATAGAGAAGCTGTGGGGACAGGAAAGAGGTTGATCAAGTGACGGGTGGACAGGAAGGACCCAGAGCATACTAAGTCCTGTTGGCTGCTGGAAAGAATAAGTGGATGTGGTGGCCATCCATGATGCGCTTTGCTGGAACTCAAGAAAGGAGCAACAGGGCTGGGTGGCACCAGTGGAAAAGAACAAGGAAGACCAAACCAAGGGGTACAGGCAGGACAGGGCTGGTACTGTGACTTGACAGGTGGGTGGCTGCGGAGGGTTGGGCATCCCAACCTCAATGCCACATTTTAGTTTTGTGTGTGTGTGTGGATCAGGCTTGAGCATGCCATGGCATGCGTATGGAGATCAAGGGACAACTCTTTCAGGTCTGTCTTTCTTTCCACCCCATTTCAGGCCAGGTCTCCTTCGCCTCCACTGCTGCTACTGTTGGAGGCTTTACTCCCTGTGAACTTATTTTTTTTTTTAAATTTTGTTTATTTTATTTATTTATTTGAGAGTGACAAACAGACAGAGAGAGAGAGAATGGGCACACCAGGGCTTCCAGCCACTGCAAACAAACTCCAGATGTATGCGCCACCTTGTGCATCTGACTTACATGGGTCCTGGGGAATCGAGCCTCAAACTGGGGTCCTTAGGCTTCACAGGCAAGTGCTTAACTGCTAAGCCATCTCTCCAGCCGTCTCTGTGAACTTTTGAGCTTCTGAGATAATTCTCCCAACTAGCCCTTGTCAGTGTGCTGAGATTACTAAAGCCCTCCATAGATTCCGACCTTTTACATGAAGTCTGGGGATTGAATTTGGGTACTCAGACTTGTGTGGCAAGTGTTTTATCCACTGAGCCATCTCACCAGCCATGTTTTTAATGTTGAGTTCTGTGACCCCCCCCCCCTTCTCTTATTTGCAGCTCTGAACCAGATCTTTGGGGTCTTTACTCTGTAGGTAAAGAACACTGGCTGAGTTCATGTTCATGGGCTTCTTGTCTCGGTGAGGAACTGGAGCCCAGCAAGGTTAATCCCCCAGGGTCATACGGATCCTGCATGGCAGGGTCTCAGTTAAATCCTGGGTCAGACTCACTCCAAGCCCCACTATCATTGGATTCATTGCAAGTTTCACACAGGATGGAGTCCCAGGCCTGTGCCTTCCTGCACCTTGTGTTTTGGAGTCTGTGGTCTGCCATCTAGTGGCTGCAGCCCTTCCTTTTCTTCTGAGCTTTCAACAGAACAGAGTTCCCACACAGAAGCCAGGCCTGCATATTTATAGCATCACATACTGTGAACAGGAAACTTCTCAGCCTCAGACAGCATGTTGCCAACCAGTGCTGCACCCAGCTAGCAAATGCTTAAAGTTTAAGTACAAGTAGGTGCGTGTCATGCGTGCGAACACACGCCCCCCCCCCCCAACAAAGTCCCAGAAACAGGTGTTTCTTTTGTCTGTGTCATCTGTGTTTCAACTTTAGCAGTTTCTTTACTCTATACAAGACCTGCATACTTTCTTACTTGATCCTAATGACTTGAGAGACCCATACTATAAGGATGCCTGCTTCTCACACATGGGAAGACAGGCCCATGTGACTCAGGCTTTCTGACCTTAGACACACGGAGTGCCACTGCTGGGCATGGTGCCTTCTGTGTAGATCTGCCCTGTGCCAAGGTTTGGCTGTGGCATCATCACCATTTAGACAAGTGGTAGAACTGTCTCCTCCTCAGGAAGCCACCAGGGCCTTTCCCAGCCATTTTCTGACTTTTTGGAGTCAAAGACTCCCTTCCCTAAGCGCCGTGACAGAGGGTGTCAGTGGAGGGATTGATACTAGCCACCTGTGTGATTTACACAACATCTCCAAGCTCCGGTATCCTGCATGGTGCTGGGATCTCTGCCTCCCTTTCCACTCCAGCACTCTACTGCTCAGTGACTCTCAGGGTGCAGGATGTGAGTGGAAGAGAGAGGACCACTTGTTACTAGGCAACCAGCACTCGCCTCACCCATGTTGCCATGGCAACGATGAAAGTTGGGCTGATGGGATTACCAGCTCCTGCTAAATTGCGCACGAGTGCTCAAGGTCTCTGTCTCTTCCTTGCTTGCTCACTGGCTTTGCCTCTAATTCTTTTAGGCGCTGTCAAGAGATCTGTCTATCTGTAGCCTGCCTGGGACACTCCTGGCACAATGGGAAGCAACTTGAAACGGAGGCTTGGCTGTGCCTCTGAGCAGCTGTGTGACCTTGAACCAGTTACCCAGCTTCTCTGGGCCTCCAGTTCCTCATCTGGAAACCTGAGGTGTTGGAATAGTGATCCCTGTCTAAGGTTCTTCCCAGCCCACAAATCCTTTGATGCCTAGGGAGCATGTCAAGGGAACAGACCACACTGTTACTAGGCAACCAGCAGGCACCCTGCCCAAGTTGCCTTGGTGACTGGATGCTGGAGGGGAGGGGACTTACTGCTGCAGCTAATTGCTTAATTATTTATGAGTGCATCAAGTCCCTTCTTGTTGTTTTTGTTGCTAGGGGCTGTGGGGTCACCGTCTCTTCCTCTCTCTGGCCACCCCAAGTCGTCTGCCTTGAGAGTTATGCAATAGGAAAGCACCTTGGCCTGGACCTCAAGCTGCCTACGTTCTAGTTCCGCCTTTGTCATGTCCTAGAGCTATGGCCTCAGGTAAGTCATCTCACCTCTCTGGACCTCAGTTTCCTCATTGGCGTAGGCATAGATTTGCTCGGGTGAGCTGCACAGGTTCTTTCTACCTTGAGGTTCTAATCTCTGCCACCCCTTTGCAAAATGGGAAGACAAGGGTGATCTTCCTGATTTGTTTTCTAGAGGATGATCGTGAATAGCAGTGAGAGTAACCTCTTACACACGTCAGTCAGGGAGGGCAGGAACATTGTCACCTCGGTCCTTCTGGTCTCTCCCTCAGCCTAGCTGCCCGAACTTCTCTTTACATTTTATTTTCTACAGTACCGTCAACTTCCCAGAGTTCAGGGCTTCATGGTATAAGATATCTACGTACATACAGTTGGGCCATTCAAATAGAAATGGAAATAAATATGAAAGCAGTGATACTTTCTCATTGGTTAATGCCATGTTGTGATTGAGCAACAAGTGTAATTTTGCATATTCTGGAAATGAAAGCAAAAGCAAAAGCAAAAGTGACATATAATTGCTTTTCAATGAAGAGACTTCTAGACTGTTCCCAATTCTAAATTCTAGGAGGCATCTATTACATTGTATGCACTTCCCTTTGTAGGAACTACAGATAAAAAATTAGAACTAGTCCTTCCTTGCTGAGCGTTTTGTTATAGGATGTAAGAAAGAATCAAACTGATAATTTGTCTAGTTTTAATCATTAGAAAGAAAAACATCTCTAGCAACAGCTTAGAATTTTAAACAAATAAATGTTAGTTTTAAGTGCAATTTTCTGAATCAGTCATTATTTGTAAATCAGTTACATATAAACTCAGTACCTATTTTGCACAGCTTGGTAGTTTGTGTTTGATTTTTAGATGCAGGCAGCCATTCTCCAAACTCCCTCTGTGGTAAGCCTAGACAGATGAGGGAAAATATAAAGATGCCTCTGTGGCTTTATTTATACAAGCAACAATGGCTAGAAACCACATAACGTTAAAGGCTGGTGAATTACGTTCTCTGTAGTTAATTGATTTGCAACCTCTGTATTAAAATAGACCCATTGGTTTAGATCCAGAAAAATCTTCAAAGACATGAAGTACAGTAAATACGACAAGGTGCAGCATTGGTGTCAAACCCAAGAAAGATAGAGAGACACACTTAATAAATCCACACATAAGTTTGTATGGACATACTCGCGATTTTCTGGAAGGAAACTGTGAACCATGGTTTCCTCCAGGCAAGATTGATGGTCTTGGGAGGCCAGGAGCCCTCCTACTCATGACTTATTTGTACCTGTGGACCTGTTCCCTTTCCACTCAGCTCTTTGTTTACTAGCTGTGTGACCTGGGCGCGCGGGGGGGGGGGTGTAACCTGACTTTTGTGTTCCTTGCCCATAAGAAGGGTGAATAGTACCTTCCACACTGGATTACTGTAAGGGGCAGACAACGTTGATAGGGTAAAGTGCTGAGAAAATTCTGAACAATGCCATGTGTTTCCTGACAAACTTAAACCGGGGTGGGGGGTGTTAAACAAAATAAATGCAACTAACCATATAGATCCCAGTATGTCAGTGTTGGAAAGACTTCATAAAATAAGTCACTATTTCCAGCATCTTACATTGCCTGGCGGTTACATTCAAAGCAGGGATCCCAAAGGTGTCTTGTTTCCATTATCATTTCATCTGACCTTGGTCACCTTGGGTGGACACCCGCCCTGAGTTCATGACATGAAGTCCCTGAATCCATCTGGGCTTCCCCCAGGTGCTCCTCTGGCCAACAGCGGAACAAATGCTAGGCCAGAGAGAAGATGAACATGCTTGAGGAGACCACCTCCACATACTCAACTGTTAAAGGCTGGAGAGGGACTGTAAAAATTCATGTTAAACAGGGGGCGTCCATGACTGTGGACGTGCCTCGGGCTTCTGCCTGTATTTTGAAGATGAGGGTTAACAGAGGCCTGGGTAGGGGCTGTGCTAGGAGGGTTCCTCTTTCTGCCTGGCGGCTGGGGACTCTCATGGCCTTGGTGACTTCCAGAATGTTCACAGGTGCACCTGTGAACAAAACTTCCCCTCCTTCCTCCGCCATGCTTTGGGAGAACTTTGAGGAGTTTCCTTCTGGAAGCTGTCCACGCTGGGGGCCAGCCCTGAGCCTCTTCTCATGGGCGCCTGGTGGCTCCAGGGAGCTGGGAGTAGAGCATTCTGATTCCTTCAAAGCAGCTCTTTAGGTACTTGCTGTCCGCATGAGTTACGCAAAGCTCCTGTCCTCCTCCTCTGGTTCTCCTGTTCCACCTTCTGCCTGTCTGTCTCACCCTGGGTTTCTGCACTCTCTGGTATCAGAGTCTCTTCATCTGTTTGGCCATTGGTCCTCTCTGTATCTGTCAGTCACACCCAACTGTGTTTCCATCTGCCCTTCCATCCCTCCTCCAACCATCTGCCAGGCTTTCCATCCATCCTTCAGATTGCTGGTATGTCCATCCATCCCTCCTTCTCTTGCACGCTGCAAATCCATCCAGGGCTCCATCACCAGCTCTCCATGGGCCGGCCCTCCATCTGTCCTTAGCTGGCCTTTCCATCTTGCCAGGAGACCTCCTGCCTGATTGCACAGGCCTGGCCGGGTGGCGGTTCTTCTGTCCTTCTCGCCCAAGGCCGTCACCACCCCCACCCCCACCACCACCCGAGGCCTGTGCGCGCGGGGCCGAGTGGCTGTGCCTACGGAAGGCGCCTTTCTTGGGCGCCGGACCGGCGATGGCCCCGTGGTGCCCGGCGGCCCAGAGCGCGGTCGGGGCCTGGGCTGGGGCCGGGGCGGGGCCCGGGGCGGGGCGGGGCGGGGCGGGGGTGACTCAGCCGCCGCTGGCCCCGCGGTCCGCGCGTCCGCCGGCCTGGCAGGCAGGCGGGGCGGAGAAGATGGCGCTGCCCCCGGCCGCCGCGCCCCCCGCCGGGGCCCAAGAGCCGCCGGGACCGTGCGCCTCGGATGCCGCCGCCGTCGCCCCGGAGCCGCCGCTCGGCCTGCAGCAGCTGTCGGCTCTGCGGCCCGAGCCGGGCGGGGTCCCGCTGCACTCGCCCTGGACCTTCTGGCTGGACAGGTGAGGGGCGCCGGGCCCTGCGGCCGCTTTGTCTCCGCGCCGCCCGGGCCTGACGCCCGAGCGCCGGCCGCCGCGCTTCCCGGGCCCCGCCGCGCGCACCGCTCCTCCACCGCGGTGGCCCGAGGTTCGGGCCTCGCGTCCCCGCCTGGAGAGCAGCGCGCACACCCAAAGTTTCCGCGCACTTCCCCGAGTCCCCTTCGAAGCCGAGCTAGCCTGCCTTGGAGGCGGGTCGGGCCGCGCCAGGCGAGGGCACCACGAACCCCGCTTTAGCCCGGGTCCCCAGCGCAGGGAAGGCTGCCTTGTGTGAGGCGGCCCTCGGGGCTCTGGGGTTGCTCTTGGGACACGACCTTCGCGCGCGGACAAGAGTCGGGAAAGTTGGCTTAACCCGCTGGGAGGCGTCAACGGTGGGGTGGGACGGACCACACGGGCACCTGCATCCAGCGCCCACTGAGGCTGGCGGGAACCTTCTCTGATAGAATCCCCCCTCCTCAACCCGCGGTAGGGGGCTCTGGGGCACCCGAGTGGAGCTACAGCCCACCGTGGGCACCAGCGAGCAGCAAGCACATCTAGTCAGTGACCAAGGACAGCCACTGCTGGCTTGGGGACAGCTCAGGTGTCCTCAAAACCCTCCAGAGAGGACGGACGCTGTCTAAAATAGAAATCCTTCCTCATCCTGTGTCCCCACCCAGACTTGTTTTCCTTCACTTTGCTCAATGTGACCACATTCTTTCATCAGGAAAGTGCTCCCTTGCAGTGTGGCCCCAGGCCTTGAGCTGAGGACACCAGAGCAGAGCTGGTTTGCAAGAGTGACTAAATCCCAGCACCAAGAACTGTGCTGTTTGGTGCAGGAATAGATGCATGATTGCCCAGCCTCGTCTTCGTATCAGTAGTCAGTGGCCAGTGGAGACACTTCAAGGAGGTCTCCCAAAGCTTCTGGGAATTTTTGTAAAACTGTGTCTACTATAGTTCAGAGTTAGAAGGAAATGTATGTGACAGTTTCCGGAGAAATTTACTTAGTAGACACACTAATGCTTTTTTTTTTTTTTTTTAAACGCTGCAGGAAATGCCTGCAAGAGTTTTTTTTTTTTTTTAATGATACTCATCTTTTAAAGATAAGACAAGCTCGTTACTTTCTTCCTATTGGGATTAGCCCCCATCTCTAAGAATGGACACTTGGAGCTGTTTCTTTGCCGGGGTTCCAAAGAAGTTGGGGGTGGAAGAGATGGAGTGGAGGCTGGTTTGCAGAACGTTTTCACTTTCGTTATGGGAGTCTTCAATGTTTCCCTGTCCTAACAGGAGAGGTTTTGGCGAGCTTTAGCAGATGGAAATCATGTCTTTGTTTTCTAAGATGTGCTCTGACTATGCGGTAGGTACCTAGCATCCATTCATAAGGAGTTACTACTCCCGGGCCTGTGGTCCTGACTCTGGATAAACTGACAGGTGGAAACAATACAGAGTGAGTTTCTTTTCCTACAGGTCGACATTTAGTCTCCACAGGAGAGTAACCCTTCCTAGGAAGAATCTATGTAAGATATCAGCACTGCATAATAAAACACACATTTACATTATATCTCGTAGTTTTTAAGGGTATGTGGGCAGTGGTACAGGTCACTGGCTGGCATTACCCAAGGCCCTGTGTTCCATACCTAGAACTAGAGGTGACAGGGACAAGAATAAATATGTAGTCTTAGTAAAGGCCCAAACCATTATGTCTTTCTTGCTATGGATTTGCACTCCCCGCCCCCCCCCCCCGCCCCGGAATAGCCAGTAAGTGAAACACAGCACTACCACACCATCCAGTCTTCGTTCGCAATAGCTGCATTCAGTTAGAGGTCATAATTAGTCTCAACATTGCACATGTGAATTCATTTTGTCAGATCAAACATCTCATAATTTTTATTGACTTTATGTTTTTACTTCTCTGGAAATCTATATTATTTATAGAGGCTATGCCTTTTTCTCCTCAGGGTTGTAAGGCCACATGTTTTAGAAGTTGACTTGTAATTTTTCCCTTGGAGGAAAACATGGTACAGAGAGGCCAGGTTCTCACGAGAGTCCTGCCAGGTGGTCTTCCCTTAATGTTGATTTCCACAGCACCCTAAGGCTCCTGTTACCTAGAGCTCCCCTCTAGCCTTGCCTCTTGACCTGGTCCACCTTCCATCTGACTGTAAGGTGGTGAACAACTCCCCCAGCTTTGCCAGCCTGCACTTCCATTGTCTGTAAACTAATCACAATAGCAGTATTTGTCTCAGGGCTGTTCTGAGGACTAAACAAGAGCCTTAGATGTAAAACATCTAGCAGGTGCCTGACATGGAGTAAGTGCTTAATAAGCTTCAACTGTTGACGTCCTTATCACCATGCTCCCAGGTAACACGCCCCTTCCGCTGCCCCACACCCCCCTCTGGAGCAGGAGTAGGAAGCCAGTGGCATCCTAAAGTCACTTCCCCACTGGATAAACTGGAGGCCCCTTCATAGTCACTTGCATGTTCAGTAGTCAAACGCAGTAAGTCCTCATTTGGTTAGAAAATGATGGTCTGCATGGTTCAGAAGATAAGCATTGTGGACTGGGGTACAGGATGCTGGGTATTGACTTGGTTCATACCTTCCACCCGCCTTGTGTCTCTATTTCTGGGTGATCATGGTGACCTCCCTTCCCTCTGAGTTTCCCATGTAGTATAGTCCTCAAGCCTGTTCCTGCTTTACATCATGGCTCCCATCCAGTCCCAGGGCAGCTCCAACTGACTCCAGGGATTCAGGAACTTGTACACACACTCCTTCCCTCCCTCTGGATGCTCCACACACATTCCTCCCTCTCCCCCTGGAAACTCCTCACACACTCCTCCACCTCCCCCACTACAGCATCTTGGTGCCCCAGCCACCTCCTCAGCTGTCCCCCACACCTGCCTCCTTCTGCAGCCTGGGCTTAGACAAGAGCAGTTCGCAGCAATTCTATCCTTTACTTGCTCAGCCACGGAATCCTGGAGTCATCTGTAGTCGCCCACAGCCAGAGAAGAAACCCAAGTGCTTAGGATAGCCGGAACTTGCTTTTCTGCCCCCCTACCCCCTGTGATGATTTGGATTAGGCGTCCCATAAACTCATGTATTTTGAATGCTCGGTTCCCAGCTGATGGCCATTTGGGAGGTGGAGCCTTGCTGGAGGAGGTGTGTTGTTAGGGGTTAGCCTTCAGGTGTTACAGCCAGCTCCCCTTTGCTAGAGTTCAGCTCATTCTCCTGCTGCTGCTTGCCACCTGCTGTGGCAAGGCGGTGACATCCAACCTCTGTTCTACTATCTTTCCCCTGCCATCATGGAGCTTCCGCTCCAGACTGTATGCAAAAATAAACGACTTTCCTCCTGTCAGCATTTGATGGGGTGCTTGGTTCCAGCAATGAGAAGGTAACTGCAACAAGCCCCCCACCACACCCCTTTCTGCCCTGTAGCTTGCCTGCCTGTCCCCACCCTTTCATTCCTTAGTTTCCTTGTACTTCCTCCAGTATCCCAAGGACAAGCCTTTGTCAGTGGTGCTGTGACTACCCGTAGTGCCCTTCCCCGCCATCTGCAGTCTGTTCTTTCTGTCCTTCTCGTCCCTCCCTGTGTGCTATCTTCCGTGGGAGATCTTCCCTGATCACTGCTGTAGAAGGGCACTTGCCTCCACACATGCAGCAGGTTTTGTTTTGCCTAGTGTTCCCACCATTGGCTGGTCTGTGACTAGGACGGAAGCCTCATCAGGGCAGAGTTTTCCTGAACCGGAGCCTGGCACATATCAGGCCTCCCTCAGTGTTCAGGGTGTTGTGAATTCCCCACACAGCAACTGTACTTTCCCTGTAGTGCCTCAGCTGAACCCTGGTGGTCACTTTCACACCTCTGTCTCTAGCCCTCAGCTCTCTCCTGAGGTCCTGGACGCATGTAGCTGAAAGCCAGAGGGTCCCCATAGCCACGCTCCATGCTGTTACAGATTACCCCAAAGCTGATTTGATTTCTCGTCTTCCTTTTCCTCTCACCCTGTCATCTTTTCACTTTCACTTTCTCACCATTTTTGTCCTTCTATTCCCACCTCTTCGTAGCCCCACAGTCCTACTTTATTTCAAGGTTACGGTTTCCGTCTGGTCCCTGACCATTTCCGAGTCCCCTACTCTGTCCTTTTTGGTATTCATACTCTCAGGGACCCTTGGTCTGGGTCTGAGCCACCTCTTCCTCCCCGTGGCCCACTCTCTCGGCTGCTTTCCGCAGGCCCTTGTTATGGCCAGCCCAGGTGCACCACAGTGGCTGGGCTACTCCCCGCTTCCAAGCTCCTCCCCTTCCACCCACCTCTGCTTGGGTCTTCTGAGTGTGCAGCAGACCTTGCTTTTCTGCCCTTTCTCAGCCTTGTCCGTGTGCAGCCAAGTGGACTTTGTCTCTCAGTAGTGCTTCTGTTGAGAGGTGTTGGTCCCCATGGAATCCAGGGGCTCTGTCGTAGAGACTGTCAGTAGTGGTGTGATAATAGGTTGTTTTTAGTCATGTTTCTACCCATGGTGTTTGGGTTTTGTTTTGCTTTTGTTATTTTAATTTTATTTATTTATTTACTTACTTATTTTGGTTTTTCAAAGTAGGGTCTCGTAGCTTGGGCTGACCTGGAATTCACCATGTAGTCTCAGGGCGGCTTCAAACTCATATAGATCCTCCTACCTGTGCCTCCTGAGTGCTGGGCTTAAAGGCATGTACCACCATGCCCGGAGTGTTCACGTTTTGTTTTCTGAGACAGTGATGTAGCCCAGGTTGGTCTTGAGCTTGTGATCTTCCTTCCTCTGCCTTCCCAGTACTGGAATTACGGGGGTGTGCCATCATGGCTGCCTTTAGACATGAGCCAGGGTAATTTGCTTGGGATGCTTTTGTCCTAACTGAAAAAGTAGCACATGTCATTTATGGTCCTGCTAACATGCTGTTCCTCTGTCATGGTCCCTGCAGCCCCTGTTCCCCACTTTTTCCATAGTATTTCTTTTTTGTTTGTTTGGTTTTTGTTTTTGTTTTTTGAGATAGGGTTTTACTCTAGCTCAGGCTGACCTGGAATTCAAACTCACTATGGAGTCTCAGGGTGGCCTAGAACTCATGGAGATCCTCCTACCTCTGCCTCCCAAGTGCTGGGATTAAAGGAATGCACCACCATGTCCAGCTGTCCATGGTATTTCTTTATAAGCTAGCTTTTGTATTATGGATGCTTGTTTCTTTCTCTGTCCTTTACTATTGACTAACAGGTTCTAATGTCTTCATGTCTGTGACCCCAGACGCTGCAAATTACATGCCTAGCAAGTAGCAGGTGTATTGTGGGTTTCTGGGGACTTGTACTCTGATCACAAGGTGAGCCATCACATATATCTGCCACCAGCCCTACCCCAGTCCAGTTTAGTTCCACCAAATGTGTGTGTGTGTGTGTGTGTGTGTGTGTGTGTGTGTTAGTACTATGCTATTAAAATCCAAGCTCCTACCCCTGCCCAAGGCCCACTCACTCAACCAGTCCTCTGAATGTAGACGATGGACTTGTAAAAGTGCATTACAGATCCAGATTTGAAAGCCACTGCTTCACATATTGATCCTGTGAACTGAGTAGCTGCTGTGGGTTATGAGAATGCAACAGTGCCTGCCATGTGGGTCTTGGCCTCCCGGAAAAGACCCTTCAACATGTGATGTGCTCTTTAGTCCCATCAGGGAAGAGTTCAGAGATGCCCCCCCCCCCTTACGGGGTGTAAGGCTTCCCAATACATGCTATGGTGTGGCCCACGGTAACAAATCTAACACAGAGGTGTGGCCAGGCTTGACAAAAGAGACCTCAAATCATCTTTGTGCATAGAGTGGCCTGTGTGGATGAGCTCAGTACAGGAGGCTGTGTGGAAGACCCACTACTGGCAGGGACAGTGTAACTAGCATCACCACTCTCCCCATCACCCCCCTCCCCCGTGCTTCTCCAGCTCTTTGAATGGCGGGGGATGCTGTTTGCGCAGAAGCACTCTGCCTGCGTCTGTTTGGCCGGAAAGACTCTTCCCTAGGGGAGGCCCAGCCTCTCCAGCTGTGGGCCAGCAGCTGCTTCTTGCGGAATGGCCCAGAGTCTTAAACATCCTCACTCAGAAAGTTACTCAGCCTTAACTGGCCATAGCTGCTCAGAAATATATCTTCCTGCTTTTCGTGTTGGCTTTTCATATTACAGCTGCCATTGACTTATTTTCAGACCTGAGCAGACCTCAGGGAACACTGGCCATCTGGCATGAGGTCACTTCAAAGTCTGGCTCTACTTCGTGGCATGTGTAATCTTGGACACTGCTATGCCTCTCTCCTGCACAATCTTTGTGAGCTGAAGGATCAATTCTAAGCCCAGATGAAAAGAGCCCGTGACTACCGTCAAGGACCCGTATGGTAGATTAGGTATAGCAAGAAGTAGAAGCCGGGAGAAAAGTGTCAAACTGAAATGTTTAGGTTATGTGGGAAGCTTCAACAGATGCATGAAAATGGGCTCGGACCCTTTTTGTCTCTGTGACTCTCAAACAGGAAACTGCTGTAACCACAAGCCACAGATCTATCTAAAAGTGATTAAAACGGAATCATCTTTAATGAAGTGAATGATGTACAAGGGGCTTGCTTAATCATGCAGCTGGGCCTGTGCACATTTACCTCAGACAGCTGAGCCCAATGTTGACATAAACTGCTCAGGGCGACTGGGTTTCAGGAGACAGACACATCCCCGGCTTTGAGGTCTTTCCCATGCAGGTTAGTCCTGGTTCGCTGGGATAAAATGAGGTCATTTCCTGTGGGAGCAGGAATGTTGTTATCATTCATTATTCCACAAAGCATTAGTGTGTGTGTGTGTACTGGCCACTGATATTATCCAAAGTTTGAAGTTGTCTTTTCCCATCTTAGCCTGTTCATATGACATACACTTTACACCTGTGTGTTAAACACTGGATTAAATGTTTTATAGATCTGGATTTAGAGATAAGCAATTCATTTCTGCCACTTCACTTCACAAGTGGGAAAACCGAGGTCCAGTTTCATGGCACATAACTGAGACAAGGACACCCTCTTCATGATTTGTAGAGAAAAGAGCAGAGCACTGTCTGAAGCCCTTCAGTTAAGCCCCTGTATGAGTCTGGCCTTCACGTGGATACTGATGTCTTTGAGTGGTGGTGATGGCTTCTGTGAGAAGAGTGGCTTTACGTTTTGCTTGTGACACCATTACTCATTGGACTTCACCTTCCAGTGTATTGACATTTCTCTCTGTGTTCAGGCGTGACATGTGTGGGTGCATGTGTGTGTGTGCATGTGCATGTTGAGGCCAGAGGTTGACATTGTGAATCTTCCTCAGTCACTTGCCACCTTACTTTTTGAGACAGGTTCTCTCAGTAAACCTAGAACTCACTGATCCAGGCTAGCTAACCAGTAAGCTCAGGGGATCCTGCTGCCCTTACCTCTCCAGAACTGGGATTACAACCATATCATCACATGCAGGTGGTGGGGTTCAGGTCCTCAAGCATCTATGGCAAGGACTTTACTAAACCATCTCGCCTGCCCCATAGGTGTTTGTGTTTCTTGTGACAACTTGATTCAGATGATGTGGGGTCAGCTCTTGTCAGGCTGTAAGGCATATAGGAAGACCCAGGGATTTAGCAGCTCTGGGGCCTGGAGACTCTGATCTCTAAAAGCCCCATGTGGTGCTGCCCGTGGGCTGACCAGTCCTTCAGTGGCCAGCGTGCAGGCAGAGTGTGAGGAAGTCTTCTCAGCATTCTTGTGTTATTAGAAATATCACCAAAAACTCAAGACCGCTGGGGAGTGATGCCATGGCCCAAGATCTGGCCATGTTTGAGATACATTCCTTAGGCATTACAAAGGCTTCTGCCTTCCAGAACTTTCTCAATGAATTTGGACCAGAGCCATTACATTTTTCAGGATGCACCTTCATGAGAGAATCCACATTTGGAAAGTGTGAGTTGAGGCCTGCAAGGTGCAGGATGGTTGGGGCCGTGTTTGGGGCAGGCTGTACTCATTCCAGACTCATCACCAAGGGCCAGGTGTTAGCCAACCATGGCTCACGTCTCAGCTCTGCCGCTGGACAGCTGATCCTCTCTCCAACAAGTTACTTTACCGCTGCAGATGTGGTGTCCATATCTGCAAAGCAGGAGTGAAACACCATGGTGTGTGCACATACAACAGGGCATGCAGTTTCTTGACTTTCGGTGCTGAGTATTTCTTTAAAAAAAAGAATAGCAAACCACTTCCAAGCATTTCAGACTTAGGGTAAGTGAAAAGTGTCTGGTCTTGTGAAGATTCTCAGGTATCAGGGCTGGAGAGATTGCTTAGTGGTTAAGGTGCTTGCCTGAAAAGCCTAAGGACCCAGGTTTGATTCCCAAGGCACAAGGTGGCACATGTGTCTGGAGTTCATTTACAGTGGTTAGAGGCTCTGGTGCACCCATTCTCTCTCTCTCTCTCTTTTTATTTTTTATTTATTTTGTTAGAGAGGGAATGGGTAAACCAGGGTGTTCAGCCACTGCAAACAAAGTCCAGACACATGCGCCACCTTTTATATCTGGCTTATGTGGGTCCTGGGGAATCGAACCTGGGTCCTTTGGCTTTGCAGGCAAGTGCCTTAACTGCTAAGCCATCTCTTCAGCCCCCCATTCTCTCTTTTGTTTAACTTTCTCTCTCTCTTTCAAAATAAGTAAAGCAATAAAAAATAATATTGAGAAAAGAGTCTCAGAGGCTAGAGAGATGGCTTAATGGTTAAGACGCTTGCCTACAAAGCCAAAGGACCTCTGTTCAATTCCCCAGGACCCATGTAAGCCAGATGCACAAGCTGGCGCATGTGTCTGTAGTTCATTTGTGGTGGCTGGAGGCCCTGGCGTGCCCATTCTCTATTCTCTCCCCCCTCCCACACACACTCTTTCCCTCTATTTCTCTGTCTCTCTCAAATAAAAATAAATAAATAAATACACACAAAAGAAAAAAAAATTTAAATATTCTCAGGGACCAGTTTTAGCAGACTTGATTATTATGGTATATTAATTTTTGTGTGTGTGCAAATGGTGCTTTGGTGCCTGGAAACCACTTAAATGGAACAGTTGGCCCAGCCTTTCCCTTACTCTCCAAATGAAAAGGATTTTCACCAATTTTAAATATAGAGAATCGTTTGATTCACTTTCTATTATCATGTTAAGTTAGAGACAAAGGAGTAATATAGAATGAGAGTTGGGAATTTGCTCTTAAGTAACATAAACAGCTCCCTGACATCTTCACGTTCATCATCTATTTGGTAGGCCCTGGGTCCCCCCCCCCCTTTCTACCTTAACCAGCACAGTCTCTAAATTAGTCATGTCTGTGTGGAAACAACCTCCACTGTGCCTATGGCCCTAAGCCCTGAGGGACCTGTGTCTGGTGGGAGCTCTGTCTGAAGGTGGACATAGCCACGTGAGACAGGAAAGGCGCTGAGCCTTCTCATCTGTGCCTTGTTCAGTCCTTCGCAGTGAGAAGGGTGACAGCAGCGTAGAAGTGCCTGCTTGTGGACTGAGCCCATGTGATCCTGGCAGGGAAGAAACGCTGTGGAGATAGGGTTTCTAGAGAGGAACGTCAAGGGGTCAGGCTGGTGGCAGCCAGGCAGGCGGGGCCATCGCCTATTGATTCCAGAGACAGTCTCTTAAGCCTTGTGCTTTCTTGCTTTCCTGCTACAACCCCTGCTGGAGGTCTTTTTTTAAATATATTTTATTTATTTTTCTTTTGAGAGAAAAAGGGAAGGTGGGAGAGAATGGGTGCACCAGGGCCTCCAGCCACTGCAGACGAACTCCAGATGCATGCACCCCCTTGTGCATCTGGCTTACGTGGGTTCTGGAGAGTCGAACTTGGATCCTTTGGCTTTGCAGACAGAAACCTTAACTGCTAAACCCTCTCTCCAGCCCCTGGTGGGGTGGGGGTTCTTTATTTGATGTGTTGCCTCCACCCCAGCTCTTCCTCCTAAAACACCATGACCTAGCGATAGGCTTTTCCTGAACTATGATGCTTGTATTGCACTTAAGGCTATCAGTATTGCTGGGGATTCTGGTACCTCTAGTCCTCTCCATCCTCTCTGTGTGCACTGCTTCTGCAGTGTGGCCGGATGTGTGCTGGCGAAAGGAAGGAAGACAGGCAGAAGAAGTGATTTTGCATGGACCCAGGGAGGAGGTTGGTAATGTAGGACGGAGAAGAGATGGATTTGCTGAGACCGACTCTGTGGGAGGTGCTGGCAGTGGCTGTTCAGTTAGCACATTAGTCCGAGGGGAAGGTTGAGAAGGTCACAGACATCAGAGGTAGGCAGATGAAGAAGAACCCGGATCTGCTCCTTCAAAACAAGCTTGCCGAGCCTCGGTTTCCTAGTTTGTGAAGTGGAGGTAGTAATGGCGAGCCAGCAGCATTGCTTTAAGGATTAGAGACAAGTGCTCGCTCAGTGAAGGGAAGCCATGGTTCATTCATGTTTTTTTTAAAAAGGGGGAACAATTCGGCTTCTGGATCCTGCTCCCCTAGTGGCGCTTGCCTCTCGGTCGCTGTGTTCTCAGTTCCAGCAGTCCACTGTGGAAGGTGGTGCAGGACTCGGAGAACAGGGGCGCGGGCAGGCCTGGCTCCGTGGTTGTGTGGTAGCCTCCAGCTGTGCCCTGTGGTCTTTTGGGAATGGCCTTAATCAGCATGTATGTTCCCTTCTCAGCTTCCTTTCCCATCTCTCTCTGAGGCAAAGAATGTAGGTCCAAACACTGTTGTTGTTTTGCCCATAGGGGCCTGGAGAACTCAGAGGGCGGAGGTGCCCTTGCAGAATATAAGCTCCACGGGGACAAGGGCTTTGTCTACAATTAACGTCACTGTGTCCCTAG
This sequence comes from Dipus sagitta, assembly GCA_036346955.1. Lineage (NCBI taxonomy): Eukaryota > Metazoa > Chordata > Mammalia > Rodentia > Dipodidae > Dipus > Dipus sagitta. Next base: position 37,047,914 of record CM070787.1, on the reverse strand, counting down.
AAGCCAAAAAAGGTGGCAGTGACTCTTTGTTGCATAATTAAAGGTTGAGTCCTCTGAGACTTCATATGTCTATCCCAGGGGTTTCAGCTTTTCACTATGGATTTTTACCAGATGCTTCTCTGTTATGGGCCATTGTGTCCTAGTCATTATGGGATGTTTATCATTATGTTATGGGATGTTTGTCATGATCACACTCCAGATGAACACTCTGGTCTGTAGACATGGTTTTGATTAAACGTCTGTTGGGAGGATAAGATTTGTAATATGAATGAAGTGGGAAAGTATAATTAGGATATACGAATATGCTTGGGGCCTAGAGAAATGTCTCAGCAGTTAAAGGTGCTGGCTTGAAAAGACTGCTGGCCTGGGTTCATTTCCCCAATACCATGTAAAGTCAGATGTACAAAGTGCTGCATGGATCTGGGGTTTGTTTGCAGCACCAAGAGGCCGTAGCATGCTGATACTCACCCACTTTGTCTGTTTTTTTTTTCTCTCTCTCTTTCTCCCCCCTTACCAATACATTTGAAAAACTATGTTTTATAAAACAAAATGTGCTGTGGGTGATTCCAGGGAGAATGTTTCTCTCTTTGAAATCTGTTTACATCTTTGCCCTCCAGCTGCCTGTGGAGCAGTGGCCTTGCTGTTGAATGGTCTGCATGGAGCCTGTAAGAAGCAGACACAGGCTGAACCTGGCTGTGTAGGCCTTCATCTCGGGGAACTAAACCAGGAGGACTTAAAGCACTAGGCCGGCCTGGGCACCTTCATGAGATACCTATCTCAAAATAAAACATACAAGGAGTGTCTAGGGATGTAGCTCAGTGAAAACGTTCTTGTCTTAGCATATATGAGGTCCTGGGTTTGATTCCTAGTATTGCCACATCAAAAAGTGGTCACAATAGATGAGCAGCTGCTGGTTCAGCCTTGCCTCAGCAAAGCCAGCGCACACTGACCTGTTGACAAGGCAGTTTCTACAAAGCCTGGTTTGTTTGCCCTTTTCAAATGCATTCTGTGGCTGTGGCTTGATTCTGATCATTAAAGAAGCCTGCGGTTTCAGCTGTGAGGTTGAGGCATCTTGGTGGTTTCGGTAACTATGGGAGTCAGGGTTGGTGCATAGAATACCTCTGCTGGCTGGCCAACATAGTCCTGAAACTGAGGACTGAGGAAACTGAGTTTCTGTAAATCCAGACATATCTAAACCCCAGTGCATCATTGTCGTAAGCTGCTAACCTATCAAAATAGAGTTTGGGCCCAGCATGATCCTGCTGGGTTCTGTGAGGGCCTTCTCTGCCTTACTCCATTGAAAAGACTGTTTTAATACTGTGTGCTCTAATTCACATGGACACACTCTTGTGTTCAACGAGATGGGATTTAGCAAAAATGAAGGTGTTGATGAGACCCCCTCAAGAGAGGCTGAGGAGGTGGGTCAGTAGGTAAAGTGCTTGCTGCACAGGTATGACGACCTGCGTTTGGGCCCCCGGCACCCACATAAAACTTGGGCATGCCTGTAATCCTAGCAATGGGGAGGCAGAGATGGGAGGTTCCTTGGGTCTTGCTGACTAGCTAGTCTATATATGGTATATTAAAAAGACCAAACTTTTCCTGTGTGTGTTGAGGTAGGGTCTTGCTTTAGCCCAGGGTCATCTATAATTCACTATGTAGTCACAGGGTGGCCTCAAGCTCTCAATGATCCTACTGCCTCTGCTTCTCAAGTGCTTGGATTAAAGGTGTGCACCTCTATGCCCAGCTCAAATCTATAATTTTTTTGTTCATTTTTATTTATTTATTTGAGAGTGACAGACAAAGAGAGAAAGAGGCAGATACAGAGAGAATGGGCACGCCAGGGCCTCCAGCCACTGCAGACAAACTCCAGATGTGTGCGCCCCCTTGTGCTAATGTGGGTCCTGGGGAGTCAAGCCTCGAACCAGGGTCTCTTAGGCTTCACAGGCAAGCGCTTAACCGCTAAGCCATCTCTCCAGCCCCAAATCTATAATTTTTAAGATGAGAAAAACTACAAAATACATTTCCTCCCTTTGGACTCTAACACCCTCCCTTTCTTCTATAGAAAGGGATCCTATCTAGACTTTGCTGTGTACTTTATAGGATACAAGAATACATTTTCTGAGCATATTTAGTTGAGAGTTTGCAAAGAAAGAAAAATTAGCATTGGGATAAAATTTCAATACTTTTTTTTTTTAAAGTACTTATTTGTTTGAGAAGGGGGAGAGAAAAAGAGAGAGGAAGAGGCAGATACATAGAGAGAATGGGTGTACCAGGGCCTCTAACCACTGCAAACAAACTCCATACTCACGCACCACCTTGTGCATCTGGCTTACGTGTATTCTGGGGAATTGGACCTGGGTCCATAGGCTTCACAGCAAGCACCTTAACTGCTAAGCCATCTCTCCAGCCCCAGCAATACTTTTGTGTATATACAGAAAGCTGAATTTTTAAAAGTATTTTTCCTAATCATTTTAGAATTTAAATACGATATTAAAAACTTGCTTTTAGTAGCACATTAATGATTAATGATCACTGCCCCACCCATGTGCCTGATGAATTTCAGCAGGGACCTGGCCCGTGCTGTCATCAATGAGGTGTTGGTCTGCACACGCTCATGGTCACTGCTCTCTATGGTCAGCTTAGGTAAAATGTGACAAGAAAATGCAGTTGTGGTTGTGATTGTGGTTTTGCTTTTAAAAAAATTGGACTTGTAAATAGCTAGAAAGAGTAGATTTATTTGTCAGAATGCATCTGCTTATTTGGGAAGGGTTACTTGTGCCAAACTAGTCCATACTTGCTTCCTTATTGACTTCCATTCAAAGCAGGTGTGTTTAGAAATACATGAGTGTGTGTGTGTGTGTGTGTGTGTGTGTGTGTGTGTGTGTGTTGGTTTGAATGAAATGCCCCCCAGCCCTTGGGGCTAGGTAGATGGCTCAGCAGTTAAAGGCGTTAGCGTATAAAGTCTGACGGCCCAGGTCTAATTCCCTAGTACCCACATAAAGTCATATGCACAAAATGACACATGCATCTCCAGAAGTCCTGGCAGGCCCATTTCTCTCTTTTTTCTTCTTGCAAATAAATAAAAATAATTTTAGAAAGGAAAGAAATGACCCACATAGGCTCATGGTTTTTGAATATTTGGTCTCTAGCTGACAGAGCCTTTAGGAAGTGGAGCATTGCCAGAAGTGTGCTTCTGTGGGCAGACCTTGAGTTTTACAAGTCTACCTCACTGGGTGTTCACCAGCTAGCTCACTCTTGCTACTACCTTCCATCTGATGTGACAAGATGAGATGTTCAGCTTCAGCTCCGCCATGCTTTCCCTGCTGTGACGAAATATCCTTGTCAGGCTCTAAGCCAAAATAGAAACCCTTTCCTTCCATCAGCTTGTGTTGGCTGGGTATTTTGTCACAGCAACTTTCTAGTTGCCAGTTTCTAGTATGCACATGTGTGTGCAGATGCATGTGCCCCATCCACGCGCTTGCTAAGGCCAGGGGAGAACATTAGGTGTCCTTCTGTTACGGCTAATCTGCATGTTCCCTTGAGATAGGGTCTTCCCTCAATCCAGAGCTGCTGTCCATCAGCTAACTGCAGTGAATCGCTGCTTACCACTGCCTTGGGCTGGTGTTACAGAACTATGTGGCCATACCCAACATATTTTTAGTTATTTATTTGAGAGAGAGAGAATGGGTGCACCAGGGCCTTCAGCTGCTGCAAGCGAACTCCAGATGTATGCGCCCCTTGTGTGCGTGTGTGACATTGTGCATTTGTATCATGGTGTGTCTGGCTTATGTGGGACCTGGAAATTCAAACGTGCATTCTTAGGCTTCACAAGCAAGCACCTTAACCACTAAGCCATCTATCCAGCCTGCACACCCAACTTTTTATGTGGGTTCTGGGGAGTTGAATTTGGAGGTCTCTGGTCTGAAAGGTCCTCATGCTTCAGTGGCAAGTGCTCTTAACCACTGAGCCATCTCCCTAGCTCTGGAAACAGCTTTTTATGAATTTATTTTGATAATTTTATGCATGTATGGAAGGTATTTTTAGCCTCCATTGTCTTTTCTTGCCCTTTTTGATGTTTTGCTTTTGAGTGCTTTTTGGTCCTTACTTCCAGCCATAGTCTGTGAATCCCTGCCACCTTGGGTCTTTGCCATCCTGTAGCTTCCACTTCAGAGCTAATGTGAGTTTCCTTTTCATCTCTATGAGGTAGTGGTGTAGTGACTATACAGGAAATGATTCAAGCTGATGAGCCCTGGGAACTGTGTCTTTGTGGAGGGTCAGTAGCTGGGAAAAGATGTTCATTTTGTAGCTTCTAAATTCCAGTGGGTCAGCTGTGAGAGACAACCAGACATGGGCTTTGAGCACTGTTGGTACAGTGAGGTATCATCTCGGGCTTGACATTAACATGCTTGAGATCAAACTGCTAAGTCAGTAGGGAGAGACACAATGACAGGAGCCGAGGGTCTGAATATATGAAGATTGATGGGACAGACATCTTACCCGGAGACCCAGGAAATGGTGCTTGGTCGAATCATAAGGGTTTTCTGGTGAAAAAGCCTGTAGTATGTTGCCATCTAGTGGAACATATAGCAAACTAAAGATGAATGCATTCTGCCCATACAGCCCACCAGAGCTCATTCAAAGAGCTGGAGCACATTACTGGAGAAAAGTTCCAATTTTTTTTTTTAAGGGAAAAAGTTTGACAAACACATGAAAGTTCAGGTGAAACTGAGTTTGACTTAATGTAATTTTTTTTAAAGATTTTATTTTTTTTATTTATTAGAGACAGAGAGAGAGGGAGAGAAAGAGACAGAGAGAGAGAGAATGAGAATGGGAATGGGCACACCAGGGCCTCTAGCCACTGCAAATGCATGCACCACCACCTGCATCTGGCTTACGTGGGACGTGGAGAATTGAACTTGGGTCCTTAGGCTTCACAGGCATGTGCCTTAACCACTAAGCCATCTCTCCAGCCCTTAATGTAATATTTTTAAGGTGGGCAAATTGTTACCCTGTTTTTTAGGACACAGATAATTGCCACCAGGGTACTGTAAGTTCTCAAATGAATCTCCGGGATAGGACACTGCATTTTCACTGTCATTGGTCCAATAGGCAATTTCTTATCTAAAGCCCTAGAAAGAATGCTGGGTTGCTGTCAGGATTTTTTTTTTGATATATTATTTTAAAATTTTCAATATCTTTCTTGCATATTTTACCTTTCTATCAAATTTCCAAGGATAAGAAAGGTGATTATTAGAAAAAGCAAACATGCGCCTTCACAATGAAGGAATTTTATATTTAAGATTCTGATCATCATCCTGCATATGTCCAATTTTGTGGGTTAGAGCTGGTTTTTATTGATGTTTATAGAGTTACATTGTGGCATATCTTATGAGCACTGACTATAGTTATATTGTGGCGTATCTTATGAGCACTGACTGTAGTTATATTGTGGTGTATCTTATGAGCACTGACTAGAGTTATATTGTGGCGTATCTTAGGAGCACCGGCTGTAGTTATATTGTGGCGTATCTTTTTTTTTTCTTTTTCTTTTTTTTTTTTTTTTTTTTTTTGGTTTTTTGAGGTAGGGTCTCACTCTAGCCCAGGCTGACCTGGAATTCACTATGTAGTCTCAGGGTGGCCTCGAACTCACGGCGATCCTCCTACCTCTGCCTCCCAAGTGCTGGGATTAAAGGCGTGCGCCACCACTAGAGTTATATTGTGGCATATCTTAGGAGCACCAGCTGTAGTTATATTGTGGCGTATCTTATGAGCACTGACTAGAGTTATATTGTGGCGTATCTTAGGAGCACCGGCTGTAGTTATATTGTGGCATATCTTATGAGCACCGACTGTAGTTATATTGTGGCGTATCTTAGGAGCACCGACTAGAGTTATATTGTGGCGTATCTTAGGAGCACTGACTAGAGTTATATTGTGGCGTATCTTAGGAGCACCGGCTGTAGTTATATTGTGGCATATCTTAGGTGCACCGACTGTAGTTATATTGTGGCGTATCTTATGAGCACCAGCTGTAGTTATATTGTGGCGTATCTTATGAGCACCAGCTGTAGTTATATTGTGGCGTATCTTATGAGCACCGGTTGTAGTTATATTGTGGCGTATCTTATGAGCACCGGCTGTAGTTATATTGTGGCGTATCTTAGGTGCACCGGCTGTAGTTATATTGTGGTGTATCTTAGGAGCACCGACTGTAGTTATATTGTGGTGTATCTTAGGAGCACCGACTGTAGTTATATTGTGGCGTATATTAGGAGCACTGACTAGAGTTATACTCTTTCAAGTTATACTGTGGCATAACTTGAGACCACTGACTAGCCTTGCTTCTTTGTTTTCTTGCTGATGTTAGATCTCTGCCTGGTGCCACAGCTGCAGAGTGTGCCTCAAATCTGAAGAAAATCTACACCGTGCAGACAGTGCAGGTAAGACCTGGTTAGCGTGGCATGTGTTTCACGCTTACTCAACTCGACAACTGCTGTTGCACAGACAGTCCACGCTAAGGGCTTTGCTCTAGGGTTAGTTTTGTCCTCATCTCTGCACAGCTGCCCTTCACCAAGCCCACTTCAGGGGCTGGCTGGGGACGTGTTCAGAATCCTTGCTTTTCTCCTGGCCATGCTGAAACTTTGTCACCTAATCTTTGATTTAGGGAAAGCAGAGAGGTGTGTGGTTGAGAGTGAAGGTTTGGAAGACATTCATCTGTGCCCCTTTCAAACTCTTCCTCTGCCGTGTACTCTCTGCTCCTCTCTTAACTGTCTTTGGGAGGCAGAGGTACCCACCCTGTAGGCCACTGTCAGTTTAGAAGTCACACAGAGAGGCAGGGTGGTGTGGTGCATGAAAGTACTCACCTCCAATCCTAAATTAGGACGTATCACCTCCTTGTATATCTGTACAGCTGGTGTAATAATGTCACCATTTATACCATATTTGGAAGGATGCCTAATACATAGTAGGTTTCCAACGAGTGTAAGTCCGTAGTTATTTTTTTTCTTTATAATGCTAAAGATGAACAGTTTTTAAAAACTGATTTACTTAGTCAATCATATTCCTAGTTTCTTCTAAAACAGACCCTACCAAGTTCCTCTCCCCTTCTGGTATCCTTCATGGCCCCTGATAGAAGAAGGATTTTGAGTCGTCTTCAAAGTGGTGGTGGATGCATGCCCCAGATTTTCTAGAAGGCATAGCTTATAACATGTTTCCTTCTGTGCCCCTAAATCATGTCATGTCTTAGTAATTCCAGTAGATGGGCACCTAGATTGTGTTCCTTAGATATCTGCTGCCGTGCAGAACTAAGTCACAGAGCCCTTTGTAGACCCTGCTGCCAATGTGTGGCCTAACAAGTTGTACTTTCATACTTACATGGTTCGGTAGCCTGATAGTAAGGCTCTGTGAGGGCCACTGAGTGTAGTGAGCTGGTAGAATGGCATAGTGCCAACCACAGACTCATCTAGTTGGAAAGTGACATAAGCATGCGAAAAGTAAAGTAACAGTGCTTTATAAATGACTGCTCGGGGTCAGGCACAGTGTCAAGGGCAGCACGTGGACTGCTGTCCAGAAAAATATATACCCATAGAGAGGCTTCCCTCACATCTCCCTTTTGGTGAATTTGTGGGCCACTTTGCAAGCCTCAGAAGATTTTATTTTAAGGCCTGCTGGCCTGAGGAAACTCCTAGTCTCTGCACTTTCTCCACTTTGTGATGATTTAGGCCTTGGGATTCCTGGGCCATCACTGGGAAGCTGGATGAGGGGTGGGCTCATTTTCCCAAGCCTACATGGTACCACAGCACCTCTCAGTGGGCTTGGATGTAGCAAAGTGTGAGGATCCTTTAGGGGCCAATGTAAAGGTCTAGTCTGAGTAGTCATTTTAAAATAAGAAAATACTGTTCTTTATTGTATTTCTTTGGGATATAATTCATATAGAGTAAATGCAGACATGTATACAGTACCCATCACCTGGATGCAGGTAAAATGTGCCTTTCATGATGGAGTTTCCTCACACTTCTTTCCCATCAAACCCTCCTTCCAGTTGCAGCCCCTGTTCCAGGTCCTAGTAGCCTAAGTGCAATCACACAGCGCTGTGCCTGGCCCTTTTCACCCAGTAAATAGTGCGGGGCTGAATGAGCAATGAGAGAAGGCACAGCTTTCCTGCCCCACAGCCCGTTGTTCCCGTAGAGCTCTGTTCACTGGCGGGCCACGCATTCTCAGTGGGGCAAAATATGTTCTGTGAGAAGCTAGTGAGGAAATCTTACTCTTTCTGTCTGGAGCCCAGATGTATATGCAACCTGTAGATAGATACAGTCTCCCTGTGACCTGAGGATTTGTCAGGGCTGATTAGGAAAGAGAAGTGAGGGGAGGCAGCCATAAAAAAGTGGAGAAATACTTGCACTTCCTCATCTGTAAAGCGGCTATGACAATAGTTCCTGCAGCCTAGGATTGGGAGAGGGTTATGTGAGCTTGTGTGGAGTTCTGTGTAAGGTTTGTACTAAGTGAGCCCTCAAATACTGCCAGGTTTTCCCAGTGCAACTGGGACCTTCTCCTTTGCTCCAGCAGTGGACTGGTTAGGTGTAAGGTAGTCACACTGTCTGGAGCCTGTTCCATAGCTGACACTCAGTAGCTTGAACAATCTCAGTTTACACACATGCAAAATGGGAATAGTCCTTTTAAAACTTGCATCACGCTCCTGTGAGAATGGCATGACATCCTGAAGTCAAAACGTAGTAAAATGTAGTAAATGCCCGGTGACAACGGCTTGCTTGCCTCTCATCATTTGTCTGCTGGGGCCTCTTTTCATACATTCCTCAGTCATGTTTGGTACAAGAACACTATAGACCCCTGCTCCAAAATTACGTATTTTAAGCCATTTTCCCAGGGATGGTACATTGCTAACACTGCCAGTTAAGTAAACATATTTGACTTGCCCATAACTTTCTGGAGCTCAGTCGTGAATGTCTGTACCACGTTGTATGTTCCATAGGGCTTAAGATCTAGTGGGGTGATGATGTTAAAGTTAAAGTTGTTGGAGGACATGCTTTTGTCCTGCTGTGTCTTTATGATGAAGCCGTGTGTTGACGTTTTCACTCTCACCGCCACCAGCACACAGTGCCTCCCCAGTCAGGCCTGTGCTCCCAGTTACATTTGGATGGAGTCTAAGAATCAGCACTATTAATAAAGGGTTAACACTAGACATATTCTCTTTTTTTAAAAGTTTTTTTTGTTTATTCTTATTTATTTGAGAGTGACAGACAGGGAGAGAGAGAATGGACACAGGGCCTCCAGCCACTGCAAACGAACTCCAGATGCGTGCGCCCCCTTGTGCATCTGGCTAACGTGGGTCCTGGGGAATCGAGCCTCAAACTGGGGTCCTTAGGCTTCACAGGCAAGTGCTTAACCGCTAAGCCACCTCTCCAGCCCTAGACATATTCTCTTATTTGGAGGCCCTTATTCAAATCCAAGTTGATGGAGGTGGGGAATGGAGCATTCTTATCTACAGTGATTAGCTGGGGAAAACAAAGCTGGGAGATACATGGCCTAAATGTGCCATGGAGACAGCCAATCTTGGAATGTCTGGGGGCTAGAATTTCCTCCACTTCTAGGTCAGCTCTCTTTTCTTTCCCCTGTCTGAAGAGTAAGTAGGTATTGCCTCCAAAGGACCTAGTAACCCCTGATGAGGACACTCATTGCAGTAAACAGTTATTCTCTGCCTATAGTTAAGTGTGTATGTGTGTGTGTGTGTGCGCATGTGTGTGTTATGTGTGCTATGTTACAGGTGATGTGTGGTGTATTATATATGCACATGTGTGTGTAGGCCAGAGAACTTCAGGTGCCTTTCCTATTGCTCATCCATGTATTTCCTTGAGACAGGTTCTCTGCCTTAACCCTGAGGTGCTATATTCAGTCAGCGAGCCCCAGCGATCCTCCAGTCTCTTGCCCTCTCCTCATGGGCTCGGGTTACATGCGTTGATACTTCCAGATTTTATGTGGGTTCTGAGAAATCTAACTTGAGTAGTCTCAAAGGCCTTATGCTTAATCAGCAAGTTCTCTTAACCACTGAGCCATCTCCCTAGCCCTACAGTTATTTTTTGTTTTAGTTTTTGTTTTTTTCTTTCAAGGTAGGGTCTCATTCTAGTCCAGACTAACTTGGCATTCACTCTGTAGTCCAGGGCTGGCCTTGAACTCAGTGATCCTCCTACCTCTGCCTTCTGAGTGCTGGGATTAAAGACATGCACCACCATGTCCAGCTTACAATTAATTTTTAAATTTAAAATATTTTATTCATTTATTTTTATTTCTTTATCTGGGGGGGGGGGTGGAGGACGGGCATGCCATGGTCTAGCCACTGCAAATGAACTCTGGATTCATGAATCACCTTGTGCATCTGGCTTACGTAGGTACTGGGGAATCGAACCTGCATTCTTTTGCTTTGCCAGCAAGCACCTTAACCGCCAAGCCATCTCTTCAGCCTTCAATTAAAATTTTATCTGCTACTTCCTTGCCTTCCTTGGAAATTTTCAGTTTTCACTTTGGTGTGTTGTCTAGATATATTTTCATTCCTCTCACTCTCTTGCACATGTAGAACTTTTGTACATTCCTTCCCCGTTGCTGGATCCTCAGTGGGTACAGTGAAGACTAGAACACAGCCTCTGAGCATGCCTGGTCTGTTCTACGAGAAAGAAGCGCTCCTGGCCTGCTATGGTTGGTCCCCGTGGTCTTCCAGGCTCGCCTTACTGCTAGAGTAGACAACGCACCTTTGACAACATTCCTGCAAGGATTTCACTCCAAGCCTCAGTGATTTGTGTTACAACTTTCAGGATTGATTCCCCCCCCACACCAATCCCACTTGTTCTATGTTCCACATGGGACTGCCCATAAATTGACTTCTTACTCAAATTTACAGAGAAGAGAAACTTCACATTTCTTCCCTAGATAAGATTTCAACATCATTCCTTACCAACAGAACACCTTTAACAGTATATATAGTCTGCCAGAATTAAGAGAATTCAATCATTCTGGTACTACAGCTGTCATGGGGTGTGTCCTTTACCTGAAGGCCATTCCTGCTCATTGTGCTTGTGTAGGTCATTAAACGAGTGTAACACATTTCTTCCCCAACCCTTCTGGCATGAAGGCTGTTTCCTCAAAAGGCAGGTTTTACAGGTCCCGTTTGACAATGAAGGATGATGAATTGATGGCTTCAGGATGCTCACTGCCCTGTGCATGCCCATGGCAGTGGGTACTCTGTCACAGAAGGACCTGGACCCCCCAGAAAAACTAACACTGGAAAGAGAGAGCAAGGAGGACCCGAAGCCAGCTTGGCCTTATAGCTGTGCCGGTGCAAACCTTGTATGATGTGTACCAGGATTCTTTACCCATCATTCAATGTGTATACATTGCATGTGTAATGGGATCAGCATCAATAGTCAGGACCCAGCTATGCAGAAGAAGAACCGAGTCAAGTTACTTGTGATTCTGGGATCGCCCCCAGCACTGGAGGTCATTGTGTTTGTTGCTGGGGTCAGAGGTAGAGGGGAATGCAGTTTAATCTTACAAATTAACGTCGTCACTTCAAAGGTAAATCCTGTCTTCCAATTTAAGTCTCTTTGGGGACACACATTTGACACCCTCCCCTTCACCATATGAACTAGGGTGTGTGGAAATAATTCCTGGTGGGTTTTCTATGCCTATCATCTTTGATCTAGTCGGCCCCCTGGCCATGAAGGCCTCTACGGTGCAATACCCCATCCAGACCCCTTCTAGCAGTTGTGTGCTCTGGAGCACTCGGTAGGGATTTTGGCGGCCTTTGCCGCACCGCACCAGATCGAGAGGAGGCTTGCGACTGGCGAGACGCTGCAGCAAGAACAAGCCCCTCCGGTTCACGTGTTCTGTAGGAGTTACAGCCTTCTGGACTGGACCCAAGAAGCAGGCATGTTGCTGTGCTCTGAGTTTCTCCAGACTTTCCTGGGAGAGGGACCCACTCTCCCCTCTAGACCGTCACCCCCAACTCAGGGTAAGGCAAAGGAAGCCCATTCCAAGGAGCGGGAAAACTTGAGATCAGCTGGGAGTTAAAGACAAGCAGGAAGCACTTCCAGAACTTCTGTCTTCTGATTGCTGCCTTCTGCCCGTAAGCACCTGATTGGTTCTGAAGCAGGAAGATGCTGGCATCGCCGAGGGGGAGCACTATGGAGAGTAGAATTTGTGGAGCATCTCAGCCGCATTTTGTTCCACACAGGCCGCATCACTTGGAAGAAAATTTACACTCCCTTCCCAGTCCCCTTCTCTATCCCTCCCCTCATCTTCCCTCCCCTCTCTTCTCCCTCCCTTCCTTCCTTCCTTTCTTCCTTTTGGGTAGTTTTGTTTTACAAAACAAACACCTCTTTATTTTCTGTTAACAAATAGTGTCTTTTCAAGAATTTTCATGTATATTCTTTCTCACCTTTTCCTTCAGAACTTTCATTTGAAAACTAAAGAGGAAATTTGTTAAACTTCCATGGTGATGCGAGATTCCCTGTGGCAGGAGACAGTCTTAACTGGAATCAGGGGACTGGGGAAATCCCAAGCGCCCGCTATGTTTAATGTCCAGCACACCTTTGCTTCCTTCTGGAATCAGGGGACTGGGGAAATCCCAAGCGCCCGCTATGTTTAATGTCCAGCACACCTTTGCTTCCTTACCGCGGAGGCCTCCCAGGTGTTTTCACTGTGTTGTCATTGAAGCATGCAAGGTAGCTGTCTTATACTCCTTATAATCAGGGTACACCTGAGGGCTCAAGGACTCTGTGACCTGCGAGGGCTGTCCTGAGAACCAATGGGCAAGTTTGTCTACCCCGTCTGAGTTCCTCAAGGAGAGGGATGCTGCTGAAAATGTTCCTCCCAGCGAGTGGCCCCTGTGGTCACTGGCTATCGCATAGTTATGTCACAGTTCCCTGTATACAACTGGTATCCACGAATGACTGGACGAATGGTATCCAATTTTGATGTCTCTGCTAGACCTTGGATAATCATTAAGACTTAAGTTTTAAAGCTCTTCACCACCATTAATAAACATTGTACCTCAGCTTTACTTTTACCGGAACCTTCTGTTGAAGGCCAAATAGAATTGATTTATAAGCATAATGGCTTTGTCAAAGTTGGACCTACAGTAAACTTCAGGTGCTTTAATTAAAAAAAAAAAAAAAGTGGCGCAGAGAGTATCCTCTCATAGCCCTTTCACTCACTCCCAGTAGCACGTAAAGCTAACTCCTTGAGCTCCTTTACCATTCCTCTTTACACCGAGGAAACACAGCCTTATAGTGCCATGCGCTTGTTAAATGGACCTGCAGTTTTCCCCCCCACTGCATGGTCGCCCACAAGGGCTATGTTCAGGAATAAACAGCTTTAGGCAGAGTTAAGTCCGATTGCAGCTTGTTAATTGTTAGGGTGTGATCCTTTCCTGCCAGATTTGCCAAGATAAACAAAACTGGTTGTATGTTTCTGTTTTCCTGCATCCTAGGTTACAACACTGCACAGGATTCCTGGGCTTTTTCTTACTTTTGGAATGAGAGAAGCATTTCTGCCTCTCTGAAGATGCTTCAGATATTATGTCAAAAGCCAGAGCTATGGCCAGAGAGCTGGCTTAGTGGTTAAGGTACTTGCCTGTGAAGCCTAAGGACCCAGGTTCGATTCCCTAGTACCCATGTAAGCCAGATGCCCGTGGTGGTGCACGCATCTGGGGTTTGCAGTGGCTGGAGGTCCTGGCACACCCATTCTCTCTATCTGCTTCTTTCTCTCTCTAATAAAAAATAAAAAAAAGATTTTTAAAGCCAATACTAAAGAGGACTGGCAGGGATTGGGGACAGGAGCTCTGGAGTGGGATGTCTTTTAGACTGGAATTTGGTAGCACCAGAATCCTTCTGGGTTTCCCTCAGGTAGACCTTTTCACTTTAGCATTATTCTGTCCTTCAATTCTGAATAAGTTACTGGCACATCATAGCAGAGGTCTCAGGCTGCAGTTGAGACTATTACTGGATTCGGTGTCTGACTGATGGGAAACCATTGTCAGCAGATATCCCTCTTTCTGTGACTCCCTGCATGACTTGTCCGTGAGTTCCAAGATGGGAGGAAGATCTGCATAAAGCATACAGTAGCATCATCAGAGAAAATAGCTTACTAGTAAAAGAAAAATGAGTGTTTGGGGGTCTCAGTGCCTAGGCTCATGTACCATCTACATAGTCACACTAACTTCACAGGTGTAAATGGAAGTGTTGCCATGGTGTTGTTTGAACTGGTAGCAGAACATGAACACCACCTGCTCCTCCATAGGAACAAGTGCTTGCTAAAGGATCTGTTTTACCGTCATGCTGCTTTGAGCAACACCCTGAGTTAGCACCATGTCAATGGAAGGCATCCTCTGGCTGTGGTAGTGCACACCTGTAATCCCAGTACTCCGGAGGCAGAGGTAGGAGGATCACTGTGAGTTCAAGACCAACCTGAGACTACATAGTGAATTCCAAGACTTCCTGAGCTAGAGTGAGACCCTACCTCAAAACAAAACAAAACAAAATTAAACAAACAAAGAAAGGCATCCAAGGTGGATTCTGCACTAATGAGTCTACCACCACATGCTCTATGCGTCTTGATTTTCCTACAGCTCATCATCAGCATTTGCAATTCATTCATCTTTTGTTTTTTTAACACCAAACAGTCTGAACCACCCACCAACCCATAGAGATTATCATTCAGTGTAGCATGAACTACATTCCCCCTCGCTGCTCAGTTCATGAGGCTCTGGGATTGCTGCTTCTAATTGCTGTGTTACTGTACAGAGCTCCTGGGACATGGACCTCACCATACAGAGTGGTGTCCCTTTCTGCTGTCCTACGTTGTCCCATGCAGTTGTGATTCCTCGACCCATTCCAGAATGGTGACTGTTTCTTCCTTCACAGCCTCGGTCTGTGTCCTAATCCCAATGGTCATATTCAACAGTGATGTTCAACAGGGCTGTCCTGGTGCCTCGGTTTCTTTTTCTAGGTGACAAGGATGGCAGTCCTCATAAAGGTTGTCATTAGAAGTAATTACATAATAATGTAAAAATTCTGGGGTTGGAGACATGGTTCAATCTCTAAAGTGCTTGCTGTATAAGCATGAGGACCTGAGTTCAGATCCCCAGCACCCACACCCACACACATGCCAGATCTGGTGACTTGTGCCTGTAACCCCAAAACTGGGGAGGCAGAGAAAGGAGGGATTTGCTGTCTAGCCAGTCTAGCCAAATTAATGAGTTCTGGGTTCACTGAGAGACCTTATCTAAAAAAAAAAAATGATGGAAGCCAGGCGTGGTGGATCACACCCTTAATCCCAGCACTCAGGAGGCAGAGATGGAAGGGTCACTGTCAGTTCGAGGCCAACCTGAGGCTACATAATGAATTCCAGGGTAGCTTGGGCTAGAGTAGGACCCAATCGAAAAACAAAAAACAAAACAAAACAAAAAGATGGAGAGCACCTGGGGAAGGCACCTATCATTGACTTCTGGCCAACAAACACACACAGGCACACATACAAAATGTGAAAATTCCTAGACAAAGACCTGGCACATAGAACATCTTAATTTCACTTGTCCTTGCTGTTACCATTACTGTTTCATGATTATTTCTCTGTTAATAGTCACTCTGTTTCTCAGGTCAGGCTACCACAGACCAGGTGGCTAACCCAACAAGCATATTTCTCACAGTTCCTGAGGCTGGAAGTCAAAGTCAGCATGCAGCCTAGTTGGGTTCTGGTGCTTAGTGAATAAAGCCACTTTTCCTGTTCACACCCAGCCAGCTGCTTCTCATACCCTTCGGTGGTAGTTGGAATGTATGTCCTCATACACTCAGGTGTTTTTTCTCCTAAATTTTATTTATTTGTTTATTTATTTATTTACAAGCATAACAAAATAGAGATAGACAGAATGGGCGTGGCAGGGCCTCCAACTGCTGCAAACAAACTCTAGATACAAGCACTACCTTGTACTCCTGGCTTTATGTGGGCACTGGGGAATTGAACTCAGCTGGAAGGCATGGGCCTTTATCGCTAAGCCATCTCTCCAGCCCAGGTGTTTTATTAAACTTGTAATTTAGGTCTCCAGCCGCCTGCCTGGAGGAAGTGTTACCTGGGGCAGATGTGTTTGGGGGTGGATCTGAATTCCAGCCCAAAGCTGTGCAGAGTTGTGTGAGCTCTGTCTGGGTCCCTGCTTGCTGCTTTTTGGTGTTTTCTGGATGGTGGTGGTTTCTGTCTCTGTGTGGATTTCGGAATGGCAGCCAGCTTCTTCCACCATTGATGGAACTTCCCCCAGGATTCTATAAGCTTGAAATAAATCTCTTCCTCCCATAAAACTGTGTCTGATTTAGATGTTCATCCTAGCATCATAGAACTGTCTACAACACCTCCCTTGGTAGAGGAAGAAAGCTATCTTTCTTCATTTCATAAGGACATTCATCCATCAAGGGGGGCAGTACCCTCTTGTCCTACAATGGTCTCGGCTTCTAGCCCCATCCCACAGTGAGTTAGGGCATTAGTATATGAATTTTGCAAGAATACATACGTGAAGTCCGTGTACCCTACATCGTGGGTAGCTTGGCGTTATAGAAGCAGAGTTATTCCCTGTTTCTTTTAAAAGATGGACAAGGAAGAAGGATGGGGCTTAAAATGTTTCCTCTCTGCTTCCTTTCCACCACTAACCCCAAGCTAAAGTATCACGGACTCCTTCCTGGCTAAGTCTGTTATAAGGAACTGCTGTTTAATTTGTCTGTGGCGGATTGAAGGCTATGTTAAATGCTTGTGAGAAAAAGTAAGATCTGTTCTGGCTCGGGTGTATGTTTTAGAATAGGACTTCTTAAACTTTTTCCTCTTGTTACCTTTTTGCCCAAGAAATATTTATGTGACCCTGGTTATGTAGATATCTAAACTAGGTATATAAGTCAAATGTTTACTGATAATAAAACATAAAGAAATATATTTTAAATAATTTCTTGGTATACATATAAGTTTGTAATATATTACATATGAAAGTAAATTTGCATACTGAGGTGGTTATGCTTTTATTTTCATACGAACAGTTAAATTGGAGCTGAGTATTTGATTCTGCAGGACGTAGGGCAACTTCAATAGTTTCCAGTTGATTGATATTTAGATTTTTTTTAACCTGTCAATGCTGAGAATAATGTTTCATATAAACACATAGTACAAAATGGCACAAGTATGTTTAGGGCCATTTCAGAAATTCTCTCCTAATCCCAAGACAAAATTCATCATTTTTAAATGAGAAGTGAGCAGTTTTAAAAATCAAACATTCTAACATAATACAATCCAAATACATGCTAATTTGATACTTACATGATAAAAAATGTTGGTAGAAAAAGCCTTTTGGAGGGCTGAGGGTGTGACTCAGTGGATGGAGGATTTGCCTAATATGCAAGGATCCCAAGTTTGATCCCCAGCACCCTATAAACTGGGCATGGTGGCACATACCTGTCATCCCAGCAATCAGGAGGTGGAGGCAAGAGGATCAGAAGTTCAGGGTTATCCTTGGAAACAAAGGGAGTTTAAGGCCAACCTGAGTTAAGAGACCCTGTCTCTAAATACATAAATAAATAAACAGATAAATGGCTTTGTTTTCCATAATGAAGCCATTATGCTTCTATCTACATGAACAGAAAGCTTTATACATACTATAAAGTCACTGCAATAATATACAGTCTTCCTATATGTAAGCTGAGTGTTTCAGGTAGTGCTTATGGGTATTGCATGGTATGATGGCATGCAGAGTGTGAAGTACACATGTTGTATGATGAGAACCAAGGCTACAGTGAGACCATGCAACAACACAGATGAGCGCTGCCAGAAATGCCTCGATTTATCGTGCAGCTGATTTTGAGTTAATGTTTGGATGCACATTCAGAAACCTTTTACTGTTGCCATATTTTTTTTACAACCCCATAAAAGAACATGACCCACAGTTGAAAGAAGCTGGGCTTCAGAACAAGATCTGTTCATGTGCATGCAGCAGGATACCCTTGACAATGAGGTTGGAACTTGTGAGGATCTATATGTTATAAAATTGTATTGAAATGTATAGAATAAACATACTCTCTCTATAATTGTTCTAATCAAATGTTCAAAAAATAAAAGATACACTTTTCATATAAATTAAGATTAACCAGATATACAGTAGCACACTAGAAAATATCACATACATTTTTCTGTGTCATTTTATAATTTCTTGTTTTAAAAATACATGCTATTATATGCACCTGAGGATTGTAATATTATGTTGGGGGGGGTACATGTTATATCAGTTACTTTCTCATTGCTGGACCTGGACCAGAAGCAGCTCCCAGAAGGAAAAGGATTTGGGTTCAAGAGATGGCTTAGCCATGAAGGCGCTTGCTTGTAAAGCCTAAGGACCTAGGTTTGACTCCCCAGGACCCATGTAAGCCAGATGCACATGGTGGCACATGCATCTGGAGTTTGTTTTCAGTGGCAGGAGGCCCTGGTGTGCTCATTCTCTCTCTCTAAAATAAATAAACAAATAAAAAAGGAGGGAAAAGATTTAACTTCACTTACACTTCCAGGGAATAGTGGCCATCATGGTAGGGCAGGCTAGAGCAGGAAGCTGTGCCACCCTGGCAGAGGGAGCAAGAAAGGCCAGGCTCCCAAACCTCAAGGGCCGCCTCCAGTGACTCACTTCCTCCTGCAAGGCTCTACCTCCTAAAGGTTCCACAACCTTCCCCCCCAAAACACCTTGTGGTTTGATTCAGATGTCCCCCATAAACTTAGGTGTTCTGAATGCTAGGTTCCCAGCGATGGATATTTGGGAATTAATGCCTCCTGGAGGGAGTGTATTGTTGGGGGCAGGCTTATGAGTGTTATAGCCAGTTTCCCCTTGCCAGTGTTCGGCACACTCTCCTGTTGCTATTGTCCACCTGATGTTGGCCAGGGGGTGATGTCCACCCTCTGCTCATGCCATCGTTTTCCCCTGCCATTGTGGAGCTTCCCCTCGAGCCTGTAAGCCAAAATAAACCTCTTTTTCCCTAAAGCTGCTCTTGGTTGGATGATTTCTACTAGCAATGCGAACCTGACTGCAACACACCTGTTTACTGGGGATTAAGCATTCAGATGCATGAGCGTGGAGGCGCGCGGGGGGGGGGGGGGGTGCTTTTATATTCAAACCACCACACAGACAGACAGTAAAGTACCACTGTGAGGCAAATTAGCATACCAACCTACTTCACATTGTCAAGTTAGACAATCTACATAGTTAATAAAAATCCCTAATACAAAACATTTTTTATTAACTTTAGCTCTGTCATTGTACATACCTTCCTGGTCTTGTGAATAGAAAGTTTGCACAGGAATGCTTGCTGAATAGCAAACAGCTTCCCCCAAAAAAGTCCAGCATCAGGAAGGAACAGTCTTTAATGTTACATTAAAAAATTCAAAGACATACTGTAAAGACTCCTCTTTGAATGGCTGGGGCTTAATGAGATAAATATTTCTTCTTAGTGTATTAATTTTATAACGTACTGGTATAGATAATCAATACTGGGTATATTAAACAAAGTGTTTTTCTTTTAAAGATATTCTGGAGTGTGTACAATAATATCCCTCCTGTGACTAGCCTGCCTTTGAGATGTAGTTATCACTTAATGAGAGGAGAGAGGCGACCACTTTGGTAAGTGTCTGTGATGGGAGGGTAAGAGGTCGAGGTGGGAGGGAAGTGGTGGTTGTGAACGTCACGAAAGCCCTTTTTAACTGCAGCATATCTAGATCTCACATGGGACCCCTGAGAGATCATCTTACTGGTCAAGGCCCAGAGTCTCATTGGTGCTTGTGCAACTTCCTTAATAGCTTGATATAGTGAGGAGGGTATTGGACAATAAGTTAGTTTGCTCAGGATGGAGTCTGAATTAACAATAAAATCTTCATATCCCATTCTGCCTATCCCGGGCTTATCTTTCAATCTTTCAGTTGCTGACTCACAAGGAGAAGGAAATTTCATCTTAGCTCTTAGCAAATTGCAGAAGCCTAAATAGAGTTGGGTACAGGTGAAGGACTTTTTTTAAATAATTTTTTGTTTATTTTTATTTATTTATTTGAGAGAGACAGAGAGAGAAAGAGGCAGATAGGTAGAGAGAGAATGGGTGCACCAGGGCCTCCAGCCACTGCAAACAAACTCCAGACGCATGCGTCCCCTTGTGCATCTGGCTAACGTGGGTCCTGGGGAATCAAGCCTCGAGCCAAGGTCCTTAGGCTTCACAGGCAAGCACTTAACTGCTAAGCCATCTGTCTAGCCCAGGTGAAGGATTTTGTTGTAACCTGTTCCTAACGAAAAGGGAAGCGTCACCCTCCCACACACTGGGCTTCTCGAGTGTTGTCAGCACTCTGACACACTACATCCTATTTCTTTTGCTTTCACTTGCTGAATTTCTAGGCAAGCTTTCCCATCTGTGGGGAAATAGACTTCATAAGTTCCAGTCTTATTTTGGGCCTACTGCCACTTGCAAAGGAATTTCAGGTGCATGTGCCACTTTGTGCATCTGGCTTTATGTGGGTACTGGGGAATCAAACCCAGGCTGTTAGCCTTTGCAAGTAAGTGCCTTTGACTGCTAAGCCATCTCTCTAACCCAAGATCACCTATTATTAAACTAAATGCAGACCAAAATACTTACTCTTAATATTCATACAGCTATTTAGCCATTGAGTATAACTTTAAATGTTGGTCTTTGATCCAGGGAAGAAGAGACTAATGCAAAGGGTGGCGTCTGGAAGATGAAAGTTCCCAAGGACAGTACGGTAGGTTTCTTCCAGGATTGACTGGGCGTGGGCTTGTTGGGAATGCATGCAGCGAGTATTTCGTGATTTTTTTTTTTTTTTTCTGGTGGCCTGCCCAGAAGTCTCCTGGAAGACAATGGTGATGGTCTGCCATATAGTGTCACTTTGGAAGTGTACAGTAGTGAGTCTGTACAAAGAGTAATGGTCTGAGGATGTGGGTCAGTTGGTAGAGTGCTTGCCAAACATGTGCAAAGCCTTGGGCTCAATCCTTTACACTGCATAAGCCAGATGTGTGGTGCATCCCTGTAATCTCAGTACTAAGGAGGTAGAGAAAGAAGGATCAGAAGTTCTAGCTCACCATTGGCTAATTTGAGGGAGGGAGGAAGAATTAGAAAAGTAAAGTTAAAAAAAAAAAAAGATGAGATAGTATGATGGTGTCCCTTTCCCAGATACCCATCAAGAACCAAGCCCTACAAACACTATAGAAAAGCCAAGGGTGTTCATGGCAAGCACTGCCTCACTGGATGCGTCTGACACATGGAAGCTGGTCTTCTATGAGGAGAACAGGATCCTTTCCACCAAAAGCTCAGCCCTCCTTGCCGAAGGCAGAAACAACTCCAGAAAGACCATGACATGGAGTATGGGGAGATTTAGTGGCTCTCCATTCTTTTTTGTTTGTTTGTTTAAATTTGTATGGTTTATTATTTGAGAGCTAGAGAGAGATGAGAATGAGCACACCAGGGCCCCCTGCCACCCCAAACGAACTCAAGACACACGCACCACTTTGTGCCTCTTTCTTTAAGTGGGTACTGGGGAATCAAACCCAGGCTCTCAGGCTTTGTAAGCAAGTGCCTTTAACCACCAGGCCATTTCTCTAGTCTGGCACTCATTCTTTGTGGTTCATGAGAGAGTAGCCAACCCTCAGAATATCAGTCTTTCCAGGAGCAAGCTCTCACGTATCACTAATTAAAATTGAACATGTTCCTCAAAAATTGGCTGTATTACACCCTGGGATACCACGAAGATCTTTTGAAATTAGACCAAAGGAGCCTGGCATGGTGACACACACCTGCAATCCCAGCATGGGGCGGTGGAAACAGGAGGTTTCTAAGTTTGAGTCCAGCCTGTGCTACACAAGAGACCCTGTCTCCAAAAACCAAAAATTAAGATGGGCAAAAGGGCAAATGCTACCCAGTCTTGCTCCGGTCCCCCCCCCCCCCCCGGTTGGTTTCTCTCATGTAGATATGCTCAAAAAACTAAAATGCCTCCACGAAGCTATACACTTGGGCTGGAGCCATTTTCCTGTGAGTGCATACCTCAGTATATGGTCAGCTTTATACGGCAGAGCTGCAAACTGTTACTTAACATGTGCCACTTCAGGATGGAACCGTTACTCGGAATATATGACCACCACCACAGCAAAGGTACCCAAAACTTCTCTCCCCCTACCCAATAGCAGAGAATAGAAGAGAATGAAAGAACGTTCCTAAATTTCACTCAAGATGCTTTTTTGTGTCTTCATGTGCTTTATGCCATTTATTTATTTTTGTAAAGTAAAGGGTTCTGGGGAGCCAGCCCAAGACCTCACACATTTGAATCTTAAAGAGTGAAGCAGTCTGATGTTGCATCCACTGAAAAGAGGGTGTAAGGCCACTGTGTTAACTCACATGGCCATATTCAGTCACAGATGCTCAGGTGCCTACACCTAAGAAATCCAGTTGGTTCTAATCTCAGTCCAAGAAAACTGTGTTCGGCGAGCACTGCCTTCATTTAAAACAGTATGACGTCTCCCAGCTTCAACTTGACCCACAGAGTTCAACTCCAAAGTTGGACAGAAATGATAGTGATGGTTTCTATCTGGGGACTGTCAGCAGAGAAGGGAGGGCCTAAGAAAGAGAAACTCGGCTCCTTGAGAGGAAGGGTCACCTATCAACTCCTGGTTAAATGCTGTTAGCTTGGTTAAGAGCCATTAGAACACAGTACTGATCATTGTCATAGTCAATGTGTGCTGAGTGCCTGGCATATGGCACGTATGAAGCTATTTATGGGGTGACCAGAAATCTTAAGCCCTCTTGTTGCAATCACTCTGTGGAAGCCCTCTGAGGGCATTCATCTGTAACAAGGTCATCGTCACGACAAGCCTGGGAGGTCAGCCCTGTTATTATACCTTGTCTGCCTCAGGGGACCACTGCTCGGGAAGGGAAGTGACCTGCGAAGGTCACAAAGCATAAAGTCAGCACAAGCTTTCAGGGTTCAGGCTTGGCTTTGGGAGGCTTTGCTGCCTGTGAACCATGATAAGTGGGATGTATGGGATGAAGACCTTTTCCAGAAGAAGATCAGGGATCACCGTTAAGCCTCCTGGGACCTGAGAGTAGATTCTACCTGTTTGCCTGATTGGCCCGAGCCCGTGTCCCGATGAAAGGGCTCAGTGTTGGTCGCTGGCAGGAGGCAGAGTGGAGCATGCGCTAGTCCTTCCAGGGGAGTTGCGTGCAGTCGCCATAAATCTCCCACGCAGCAGAAAACAGCCTGTGTGCAGCAAATGAAACTTTGTGAGTCTCTAGTGTTCAGTAAACAAGAAAGTTCCCTAGCATCCTTTACATAGGGAGCCTGGTAAGCACTTCATCAACTGGGAAAGATGAGGATTTTACTAATAGCCTTCATGTAACAGTTGATGCATTTTGAATTGATAGCACTTAAGACAGCAAAAGATAATGTCGCTTGAGTGCATGTTCCCTCATCACTAGCGTAGCCTTCAGGGGACATTGGCTCACTTGTTTACATCTGGGTAATATTTGGAAGTCGCCACCATACTTGCCACGATCGCAAATACTTCCACCTACGAGTTGGAGGCGACTGTCTCCTCCGAGTGAGGGTTCAGAGCGTGTGATTCTGTAGCACCTGGTGGTAATGATCTAAAACTCATCTGCTTTGATGTTTATTCTTTCCCATGCCAGTCCACAGTTTGGAAAGAGCTGTTGCTAGCCACCATCGGGGAGCAGTTCACAGACTGTGCAGCAGCAGGTAGGCAGCCCCAGCCGATGGCATGCTCCATGCGGTGTGGTCGGCTCATGCTTCTTGCTCGTATGCTGATTTTGTAGCTGTGAAGTAATTCAGACTTTTTTCCCGCATTTGTAGTGTTTAGCCTGAGCCGTGTAAAAGTGCACGTGCCTGTTTACATGTGTTTACATCTGCCCTTCCTGCTCTTGGGTCTTGAATCTATAGATTCACCCAAGCACAGACGGAAAATAGTAGAAAACATAAATAGTGCCTGGATAAAACACATACGTATATTTTCCCTTTTGCTCTTATCCCAGAAACAAGGTAGTATAACAGCTGTTTATATAATATTTACATTGTATCAAGTATTACAAGTAAGACAGATGATTCTAAGGTTGGGCTCAGTGCTAGAAACATACGTAGGAGGCAAAATAAAATAATAAAAATAGGGGACTGGAGAGATGGCTTAGTGGTTAAGCGCTTGCCTGTGAAGCCTAAGGACCCCCGGTTCGAGGCTCCATTCCTCAGGACCCATGTTAGCCAGATGCACAAGGGGGCACACGCGTCTGGAGTTCGTTTGCAATGGCTAGAGGCCCTGGCGCATCCTTTCTCCCTCTCTCTCTCTCTCTCTCTCTCTCCGTCTGCCTCTTTCTCTGTCTGTCTGTTGCTCTCAAATAAATAAATAAAGATAAACAACAACATAATAAAAATAGCCAGCACTGCAAAGTAAATAAAAGGAATGAATTGATCAATTTAAAAAATGCAAATACTACGGTCTTTTAAATAAGGGCCTTGAACATCATTGTATGCATGGCCTAGAAGTAACCCTCACCGATACGCAGGTGCCGAGGCTGGCTGTGTCTTAGATCTACTGGAGTGGATTAACAGACATGGGCCCTACAGTCCCTCAACTCCTGGCTTTGTGTAGAGGCTAGCCACAGGGAGGCAGGGATGCCTCTCTGCTCCTGTCTCTCAGCTTAGGTTGGAACAAGGGGCCTTCAGATACCACTTACAGATGCTAGATTAATTTTGGAGAACCTCTGCAGGCAATCTGTGTGTGCGTGTGTATGTGTGCACACACGCACGTACACATACATGCACATGCTAGGGGTGGAACCCAGGGCCTTGCACATCTAATTGTAGCTCTACCCTGAGCCATGCCTCATCTCTGGAGCACTTTTGTTTTACATTTATCATTAAACCACCCTGAGAGAAGTTAACTAGTTTTGTCAGTCAGTTTTTGCCCTTCCCAGTGCTTCTGAGGATACATAATAGCTTTTTTTTTTTTTTTTTTTTCCTGTTTAGCTTTCAGAGTTTGTAATCTATTTTCATTTGTCATTTTGGCATGGTGTGTGTGTGAGTGAGAAGTGGCTTGGATTAGCCGGCCCCAGACTCCTTACACGGGCTGTCTCTGAGAGGCCCTGTGGGCCTTGCCCCATGACAACTTTCAAAGTCATCTTCTGAGCATGTTGTTATTCTACTTGTGTTCTGTTGCCTGATTACACCACTTTTTATTTTCTTAATACAGAGCTTAGGTGAAAGATAAAATTGTCATAAAAGTATAGGTTCTGGGGGCTAGAGAGATGGCCTGATGGCCAGAGTTTGATCCCCCAGTACCCACATAAAGCTAGATGCACAAAGTTCGGCATTGCATTTGGAGTTTGTTTGTAGTGGTGTACCCATACTCCCCTGCCTTTCTCTCTCCCCCTCCCTCCCTCCCTTTCTGCCTGTCTCTCAAATAAATAAATAATATTTTTAAAAGAATAGGTTCCTCATTGGATTTGTAAAAAGGGCAGGTTCTGGAACAGTGACAGACTCCATCTCAAGGAAAACAAATAGATGAGTGACGGAGGGGACACTCGATATTCTCCTCATATCACAATACTATACACTTACATATATACGTAAAAAAAGTATAGATCCCCTCTGTTCCAATGGGGAAAATGTAGCAACTTTATAATACATAACCAAAAATGTGTCCAAAAATGTGGGTACAGCTCTGAGCACATAAATTTCTGGAAGATAATACATTTTCTTTCTAGAACCAGAGAAAATAGTCAATGTAATGGTAAATACCCAGTATTGTATACAGAAATCCAATTGTTCTGTGGCTGACTTATAAACAAATGTACCATAAACTATTAGCCATCAGCCTTTCCATTAACCAGCTCTGCCACTTGAAGCAAATCAGCTCATCTTTCTGAGCCTCCCTTCTATCATCTTAACCAGTGGCCCATCTGCCTCTCTGGTCATCTGCTGCCAAACTCCTCGGTCAGCCCGGGTTTTGTTTGCTGATGCACTTGCCTTCACTGAGGAGCTGCAGCCCTGTGACGGTGCCACACTCAGCCATGCCTGGCTGCCAAACGCCGAGCCAAACTGAAATAGCGACCGTTGCTCCTATTTGGCACTTCTTGGTGATCATACCCAGTGACCAGTAGTGTAGAAAGAAGCAGTCCCAGAGGAGCAGTTGATACTAATATTTCTCCAAAAACCTGAGTCAGAATGGGACCGCCATTCCTGGGAATGAAAAACTGTAATGCCTACTTTTTTAAATGTAGCGATTTGATTTTAAATAAAGTTGATCATTGACTTCTAACTATATATTTCAGAATAAATTTAAGAAGTAAGAAACCAGCACTTGAAATGTCTTTTCTGGTTGCTTTTCTTCTTTTTTAAACTTCTGCCTATTTTGTGTTTTTTCTTTTTTTAAATTTATTTATTTGTTTATTTGAGGGGGCCCAGATATAGAAAGAGTGTGCCAGGGCCTCCAGCCCCTGCAAACAAACTCCAGATGTATGCACCACCATGTGCATCTGGCTTACATGGGTCCTGGGGAATCAAGCCTAGGTCCTTTGGCTTTGCAGGCAAGCGTCTTAACCGCTAAGCCATTTCTCCAGCCCTATTTTGTGTTCTGTGTTAAGAGGATGAATTATTTTTTTATTGACAGCTTCCATAGTTCTAGACAATAAACCATGATAATTTCATTTTTCAAGGTAGGGTCTCATTCTAGCCCAGGCTGACCTGGAATTCACTATGTACTCTCAGGGTGGCCTTGAACTCACAACAATCCTCCCACCTCTGCCTCCTGAGTGCTGGAGTTAAAGGCATGTGCCACCACACCTGGCTATTTTGTGATTTTTTAAATATATATATATATATGTATTGGACTGGAGAAATGGCTTAGCAGTTAAGGTACTTGCCTGCTAAGTCAAAGGACCCAGGTTTGATTCTCTAGTACCCATGTAAGCCAGATGCACAAGGTGGCACATGCATCTGGTGTTTCTTTGCAGCCACTGGAGGCCCTGGCACACCCATTCTCTGTCTCTCTCTCTAGCTGCTTCTTTCTCTCTCTTTCAAATAAATAAAATTAAAAATTTTAAAAAAATTGTGAGTAAAGAGAGAGAGTGCATTAATGAGCAGATGCTCCAGGGCCTCCTTGTCATTGCAAACAAACTGCAGATGCATGTGACACTTTGTGCACCTTACTTGACATAGATACTGGGGAAATGAACCCAGACCAACCCAGCTGGGCAGGCTTTCCAAGCGAGAGTGTTTAACCACTGAGGCATCTCACCAGCCAAAAATGTCTTTACTTGATGGAATGATAAATGAACGAGCTTAGCTATGATCAGATACAATTTTATTTTTGGAACTTTTGTTTGAATGTGGCATGTGTGAAAAAAGTCATTACACTATTGATAGATAGATAGATAGATAGATAGATCGATCGATAGATCGATAGATAGAGATAGACATTGATATATAGACAGATATATTGTGATAACTCTTCCCAAAGTAATCTCTGTCACCAGCATGTAGATCAAGGAGCAGGACGTCACCAAGCCCCCAGCCTCCCCTCCTCAGTCTTTTCTTCAAAAGGTGCCACCAGTTCACTCTCTAACAGTATAGTCTACTTTTTGCCTGGTTCCGAACCCTTGTGTGAATGGAGTCATACACATGTAGCCAGGATGCAATTCATTCATAAAGGAAAGCAGATAGAGAGGGACAAAAGGAATCCTTTCAAAGCAGACGGTTTCTTTTGAGTACACTGGCTATACCACTATGTACATCATGTTCAGATGTTTAAACATCCAGGAAACAATTAGAAAAACTGACAGCCCAGATATTTCCACTACAGAGGCTGGTATGTCAGGCAGCACCTACCAGCTAACACTAACTTCCTAAATTTGCTAATGCTTTTCTTTTACATATTAATTATTGGTGCAGATTATGCAAATGCAGAGAGCCGACCATGTTTTGTGAATGTGTCATGAATGTGTAAAACCTGGCATCAGATGTCTACACTCTTGGCAATTAGTGTAAAGAAAGTGGCTGCAGGAGCATGACCAATATGACTTACCATCTAGCTGCCATACTCCAGGGTCGATACCGTTACCCCACTTTGGGCATTTCATTTAAAAACCTGCCAGTGTAGGTTGATGTTTTCATGAGCACTCATCGAAGGACTATCATAGCAGAGCCTGGCTCAGAAGATTCCTGTTCTTTTTCTTTTCTTTATTTTTTTAACTTTTTAAAAAAATATTTATTTATTTGTGGGGCAGATAAAGAGAGAACGGGGGCATGCCAGGGCCTCTAGCCCCTGCAAACGAGCGCCAGATGCATGTGCCACCTTGTGCATCTGGCTTATGTGAGTACTGGGGAATTGAACCTGGGTCTTCAGGTTTCTTAGCTACTAAGCTTTATCTCCAGCCCCAAGATTCCTGTTCTTCATGTTTATACAGTTCTAACTGGGGGCCACCTCTAGCCTGCAAATTCATCTATTCAGAAGGGTGATTGCCACGAGGTAGCTAGGCCAGAAGAATGAATGGCAGTTGTGGAGCAGACAGCAGAATAGCAGCTGAACACACAGTTTGGGCCCCCAGTGAGTGTCAGGCAGATAACACTAACTGCCCCAAGGTCTCCACAGGCTTGGCAGGAAGTCAGGGACGCTCTTGCTGTTTTTAACAAAGACAGCCAGGCATGTGGGAAAAGTTCATTTGAGTTCACTTGGCTTTCAGAAGGCACAGAATAATGTAACTCATTTTAGAAAAAAAATCTCATCAAAACAGTCAGAAATCGACAGAAAGCTTCGAGTAACATATTAAAAGGGTAAAATTACTTATCTGGAAAATGTGTTTGGCTGGAACACGCTGTTTATCTGAGTCCCTGGATAAATGTACCATAACTCCCAGCAGCTCCCCATAGAAACAGCCCCTTATTACAAGTTCCCAGGACACCCTCTGTGGGCTGTTTTAGCCATAACTTACAGATAAAATGAAAAGGTACTTAGAAATACTTGGAAATTGCGGGGTGAAGAGATGGCTTAGCAGTTAAGACACTTGCCTGTGAAGCCTAAGGACCGAGATTTGATTCCCCAGTACCCATGTAAGCCAGATGCACAAGGTGGTGCATGTGTCTGGAGTTTGTGTGCAGAGGCTGGAAACCTTGGTGCGGGCACTCATGTGCTTGTGCTCTCTCTCTCTCTCTCTCTGCCTCTTTCTATCTCAATCTCAAATAAATAAAAATTTAAAAAAGAAATACTCAGAAATTGTGTCTTGTTTTGTTTTTCCCCTCAGATGATGAAGTCATAGGAGTTAGCGTCAGTGTTCGTGACCGGGAGGATGTTGTCCAAGTCTGGAATGTAAATGCCTCTTCAGTGGGTGAAGCAACTGTTCCCGAAAAGATCTATGAACTTCTGCCCCACATATCTTTTAAAGCGGTATTTTATAAACGTAAGTGCTTCCTTTTCAATTATTACCTTCTAGATTCTTCTATCATACTTGCATAGGTAGAAACTCACAAATGAGGCGAAGCCAGAACAATTCGAAACTTTGTAATTCAAAAAATAATTCAACAAAACACACTTCAATGGTTTTTTATTACATCAAATTTAGTCCGAGAAATTAACATGAGATTTTGATTCTTGTCTAACTGTGGATCAGAAAAGCAAATACCCACTGTATTTGTTATTTCAAAAGTTTAAGTCTGAGCTTAACTTTGTCATGTTCAGAGATTATATTTTATTGGAAACAACAATAACAAAATAAATGTCATTCTATGAGCTGGCAGGTAGACATTCCTACACAGGAATTTGTAATGTCTGACATGTATTTTTGGAGGAAACTCATTCTGAGCCCAGGCATGATGGAATGTTCTACACTTCCTCATTACGTACCTATGGTAGAGAGTGGAAAGGAATTCATGCAAGTGGTAAAAGTTAACAGTGTGAATAGGTGTGTGGACCCATTGTTTCCATCATGACTCATATTCATTGTTTTGTGTGTGCTTTTTAGAAAGTCATCTTTTTCACAATAAGGCAATTTAGAGTTGTTAAACCAATGTTTGATAGGTCAAACTGCAGCTTGTACTTTTAACGGTGAGTTAAAGGAAAGGACTGTCAGCCTATACACAGTTGTGATAAGTTTCCTGTGTCCAAAACTCTTCCTTGAGTCACTGATCCTTTCAAAACCATTATATTTCATTGAATCTAAGATGCCCTATTGTGTTAGTATTACCCAGAAAGAGAAATGAAAGGTTCCCAACTAAAGTATGACACGTTTTTGACTCCAGAGGTCTTCAGATTCACAGGGAAGGGGTATGAAGCATCCCTGAATTACTGAAGTACATTTCTTTCTTGTCTCACTTTTCCCAACTTTTTGTGAAAAAAGCTCAAATAAATGGAATTTTGTGATTGTCTTGGTATGACAGTTGAGAAGTCAGCAATCAGCTCCAGATTCAGTGAGAGACACTGTCTCAAAAATGTGGAAATTAATTTAGGAAGATACCTCTGGCTTCCAAACGCACATGTGTGCACACATAAATCATTACAATATAATAAATAAAAAGGGGGGCTGTGGAGATGGCTTCATTGGCAAAGTGTTTGCTGCACAGCATGAAGTCCTGAGTCTGTCTCTCCAGCGCCCAGGTGAGGTAACGCTCTCCTGTAATCCCAGTGCTGGGGACAGAGACAGAGGATCTCTGGAGCCACGTAGTCTGCTCAAGTCAGGAAGCGCCAGGTTTAATGCCCTGTCTCAAAACTGACGAAGATAACTCATGTCAACCTTTGGCCTCCACATCCTCTGAAATCTCGTAGAAAATTTAAAAGGAGAGAAACCACAGTAGAAGTTGTTATTGGCTTTACAATATGGAAATGGCAAATTTATTGATGCCATTCTTATTTCTTAAGGGCACGTTAATTCATCCCAGATATGAATTGAAAGG
This sequence comes from Dipus sagitta, assembly GCA_036346955.1. Taxonomy (NCBI): domain Eukaryota; kingdom Metazoa; phylum Chordata; class Mammalia; order Rodentia; family Dipodidae; genus Dipus; species Dipus sagitta. Next base: position 37,016,900 of record CM070787.1, on the reverse strand, counting down.
TCTCCAAAGGTTTTTTTTTAATATGAATAATTAGCAGAAACTAGAAAAGAATTGTGCGTCATTGCCATGTGTGAGTGGGCCTACAACTTGCCCTACATCTGTGCCAGCTCCCCACTTGACTCAAAGGAGGAAAAAAAAGCATTTTGGAGCCATTAAGTCAGGTACCCTGAATTCTTGTCCCATTTCAACAGTGTGACCTTGAGCAAGTCACAACTTCCCATGTTTTCTCACCTGAGTGTCCAGGAGGTTGGTCTCTGATGATCTCCAAGGTTCCTTCTACTTCACAATTCTATGAACAAATTGCCAGGTCAGCACCTCAACCCAGAATGAGTGAGTTTTTTTTAGATAACTAGGCCACAGAGCTATTGGGCTAGCCTCAGGGCCGTGGCCATAATCGGGTAAGAATGAGTAAGAGCAGGCTGATTTACCCCTTAGCTGCTGGGGAAGTTAGGAGGGAGAAAAACACCAAGCAAGGGGAAAGGAAATTGCTTGCACCAGGGCCAGCTGAATCAGGCTGAGCAGACAGACACCCAAAGGTAGCTGCCACTGTCAAGGTTATGAGTCATACAGAACTGACTGCAGGTCTCAGCAGAAAGCCTATTTTAATAGCACACACTAACATTTAAGAACTGGAAGATTATGCAAATAAAAACTGGAACCGGAAAAAAAAAACAAGACATTTTTGGTATTTTATATAAAGCAGGCAGTCCTTTACTCAGCAGGGTTACAGAGCGCATTTGGGAAAATGAGGTCTGTGCAAAAATCTGATTCCCAGTGTGGTAACAGTCCCTGGGTGAGCTAGGCCTGAAGTGGCCAATCCATGCTTCTACTCGGTCTTGTTCACAGGAGCTTGGGGTTCAAAAGTTGACAGAAGCTAGGTGATCACTGGGGGAAGAACCCAAGCCTATTTGGTCCTGGCCTCAGTGGGTGGGTAAGGAACAGGACGTGGACATGTTAAGTGTACTTGTCATGCACATTAATTGAGAAGCTCACAATGCACATATATCCTTCCTCCCCACTTCTGTTATATTCTTTAGAGCAGCTGAGTATATTGTTTTCTGATTATTGCATAGAGTAGGGCTTGGTAAACCAGGAGCCCTAAGCCAAGCCAGGGCATCTGCTCCCCTCTCAGCTCACCTGTTTGCATATGAATGTAGCAGAGAACATTTTCTGCATTTTTAAATGATTGGGGAAAATCAAAGTCAACACTGTATTTTGTGATGCAGGGAAATTATACAAATGTCAAGTTTCAGTGCCCATAGATAGTTTCTGGCAAAAAGAAACTCATTTGTGTCCATATTTTCTATGCTGCATTAGTAATCCAAGTGCTACCACCATGGAAAAGTTTGTTGACTCCTGGCTTAGAGAGCATTCCTGGAGCCCATTCTTCCTCCATGCTGGGAGGGTGACAGGCGACCCTGGTGCCCCAACACTAACAATTCTGAATATTTGGTCCACTAAGCCCTTGACCTATTGAGATCCAGCTGTGCCCACCCCGAACTGTCCTCCATACCTAGAAGTAAAGAAGAGTCTCCCAGGATCCCTTGCCTTTGCGTTTAATACTTCCAAGTTAGCGCTACAGTCAAGCTTGACCTTGATGCATAGTGTGTTTCATTCAAACCAAACCACATTTTATTTGGTGTCTACCCCATAGAATCTTTCTTGAACATATAAATTTTAAAAAGTGAACCATGAAGTTAGAGCTGCAAGAATGTTCCATTAGACCAGAGCAGATACTACTCCACACTCTCCTCTGAGGGGTTTAACCAACCCTGGCCCTTACAAAGTACCCCTTTCCCAATGCCATATCCAAATGGAGAGCAGGTGGGAGTGCACACCAGCGTGGTTGTGGAGTGCTACTGTGCCATCCTCCCCCAACACCAGGAGGAAGAGTGTAGCCTATATTAGAAGCACCCAGAGAGGAGGGGAGGGGAGAGGAAGGTGAAGTGGGCCAGATCAGCGTGTCCTCCTCGGACACATCTGCTGCTGGGAGAGAGAGAGGTGGCATGAAGCACTCAGGGCCCTGCGTCACTTCTGGCTACATCCAACCCTGTCTCACAGTGATGGCCTCCCCTGCTCAGGAAGTAGTTTCAAAAGTGGCCTTTTACCTTAGAGCAAATGTTATGCATTTCATAGGTCTTCCATTTCCTGTCTTCCACTTTAAAAAAAAAAAAAAAAAAGTTTAAGTCTCTGGAAATGTGTTTGAAGGCATAATTTTTTTTAATTGTTAGGTTCTTAATTATAATTAGCAATTCCATGAAACAAACAGTAGGCCTGAAAATCCCCATGGTGGGGAGGGTTTGGGAAAAACAGCAGACCCATCCGAATTTTATGAAACTTCAATTCCCACAGAAGGTGTTGAGAAGGAGGGCGGGAGCGTAGCATTATTCCTGTCACCCTTGTGTGGTTCTTTGTTTCCTTTGTGTTATTTTTATTCCCGAGGGTAGGCTTGCTAGTGGCCGTCTTGGATAAGATAGGCCCCCCTGCGCATGCATTTTGTGAGGAGGCACGCTTCCCCTGCCGCATTTGCCGGGAGCCCAACATAACTCTCTTCATCAGCTTCTGGGGATGAGTCATCTCCCGAGGCCCAGCAAGAAGAAACAGGCAGCATTCCCATTGCTTGTTTATTCCTTGTTTTAATTTTCATTATTACGTTTCTCAGGAAATGCACGCCTTAGCTAACAGTTACTGGCAGATGAGGTATTTGAGTTCTTGCCAACATTTGGGGAAGCTGAATGAGGTACCTAGAGGAGGGTTGGCCCATCCTTTGCTTAAAGTTTTCTTTCCTTTTTTTCTTTTTTTTGTTTTTTTTCTGTCCTTTAGCCCATGAAGAGCATCATGCTTTTGAAGGTGGACGTGGAAAACACTAATTGCACTCTGTAAAGAATTCTTTGTCCTTTGCTGATTGGTTTTGGAAACGGTCTTAACAGGAGGGAGAGTGAAGAGAAGACTTGCCGAAGCCCGATGCTGGTCAATTTAGAGTGGGTTTCTGTCCTTGCAGACTGGGCAATTAGTACTCAAAGTGGCAGGTGGGGTTGGGGAGGGGAGATTGTGTGGGTTTCTACACATCTTACACTTGCTTTTTTTTGCCAAAAAGGAAGAAAGAAAAGAAAAAACTATTTTTTTTTTTAGCTTTCTAAATTCTCTGTTCTTCTCACTCCATTTTTTAAAAAATTCCTTATTCCAGCTAATTATTGTTTTCTACACTACCTTTCACTGAGGTACAGCACTCGGTTTCCTTTTGAGAATCCCTAATGTTCCTAGTTAATATGAGTCTTGCGCAACCATGACAGCGAAGCCTTCCAACGCACACTGTCCTGGGGGGAGACTAGCCAGGTCAAACCTGTCTCCTGACTATTGGTTGTGACATTTTCCTACAGACTGTGAGCTGGCCATTATTTTTTTTCCATCCCAGAGAAAGAAAAAAAAATGTATTTAATGTGTTTTTTTTTTCCCCACTGAGAGGACACATATCTTAAAACTTTCTTAAAAGCAATATGCAAAAATAATGATAATACTTGGTTGGCCTAAACCTGAAAACTTTAATCACAATTCAGTACCAGGATGAAAACAAAACTCTGGGTCCTGAGCCCTCTGTGTCAGGCCTTCTAGGCAGCATCTCAACCCAGCCTTTTCAGTGGGAGGCTTCAAGTAGCAGGGGATTTGCCCCAGGAGGAAACTTGGTATTTTTTGAGAGAAAATGATCATTTTTAATTGTATGACTTGAGCTTCTTCTCAAATTCAGCTGTTGACCCGCTTACCAAATAGATTCGTACCAAGCTGATTCTAACCCCTTTGGTTCAGCGACTCCCCCTTTCCTGCTCATATTGTGTGTCGTTCCTTGTAATCCATGGCCTGCCAGGCTGGCTTACTTCCCCTTCATTTTCACAACGCTGTAGGATGCAGGTGATCACTCACTAAGTTGAGCTTCGAGTGAATTCTGCTGCTATTGACTACAGGATCCTTGCTACCAAAGAAGCACTGCTTTCAGAAGGTGGAAACCTTGTGGAGCATTCTAGCCCCCCTCACAGCGTTTCCATTTCGCACTCTTGACTCTGCCTGGCCTGTTGGTGCGTTTTACTGAGAAAGGACAGGCCATTTGATGATACTCACTCCTGTTGGCTTACTTTTGGAACCACAGGAACAGCGCAGGCTTGCACACTTCTCAAAAGAGCAGTGTATGTGGACTTTCACACTCAGGATTTTCCATTCCTCTTGCAACACTGGCCGGCAGAGAGACGGGGCGAGTCTGTGCCTCCTACTTGTGTTTGTAAATACAATTCCCCATTCAGATATTTTGAAGGACTCTCGTTAACATCTATTTATAAAAACTGTAGCCTCCACTTACATAGCTAAACACATCAACCATAATAATAATCAATCATAGCTTACAAGTTGCTTTTTTTTTCCCTAAACTTAAGTCTCTTCAGCAAGTTCACATATCAGGCTATTGGATCCTTCTAGCAAAATCCTGGGACATGTTTGTCTAAATGGTGTGCAATTTTCTAAACAGTTTTTAAACTTGTTTTCAGATTATTCCTAAAGGATTTAAAACAGTTATCCTGGACATGAATTGAAATTCCTTTTTATAATATAAGTATTTTTCTTATAGAACAGGGGGAAAGGATATAGCTGACTTCATTATGATTGTGATATCTATTTCCATAAATAAATGAATTTTGATTTAGAGGAATTTTTATTTTTGAACTTTATTTAAAGCATTTGTGATGACATGTTCAAATTTTGCATGTATGTAGCCTTTGAAGTAAAATTAAAATAAAATAAATAGGAATGTTAGGCTCATGTTAATGCTTTTGAGTTTCTGTTGTTTATAACCCTGAAACATGGCAAACACACAATGTAGATTTTTAGTTCCTAGGAACTTGCAACTATTTATGACCCTTTGGACAATACCAACCATGAGAAGGATTTAATTTGCCTGATGTTCAGAACCTATCATCTAAGTCACGTTAACAGTGGATTTTGTCAGATTTTGCTTTGGAAATTGTTTTAATTGAATATTTAGTCACAGTTGACTTTGTGTGAACTAAGCTGATTTAATCAGTTTAAAAACCCCTCGTTACCTCCTTAGATTAAAGGAGCTAATACTCTATTGAGACAGAAGGACATATTTGGGGGTCTTGTGACTGTGTCAATGGGCAGTTTGCCCATCTTGCCAAAGCTGAGAAAGTGAAGGTCAGTAGAGTCTTGGACCTTCAGCCAACTCCTGCAGGTGCAGCCAGTACTCTCTGCCACCCAGGAGCCAAGGGGCTCATTTTCATGTCTTGTAATGCCCCAGTCTGTAAGACCCATCCAGGGAATTTGATTGAAAGCACTGTATGCTTTCTCTCCCATCCCATTATTCCCAATTGTCATTTCACAGGTGCCTGTTCACATTGGGAATATTGTACCTGTTAAGTAAGAACAAGTAGTACCCACTAGAGACTTGTCCCTGAAGTATTTTCTAACAATTTTCTGAGTGCTGGATTCCTCAATTTTAAGATTTCCTTTCTCACCCCAACTTAATCTTGTTTCCAAAATGGCACTAGAATATGTAACAAGCATGTAATGCTGCTATTGAAATAATGGAGCACACGTGAAAAGGAAAACACAAGTCTAGTGAACCAAAGGTTCAATCCACTCCACCCATTTCTACCCTGGCCTCGATTTACTCCACGTTCTCACTGTACACAGTCACAAGACTTTGCAGGTGGGAGGAATTTTAGCTATAATTGGGTCCAGTAGATAGTATCCAATCTGCTGGCTGAGCCTAGACTGTCCCTCCTGGAAGGACAGGAGTCTTGCAAGAAGCAGAGCTGGTCATTGAAATCCATGAGCTGCGTCTTCCTGGTTGGGAAGACTCTTAACATCTGTCAACCTGACTTCACGTCTCCATCAAATCACCTTGCTTGGCACTAGGCATCTAACTGATGCTTGCCACGAATTTGTCCACCTAATTAGATACCGCTTAAGTCCATTTCTTCATTCTCTCCCGCTCACCACCATTGATGGAACCATGTCAGGTTTAGACTCTAGAGATCACTGCAGTTTGGCAGGAGGTGAGCCTCTGCTGTCAGATGCCCCAGGTCCTAAGGATCCCAACTTTTCCATGGACACAAAGCTGACAACATTTGCAGCCATCACATGGTGGCGCTGCTGCCTTCCTGCCAACAGCCTTGGACCACAGTGGAATATGTCCTGCGATGTATGGGGGATTACTCTAAGATCCTGCTGTATGCTCACAGGGTTTTCTAAAACTTTGATTACAGACTGTAAAAAGTCATACCTAGTGACGGGCATTTCATTCTCGTACGTCTCGGCCACATGTAACAAAGGTAGAACTCTCCAGATGTGCTGGTAAACATGTCAACTTCCAAGCTGCCACCAGTCCTTTAAGTAACTGTGAAGAGAAAGAATAAGCCCGACAAAGAAGTGCAGGAAAGATGTCTTCTGTGGTGTGTGTGGCCAGTGATAATAAAAGATGAGGGTTTTATTTTTTTTCTGTTCAACTTTATGAATGTAGAACTCCTTTAACAATGTACATGGACTCTTCTCTGCCCCTGTAGTGTATGTTTCTCTAAGATCTTCCCTTAATGCACATGAAAGTAGAGGACTGCCTGCATATTGTTTGTTAATATTGAGATCACTGAAAACCTACTGTAGAGTGTGGAGGCTTGGGCCTGTGGGAAACCTGCATGTTTGACCCAACAGTCAGAAGTCAGAGGGTGAAGAGAAAAGAAGACAGGAGCAAATACAGACAAAGAGTCACATTTACCCTGACCTCTGGGGCCACAGCTAGATGGGTTCCTCACCACAGTTTTAAGGAAAAAAAAAAAAGACCCAAATAGATTCCCTACACATCTGCCTGAATTGGTCTGAGTTGGTTTTCTAACCTTTGTATATACACATCACATCAAAATCTAAGAAGACTTTTTATTTAGTTAATTCTTTGAGGCCCAAAGTCACCATTCTTTGTGGTGTGACATGACCCCAGATTGAAAAGCAAACTCGGAGACATAGAATTTGAGAGTGGACGGGACCTTCAAGATCATCTACCAGGGCTTCTCGCTGCTTAGCGGGCAGATGAATCACTGGGGTGCTGGTTGATCAAGCAGGTTTCCCCACCTGCACCGTGGAGCTCTGGGCAGCCTAAGGGTCTGCATTTTTAGCTAGCACTTCTGTGACTCTAAGGTCCTCAGACCTCACTTGGAGGACTTCTCATTTTATCCAACCTCAGCGTGACAGGTGAGGAAAGCTCCCTCCCCTCTCCCCAACGTTAAGCTCTCACAAACACCCTAATGGAGGGTGTAACAGCAACAAAATTGTACAAAAGCTGGAGAAAACCATTATTACTAAGACTCACATGGTGGATACACAGCAACTTTAAGCAGCCCATCCCTGGAAGTCTAGTACAGACCGATAACAGAGCAGTGGCTTTTCTCTTTTGTAACTACCATTTCAGCCCTCTTAAGAGAAAGGACGTTAATGTTCGGAAGAAGTGGTTGCTCCATATGGGCAGTGACTGCTTTTCTATAATGTCTTATGGCATCTGGGGTTGAGCATCATTGAACAAGATTAAATGAATGTTATGGAGCTATAAAAGTGCATGTAAAATAACGCAGAACTGTTCAGATGACTATCAGAGTAGCCTGGGAATGAATTTGCACTAAAATTAATTGTCACTTTCTAAACGTAGCTTAGCCAAGCTGTTACTAAACTGGAGGGAGTCTTTAATACATCGAAGTGTCAAAAAAAAAAATTAGATATGCCTTTCCCCCAAACCATGTGAATGGTAAGCAGAAGTCATTGTGAAGTCAGTACTTTTTTTTTTCATCATCGCTACTGAAATTTTGAGTCTCATTGTATTTGTGTGTTGCATGTGGTTTACTAGAATATCCAATTAATTGGAGTTTGGATATTCTATGCTTTTATGTCTTTCAGAAATCATGAGGTTACAGGAACCTGCTAAATGTTTTTGTTTTGGTTGCTGCCTAAAAGAAGTTATCAACCCATAGAAACTCATAGAAAATGTGCAGTTTCAACTTACAATATTGAAGTCAGGACTTCTCTTGAACTTTTGTTTTGGAAGAAGTGTTTATTTGAAATTTATTAAGCTGACAACTTTGCACTATGGAAATGAGCATGAAGTAAATATAAATTTCAGAGTTTTCCAGAAAATGAATGGTACCTATTTTCTTTTTGCATGCAAAGAAGCAATTTTTACCAAAAGTGTAAGAAGGGAGAATTTTTAGTCTTAGCATTTTATAGAATGAATGAAGGATATTAAAGGACTTTGAATATTTTAGTAAACATATGGACTTTCCAGTTTCAAGTGAGGCGATTGATTTTGTGAGCATACATTGAATTCTCTACAAATTCTTCAGATCTTACTCATATAATAGAGGTTTCAACTATTGTATGTATTTTTGAAAAGTGTTGATGCTGTTCTTAGTATTTGCTTACACCAAGACACCATGACCTTGCATGTGTCCTCGTGGAGGATTTGGTTTCCTTTGAATAATTACACAAGATAATTTTAAATTCAAACTACTGCCACACTGCAGCTTGAGACATCTAGCACCATTTGTCCCAAATTTAAAGTCTTATCAGTCGCCTTGAAGGTTATGCATTCTTTAGAACAGTTTCACCTGTGTAAGTTGAGCCAGGTTTATTTGCCTTATGTTTTGGATCTGATTATACCCTCCCCCCACACCATCCACCCACTACCCCCATTTTATACCATCTGTGCCCTGTGCAGTCTGGGACCCCTTCACATCTGGCTACAAGCTGGTGTAAATGCCCTTCCTTTTGATCTGGTTTCATCTAGTGATTTGCTCAGGATTTTTAAGGTCAGACTGAAAACTTTTTTGTTCTAGTTATTTTTGATTTTATATCATGTGTTGTGTTTGATGTTGAGATTCATGTGAAAGTTGCTTCTATAAGTCCGTAATTTTTATTCCAGCCTTTTTTTTTGCAGCAATAAGGTAAGGCTCGCCTATACTCTTCTTACTTGAAAATGCCATGATTTATATGCTTAGTGAAAATGTCTGTTTGTGCCAGTGTTCTTACCATTTTGAATTTGGGACTCATGCTATAAATTTGTAGGCCTGCCTTTTTCAAGCTAAACATTCTGCAGATCGTGTTTGAGTTCTTAGTGTTTAGGATGTTGAGATCTTTGCTCATCTGTTGTAAGTCATTTTCACTGTAGCATTGGTCTTACAGTATAGAAGTATCCTTTTCATCTGGGTTTAAAATGTCATGCAGTTGTATCAGCCATATTGCAAAATCTTAATCTCAACTAGGCTCCAGGTATCTGTGTGGTGATTCATAGAGCCTTGTTTATTCCGTGTAACACGTATTGGAACTTTCTGTCACACAGCTCTGATGGGGAATGAGAGGAGCTCTTACTTAATGCCAGGCATGTAGTAGGGTCTCTGTGGTTCTGTTTCTGTTTTCTGGAATTCAGCTGATCCTAACACTCATTTTTGTCTCATACAGCACATAGCTTGCTTATTCAAAAAATGTTTTAACCTTTTATCCCAAATGGCTTTATTTTATAATTAATCAATTTCTCTGCTTTCTCCTTTGGTGCTACACTTTGGCCATTCAGTTGTCCCCCATTTAGACAAGCAAAGTGAATTGATTCCTTTTCAGTTGTAGAATGTACCCCTTTAAGAGCAAACAAAAACAGCCCCGCAAACTCTGATGTATTCTTGTTCATCTACTGTTTCTCGTCTCTCACTGTAGAAACAAGCAATTCAAGATGATGTGTGTGCTGCTCAGTTCACTTCAACATGGCAAATTTAATGAAAACTGCGAGGGGCAGGGAAGGCTTTAAAATTTCATAACCCCATCTTCTCATGCTTGAGTCCAGTTACTGCCTCCTTGTGTGCTTTATCACCTGCCAGTTACTGCTGGACTTGGGGGGATCGTGTCGTCAGGTGTCTAGAACCCCAGACTGACCAAGACCATGTGTATCTTTCCTTCCTCAGTAGTTTCTTCCAGGGCAGTGGTTGCTGTTAAAAACAACAGCAAAACTTTAACTGCTTTATACTGATGAGTGAATTTAAATCTCTGGACTATAGCCTGATAGGGCTTTTGTTATAGGAAGAAAACAGTAGCATTTACAAGGCACAGCAAGTTCCAATGTATGTCATAGGAATATGTTCTCTTTTTTCATCATCTGGGTAGGCTGTGGTGCTGACTAGCTCATTTCTTGCTAGAGAAAATAAGTTTAAATCATAAGTATATTTAACTTGCAAGCATAAATCATCAGCTTTTCTAATCGTAGGCGTGTTGAACTCTGCACCGTTTGTACAGATGGTTTGGCTGAGTGTGTGCCCCTCCCGGCAGAAAGGATGCCGACAAGCTTGTGCTCCCCAATCTCCTCTGCAGCTCAGGAACCCTAAACCACTTGGCACGTATAGGATTTGATAAAGTATGGATCTAGTGGGAAGTTACAGGTCTTAGGCAGCATTTTAGCTTTTGTGACTATTCCTTCCTGTTGAATAATGACGAGAATGAGTGTTCACTCCCTCTCCGGGTGCTTCGTGAAGGTAGCCAAGTTACAGAGGACAAGATGTTGGCGTTCTGAGTGTATCTGTTTTTAAAAGCCAGCATCATAGAACCAAATCATTAGCAGAGCTTCCTTGACTTCAAAAAGCGTTCTCTAGAAGGTTGGCAGGACAGAAATAGGCAGGTACTGCAAGCAAAGTCTTCTTGTAGCATGTTTTGACAAGCATGTTAAAAATCAAAAGCAAGCCGGGTGTGGTGGCACATGCCTTTAATCCCAGCACTTGGGAGGCAGAGGTAGGAGGATCGTCAAGAGTTCAAGGCCACCCTGAGACTACATAGTGAAATCCAGGTCAGCCTGGCCTAGAGCGAGACCTTACAAAAAAAAAAAAAAAAAAGCCCAAAAACAACCACAAAATAAATTAATAAAAATAAAAAGCATAGTGACCACTCCCACCTACTCCCACCACACCTATATCCATTCGAGTAGCCAGTAAGTTTCATTGCCATGCTTGACAACCTTATGAAACATTTTCTAAATGAGACCTTTTAATTGAAAACTAATGGTACAAAAAGTCACACAAAAGAAACGTATAACTTAGTGAATTTTTAGATGAAGGTCATGGAACAAAACTTTGCCAGACCCCCTATGAGGCCACTTCACACATCCTGTCCCTCATATAGCCATTATCCTGACCTAGAAAGACCACTTGCCTACTTGTTCTTCCCTCAGGTATTACCACGTAACAATCACCTGTCTTACCATTTTATGTATAGAAGTTCCTGCCAACGTTGGCTTCATAACAGTTGTAAGCCCTGGGGCTGGAGAGATGGCTCAGCAGTTAAATCCACTGTCTTGCAAAATCTAAAGGCCTGGGTTCAATTCCCCAGATGCAAAAATCGTCGCTTATGTCTGGGGTTCATTTGCAGTGGCAGGAGGCCCTGGTACACCCCGTGCTTACACTCTCTCTGTCTCTCTCAAATATATTTTTTAAGTTGTAAGACCTATAAATGCAGTGCAGAACTGATAATACTCATTCCCTCCACAAATCAGTGTGTGGGCACCGCTCATTCATATGCTCACGATTGTGATGTCAATGATAACACTAACATATATCGGATAACATGTTATCACAGCATGTAGATTACTTCACCACCAAACCCTATGAGTAATGCTAGTATTGTTCCCAATTTGTGTGTGTGGTATGTGTATGTGGGGTGTGTGTGTCGGGGGAGGGGGGAATTGGGGATAAATAGGTGAAAGGACTTGCCCAATGTCACACAATAAGTCATTTTCAGCTGCTGAGATACAATTCAGTTTCTGTGACCTTAACTTGACCTAATGTTAGGCTGCTTAAATGGAAATTGAAGGTTCCAAAAGACAAGAACGTGAAGATTTCTTGTGAGCTCTTTTTAAAAGAAAGGGATCTATAGCATGAAGAAAAGTTGGAAAAGCTGATGTCCTCGTCATAAATTCCATCTTCAGGCGCTGATCACCACACAGAACCCAAACACATCTTCTTTTCCAGATGAATTAATGACCCAGAGAATATAAAGGCAATTGTTTAAGGTCACAGGGGCAGTTTGTGGAAAAGTTGCAACCGAATCCCAAATCTCCTGACTGTTAACATCAGTGATGGCCTTCGCTTCCTCCTTTTCTTCGAACAAATGCATGTTTTCTAACCTGCATCTTTGCTGCAGCTCCCTGTGAGCAGATATGTCTTGAGCACAGCACCCAGCTAAGACACCCATGTGCTTATTTCCTTAAGGTTTTGGTGGGCAATTAAAAAAAAAAAAAAACCTCATATTTGAAGCTTGCTTTATGCCTCTCTTATTGAGTGCCCAATCTGCAGACACACATGCCTAACACTCTCCTCTGAAGAATGTACAAGATAACACATTTGACTGGTGTGGATGGCAGGTGAAAAAGAATTACTGGTGTAGTGTGTAGGCCCTGTAACGTATTCACGGCCAATCCTGGATTATCCCAGCACAGATGGATCATGCAAAATCCCTCCTCTACTTCTAACTAGTGACCTTTAACTATTTGGTTTGCAAATGCTTTTTACCAGAGATTGGGAAGAAGAGTGGAGAAGAAGGGACTTGGTTTCTTGACCAAAACTTTGGGTATCCTGGTAAAAGGTTTTAGTGGTTCTGTTACCTAAGATACAGAAAGACTCAAGAATTCTGTCTGAACTGAACCCCACCTGGGATGCCCACCTTGGCCTTGGATGGGAATATTCAGAAAATGATGCAGCGAAATCCTATTAGCTGGTGCCTAGAACAAGGCACCCAGCTTCCTTGAGAAGCAGACCTACTTCAAGTTGCACAGGAAGCCTCCCATGCAGTTCTCTGCACCTGGTGGAGAGCTGGCCAGTGCCCCTTCCGATGGTTTGTCCCAGTGGTAGAGAGAGTGGACTAGCCCAAGAAAATGTGCTTTATTGATGCTAAGGTATTGATTGACTCAGCTTACCTTGTTTGGGGTACCATGGGTCTTTGGTGGCAATACTCTAGTCAAACCTACTAGTCTCCTGACTGCTTATTGATGGACTCTTATGCTCTTTATGCCATCCATGGAAAAGCAAATTGTCCGTTTTATTCAATTCTACATATTTGGGTCTGTGTCCACTTGCTAGGAGCCAAGTTAAAACTGGGATGAGGTTTCCAATTAGTTATTTTCTTTCTTTATTATTTATTTATTTATTTGAGAGAGGATAGAGAAAAAGAGGCAGACACAGAGAAACAATGGGCGTGCCTGGGCCTCCAGCCACTGCAAACAAACTCCAGACACATGTGCCACCTTGTGCATCTGGCTTACATGGGTCCTGGGGAATCGAACCTGGGTCCTTTGGCTTTGCAGGCAAGTGCCTTAACCACTAAGCCATCTCTCCAGCCCCCAATTAGTTATTTTCTAAGGACCTCACAGTCACCCTTCCTAAGGAATATAAGGAGGATGTTCGGTGGATAAGAACATTTTCCATGCTAAACAAATGCTTGGTGAAACATAAATCCCATATCCTGCACTGTAGAATGTAGGCCTCCAAATTTGTCATCGTGAGATAACTGTTGGAATCCCCCAAGAGTTCCCTATATTACATGCATATTATTTTAATCACTGATATCTTTTTAAAAAAGCCTATGGGCATTTGTATAGTTGAGATGTGGACCACATACTGAATTGACTCATTCAGCCAGGCCCTGGAGATACGAACATTGGTTCTACTTCATGGAGTAGACAATTTCGAGGATTCAGAAATATCGTTCAATGAGCGGGTAGACCCTAAGAAGAGCAAGAAGTAGATCTTCAGCATCTTTGAGTCGCACATATTTGGTGTACAGTATGAACTCCACTCCGCTTGGAGTGAGGAATGCTGTCATAAGCAGAGCTCTTTTTTCTTTTTTTCCTTTTTAGTAAAATTTAAATTTCTGAAGTTGAGTGTTTGCACTAATCTTATTATTATTTTTAAATTCTTTAATAATAGTTTAGACACTGAGTTCAGTAACCACAAAGGCTGTTTATAATTTGTTGGCACTTTCCAGACATCTTTAAAAGCCATGCAAGCCCCTGACTTTCGCTCCTTAATTCACTGTGTCTTTATGTCTCCACCTGAGGGGCAACAATCATAAAACAACCCGTGCACCGGCATGTTGACTGTGGGGATTCGTACACTGTGGAATGTCTAAACGTTGCTTACTCTGTAATTTTTAAAAGCCCTGTAACTCCTTATAAAGCATGTATAGCACCTGAACAAGAAATATGACACTAAGACTAGGATTAAATAATATCTTGGGGCACTGCCGTATGCATTTTCAACAGTTTGGGAACTCCACTAAGTGCAGGTTAACAAGACCAGAGCATCATAAATGAGCATCTGTCCCGTGACCCAGCTGGAGACCCCTTCGGATTATTCATTCCAGAAGCACGTGCTGACACCCGGTTCAGGCCTCCCTGCTCTCCCACTCACAGTGGTCTTTTAAGATTGGCGAGAGGGCACTTCCTCCCACCCCTGAGCTTTGTGGAGTAAGTGGCTCAATGATCCCCGGCTCTTTCTTGCTCTGTGGCCCTGAAAACTCCATTTTAACAATTAAAGAAAACAAAAGGGGCTCCTTGCCAGGGAGGAGACAGCTCAGGACCCTTGTGTAGAAAGGGGTTTGTAAAAGGAAGAAAACTGTCCTGGGTAAGAGCAGGAGGTTCTGCGGAGGGAGAACTTGTGTCGTGGGGCTGGGTTACCCCCACTGCCTCTCCTTGCCCACCTGGACTTCTGAAGCCCAAGCTCACCCTTCCACTTCAGACACCTGGCTCTTGAGCGGATCACACGCTTTCCTTGATGACAAATTAATCAAAGTTGATTTCTTGGATGAGATGGAGACAAAAGGACTATAATTCCCCAAGGCCAGAAAGTCAATATGTCCCTTCTGGCCCTGATTAGAATAACAAAAGGATATCTGGGCGCCATCTTCCTCCCCTGCTTGGGGCTGAGGGTTGGAGCTGAGAGCCAGAGGGCTTGTAAAGGAGTGGGGTTTAATTAAAACACATTTCAGCTGTGGCCAAGTGCACTAAGAACCCTGCTGAATGACTGCGAGATGCCCACCTTCTCTGAAGACCAGCATTTCTGCTTTAGAACAACCTGGAGGAAGCCGTAGATTATGCGCCTGAAATGTTTATAGAGCTCTCCCCTTTTATGTGCCTGCTGCAAAGATGAGTTTAGAAAGGACAAGCCATGGGCCTGTGAGATCTGGCAAATGTTAGAGGTAACCACAGTTTGGATAAGTAAATTTACTTCCATGCGGTTTAAAAAAAAAAAAAAAGAAGAAGAAGAAGATATTCCCAGAGTTCAGAGGATTTATGTACCTGTGAAGCGAGGTCTAGGAGAAGGTGAAGGAACACACCTGGAAATGCAGCTGCTGTGGGCCTGCCGCACAGACCACTCACACGCGGGCCGAGGGAAGAAGCCTTCTGCAGGATCTCACCGCAATACCCTCTTAGCAGCTTTGGCTTCGGCTGCTCTGTGGAGCATCCGAGGACATGGCCTGCATCCTTGTGGTGGCTCCGTGCTCTATATTTAGAAGAACTGCGGTTGCACAAAACATGGTCCCCTGACTCTGCTCGGGGTGCTTCTGACCCTTCAAAAGACTTTCCCATAAAGGGGGTTCTTACCTGCATGGCACAATTTTGCAATGAAGCCTGAGTCATTTCCTTTAATAGGTAGAATGCAGATCTAAACACTGCGTGTTCCTGTTCTACAGGATCTACTTGAAGGCCGGCCAAACCATTGCCACCAGGCAGACCTGGGCCTGGGTCATGCTTCAGGGATGGTTGACGATCTCTCCGAGGGCAACAGGATCACAAGAACCCAACTGTCATTGCTGACACTAAGGTTGAAGATCCATTCCCCAAGTATCGTTCTCAGCCTGACAGGCAGTGTTCAAGATGTTTGTGGCATTCCAGGATGTTCAATCATTTCAAACTGTATTTTAAATTTGAGTAAATGAGCAAAATACACTTAAGTTCGTCCTCCCTCCCCCATGAACTCCAGCACCATCTCGCTCAGTTCTCTCTCGCACGGATGCTCCATGCTGCGCCCCCTGAGCCCCGTATCTTTCTACAGCCCTCACCCTGGATTCCCACCTGCACCCTCTTAGGCAGGCCCTGGGGCAAGCCGTGGCCCATCCTGCCTAAAGTCTGTTCTGCACTGTGGTGGGGGAACAGCTATCCTTGCTTGCAGTGCAATGTGGGAGGTTTTCCTGTGGTCGTCCCTGCGGCCTGGGGCTGATTCTACATAACATGTAGGGTCACTTTTCAGTGTGACACTAAGTGACAGTTCTCAGGCCTTCTTACGCCCCTGCCTCACCAGTGAGGACTCTAGCTTCCTCCCCCTGGCATCATAACTTGTTAGTGCTAAGACCTCAAGTGGACTGACCGACTTAGTGAGCTGAGCTTGTATTTCTGGGTAACAGAGGCAAGGGACACTGTCATCAGTGAGTGTGGAAAGGGAAGAGAGAAAACTAGTGATGGCCTTTGACCAACTGTTCATAGCTGCTCTCGGTATCACTGCTTCCTGGCACTGCAGTTCATCTGGCCGTAGTCCACTTGAGTGCGAAAGACTTGGCTAGTTGTTTAAAACTCATATTCTAAAGCAGAGTTCAGAACCCTTTTTTTATTTTCACAAAATTTTTTTCCGCCTTTGGAATAATAAGTAATATATGCTCATTTTAGCTAATGAAAACAATCATAAGAGCTAACACCTAGTCCTTTGTATTCCCAAAAACTTAAAAACAAAAAATTCCTAGGCTGGTGTGACCGTAACGTCTAGAATCCCAGACTAAGGAGGCTGTGGCTGGAGGCTTGAGAATTTGAGGTGGCCTGCTCTATATAACAAAACCCTGTCTCAAAAATTAAAATAAAGTCCATTTCTTAAAAAAAATTCTTAAGTGATACTTGTCGGGAAAGACAAGGTTTGTGGATTTGCAAAGACTTGGAAGAAAACAAAATGAGCTGCTTGGGGCCAGGGTGGGGATGGGGGTGGGGGTGGGGAACAAGGCAAAAGAGACTGAGGAAGGAAGATAGTTAAAGACAAGCAGGAGGAACAAAAGAAATAGTGTGAGGCGGTGACAAGATAGCTGCTTTATCCCAGGTGAGACTTCAAACATAATTTATTAGCAACAGCTTTCTTCTCCCTGCATTTAAGTTGTGCTTTACCAGAAAGGCAGCCGTTAAGGTTCCTGCGGTGGTGGTGGTGGGGGGGGTGCTGTTCTGCACCAGTTGGGCTTCCTGGGCTCTGGGCACGGAGGTTTGTAGAGAGAAAAGCTCCCTATGAGTGAGGAAGTCAGTCACCAGTCACCATGATCGATGGCTATTCCTCATTTCACCAAGAGGCAGGAATTGTAGGTCAGTGGGCGTTTGTGGGTTTTAATCCAGTTTCTTGTCAGCATCGGATCTTTTCCTGCAAGCTGGCATGTGTGCCTTGTGCTGGTGTGGCAGAATGGTCGTCAGTGCACAAGAGTTGTATGCACATTATTAGTAGTTTTCACTCAAAAATTTGCTTGGTTTTGAATGTTTCGGAATCCAACACTGTAATACACATGAGGTTCGTGACGTTGATCTTCCCCAATTTTGTTCTGCTAAATAATCTGCTGTGAATCTTTGCCGGGGAGCATGTGTGGGGGAGGGTGGGCAGAGGTTCCCAAGAATGTCAGTCAGAATGAAAGAACAAAAATTGGCCTGTGTCAGAACTTCCTCAAGTCTGAGCCAGTGGGATTGATGTCCTGCAGCATTATTGACCTTCTGATTATTGCCTTTTGATTTTAACACCCTAGATTCGAGGAAGTCTTGGTAGCCCCTTCATGTAGACATTGTATATATTTTAATTTTAACACAGTTCAAAATCTCATGTGTTGCAGGCAAAAAGCACCTAATTATTTCAAAGACTGAACTGTTGGAGAACAGGATTGATTTCTCTGTGACAATGCGGGTCTTGAAAAGCAGATCTCGTTGAATGTGTATCGCAGTGACAGATTTCCTATCTCTGATTCTTCTTTGTAAAGAGTTCACAGTGGGTGAAATACGCCTATTTTTAAAGTTGTAGCAGTGCTCAGATTCATTTTCAGCAGAATAAGTAAATAACACCCTCAGCCCATCAGGTCTTTTCAAGTTGCTTCTTATGTGCCTCCTCTCGGTGTCCACATAGATGACCTCAGCAGTGTGGTGTGCAGGTCATCCAGGGCTGTTTTCCAGCGTATTCACTGACTTGGTCAAGGGAGGCTCAAGCCCAGCTCAGCCCTGGAGACTTGTGCTAAGAATTTGCATATAACATTTCTCAGCTGAGTGATCTGAGGTATATTCTCTCTCACTTGCACTCTCTCTCTCTCTCTTTCTGGGTCTCAGCAGGAGACTGTTTTCCCCTCCCAGCCATCCTCTCCAGGGGTTACCCTAAGAGATATCTGTGACCCAGCCTAGGTTGGCCCTCTGAGTGTCTGTTATGTGATCCCATTATCCTGCCACAGGCCCAGTGAGTCTTTCTCAGAACACCTGCAGCTGAAAGCTAACTGTCTATTCACCTTCATCTATATGGTGCTTTCAGACACTATGACCCACCTTTGACTTATTCAAAATCAGCCTGGGAAGGGGTCATGGACCCTGATCAGGGTCCCTTCTTTTGTAGTTTAGGACTAGAGAAGAAAAGACCCTTATGTAAAGTCACAATGTTAGACGAGCCCCAGAGCAGCACAGAACCTCTGTCTCTCGCTTCTCTGCCGCCTCCCTTCTCTCTACACAGCTGTACATTTATCACTGCCTAAGAAGTCATCTCTGAATGTGGTATCCTGCTTTTATTTTCACAACTCAACATATTCTGTGGTTGATATCTTCACCGAGATGGATTTTTTTTTAATAGAAGAATTTAACAAAACATCATATCAATTTTACTAGCTTGTAATATTAGGTATAAAGTAAGTGTGGGTCACTGTGAGCACTATTACAATAGCCTTTTATTGCAAGCGGCCCCTTCCCAAAGAAAGCAAGGAAGATTCTCATAAGAAAAACCAAGGGGTATGCCATCTGTGGATGAGAGCACTCAACTCCGGGTGTCCCTGAGGCTATCATGCCCTAGGTTGAGGCCACTGCCTTGCAGACCCTCCCGACGCCGAAGGAGCTGGTGCTGGTTGAATGTCCAAGACACTATCCTCATCACTAGCACAAGCCTCCAGGCCCTTCCTTTGGGCATGCTTTGCCAACTACCTAGGCTCCTGGCCCTTCTTCAATGTAGGTTTGTTGTAACTCTGTTATAAATCCTTATTCTGCAAGGCTGGGCTTCTTTTTTTTTTTTTTTTTTTTTCATTCATTGAAGCAGATTTTAATCCACGAATGAACTTTCCTACAAGCAAAGATTTCCTGTCTTATGTTTGAGCCCCAGAAGTTGCTCAAAGTAAAAATTTCCCCAACTGCATCATCAAGGAAGTTTGCTGTGGGAAGAGCATCAAAGCCGTAAAAGCAATGTTAAGTTGGGAAACTGGGTCGCTGGGTCAGCCTTAGCTCACTTCTGCTCTTACCACAAGCAGAAAGAGTCCTGCTTGCCCGGCCCGCAAGCAGTGGCTAGCAAGGAAGTCCAGGCCATCGTGACAGCTCTAATATCATCCGCTGTGGCGTGGTGGCATCACAGGCCTAGAACTCATGGTGCACCTTTAAGTGTCAATGCCGGAGGGAGTTCAGGATCTCAGAGCTCAGTGGGCAAGTGAGCGCCCAGCTTCTGAGAAATAAAGACTGAGTCGCTGTGCCCATCTGGCTCAGCTTTCAAGCCATCTTTCCCCTCTTTCTGTTCCCAATCTTCCTTTCCCGAGGCTGCTCTCCCTCTCTCTCTCTCTCTCTCTCTCTCACTGAAGGACTTCACATGTGTTTGCTAGAGGGAAATCACCAGGACATCTGCGGAGTTTCCAGGCTTTGAAGTGTCCACAGGAAACTCCGGCGAAGAGAACTCCACTGTTTCTGGGTGGATGGATACACTGTTCGGTTTCTTGTTACAGCAGCTGCTGGTACATCCAGAAGGAACCTCCGGGTACAAGCACCACCGGAAATTAAAGCGCCTTCATTTGTCTCCTACCTGGAAAACAGGGGCTTTTGATGTTTTTCCTGTAATCCGAAGGAAGGAAAAATAGAAGTAAGCATAAAAAGTAAATGTCTTGTTCTCCCTCGTTCTTCCAGTACGCATGTGTGTTTCCAGACATACAGCACTTCCACACACACAGTGCTGGGTGCTTACATCGTGCCTCAATGTGCACCGGCCCATGTGGCCTTTCCAACAAAGCAGAGAAGCTTGTTTTCTTTTCGCAGTGGCTTAAACATGAAATACTCCGCATAGGCTCATGTGTTTGACACTAGAACCGCAGCTGGGGGCGCCGTTCTGCGAGGTTGTGGAACTTGTGTTGTGGGAGGCAAGGCTGGCAGAGATGAGTCATGAGGGGTTATATAATACAGCCCTGTTTCTGGCCAGAACACTCTGCTTCCTGACCTGCCAAGACGGGAAGAAGGCAAGCTCCTACCAACAAGACCAAGCTGCTGTGGTCTCCATGCCTCCCTGCCCATACTGGACTGTATCCTCTGAACCTTGAGGTTTTAAAAAAATATATTTATTTATTTGCAAGCAGAAAGAGAGGGAGAGAGAGAATATGCAAGGGCCTCTAGCCACTGAGAACGAACTCCAGACACGTGCCACTTTGTACGTAGCTTTACGTGGGCACTGGGGAATTAAACCCAGGTAGTTAGACTTCGCAGGCAAGTATCTTAACTGCTGAGCCATCTCTCCATTCCTCACTGAGCTTTTGAGTGGATGATCTCAGGCATGTCAGGCTCTGGGCTGAGGTGCTTTTTTATCTATAAGACACTTCTGCTTTCCTGGGGCACAGTGGGCCTGTACTGAGCTGTTTCCCCTCATCACCCTCACGCTGGGTAGTAGTTATCGCATGGCTTCAGGGTACGTGGGCTACTTCTCATAGTTGTACCAGACAAAATGGAAGCAAGAAATTATGCGCTGATTAAAATTCAGTTTGTAGAGGGTTGGGGAGATGGCACAGCGAGTAAGAGCACTTGCTGCAAAAGCACGAGGACCTGAGAATCAGTGTGAAAGCCCGGCTCCCATGTGAACAGCTGGTCGTGGCCACACCTGTCTGCAACCCTAGTCCTGTGGGTGGTAGAGACACAAGAATCACCTGCAGAGGCAGTAGTGGGGCCGTGAGAGACTTGGTATCGAGGACACACGCAAATGAACGATAGAAGGATGCCCAGCGTTCTCCTCTGGCTTTTGTGCCTACACATTGGGGCACATGCACCTGCATACACACGTGCATGCACCATCCCTCTTATACTACATATAAACAAAAAAAATTGCAACTAATAGTAACATTTACCAAGCATAGATTCGGTGTCAAATCCCATTATGAATTATTTGCATTTGTCTGAAGTATCCTCATAGGAACCTTCTGAGAAGAAGTGAGAGGAGGTGATATAGCTGAGACGCAGTGAGGCAGGATTCAAATGCAGACATCCCGACCCCAGCTTCCTCCCTTGACCTGATCTCTGGTCACTCACCGACCTGATGCCAGACCCTGTTATGCACTTTCTCATTTGTAATTGCTATGGTAATTTTACAGGTGAGGACAGAGGCTCAGCGAATTTGGGTGACATACCCAAAACTAGGGGACCTACAGTGGGTTGAACCGCAGACCTGAACCTAGCTGCCTGTCTCCCAAGCCTGCCCTTGAACCCTCTTGTTCTGTATCATGCCAAAATGTGCAGTTTCTAATGCAATACATGAAACTACCTTGCAATAAATTGCCTAAGAGCCCACTGGGGACTGGATACACAGATGGTACTGCCCAGTACGGGAGGGCTTAGCAAAGAAGTCTCTCTACTGCTTAGAACCTGCCTGTGGAGCCATCACCTCTCATTTATATTTAGTATATACTAGTATATTTAGTATATATAGAGAGTATATTTAGCTCTTGTCAGATGGGAAATTGCGGCCCAGGGAGGCTAAATCACTATACTAAGTCCGATGTCACCTAGAGGTGAGCAGTGCTATACTTAGGGCACTGGCCCATGTGGTCATGCACCTTGGATGCCAACTTCATCTTCAAGGACCACTGGCGGGAACGTGGCTTTCCACTTTCCACTTCAGGACCATCCTCATGTTATTACAGTCCCCCTAGCCTCACCCTTCCTTTCCCCTCTCCTTCAGGAACTTCGAGAAAATACCACCCATCTTCCTGACAGCAATTTTATAAAGATTAATTGGATAATTTCAGAATAGTTCTTTGAGCTGCTTACAGGAGACATGCCGTCTAGAAGAACAAAGGAAAGCAACAATAACAATTATTACATTTAAAAGTATTTATGAAAATCTCTGTGGGGGCAATTAAAAGCAGACCAGCTTGTACTTGTGGGAAATGCACAAGCTGGAGAGGCAACTGTATCCAACTCTACTGGGTGGCGGGCAGAGTGGCAGTGACGGTGTCCCGGAAGAAAGCACAGGTGCTACAGGTGTGGAGCCCGTAGAAGCTTCAAGCTAGAGGACCCTCTGCTTTGCACACACACACACACACACACACACACACACACACACACACAAAGAACCCTGTGGCGCCCGCAAGGGTCACTGCCCAGGACTAATCACCAGGAAGCACTCACACAAAGCTTTCCAAAACCCACATCTCCTGGTAGAGACCTCACTTTGGGGACATCAGCATCTGCCTGATAGTTATTTTACCCCAGGGACAGAAGATTCCTATAGTCTCAGCAGGTTGCCTGGAGGGGCTTTCTTTCAATGCTGCATGGCAGGGCATTTGTGTTCAGAGTGGGCCTGGGAGATGAAGAGTTTGGGTGTCAGAGAATCATTTAGGCCAGGGCTTCCTTGTCTGATCTGGTTTGTTCTGTTGAAAGGTGCCCTCTCCTACTCAGAGACCTGGATTTGAGGGGCAAGATATTGCCTCTTGCACTTGGCCCCTCACACACCTGGTCACATGCCCCCTCTCCACAGATGGCCAGTACAGGGTATGCAGCTGGAACCACGCTGGCTTATCTTCTGAGACAGTATTTTTGTCCCCCAGCCAATTCAGACAGGATAGCCTCTTAGGCAAATGTTTGGGTACATTCCTGTGTCTTACAACATCATTTTCTGCTCACACCATCCCCTGCAAGCCCCTACCCCCCCCCCCCCCAGGTGTGAGCACATGAGTTTCTCCAAGGGCAGTGTGCATACAAATTGCCTGAACATCTCCTTAAAATATGATGTGTGATCTTCAGCATTGAGCAGGCCTTGGAGTTGGATTTCTGGCAGGTTCCAGCGTTCATACTGATGTTGGTCTGTGAGCCACACAGCCGATGCAAAGTGCTAGGTTAATTTTTGGCATCACCTACACTCTGTCCTCCCCCAGTAAAGTCTCTATCTCTTCCCACTTCTCCTCACACAACTGCCTTAGGCTATATTCCTGTACAAGCCTTTCTTGCCCCAAGTGCTTGTAGCTGACAGAGAAGCAGTGCAATCAGAAGACCATCTGAGAGGCTCAGGCGCAGGATCTGTATTGTGATCTCAACATGAGAATTACATGTCTAGTGGTTGGGCCATTGTTTGTAATCTATCCTTGGCAGTATTCCGTCCTGATGAGAGATTTTAAAGATGTTGCTGGTCCTATGAAATTAGGTATTGCATCTTTTCACACACTTCCTTCCCTACCTTCAGAGTTCACAGACTGCCCAGACCTAAGGATAGCATCATGTCAACTTACGCCCAAGAAGGTGAGCTCAATCCTGCAGCTGAGACCAGACTGGTTCCATTGGGAGCTGAGCAAGGTCACGTCCATGCAGTGGCTCCGATAACATGATTAGAACTTTTGTTTCCAGCATGGCGTCCATGCTTGCCTCATCGCAAAACCTCATGGGTGGCATTCAAGCTGAGCCCAGCTGTGACATCTGTGTGACGAAGTGGCACCCTGTGAGAGGGTTGAGGCTCTTGGTGTTGTCATTAAGTGGTTGACAGATAGGTGTTGGTATGTCCAAGGTGCCTGTAGCCTAACATGGGATCATCTTGATGCTTAACCACATACAGTTTCCTTAGCCTACCTGTGTAGTGGTAGTTGGGATCTATCCCATGGTAAGTACTAGAGCCCTCTCCTGTGCCCACATCAGCCCCCCCCCCAAAGCTGGTGCAGCCTGGAACCTGCAAAGAGAGCACCCTAGCTCCTGCCCTGGATGAGC
Organism: Dipus sagitta; assembly: GCA_036346955.1. Taxonomy (NCBI): domain Eukaryota; kingdom Metazoa; phylum Chordata; class Mammalia; order Rodentia; family Dipodidae; genus Dipus; species Dipus sagitta. The sequence goes on along the minus strand of CM070787.1, from coordinate 36,992,644 downwards.
CTTTGAGGGTTATCTGGGCTGGACATTCCTTTATGCCCTTGGATTTTGACAGGATCCACAAAGGATGGGGTGGCTGTGAGGGAGGAACTGGCTCAGTCCAGGCTGCAGGAAGAGTCTGTTCTCAGGATACCTGCTCTTACTATGTGATATGAAAGAATTTATGTTTGAGTTTTTAAATCTCTCTCTCTCTCTCTGCCAGTTCATCCATAGGTGGGTGCAAGTGTGTATATGTGGATGCATGTGTTTGTGCCTGTGTGTGTGGAGGCCAGAGGACAACCTCAGGTGTCATCCCTCTGAAAAGCTGCCCACCCCTTTCTGAGATGGGGGTCTCTCACTGGTCTGGAGCTCACCAGTTAGGCTGCCTCCTCAGTGCTGGGCTTACAGGTGCATGCCTCCAGATCTGGCATTTTAAATGGATACTGGGGATCAAATTCACTCTTCGTGCTTGCAAGTCAAGCACTTTCTTCACTGAGTTATCACCCCAAACCCTTATCATGCTTTTTAATTTTGTTTTTATCTTGTGTGTGTGTGGGGGGGGGTCACGCATGTATCACAGTGCACCTGTGGAGGTCCAATAATAACTTAGGGTGTCAGTCATCACCCACCACCTTGTTAGAGGCTGTCTTGTTCACTGTCGCATGTGCCAGGGTAGCTGGTTTGTGAGTTTCTAGCATTTTCCTATCTCTGCCTCCTGGCTTTATGTGGTTCTTGGGATCTGAACTTAAGTCATCAGGCTTACACAGCAGGTGCTTTTGCCCACTGAGCCATCTTGCAAGCACTGGTATTATTTATTTAGGCAAGCCCAATAAATTGCCTCTTTTTTATTTTAATTTATTTATTTGAGAGACAGACAGACAGAAAGAGGCAGATAGAGAGAGAGAATGGGTGCACCAGGGCCTCCAGCTGTTGCAAGCAAACTCCAGATGTGTACACCCCCTTGTGCATCTGGCTAACCTGGGTCCTGGGGAATCGAGCCTCGAACCGGGATCCTTAGGCTTCACAGGCAAGCACTTAACTGCTAAGCCATCTCTCCAGCCCAGATTGCCTTTTTTTTTTTTTTAATGTGAAATTGAGAAAGAGAGAGAATTGGTACACCAGGCCCTTTAGCCACTGCAATTGAACTCTATACAAGTGTGCCCCTTTGTGAGCGTGTGTGATCACCTTGTGTGCTTACGTCACCGTGACTCTGGCTTACATGGGACCTGGAGAGTTGAACATGAGTACTTAGGTTTTGCAGGCAAGTGCCTTAACCACTAAGCCATCTCTCCAGCCCTACTTTTTAATTTTTTGAGACAGGATCTCTCTATGTAGCCCAGGCTTTAATCTTACATACTGGGATTACAAGTGTGTGTCACTACACCTGGTTTGTAGGATTTAAAATTTTTAACAAGTACATCCATAGTTTGCTATTGAAATGACCAAGAATTAAGCAAATTGCTCGAGTATCTAGTGGGACCCAGATGTATCTCCCACTGGAGAAGATGGCATGAGCCACTGAACAGTCGAACTCAGTGAATTGGGGCATTATGTGTGGCAATACCTGAGTGTACTCAGCCTTGGCTTGCTGGACACTCAGTAAACCTCTGATGTCGTTGCCCTGCCTTTCAGTTGAATGCTGTGCAGTTCTTCCTCCCTGAGCATCAGTGCTGTCCCCAGCAGGGCTGGGTGACTGTCTGAGGACTCAGCACCTGACCCTCTCAGGACCTGTCAGGCCCTGTTCTGTGGTGACTCATGGTTTCCAATGCCCATGCCATTGCACATGGGAGTTCTCTAGCTACAGGTTGGTGAAGGCTTCCAGGACAGGATGTTTACATCCCCTAGAGGAATGGGCACAGAACCAAGCAGGCCTTGCTTGGCAACCCCTTGCTGTTCTCTGCAGCTCAAGGCGCCTTGCCAAACCAGCTCAGGAGAGGAAAAGGTAACAAGTGCTGATGTGCCTCCATTTTACGTGGGACATAATAAAAGTTTTCAGGATGATTTATTTTCCTAAACAAGAAATTACAATGGACCCCATCTATTACTCAGCCTTTGCTCTCTGGTCCACAGTGATCTCAGGTGATGCTCAGTGGAAGTTCAAAGACTAGGTAGAGAGTACACACGTGTTCACAGGTCCACAGCACTGTGCACTGTGGTGGTGGAAAATAGACTGTGGTACATGAGGTTGGAAAACTCAAGGGAAAGATGTGTTTCCACATGCACACATTTCTGAGCATCATAAAACAGGGACCTCGGGCTGGGGAGACACCTCAGCTGGTAAAGTGCTTACCTTCCAAGCATGAGGACTTGAGTTTGATTCTCAGAACCCATGTAAAAATGCTGGGAGTCACACACTTGTAACCACAGTGATGGGGAGGCAGAGACAAGTGAGTACCTGGGGCTCACTAGTCTCTGTGGTAGCTTCCAGGCCAATTGGAGACCCTGTCTCAAAGCCAGGTAGAGGACATTCTCAAGGAGCGACACTGGAGATTGTTATCTGACTTTCTCATGAACACATGGGCATGCACACACACATGCACACACCTGCATTAAAAACAAACAAACTAGTAGCTTCTTTATGCAACTGTCTGGAAAACAAACCTAATAGAAAGTGAATATTTATTGGGAGGCAGAGGTAGGAGTATCGTGTGAGTTTGAGGCCAGCCTGAGACTACTGAATTCCAGGTCAGACTGGGCTAAAGCAAGTCCCTACCTCAAAAATAAAATAAAATAAAATAAAAAGTGAATATTTAGACCTCAGGAAATGGTTTATTATAATTTTCACAGCATTTATTTCTCCAAGCTTCCATTTTGAAATGCACAGGGAGTATATGTACAATGGTATGAGTCCTCAAGAGGGCTGTGAACAAACAGCCCATGTTTGTCTGGAAAGCCACAGGTGCCTACAATGGCTGTGTTTCCCACTTACCTGGGAAACTGTCTGAGTACTTTCTTTCCCCCTGAGAACTATCATTAACCAGGAAAATGTTAAAAAAATTAATTGTTGATCTTTACATTTTTAAATATATTTTTTATATTTTATTTATTTATTTGAGAGCGATAGACAGAGAAAAAGAGGCAGTAGGTAGAGAGAGAAGACCTGAAATCAAACTCCAGATGCTTTCACCACCTGGTGGACATGTGCTAGAAAGTCAGACATGGGTCTTCAGGCTTTGCAGGCAAGTGCCTTAACCACTAAGCCATCTCTCCAGCCCTAAACATTTGTTTTGATTTGTGTCAAGTTTGATAGAGTAGCCAAAAATATTCACTTTCTTATTTCTTTTTTTTTTAATTTTTTTTTGTTATTTTTATTTATTTATTTGAGAGTGACATACACAGAGAGAAAGATGCAGAGAGAGAGAGAGAGGGAGAGAGAATGGGCGCGCCAGGGCTTCCAGCCACTGTAAACGAACTCCAGACGCGTGCGCCCCCTTGTGCATCTGGCTAACGTGGGTCCTGGGGAATCGAGCCTCGAACCTGGGTCCTTAGGCTTCACAGGCAAGCGCTTAACCGCTAAGCCACCTCTCCAGCCCCACTTTCTTATTTCTAAGTAAAGAATAAATGTCCATGAAAATTATTAATTTCACAAATGGTTTGTGATACCATATTTGTTTAAATGGATACCATTTTTTAAAAATCAGTGCAAATAGCTTATTTTGGAATTTGTGACATAATGTAGATATTGGTTACCAAATATACTTAAAAAAAAACTAGGGATATAGTTCAGTGGTAGAATACTTACGTAGCATGCAAAAAGGCCTTGGGTTTAATCTGCAGCATTATATTAAGTGAATGACTGAGTGAATGAATGAATGAATGAATGAATAAATAAACAAATAAATTTTCCTTTTTATTCTTAGTTTTTAAGGAAACTGTAGGTCTGTTCAGTGAGTTCAGACATAGAAGACTTACAGAAGGCAGTTCAGAGCTAACCATCTGACTCTATTCCATGCCTTTTAGGAGGTTCTGTGTGCTAAAGGAAGGCTTTAAAAAAAAAAAAAAGGTTAAAAGTAGAAGCCTTTTCTGACTCTACTAAATGGATTTTTGGCTACGAAAATGTAAGCATCCCTAAAATTATTTTTAATGGTCTCAGCCACTCTCCAAATATTTCTTCCATCTTGAGTTTCAGATTGATGAGTGATTCCAGAAGCCGGCAGAAGGGGCTGTGGGAGTTTGGGTCATGTTGTTTGTTGTCTGGGTGACCCAGACAGGATTAGCCTTTCACTTTGTATGCGGTTGAAATAAGGCGGTTATGGGTGAAGCATTGAGGACAGCAACTAACAAAAGATTCCGCAAGAAATATTACCCTCCCCACTTCACCCCCTAAACAAACAAACAAAGCCTAAATGTATGTTAACGTTAAACAAAATGTAGAGCTTGAGAACACTTCCTCAAGTAACCCACAGTCATATATTGAATATTAATAGCAGAGAGCCTGTTTTTTTTTTTAATTCTTTCATCCATCCCTTGCATAAATGTTGAGTGTCTATCATATCTTAGGCACTAGCGACAATTTCCTTCTACTCCCAAGCTGGTGACAAGACGCTATACAAGCAGTCATGTTGATTTTTAAAGGTCTTTTCAGAAAGAAAAAAAAAAAAAAAGTCTAAGGGTGATGCTACTGAAACCAAGAGAATGTAAAAGTGAAACCCATCGTCTCCCTGTACAGATTTCCAAATAATAGTTCTGAAACTCTGCCCTTCGTTCTGAAGGGGCTTCTAAAATTCTTTAGGCTTACTTCCACCATTCCCTACTTGCAATATCATGTTGAGGATTATTCTAAATGATGCTGAGACTTTCCACAACTATGTCTATTTCAAGTCTGTTCTCAGAAGATGGAACTCCACAGAAGGCGGTTCACAGGATTTTTAGTCCGAATCTATAAATAATCGGTGTATCCATTTTAGCCCCCAAAACTCCCATCTGGTTCTCTGTTCACACAAGACACTAGGCCGAAAGCTTGGAAGAATAGTAATCCTGTGACACAGGAACGTTGTGGGATGATTGTTATCGTAGTAGATGCTCCTCGCGTCTGGTTTTCCTGAGGGCTGTCATTTGGCTGTCCCAAGGTGACTGCACCCGACGGCAGGCAGGACGAGGCGAGGACGAGTCCCTCTGAGTGGCCGTATTTTCCACCGTCCCTGTCCAGTTTCCCCGCGTGCTTCCAATCATTAAAACTTGCGGTTCAGGCCCAAGAAGGCCTGACCTCCTTCCTGCTCCCCGTGCAGACTTTTTCCAATTCCTGCCTGCCTGCGAGAGAGGCAGAAGAACACAGCTTGTTTGGGGGATCCCAGATGGAGTTTGCAGGATGGATATTAGGGGAAAAAAAAAATCAGCTCTTTTGGGTGGTAAACTGAGAAATTCAACTTGGAGCAACAGTGAAACCCCATCCATGTTGGGAGGTGGGGAGGGGACGAGGCAGCCCACGATGTGACTTTTGCATCTGTAAGGAGTCAATTTGCAGAGTCCATCTGCACTTGAAGAATTCCTAATGGTACAGTCAGTTCAGAAAGCGCTGGGCTCACTGTGCTGGAGTAGCTGATCGCGTTCTTCTGGTTGAAGGGCGGGTGGGGGAACTATAACAGACACACAAACACTCATCGTAAGATCAGGGAGGTGTGGGCACCAGGCACGCCCCTACGGATGTGGGGGTGACAGTGGAGGAGAACATTCTCAGAGCGGGGACTGCAGCAGGACCAGCCCCCCCCCACCCGACCCTAAGCAGGAGAAGGGTCAGCAAAGGTAAGTTTCTAAGCAAAGCAGCTTTGGGGTGCAGGTGGGACGTGGAGTTATGAAGGGGACTAGGTAAGAGAATAAAAGAAGCAGGGCAACAAAACCCACCACGATTTCTTAGGCATGTTTAATTTGAAATTGTGATCTGTACAATTATTGCAAATGGAGCAGTTACAAAGGGAGGCATTTCCATTGTGACAGGGCAGGAAGAACCCAAGAAATATTTGCCGTTCAAATGCCTTTTTAAAACTGCCTTCGTTCCAGAGTCCTTTTTTTTTTTTTTTTTTGCATGTGGTTAAACGCATATTAATTTTTTTGCCTTCATAATGACTCATCCTGTGTGGAGAGAAAGGGGGTGCCCATAGATTTCAGGCTAGAGGATACCCTTCTTGCCTTGCCTGCTTCAGGAACTCAGACTTTCCATCCTGATCCTATGGGAGTGATGAGGCATTAAACTGGGGCAACCCAGACAGGTGTGGCAGCTATGAAAGACTTCCTGGCTTTGAGAGTTGAGAGGGGGCCCATCACTGTGTTTACCCTGGGACTGCTTTGGCACTAATGAGAAAGGGGCATTTCCTTAGTTTAGAACCTTTACTGACCCCCAGAGCTTCCCAGATGTGTCTCATGGACTCATTTCATTTAGCCCAGTCCTCCTAGCGGAGCTGGGACTGGAATCTTCCCTTTGTGTGTTCCTCGGAGCAGCCGGCAGGTGCAGCCACGAAACTGGCAAGTTTGCGTGGAGGAAGTCAATTCAGACCCCCTTCTCTACGCCGCGCGCACGTTGACTTGTGGGTGGAGGAGGGAGAGGAAATAAGCCTTAAAGCCTCCAAAAATTGGCAGGCAGACTTCCGGAAGGTGGCTCCTCCAAGGAATCTTCTGGAGACTTAAGCTGGGACTGAAATACATGTGTAAATGATGGGGCTGGGAAGTGGAGCTGGCTGTCCTCCTGTCAGGCTGATATGGGACCAGAGAGTTCTACAGCTTTCATCCCCACCCCACCCCTCACAGATGAAGAAGGAGAAATGATTCCGAAAATTCTGGGCGGCAAATCAGTGACTTAGAACAGACTTTTCTTCTGATATCCTACCCAGATAACGTCACATGTTGACAAAGAACGCTACTTCTGAAATGTCAGATTGTGAGGCAATTGAGACCGAATAAGGACAGAAATGCCTCTCTAAAGATGTTTACCTGTTATTTCAAGGGTCTGTGGCTGTCCCCACACTGTGGGTTTAGCCTTCGGAAGGCCGCATGGATGCTAGGACAGCGTTTGTACTTACGGAGCGCTGTTCTGACATGTGTATCTGGTGTGATTAAGGATTATTTTTGAACCCACATATTATTTCTTTAAAACATGGATGAGAAAGCCCAGCTTTTCCTGCATAAATTGTAGTCATAAACTACCATAAGATGGCAGTGTAGTATAAATTATGGGACGAGAAGCTCTGGTATAAGAACCAAAGGTGTGAACACTATGTGTACCATGGCTTTGCTGGTGAACACAGGACTTGTTCCCACAGAGGTCTGTGAAACTAGGAAACATGTTACGAACTTACTCTCTTCTCGTTGCACCTGAATCAGTGAGATGCTAGTCCAGAACTCAACAGGGACAGCCCCTTTACATTTTCAGAGAAAATGAATTTAGGTAAAACCTGGGTGAAAAAGATGGTTAAAATACTAAGAGAAAGGGAAACTGGAACCCACGTGCAATGTTGGAGAAGTATTTTCTACTCTGGGCTCTATCTGAAGTCTATAATAACCAAGGTCAAAGTGAAAACCTGGTGACCCATTCTCTTCTTTCTTGTCCTCCTGTCCCTACAAGATAGGAGAATACAAGATATTCTGGGCTGTGGAAACAGCAAGCATCTTTTATCTCTCTTTCCTCTGCCCATATTCTAAGAAGGGCGGCCTATGCTTCCTCTGCCAGGAAGGCCCAGGGTTCGTGACAATTCCTCGGGGATTCCAGAGGAAAAAGGGGAGATAATCTCTTCTCCCTCCTTTTGTGTGTTCTGCATAGCTTCAGGTGCCATTGAGTGTAGCCACGGCCTCGCCAACATATCCTCTGACTTCATAGAAAAGCTTTCTTTTTTTCTTTTCTTTCTTTTTTTGAGATCTTTGGCTATTGTTATAGCAAGTGGGGACTCTCCAGCTTGGCACAGGACCAGGAACAAGCTTTTCTCTGCTTAGCAAGCAGGTATCCAGGTCTGCTCTGTCCCCTGTGCTCAGAGGAATGGGGCAGAATGCCACTCGAACAGCCAGGAGCCAGGCTGCTGAAATGCTGAGCATCTTGCCAACACGTGACTGTGCTTGGCTAAGAGGAGACCACTGGGGAGCCTGGTGTGATGTGGTAATGGTAGGCTGTAGTGCTCTTTCCTTCCCACCGAAAACATCAAGGATTGAATAGAGGAAACATCAAGGATTGAAAATGCTGTTCAAAAGCCAATCAGGAGTGTGTGTGGGTTATGGTAGTCCAGGAAGCCCAGCGTGGTCCCGGAAAACCACAGACCCTCACTTCTCCATGATATGAGAACACCGGGTTGGCCCCAGGTGAGTGGAGCTGCAGTTGTGCAGAGAGTAGGCTGAGCTATCCACGTGCAAGTGGAGCAGAAATAGAGCAGTGACCGTCTGACTCCAGGCATGAACGTAAGGACGCAGTTCGGCTCACTTCCCCTCACCCGGTCTCTGTGCTATGAAGATGTCTGTTTCTCTGTATATGAGGACCATTGCGAACGGCTATGTGGGGACAGGAGAAGAGAAGTGACTAACTTCTTAATAACCTCGTTTGCTCGGCTCTCTGTTGTGATATTACACACGTGCTTTGCTCCTCCAACTCACTGTTTATGTGAGAACACTGAGCTACCCCTAGCTTTCACTAGTGCTCATGGTCTTCATAAGTGCTATTTTAGACCTCTTCCTTTTTTTTCCCAATGAGGGAGTTTTTTTTCCCCAAGTGGAGACAGTTATGTGTTAACTATAATTATGTGAAGGTTGGTATCTAAGGATCCATATCTCTTACCTAACCCTTTGTGCTGGATTTTAGAATGTAGAGTATGTTGTTAAGTTACAATGGTACAAGCTCCTTACCTTATTTTTAAAAATTATTTATTTATTTATGTGAGAGAGAGAGTAAGAGCAAGAGAGAGAGGGAGAAAAAGAGAGAGAGAGGATGAGTACATGGGCTCTTCAAACCCATCCTCACACATCCCTCTACCATCAACATCAACACCAGCTCCTTTTCCTAATCTCTTTCGCCTGCTAGTCCATTGCAGCTGGTCCCCTGTGACCTGGCTCTCTTCGCATCCTGGCCACTCATGGTTCTTTTATCCCTGTTGGCATTGCCTCCCTCCCTTTTCAACCACCATCCCCACTGTTGGGCTTTTACATCTCCCTGATATATACCATTTTCCTAAAACCTAAAAACAGTTGTCCCATTCACGAGGGATCCAAATAATGCAACCTTCCAGTTTACACTGATTCTTAGCAAGTTTGAAAGCTATGGATTACCCATGCCCCCCATATTTTCAGTGTTATTGAACATAACATCCATGTTACCCATTTGTGTACAGGATAGGTTTGATAAGCGCAACTGCTTATGTAACCATTGCATGTCGTTTGAAAGGAAATATGACCTTCTCTTTTGTGGGTATGCATATGACACATGTGTGTGGCCACAGAGGTATGTGATACAAAGACCTGTGTATGCAAGTATGAGTGGAGGCTAGAAGTTGCCATCTGGTGCCTTCCTTGATTGTTCTCCACTTTATTATTTACTGAGGCAAGGTCTCACTTGAACCCAGAGGCAACAGCAATTTGGCTAGGCTAGCTAGACAACTTGTACCAGGGATCCCCTCTCTTCTTCCCAAAGGCTGAGATGAGGCTACCATGCCCACCTGGGGTTTACATGGGTCCTGGGGAATCACACTCAGACCCTTACTCTTGTATGACAAGTGCTTTATCCACTAAGCCATCTCCCTAGCCCCTGCTCATCCTCTTATCTAAACTGGAGGCTGTCATGTATGTCCAGAAGATAAGACGCCTTAGGGCAATTGCTAACTTTAGAACAATCGTGGATAACAATGCATGATGTTGATACCTGTTTTTACATCACCTTCATTTGAACTTCCTAGACCATGTTGTGTCTTCTATAGACTCCCAGTAATAAAATGGAAGAATTGTGATATATATATATATATATATATATATATATATATATATATATATATAACCTTATTGCATTTAAAAAAATATTTATTTATTTATTTGAGAGTGACAGACAGACAGAGAAAGAGGCAGATAGAAAAAGAGGGAGAATGGGCGCGCCAGGGCCTTAAGCCACTGAAAACAAACTCCAAACGCATGCGCCCCCTTGTGCATCTGGCTAATGAGGGTCCTGGGGAATCAAGCCTGGAACTGGGGTCCTTAGGCTTCATAGGCCAGCGCTGAACCACTAAGCCATGTCTCCAGCCCAACTTATTGCATTTTTTTCCAAGCAAACTATCAGAAGACACTATGTGACCTGGCTAAAGTAAAATAACATGTTACTATGAGTCATCTCTAGGTGATGGGTTGTGACATACACCAAGCCATGATAGCAGGGAACATCAAGGCTAAAGTTTCCACTAATAATGGCAATCACCAGTCCTTAATAGTGCCATGATAACTTAAGCATATTAAAAAAATGGACACATTACTGAAATATGATTTTACAACAAATAAATGGTTCATTCAAAAACCTCAGGGCAAGTGAAATTATTCTGTCTGTTGGAAAAGATTTCTGGCTTTCAGTTTAATAGAGGAATTTGCTAAGGAATTTACTACTGGTACATCACTAGGGACATATTAGTTCTCTTCATTGACTATCTTTAGAAATAAAATTTCATGTTTTATCAACATTCAGAAGCAAGAATTTCAGCATTTATTTTATCTGCCTTTTCATGATACAATAGTAATAAAAATGATTTTTTTCCTATCCTTACTGGAGACAGGTGGAGGCCCACACATTCCAAGAAATTTGTATATGGAGGTGGGTGTTGACTCAGCAGAGTAGCAGGTTAAGAAAATATTTTGTGTAATCCATTCCAGCTATATTTTTTTCCATTATCCAAAAAGGAAAGAAAGGGTCACAAAGAAACCCTGGTACCTTCCTCCTCTGACTTCATAAGAAAGTTTCTAACTCAGTGATGAAATTCTGGGAAAGAGATAAATTAATCTTTCCCTGTATAATTTGACTTGGATTATCAGTTTTTCAAACTCAATAGGTTATTTTTTTTTCAAAGTAGGCAAATAGTCCTAGCTTTCAAAGTTCAATTTCCAGCTTAAGTAATTGGAAATTCTCACATGCCTTTCAGAACAATTTGGTTCCTTGACATATTATTAATGCTACATTTAGATATGTTAGCATCCACCAGCACATCTGGGGGACACTGGGGAGTTGATGACAAAGAGCACACTGAACTTCCCATGAGACATGGGACATTAAGACTGACCTATTTTCTACCTCTTTTAAAAAACATTTATTTTAGCTGGGTGTGGTGGTGCACACCTTTAATCCCAGGATTTGGGAGACAGAGGTAGGAGGAATGCTGTGAGTTCGAGACCATCCTGAGAATACAGAGTGAATTCCAGGTCAGCCTGGGCTAAAGTGAGACCCTGCCCAATATATATATATATATATATATATATATATATATGTGTGTGTGTGTGTGTGTGTGTGTGTGTGTGTGTATCTATATATCTATATATCTATATATCTATATCTATATCTATATATATGTTTTGAGAGAGAAAAAGAGAGAGAGAGAGAGAGAGTGTGTGTGTGTGTGTCAGGGCCTCTTGCCACTGCAAATAAATTCCAGACACCTGGTCTACATTGTGCATCTGGCTTTATATGCATATGGGAGAATCAAACCTGGGCCAATAGGCTTTGTAAGCAAGCACCTTTAAACATTGAGTCATCTCCCCAGCACCCATCTGTACTTCCTAATTTTGAGTTTCACATCAGGGTAGGTCATCTTAATTGTCAACTTGATGGGATTTAGAATCACAGTGGAGAAAAAACTCTGTGCATGTTTGTGAGGGGATTTCTAAATGGGGTTAAATGAGGTAGGAAGATGGACCCTAAATGTGGGCGGCATCATTTCATGCTCTTGAGTCCTGGCCTGAATAAAAAGGAGAAAGTATGCCTGGCATGAGCATTTACCTCTGTCTGCTTTCCTGACTGGATTCAGTGCCTGCCTCTCTCTCCTGCTGCCATGCCTTCCCTGCCACGTTGGGGGTTATCCTCAAAACCTTGAGCCAAAATGTGGGGGTGAACTATAAGAACAAACTGTGGGAAAGAACTGGGAATATTTCTTATGAACTTTACAAATAGCTTTTGTGACATTATTGCTGTGAGATGCTAACTAAATCCCTTACCTATAACTTGCTCTAAAGTTCATCTTACAACTGAGTGATCCACCCACTTAGAGCAATGTGATTAGGTTTCCTGTGCCTTGGTGGACCTTTGGTTTGAATAGTACAGATGACCAGTATTGACAAGCAATGTCTAGAGATGCTGACTGGTCTTAAGCTACGTTCTATTCTCCTTTCCTCAGAGGCCTGGTTGGACTCTTGACTCAGAATAAATATACATGCATAAAAAGTACCGATGACAGTATTAAAGACAATGAGGTCAGTAACTGTGGACCCACAGATCTGTTGAAGGCAACAGGTTGGCTTAGTGTGATTGCTCTTGTGATCAGAGTATGTGTGTGTTCTGGATCAGCGGAGTCCAGCAGGTCACACTCCTAAGTCCCTTCCTTTAACAGTTGTTTAAGGATTATCAAAGGTTGAAAATGTCCTACCTTTTGCTCATACCCTGTACTACTTATTCGCACATTACTGGTTTTTCACTGTTCAGTAAAAGTGCAATGAGTGCCTGTGTACAAGGGGGGAAGCCTCAGCTGCAGTAACATCAGAGCCACGGCGACAGCAGATGCTGCAGGTTTACTATTGGTTTAAACTAAACTCTTCCGTTTCCTTTTTCTTTTGGCTGCTGCAAAAGACAGCTAGCCCAGTCCTGAGATGGGGGTATCAAGAATTAGCTCTCCCACCTCTCATGCTCTGCTTCTAGAAGTATTTTTCCCATTTTTGGATGAATGGACTAAGACTTACACCAGTAAGTTACAGAGGTGATGGGAGGCAATCACCAGGAGAATGCAGCACATGGTACTAGGGATGCCTTCAGGCTGCTGGCACAGAGCACGTGACCAAGAGCAGCTTGAGGGAGGAAGGGTTTATTTTAGCTTACAGACTCGAGGGGAAGCTCCGTGATGGCAGAGGAAAACGTGGCATGAGCAGAGGCTGTTCAACACCTCCTGGCCAACATCAGGTGGACAATAGCAGGACAGTGTACCAAACACTGGCAAGGGGAAGCTGGCTGTAACACCATAAGCCTTCCTCTAACAAACATGACCTCTTCTAGGTGGCTCCAACTCCCAAAGTGCCACCAGCCTGGGACTCAAACATTCAGAATACATGAGTTTATGGGGGTATACTTGACTCAAACTACAACACAAAGCTATGAATTGTGAGTCTTCCCCTACCAAAGCCATATCCTCAAATTTCTGTGCTGTGGCTGTGTGGCTGAAGACGTTGTTCTAATGCGATCACTTGGGGAAAACTCCCATATCCCACATTCCACGCCCTTATTCTATCTAGAGATACCACAGGATTGCTGCCACCTAGGAGCAGCAGCTTCTACATGCCTACATGTAACCCAGATAATCAACATTTGGCAAATGGAGATTATTGTATGTGGAAATTTTCAGGTTGAAGATCATCTTGGGAGCCATCATTTTATCTCCTTGCATGACCACATTTTTCTTTGAGCACCACCGGTATAATTTGAATAGGGTTTGGCAATTCACCAACACACTGGAATGCCAGCATTTAGACAGAACCACTGCTCCTAGTTTCCAGACAGATTGATCCTCACTGAGACATGCTACATCTGGTCGTGTCACCCCCATTATGTTTATGTAGCGTGGTGTCAAGTGGTGCTGGATATTGGCACCATAATTCTCCAGAGGCATCCCATAAGCCAAGCATTATTTCCAAAAACTGCAAGTGTATTTTAAGATGTGTTCAGATATTTTCAAGAAATAGAACTATTTATTTTAAAATCTTGTCCTTTAAAAATTTTCATTCAGTGAATGGATTTTTTCCATAATTCAATTGACAAGTGACTTGAACAAGGATTTGTTGAGGTATTACTGTTGGGGACCTAGTTTGGCACCGTGTGCATTTTCTGAGATACATGGGAGCAAGAGACAGGCATTGTGTTCCATCAAAGGAGATTATGTGTATTTTTTGGGGGGGGGTATACGCTACTCCATAAGCTGTTCTCTCCCACATTTGTGTCTCCAGTTTCCATCTCCCCCTTCAGCTCAGAATCAGTGACTTTGTCTTTCAATATCTTCACTCCAGTGTTCAGTGGCTATCTTAAACAAACATGCCCAGTAGACACAGAAAGGAGGCTAGGACTTATCAGGGGGTGAAGGGAGAAGAAAGTAGGGAGTTAGCTTTCGATGGGTATGGAGTGTCTGTTTGTAGTGATAAAAACTTTCTGGAAAGTGATGCTGACTGTGGCCATACTTCATTGTGTGTATTTGTTGCCATTTAATCATATGCTTTAAATAGTAAATTTTAGGCTATATAAGTGTAAGTTACCTTCTCATTTTTGGAACAAAAACACCTGACTACGAATAAATGTTTTATTTTAGCTTACAGTTCTAGGGTAAACTCTGTCATGGCGAGGTAAGTATGGCAGAGTAGGTAGCCAGGGCATCATATCTTGTCACAACAACAGAAAGAAAGTAATCTGAGTGAGCTAGCTAGCACTTGCAAGGGGTCTGGACTAATATACCTGTAGTTCCACCCTGAGTGACACACCTCCTTCAGGAGGCTCCACCTCCAAAAGGGTCAACTACTTTCCCAAATTGCCACCAACTGGAGACTCAATACTCAAAATACATGAGCCTATGGTGGACATTTAATTCACATGACCACATTTTGCCCCTGGTTTCCACAGACTTATGATCATGATACAAAAGGCACTCAAGTCAGCTCTTAAATCCCCATGGTCTTTACCAATACCAGTACTATTCAAAAGTCCAAAATCTCATCTGAGATTCATGATGGTCTCTTAACTGTGAGCCATGTAAGATCAGAACAAGTTAAATATTTCCAACACATAATGGCAGAGTAGACATTGCCATTTCAAAAAGGAGAAATGAGGGCACTGCAAGGACAGTTTGGATCAATGCAAGATCAAAAACTAACAGGGTAAACATCAAATCCTACAAGTCCATGTGCATTATCTGGAATGCCTTCTAGGCTCCAAAGGGCTCAGGTAATTCCACCCCTCCAGCTGTGTTGCTTGCAGCTGAGGCAGATCCACTCCAGCCCGCAGCTGTCCTTGGTGTCTACCCCCATAGTCCTGGTATCTCTAAAATCCTGGGGTCTCTACTTGAACCCAGAGTTCATCTTTGCAGCTCCATGCCATACCCTCACAGAACCTCCATACAGGGACTACACCCATGCTTCACATTGCCACATCTCAGCAATTGCTGAAACCAGAGTTGCACTTCATAACCCTATTTTCTGCATTTGTCACACTTCCAAAATTAGTCTCAAATTGGATGCGAAGTTTATAAATCCAGGCAGGCTGAAGCTTAACCTTGAGGAGCAGAAAATTCCTTCATCATTCTTTCTTTAGGCCCCTCCTTTCAAATAAGTTTGCATTCTCAGTAGCTTGAGCCTTCAATGGTTGGGTCTTGCCTTCAGGCCGTCCTTTCCATTGTCCCAGTGCAATTGATTTATCTTTAATGGTGACAATCTCTTAAGTAATTGCAACCAAAGCAGCATAAAATCGTCTACACTTCCTCCTGTGCCAAGCTTTATAGCTTTCGTATCCTGCTGCTCTATATTTTCATCTGCCAAACACACCAGTCCATTACTTCCAAATTCAATTTTTTTCGTGCTCTCAGTATACAGGCAGAATGTGCCAGAAATTCATATGAGTTGCCTCTTGCCCCATTCCAACAAGGTCCTTTCTTTCTCTTCTGAAACCTTATGAGCCAAGATTTCACCATGCACAGGTCTATCTATGTTTCTGTCTTTCAGACTTTCACCAGAATGGTCCTTCAAGCTCTGCTTACAGCACTGCATGGTGTTTTTAGTGCGAAGCTCCACATCCTTCATATTCCTCTAGTCAACCAGTTCTAAAAGTCTGAAAACCCACATGTTGTCCACTGTTGCAATGAGCTCACATTTTGGTACCAATTTTCTGTGGTAGTTACCTTCTCTTTGCTAGGACGAAGCAGTCAAACAGAAGCAGCTGACGGAAGGAAAGGGTTTATTTTGGCTTACAGTTTCTAGGGTTAGCTCCATCATGACCAGGAAAACATGCCAGAGCAGGCAAACAGGGCATCACATCTAGTCACAGCAATAGGAAGGAAGGGGTCTGAGTGAGCTAGCTAGCACTGGCATGGAGGCTAGACTAATAAACCTCAAGTTCTACCCCCCAGTGATGCACCTCCTGTAGCAAGGCTCCACTTCCCAAAGACCGTTCCACTTTTCTTAAATTTCTACCCGCTGGGGACCAAATATTCCAAACACATGAGCCTATGGTGGACATTTCATTTATTACGAGCTTTAAAAAAATACATGTCCAAAATCAAACTCTTGATTTCCATCTCCACAGGCAGTGATTCTGTTCCTTCTACAAGGCAACACTCTATTTTATCAACAAAACTATTGAACTGTGCAATGTGTAGTGACTTCCTTGGTCTGCTATCTCTATGCCTTGAAGTCGTTTATTCTGCACTGACTTGGTCTCCATTCAGTTCTCCTCTGTCCTTTTTGCCCAAGATTCATGACTGGGTTTATTCATTCTGCCAGTAAAGGCAAGGCCTCAGTGCCTTGAAGACTGTAGGGCTCAGTGGTAAGAGCAGTTGCTTTGGCCTCAGGATGACATGTTTTTTTTAAATTTTTTTGTTTATTTTTATTTATTTATTTGAGAGCGACAGACAGAGAGAGAAAGACGCAGAGAGAGAGAGAGAGAGAGAGAGAATGGGCGCGCCAGGGCATCCAGCCACTGCAAACGAACTCCAGATGCATGCACCCCCTTGTGCATCTGGCTAACGTGGGTCCTGGGGAATCGAGCCTTGAACTGGGATCCTTGGGCTTCACAGGCAAGCGCTTAACTGATAAACCATCTCTCCAGCCCAAAGGATGACATGGTTTTTATTCCTGATCATGCCACTCACTCTGCGTGCATTCTTCCAAAAATGTACTGTGGTGGTTTGATTCAGGTGTCCCCCACAAACTTAGGTGTTCTGAACGCTAGGTTCCCAGCTGATAGAGATTTGGGAATTAATGCCTCCGGGGGCAGTGTATTGTTGGAGGCGGGCTTATGGGTGTTATATCCAGTTTCCCCATGCCAGTGTTTGGCACACTCCCCTGTTGCTATTGTCTACTTTATGTTGGCCAGGCGGTGATGTCCACCCTCTGCTCATGCCATCGTTTTCCCCTGTCATCGTGGAGCTTCCCCTCGAGCCTGTAAGCCAAAATAAACCTCTTTTTCCCACAAGCTGCTCTTGGTTGGGTGATTTCTACTAGCAATGCCAACCTGACTGCAACAATAAAGTGGTACCGAGGAGTGGGATTGCTGCTAGATACCTGACTGTGTGGCTTTGGCCTCTGGGAGCTGATTTTCAAGAGGAATGTGGAAGGATTTGAAACCTTCACCTAAGAGATGACTTGCAGTGCTGTAAGTACAGCTTGATGGACTATTCTGGTCAGAGTTGAAAGGCCTGTATGCAGTAAGTACTATGGACTGTGAGGTTTGGCTTATGAGGGTGACAAAGAGCTTTGCCTGGACTGGGCTAGAAACAGTTTGTGTGAGAAGCTTGCTGTTATGCCCGTGTCCTGGGAAGTTGTGCAGGGTTGCACTGCATAGAAATAGACTGGTGTGAGCAGAGGGATATGGCACAGAAAGAAAAATCTTTGGGTGAACTATGGCCCATATAGCTGCAATTGAGAGATTACAACCTTTGAGATTGGGCCAGCTGACCTGTGCTGGGGCAACAGGAAGAATATAGACTCTTTTGGAGGGGACTGAGTGCTCAAGAAGTGTCCTATTCTTCAAAGTCTGCTTTATTCACCCCTGGATTAACAAATTGGCACCCTATCTGGTATAGTGGAGTATAAGAAATTCAGGAAAGAGAGGGTCATTGTGTTTGTAGTATGGTCTTGTGGTTTGGAAATGGCCATGGGCAGTCTGAAGCAGGTTTGCTGGATGCCTGCGTGGAGACCCCATGGGGCTATGAGGACTAACCATGCAGTGGAGAACCAGTGGAGATGCTGGGACCATGAAATGGCTGCTAAGGAGCTGCTGGCCCAGATAAAGTTTTCTAGGACTGTGAGTAGCCTAGCTGAAGGGGCAGAATTGGAATGCCAGAGACTTGTTGCTGGTTAGAATTATCGGTCTTGGAGATTTGTCACTGGCTAGAGTTGTTGGGCTTTAACCTACAGAGTTTGATGTTTGCCCTGTTTAAATCTTGTATTGGTTGAATGTTTCTTTGCTATTCCCAATGCAATCTTTTGCAGTGTGAATGTTATTTCTGTGCCATTATGGGTTTTTTGAGGTTATTTTTTGGTAATATGGCTCAGTTGGAAGATCTTGGACTAGGGGGATATTTGAACATCATTGGGATTGATAAAAACTATGGGGACTTTTAAAGTTGGACTGAATCCATTGAATTTTACATCATGGATGATTATCAGTTTATGGGAGCCAGGGACAGAATGTGGTGGTTTGATTCAGATGTCTCCCATGAAACTTAGGTGTTCTGAATGCTAGATTCCCAGCTGACAGAGATTTGGGAATTAATGCCTCCAGGAGGTAGTGTATTGTTGGGGGTGGGCTTATGGGTGTTATATCCAGTTTCCCCATGCCAGTATTTGGCACACTCTCCTGTTGCTATTGTCCACCTTATGTTGGCCAGGGGGTGATGTCCACCCTCTACTCATGCCATCATTTTCCTCTGCCATCGTGGAGCTTCCCCTCAAGTCTGTAAGCCAAAATGAACCTCTTTTTTCCACAAGTTGCTCTTGGTTGGGTGATTTCTACCAGCAATGTGAACCTGACTACAACATGTACTTACCCTTTTTGAGCCTTGTGTCCCCACCAAAACAGTGGCTTCCCAAAGGAAACTCAAGCCATTCTTAGCAAAAGATGGAGGATGGTGCTGGCGGGGAAAGCAACGGTTCTCCCACTATACCTAACTACTGTGTTAGTTCATTTTCCCAGGCCTTGGTTTCCTCATCTTATAATGGGGGTAATAATGAATGTGAATCATAGGGTGTGTTTGCATATTAAAGGGGTGCATTATGCAAGGTGCAGAGAAAAGCCTAGGAAGTAGACTTTCTACCTCAGGGCTATCATCCCATCATTATCATCATTACCATCACCACTGATAACATCACCACTGCCATCATGATCATCACTTTATCACTGCCACCACCATCACTGTCACCATCATTATCTTCACCACCGTCACTGTCACCACCATCACCATCACCATCATTATCATCACCACCATCACTGTCACCACCATCACCATCATTATCAACACCACCTTCATTGTCACGACCATCACCATCATTATCATCACCACCGTCACTGTTACCACCATCACCATCATTATCATCACCATTGTCACTGTCACCACCATCACCATCGTTATCATCACCACCGTCACTGTCACCACCATCACCATCATTGTCATCACCACCGTCACTGTCACCACCATCACCATCATTATCATCACCACCGTCACTGTCACCACCATCACCATCATTATCATCACCACCGTCACTGTCACCACCATCACCATCATTATCATCACCGCCGTCACTGTCACCACCATCACCATCATTATCATCACCACCTTCGTTGTCACCACCATCACCATCGTTATCATCACCACCGTCACTGTCACCACCATCACCATCATTATCATCACCACCTTCGTTGTCACCACCATCACCATCATTATCATCACCGCCGTCACTGTCACCACCATCACCATCATTATCATCACCGCCGTCACTGTCACCACCGTCACCATCATTATCATCACCGCCGTCACTGTCACCACCGTCACCATCATTATCATCACCACCGTCACTGTCACCACCATCACCATCATTATCATCACCACCGTCGTTGATACAACCATCACCATCAACATCACCACTACCATCATCATCATCCTCACTGCCACCACCATCACCATCACCACCATTATCGTCCTGAATGTCACTGTCGCCACCATCAGCATTATCAGCATGGCCATCACCATCGTTATCATCACAACTACCCTCCTCATCACCACCACCATCACCATCACCACTCCCTTCATCATCATCATCATCATCGTCACCATTAGCATCACCATCACCACTAAAATCATCATCATGCCCAGCTCCTGACCTACTCTCCCGGCTTACATATTATTTTCAACACAGAGATCAGAAACATGGTGTTCTCTTGTTTGAGCCACAAACCCACAAGTAATGGATGAGGTAGTAAGATAAGACAGGGAAAGTTGTCTGCTTCTCCTTCTATTTTAAAATATCTATTTATATATTTATTTCTTTATTTGAGAGAGAGAGAGGGAGGGAGAAGGAAGGAGCTTGCCAAGGCCTCTAGCTTCTGTGAACCAACTCCAGAAACATGTGCCACATTGTGCATCTGGCTTTATGAGGGTTCTGGGAGATTGAAGCCAGATCAGCAGGCTTTGCAGAAAAGCACCTTTAACCACTGAGCCATCTCAACAGCCCCCTTCCCACCTCACTTTCCCTTCTGCAATCACAGAGCAAGCCCTTCTCAGGTTTCCCCTAACCCTCAAGTCTGCAGCCTTTAAGTGTGAATTTAATGTGAGTGCTATAAATGGCAGCCTGTGCTGGGTCCTCAGCTGGCCAGACCCAGCCCTTCTCTGCAGAAGGTTGCAGGATGATGGCATCGATCCAGCCTTAACCCTGCACATACCACACAGATCTGATGGAAGGTGATTGAAATGTAAGTTTTTGTTGCGCTGGGATGCTAAATTCAGGATTGGGAGCATATGGGTCTCTCCATATTTGTTTTCTGCATATCTGATGTTAGCAATTTAGAACATCACTGGGACGCTCCCGAGAGAATTTCAGCTCTGGAAATGAAACAATTATTTTGGCAGTTTGGGAAAGATATATTCATAACTTTCATGGTATTTAAAGGGGAAATGCACCTTCTCTGAGTCCCCCTTTCCCTGCCAGAATCAAAGAATGAAATGAGAGTGCCGAGGGAATAGATGGCTCGACGAGGAAAATTGACAGTCACGGGTTGTGTTCACAATTACGTTTCCAGCATTGACAGTGAGACAGGAAGTGAGGAGGTTCCTTTAAATCTGTACAGAGAGGTCACAGAGCGCGCTGTGCCTGGGTGGTAGGTCCATCCATTCGGTCATTAGTGGTTACCAAGCAGCTTTGATGGCCTCTGGCTAAAGAGTGACATGCAAAGGTCTGTGCTGGCGTATGACAGAATGAGCTTCCAGTGAGTTTGAGCAAAACAGAGAAAATTATTACTATGATGACGTGGTGTCTTGTAGAATCCAAATGATGGACATCCAAGCTCTGGACATGAAGTGAAAACCTACAGCCCCAGGCAGCTTCCCCGGTAGCTTGTCTCATGGGCCTGCTCAGGTCGTTTCCTCCTGATTTTTGCTTCTTCTCGTTCCACAGAGTAGAAAGTAGCCGCCACTTGGGTCTGGGTCCGTAGATATCGGTACCTGTGTCCGGTCATCCTGGATGGAACAAACTCCATATGACCCAGTTCTAAATTCAAGAGGGCGGACCAGTGGCTTCACTGTTAGGTGTCTCCACTAAGTTCAATCACCTGTGGCCATGGACACACTTAGGCTCAGCCTTGTCACTCAAACTGGTCCCTGGAACCACAGTCTAACTTTGCAGCTTCTTAGAAATACAACTCTTGGGCTATGGCGATAGCTCAGTTGGTAAATTACCTGTCTTGTAAATGTAAGAACCTGAGTTCAGAACTCATGTTCTTGTTTTTTCTTTTAAAGGCCAGGAGTGGTGGCACACACTTGAAATCCCAGCTCTAGGGAGTAGAGGGTGAGCATAGATAGAACTCTTGGGGCTCACTGGCCAGGTAGTCTAGCTTAATTGGAGAACTCTAGGCCAATGAGAGAGTCTCAAAACAGGTGAGCGATGCTTGAGGGTTGACAGGTTAGTTTCTGGCATGCGTGCGCGCGCACACACACACACACACATACACACACACACACACACACGAGAACATACATACACATACACACACAGGAAAACAGAAAGAAATATGACTCCTAGGCCACCTCAGATCTGCTGGACCAGAGCAACCCTTTCACAGGATCCTATCATTGAAGCACTATTTCGTCCACACATCACTAGAAGAGAGTGATTTGGAGAATTTTTTTTTCCAGGACATTGTGAAATGTTTCCAGTCCGTGGGAAGCCTTCTTCCTCATTGCTACATCCATCCTATCCTCTATATGATATGCGGCAGCTGTCGGATGGGACTTTCCTGGTTTTGCATTGAGCCCAGAGAGTCTGTGCCCCACGGTCTGGCTGCAAAGCAAATGACCAGGAAGTCGCGATGTGGGGCTCCGGGGGCTTAGTCTGTGGCTGTATGACTGTTACGGACCTGGCACTGATTGGCAGTGTTCTTGGACACAGACTATGAGGGCCTGGACTCCCAGCCTGGATTTTGTTCAGATTGCTTTAAATCCTACAGGCCTAAACCCAAAACACGATTCCTCACTTCATGCATGTCATCTCTTCCAGAACAGGACCTATGTCAACTGTAATCCTGCCCAGGGTTTTTGTACTGGCTGGTCATCCCATCTCTCAGTTATTGCTTATGGCTATAGTCTCCATGTACTTTCTTTTTTCTTTTTAGTGTGTGGTGGTGGGGGGGCTTGTGATGGTCCACCTTTTTTTTTTTTTTTTTTTTTTTTTTTTTTTTTTTTTTTGAGACAAGGTCTCTCATTGGCCTGGAGCATGCCAATTAGACTAAATTGTTTGGCCACTTAGTCCTAGGGATCTGCCCTCCCTGTGCTAGGATTGCCAGTGCATGGTCGCATGCCTGGCTTTTTTATGTGGATTCTGGGAATTTGAACTCAAGCTGTCATGCTCACATAACAAGTATTTATTAACTGAACTCTTTCCCCAGCCCTTCATTTACTTTTCCTCTGCCCCTAGTGCACACATAGGGTAAGTGCTTACTTCATGTTTGGGGCGAAGAGAGCATTACATCTTACATGAAAATGGAGGTGGGCAAAGGTCTCTTTGCAAGGGCTTCTCACAGTTGTAAGCTCAAGCAGGGTTTGCCCACTGCTTTCACTGGAAGCCTTCACCCAGATCCCAAGAAGAATGCAGTGATGGTCCAGCCTCACTGCTGCTTGTGTCCCCAGTTCATACACATCCAGCTTGTTGCATGTCTTCAAACATGGAATGCACTGGAATGATAGTACATGTATGTAAACATATATACACACCCAGGGACTGCACGTTCAAATTTTCTTTTTGGGTAAGGATATGAGACCAAAATAATTTGTTGAGCTCTTTCCTTTCCTTTCGTCACTTCCTTCTCATTTTCTTTCCTTCCTCAAGCCCCCTTTCCTTTGCTCTAAGTGCATCATGCCCCAGGGAACCCAGTTAGCAAATTGCTGATTTCATGTGGGTTCACTTACCTTGTGGAGGGGAGGTTTGATGTGGTTAATCCTGGGTCTGGGGAGGAATCTGTCCTGCAATGCAGGAGTCTTCCTGTCACCTCAGAGAAGGTAAGCAGGGGAGGAACTAAGTCTACTCTTTCTACAGTGTCTGCTCCCTTGGTGAAAGCACCCCTCTGTTCTTTAAAGTCCATTAGAAGCTTGAAAGATGGCTTAGAAGTTAAGGTACTTGCCTGCGAAGCCTAAGGACCCATGTCTCCATATCCCACGTTAGCCAGATGCACAAAGGTGAGGCAAGCACAAGGTTGCACATGCCCACTAGGTGGCGCAAGCGTCTGGCGCTTGATTGCAGTGGCTGAGGCCCTGGCATGCCAATTCTGTCTCTCTCTTTCTCTGAATAATAAATAGATAAATACTAATAAAAAATAAAGTCTATTAGGATGGGGATGTCCTTTTACCAATTACCATTCTTCCCTCCCTTTTTATCCTTGTTGAGTTGAGGTTTGGGGATTTACCTAGTCTTCCTTTTGTACAGTTCACTGACTTTAGGATGATTTCAGGGAGCTAAAAATCTGAGGACAGCCTAAGGCTATCCCCAGATGAGTTTCGCTTAGGCCAAAGTTGCCCCTTCCAGCAAGCACCAGGTCACCATCCCCATGCGAGTGAAGTGCGGAGGCCACTCAGGACCCGGGGCGCTCCTGCGTGCACTGTGACAGCCCACTTACAGACATTATTTGTGATCTGTGTCCCACTATCAATCGAGATTGAGAGTATTGATCGCAACTGATTGCCGAGAACCAAAATAAAGTGAAAGGGTAATTGACTGCCGTGTCCCCCATCGATCAGGTGCCACAGTTCATCGCCACTGAAATTATTTTCAAGTACTCTGGTTCATCATTCCTAATAAATGTAGAAATTGAGTAATCAAAATGACTTACATTCACATCGAACCAAAAGCTTTTAAGGAAGTGTCTATGTTTAAGTGAGTCCATATTCCACACTGGTTTTCTAGGCAAGCCCCTGGAGGTTTTCCTGACTGAGCTGGACTGGTGGTATAAGGAGGAAATGAAGCCTCAAGGGGGGTCTCTGGCTCAGCACCGGCCGGCTCCAGCCACACCCCAATGTTGTCACTGCCATTGTGGCCCCTGGGATTTAAAAGAAGAGCCTCTTAAATAGTTATGATGTTCTGGCCATCTTTTCTTTAAACCAAACAAATTTTCAGAAAGTAGAAAGACTTCTTGTTTATCTCAGTCCTCTGGCATTACTTGGAAGTGCACACAAGTTGTTTTCAGGCTGATAACAATGTTAACAATATCTTTAGTAAGTCAAAATCATTGGTTAGTCTTATGCACATAGTTAATGTAATATGTAACCCACAGTGTCTTAGAAACATGTTTGTTGTATCTTTAAAGATACTTTTATTTTTATGTTTTCTTTTCTTCTTCTTTTTTAAAAATAGATTCTTGCTATATAGCCCTGCTAGCCTAGCCTTGTACTAGCTTTGTAGCCCAAGCTGGCCTTGAACTTTTTTTTTTTTTTTGATGGAGGGTCTCACTCTAGTCCAGGTTAACCTGGAATTCACTCTGTAGTCTTAGGTTGGCCTTGAACTTTTTATCTTCTTTCCTCAGCCTCTCCTCAGCCCCTCAAGTGCTGGGATTACCTGTGTATTTCACTATACCAAGTTTTAAGGATCACTTTTAAAAAATCTAGCATCCTCAAAAGCAGGTGACTTGGGTTTGGGGAGACTGATCAGTCTGGAAAGTACTTGTCTTACAAGCATAAGGGCCTGGGCTTCATCCCCAGAACCCATGTTTAAGAAAAGCCAGATGTTGTGGCCTACACTTGTAATCTGAGCGTTAGGGAAGAGGAGATAAGCAGATCCCTGCACCTCTCTGGACAGCAAGTCTAACCTGCTTGACTTGTTCCTGGCCCATAAGGAATAACACCCAAGGTTGTCCTCTGGCCTTTGCACAAACACACACACACACACCCCTCCACTCACACAACCATACATGCACACACAAGAAGATTTCAGAACTTTCCATGGGAACTGAGGGTCTATAGCATAGCACTGTGGAACAAACAGAAACTCAGCTGTAGGTATTTCTCAGCAGATGATCACACTATTCAAATCCTCGTAATCAAAACTACAAGGTTTACAGAGGATGTGGGTTAGTACCACAACATTAAAAACCCTCATTAGCACATTGAGTTAAGTCAGGGTTGTTTGCATGATCATAAGTGGAAGGTCATTCACCATGGAATGGACAACTTACCAGTGGCCACACCATTAATGAGCCCGGCTCTCTCTTTCAGAAACTCTTAGCTACTCTGGGAGGTCTGGGTTCTCATGCTTTTTTCCTCCACAGATGGTGAGGTATTGACAGGCTTAATATTGTGCTGGAAACCATAGGTGCTGTGAGTCCTAAGTAGAACAGTCGAGTTCAAAAGACAGCATTTCCCAGCCTTTCTCCCCATCCTCCTGCTCTTACATTCCTCCTTCCCTTCACTGTAAGGTTCCTTCAGCCTTGGAAGAGGAGGGTTTAGATGTCCCATTTGAGGCTGAGCACACAGTCAGCACCTCTGCCCATTGTAGTAAGAAACTACTCAGAGTGAGGCTTCAGGTAAGATGAGGATTAATTGGGAAGAAAGGTGTTAGTGGGAAGGGTAAGTGAAGGTAGTGGGGCAATAAAATTGAAACGCAGTGTGTGTGTGTGTGTGTGTGTGTGTGTGTAGGCAAGTGTCAAAAATGGAAGGAGAGTCGGGCATGGTGGCGCACGCCTTTAATCCCAGCACTCGGGAGGCAGAGGTAGGAGGATCATTGTGAGTTCGAGGCCACCCTGAGACTCCATAGTGAATTCCAGGTCAGCCTGGGCTAGAGTGAGACCCTACCTCGCAAAAACCAAAAAAATAAAAAAATAAATAAATAAATAAAACGCATTGTGTGTGTGTGTGTGTGTGTGTGTGTGTGTGTAGGCAAGTGTCAAAAATGGAAGGAAAGCCGGGTGTGGTGGTGCACGCCTTTAATCCCAGCACTCGGGAGGCAGAGGTAGGAGGATCGCCGTGAGTTTGTGAGTTCAAGGCCACCCTGAAACTACGTAGTGAATTCCAGGTCAGCCTGAGCTAGAGTGAGACCCTACCTCAAAAGACATTTAGTGAGACAGCAGCAGACATTACACCCCTAGGGCTCATGACTACCCCTGTTGTAGGTTTTCAGTGGACCCAGATGAACTACTTCTTAACACAGTCCTTCTGTGTATTCTTTATGACCCTGGCACATTCTCCTTCCCCTTCTGCCTTTGTGACGATCTTCTTCAACTTTCCATCTTTGTTACAAAGCACCTGAGACAAAGAACGTCCAGGAAGAAAGACATAGCTCTCTAGGCTCATGGTTTTCGAGGTTTCAACCCATGGACACTTAGGGCTTCTGGGCATTCAAAACAGAGCACCCTGACCAGGAGTAATGCTGGAGCAAAGTTGCTTTCCACATCCTGTCCAGGGAGGAGGGAGGAGGAAGAAGGAGAGAGCAATGGGGCTGGGAACAGAGTAGACCCTTGAAGAGTACACCCCCCCGTGACCTGCTTCTTCCAAGTGCATCCCATTTCCTGAATTTTTACCACTGCTATGACTCCATCAATGGACTAATGACCTTCCAAAGACCCTCCCTGTGAACACGGCTGCACTAAGGAGCGAGCCTTCAGCACACAAGCTTTTGGAAGGCATCTCAGATTCAAACATCAGGCTGGGGAAATGGCTCAGTGGGGAAAGACGATGCTGGGCAAGCCTAACGACCCAAGTTCAGATCCCCAGAACCCTCATGAAGCTAGCTGCGTAGCATGAATGTCTGTAATACCAGTGAACCCATGGCAAGAAGGGAAACAGAGCTAGAAGAAGCCCAGGGTTTTGTGGGGCAGCCAGCGCGGGGAATGCAGTGGTGGGCAGGAGAGACCATCTCCAGTAAGGTGAGAGGCAAGGACTAACATTCAAGGTGTCTTCTGACCCTCACACGTGCGAATGGTGTCTGCCTGCCCCCTTCACATGTAGAAACACACACAGACACACACACACACACGAAACACATCTAAACAACACACCGGCACTTGACACAGATCAATGGTAAGAAGGAAGAGGAAAGGCAGGTGGAAGAGGCCAGAGGCCGAGGACTGGGGAGAGGGCACAGGTGAGAGTGAAGAAAGCTGCTCTGTCACGGGCAAAAGATGCCTCGCCTCCTGGGGAAATACAAAATTTGGATTCATGAGATTTTTCAATTTTTTTTTTGTAATCAAGTCAACAAATATTTTCTTTTCTATTTCAAAGTGTTTGAAAAGCCTAGAAAAGTGGGAGGAACATGACTCTCTTCTAGTGAGGAGGAAAGAAAAGTCGGTGGTTCAGTCAGCAGTGATGCCATTCGTTTTGCTCACGTGGCAACTGCAACAGTGTGTCAGTGGCTCTTTACGACAGCACCTCTTTCCGACAGTGGCTCTTTACGACAGCACCTCTTTCCGACACACATCTGCAGGACTGTGAGGGGTTGGGCGACCAAGGCTGAGGCTAGCCCAGGGGTCTAGGCTGGGCGGACTCTGTTCCATGTGTCTCCCCTCCTCTTGAGATCGGTGGTCTAGCCTGGGCACCTTCTTCTCGGGACACTGACAGAGCGCAGAGGGCATGTCACAGCATCTGTGAGTGTGCGCTTATGGGTGTGAGTGTAGGCAGTGGATGTCATGACACACACGTGAAGGTCACGGGACAGCTTTCAGCTGTTGGCCCTCACCTTCCACCCTGCTTGAAGCACGGTCTTCTTGTTCACTGCTCTGCTCTCCGGGCTAGCTTGTCTGCAGGCTTCTGGGAAACTGTCCCGTCTCTGCCACCCATCTGACCATAGGCATGCTGGAATTACAGAAGTCCCCAAGTTTTGGCTTTTGACCTGGGATCTGGGGACCCCACCTCAGGTTTTTATGTTTCTGTGGCAATCCCTCCAGCCTCGTGATGCTTATTGTAAAAACCATATGTGCGTGCACGTGTGTTTTTGTGTGCACGTGGACACCCTCAAGTGTCATCTTCATGAATGATGTCCACCTCCTCTCAGAGGCCTGGAACTCTCCGATTAGACTGGGCTGGACTAGCTGGCTAGTATGCCCCAGAGATCCTCGTGTCTCTGCCTTTCCTAAACTGAGAAAACTTGACATGTTTGTTTTGGGTGTACATGTATGTGTTACATGTGGTGTCGCGTGTGTGTGTGTTGTATGTGCATGTGTACACAGGTGTGCACACCCCATGCATGTGCATGCAGAGACCAGAGCAGTACATGCAGTGTCTTCTTTCATTGCTCAGCCATGTGTTTTCTTGAGGCAGAGTTTCTCTTTGAACGTGGAGCTGCTACTGCTGTAGCCCCAGTGATCCTCTGCTCACTACAGGACTGTGATTATAGGCATGTGTGGCCACACCTGTTTGTATTTTGATCATAATTCCCTCCTTACCTCCTCTTGCCCCCCACCACCATTCCCCTGAAGCCCTTCCTCTTCCCAACTAGTCCCTGCCTCAATTTGAAGTCCTTTTTGTTTTTCCCACACCCTCCACCATCCATGACAGAATGTGGATAAGCCCAGTATAGTACAAGTCTTACGCGGGTAACAACAGTCGCTGTGAGGTTAGGAATGCAATGGTCACGTCATGTCTGGAAGACAGCATCCCCTGGCACTTTTTCCCATCCTCTGGCTCTTACATTCTTGCCAGCCTTCTTCCACAATGTTCCCTGAGCCTTGGAGGGCATAATATAAATGTGTCATTTAGCACTGAGCACTCAGTCACTTTTTCTCAACACTTTGATGAGGTTTGAATCTTCCCCTGTAGTCACCACCAACTGCAAAAAGAAGCTTCACTGACAGTGGAGGAGTGCAGCACTGATCTGTGGGCAGAAACATAAACAGCATGCCCAGCCGTTTGCTGTGGGTGCTGGGAACCCAACTCAGAGCGAGCCAGGCCTTCAAGCTTGCACGAAAAGTGCCCTTACCCACTGAGCCATCTCTCCAGTCCTTTACCCAGCATTTTTCATGGGTCCTGGAGATCAAACTTGGGCTCTCATGCTTGTGAGGCAAGCACGTTACCCACTCAGCTGTCTTTCTGGCCCCAAATGGGCTTTTTGAAACTTTGTTCTTCTTTTTTCAAATATATTTTATTTATTTATTTGAGAGAGAGAAAGAGGGAGAGACAGATAGAGAAAGAGAGAGAGAGCGAGAGAGAGGGTGGGAGAGAATGGGTGCACCAGGGCCTCCAGCCACTGCAAACGAACTCCAGACACATGTTCCCCCTTGTGCATCTGGCTTACGTGGGTCCTGGAGAATCGAACCGGGATCCTTTGGCTTTGCAGGCAAAGGCCTTAACTGCTAAGCCATCTCTCCAGCCCTATATCTGTTGATATCCTACTGGCCAAAGCAAGTCACACAGCCATGCCCAGAGTCAGGAGCAGGGAAGGCCCTCCAACCATGCAGGAAATGAGGTAGGAAGTGGGTGAATATTCCTGACCAATAATCTAATTGTCCACCCAAGAATCTGAGATCAGAGAGCAAAGAATTTCCAGGAGTCCCTGTCTGACTTCTTTCCTGGTACATAATAGCGTCCATGTTTCCATGTGCTCTAGGTTTTCAAGTCTGGGTGAGGCTGCTGCTGGTGTGGTTTGGGTCACTGTGTGTAGAGTACCAGGGTCTGGCTGTTTTCTCTTCTGAAGAATCCAGACAGGGACTTCAGGAGTGCCAGGGTACTCACTTCCCAGAGGACATTGACTTTGAACATGGCAAAGTCCAGATGTGATCTGAGGGGACCATGCAAGTTGGGCCTGTTGGCCAACCCTTAGAATGGTGGAAGAGTCAAGAGAAATAGTATGAGAAGATAGGGAATATAGGGAACCCACAGTTACATCTTATCATCACAGAGGTTCACAACTTTTTATCCTGTGAATCCTGAGCTTACTCATCAGTGTGCAACAAGATGAAACACAGAGGCACAATTACAGGGGTGAGCAAGAACCATCACTGGAGAAGACAAGTGAAAACACATCTTACCTAAATATTTGTCTTAGAGAGCTGTGGTCTAAAAGTTTATAGGGATAGTGGAGAGCGTGGTGGCTTGGGAGCCAGAGGCCTCTAGTTTCTGGCTCTTTTGACGACTGTCAGATCCCAGAAGTTCTTTTTAGACTTCACATTCCCAGCAGTGGCAGGCACATGGTCATGGCTGGATGTGTTTTCGTGACATGAATAAACTATAAAATTGGACTAGAACAGCCCATGGAGATAAGAATATGAATGAAATGAGATTAAAAGAATCTCAAGTCTTAAAGGCAGAAAATCCAGATTGCTTAGTGGTTAAGACACTTGCCTGTGAAGCCTAAGGAACCAGGTTCATGTCCCCAGTACCTACATAAAGCCAGATGCACAAGATGGTACATGCATCTCGAGTTCATTAGCAGTGGCTAGAGGCCCTAGTGTGACCATTCTCTCTCTCTCTCTGTTCTCTCTGTCTCTCCCTCCCTCCCTTTCTCTCTCTCTAATAAATAAAAGAAAAGCCTGAATTCCCTGCACTTTGAACAGACCATAAGTTAAAATACTTTAGGATTTTGTTCAGTGTAGGGATTGTAAATATCCACAAATGTCAACAGTATGCTTTTGCCCCTCATTTCAACTCGACATGCAGTATTTTGTGGACTCTTCAAAGTAGCAATGTTTTGTACTCAAAGGGAGTCTTTCTTGGGTTACTTTGCATTTATTGATAGCTGAGGTGATACTGGGCCCATTTCTGCTAAGGGGTGTCGGTTATATAACTCATTTGTGCTTATCCCCCAGTTTATCTGTCGATACTGTGGGGTGTTTCGGAGTTTCTGTGCGCTACACGTATATTTCACTAGCTGCAGCTAACAGGGTTTTGGTATTTATGCGAAACTGCTAATGTGTTGCTCATACATCATGAGCAGTGGGTTTCTGACAGCTCTGTTCATTACTCAGCTTGGGGAAAAAAATAAAAGGAAACACATTGATATAGAAACAGGGTATGAGCCAGCAATTATCCTCGGAGAGCACAATTGAAGCCACATTTTATTTAAATATTTATCTTGTGAATTGATTCATGGAAAACAAGGAACTGTTTCTCTCTTTTTTGTTGTTGTTGTTGTTGTTAATTTATGAATGACTTTGCAGCTTAAATGTGAAGCACGTGGTTGCCGTATGAGTTGAGTCTGCTGCTGTCCACAGCTCTGAATGGGGAGTTAAAACAATGTCACATTGTTCACGGGGGTTGTCATGAAGTGCGCCACACGTGAATGTGTGGGAAGGTCATAACATGTGCAGCTGTTTACCTCCCAATCCAAACTTTGCATAAGAAGGAGAGAAGCTGACAGATAACTTTTAGCATCAACGATAATGACGGCAGTAATAGTAACAGCAGAGCTGTTCAGATGCGAGCCAGTTGGTCTCCTCACTGCATTGTCTGGTAAGCTACAGGGTAAGAACTGCGTCTGCCTCAGCCTTCCCCATCAAGCTTGAAGAGCAGAGTAGAGGTCGCCAGAAGGGCATGGAGGCCATTTATAGAATAGGCAGGCATGTCTGGGGTTCAGCGGGGAAGCCTGACTCCTTGCCAGTTCTAGTGCCATTTGGCACCATTTGACAGCGAGTGACCACCGTGGGTTAAATATTAGTTGGTACAGTTCTGGGTCCGGTGTCGGGATGGGACCGCTGGGAATGGTAATTCTATGAGCAAGCTATTGCTCCACTTGAAAGATTGGGCCAGGAGAGTTCTCATGATAAGAACGGCCTCCCACCCCTGCCGTCCGTCTCCATGCTGTCCCGCCTGAGGCTTTGGGGCACTCTGTCCTTGGACTTGGCTTCTCCTGCTCTCACCAACTCTGCCTCCAACATACAGGGAAAGAACTTGAGCTCACGTTTGTTTGGCAACCAGATTGTCGGCAGTTCAATGACCATTCCTTCGCTATTGAAATGTGTATTACTTTGTGCACATATTACATGCATGTGGTGTGTTTATGTATCCATGTTCACATGTACAGGTGCATATGTGTGTGGGAGCATACATGCACATTTGTGCATGTGGAGGTCTGAGAAACATCCTCAATATCCTTGTCCACCTTTTTGTTGGAGATAGAGTCTCTCATTGGCCTGGGGTTCAATGTAGGCTAGACTGGATGGCCAATGAGCCCCAGGGGTCCTTTTCTCTACCTCTGCAGGTACACACCACCACACCTGGCATTTTATGTGGATTCTGGGGCTCAAACTCAAGTTCTCATGCTTATAATTCTGCCCCTTTACCAACTGAGCCGTCTCCCCAGCTCTGAAATTTGTATTATTCTATATACTTTCTGTTGTGTGATTTTTATTTTATGGGCCCTTTATCACTGGTCCTTGGAATGATTGTAGTTTGCCGAGTCAATGAACTAGGTGAGCATATCTGTCTGACTGGGAGGACCCGTCTGCATCTTGCCTTCTGCTAGCAGCAGACCTCACTGGCTGGCCTCTGTGCATCAGACTCTTCACACGGGTTGTGTTTGTGCTTCACAATGCTTAAAACTATTGAGATAAACACATGGCCATTCCATGTAACCAGTGCAAAGATGGAGAGACACGGTGGCAGGGGGCATGGCGATGGATTCAGGATGAATCAGAAACACCGATATGTATTGAGACTGTGGTATCCAAGGGGGCAGTGAGCCTGGGAAAACAGAGATGTTTGGCAAGCATCAGGAGCCACTGAGCAAGTTGTAGGTGGCAAGAAGTACAAGGGAGAGGCACATCAAAGGACTCAGTGCATTCTTATTTATTTATTTATTTATTTTGGCTTTTCAAGGCAGGGTTTCACTCTAGCTCAGGCTGACCTGGAATTATACTATGGAATCTCAGGGTGGCCTTGAACTCACAGTGATCCTCCTACCTCTGCCTCCTAAGGTCTGGGATTAAAGGCGTGTGCCACCACGCCTGGCTTGCATTCTTTTTTTAAAAAAATATTTTTTAATATTTTTTATTTTTCTTTATTTATTAGAGAGAGAGAGAGAGAGAGAGAGAGAATGAATATGAGTACACCAGGGCCTCTAGCCACTGCAAACAAACTCCAGATTCATGCAACACCTTGTGCATCTGGCTTATGTGGGATCTGAGGAATCGAACCTGGGTCCTTAGGCTTCACAGGCAAGCACCTTAATCACTAAGCAATCTCTCCAGCCCTCAGTACATTGTATTTAAAAGTTTTCTGTTGTTTACTTTTATTTATTTATTTGAGAACGACAGGCAGAGAGAGAAAGAGAGAGAGAGAGAGAATGGGCACACCAGGGCCTCCAGCCACTGCAAACGAACTCCAGATGCATATGCCACCTTGTGCATCTGGCTAACATGGGTCCTGGAGAATTGAGCCTCGAACCAGGGTCCTTAGGCTTCACAGGTAAGTGCTTAACCACTAAGCCATCTCTCCAGCCCCAGTGCATTCTTTTGCACAAGTACACGGGACTCATGGAAGACACCTGAAGCAAAGTCTTGACAGAGAAATCACGTGTTGAGGGAAGAGGGCATGATAAACGAATGCTGACTGGAGAATGACTCTGTGGGTCGTAGGAGAAGAATAAGAGTGGATTTACAGTTAATGGAAACAAATAAAGTTGTAATAGAGGGAAAGGAAGGTTCTGCTTTCTGTTGCGCATGACGGAAGGAGACCGCCAGAGCAGCTGGGCTCTATGACAGCAGTATTTAAAGCAGACTTACTAGAGCACTGTGGGTGCCATTTCGGTTCTTTCTAGGCATTGCTTTGGATATTCAGTTTGCTAAGTATAGTCAGATATATTAAAACCCGGGCAGCAACTCACAGGAATCAAGCTCACAAGAGACTAATAGATAATGCCAGAATGTGTCTCTTTTGGAATGCCACTTAGAACTACAAGAAACCAGCAGCACCATGCTTTCGGCGCACGCAGTGAAGCAACCCTCTTGGGTCATTGCTGCAGCTGAAAAATGTCATCATCACTGTAAAATCATGGGCTCTGAAAAACATGGCACGCGAATGTATAGAGAACTCACAAAGGACCCGATAGCATGCAGTAGAAAGGAAAGGTCTGTCCCTCCTTCTGCTCCCAGCCACCCCCTCACTCTCCCAGAGTCCAGGCTGCTTCTCATGCATGGGCGTTCTTTCAGTCTCTGGGTCAAAGAATGGATGGAGACTGGCTCAGCAGGTAAGGTGCTTGCTGTGCAAGCCTGAGGATCTGAGTTCATAACTCCAGCACCCACATAAAAGCCAGGTAGGCACCTATAATCCCGGGACTGGGAAACAGAGACAAACAGATCCTTAGGACTTGCTGGCCAGCCATTTAGTCTAGCACAGTTGCTGAGCTCCAGGTTCAGCAAGAGACCCTGTCTGAAAAAATAAGATGGAGGGCACCTGAGAAAGATGCCCGACACTGACCTCTGGCTTCCACACTTACATGCACATATCTTCACGTGGACCTTCACACATGTGTGCACCCACACATACACACACACATGCAAACCACACATATATACACAGGCAAGCAAGAAGGACGAGTGGACAGAAGGATAGGTAGATGGCTACATGGATGGCTGATAGTTGGATGACAGGTCATTTCCATAAATGTCAGGCTGCTCTGTCAGTTTCCTGGGGCTGCCCTGACAAACTGCCCCAAGCTGGGTGGCTTAAAATAACACAGATATATTCTCCCACAGTTCTGGAGGTGAAAGTCCAAAATTCAGTAGTTGTCAGGCTGGGTTCCTTTCAGTTTGGAGAAGACCTCTCTCCTAGCTGCTGGCTGTAGCCAGCCATCCTTGGAGCTCTGTGGCTTATAGGAAACAATACTCTGTGTCAGCCCAAGATGTCCTTTCTCTGTGACTCTTTCTGTTATTGTGTAAGAGCAGCGGTCATGAGAGGAGCCCTTGATCAGAAGAACTTCAGCTGCAGATCATTTCTGCTGTAAAGGCCTAACTCCCAAACAAGGTGACATGCACAGGCGCTGAGCAAGGAAGGCTCCACAAGCCAACTCCACAGCCACCAAACACTGCGGTCAGTCCGTCCTTTGGCCCCTTACCTGTATGCCTTGGGCCCTCAGCCACATCTCTCCAAGGGGAAATGTCCTTCAGTGCTAGGTGAGATTCAGTGTGTGGATCTACCATAATTATCCCCGAGACCTTTTTCTTGATGGATGTTCAAATTGAACCATCTTCTGCTATTTCAGGTGGCACCAGCAAGTGAAGGACTCATTTCATCCATATAACCAGATTCCCCAGAGTTGGGAAGGATCCCAGAGCATCTTTACTAGATGAACCTGATAGACTGTCATTTCTCAGCATGGATGAGCCATTGCTCAACACGTGGTTGAGTAATGATGATGGTCGTTCTCAACTCTTCTCACACATCAAGCCCACTGGCAAGCTGATATCAAACACAGATGGTGGGGCCTCACACTAGCCATCTCTCCAGGGTGTATCACCGGGGGGGGGGGCATAGTTTTGGATTTGTCCCCATGGTTCTGGCATCTGCAGTTGAGTAATGCTAGCCTGTGTGCCTTGTGCTGAGTGTTGGGAAGATGGAGGTACTTAGAGCTACTCATGCTCTCCAGTGGCCTGAGGTCTCTTGGAGCGAACAAAATCTTTAACAGGTCGTTGCAGTGCAAATCACTGCTGGGAGTTTTCAACACAGCCTGGAGGTGGGCACAAGATGGGGTACAGAGAAGGATGACACACCTCAGTTAACAGTATAAGGTGAATGGCAACCAGCTGAGCCAGCAAATAGGAGAGCATCATGCAGACAGAAGGCTCTGCCTAAGCAGAGGGACAGAGGCAGAACAATGTGCTTTGTGTGGGGCACAGCCCACAGTCATGGGTGCTGTTGGAACCCAGTGAAGGAGGTGGGACCAGAAGAAAGGAGGCTAGGGAAGGCAGCCAGTGTGACATCACAGTGACCTTTTGTTCCCTTCATCCTTATCCTCTCATACGTACAGTTGAGTTGCAAGTAGACCAGTGCTGTCTCTCCACCAACCCAGAGCAGTAAAGAGGATGGGCCTCTCAGCCTTACTCTTTAAAAAAAGTCATTAGTTATTTCCGGTGTATGTATAGTATTGGATTGTGTGTACATGTCTGTGTGCGTGTGTGTGTATGTTGGTGCACATGCCTGCATGGTCCAGAGGAAGATGATGTTGGGTGCTCCCCATCATGTTCCACCTTATTTTGCTGAGACAGATTCTCACACTGAATCTGGAGTTCACCATTTTTCAGCTAGATCAACTGTCCAGGGAGCTCCAGCAATCCTCCTGTCTCCGTGCTGTCTCTCTCTGTGCTGGAATTACAGGTGTGTGCACCATGCTCAGCTTTTTTTCTTTTAAAGATGAGGTTTTATATTTTTATTTATTTATTTGACAGACAGAGAGAGAGAGAATGGTTGTACCAGGGCCTCCAGCCACTGCAAATGAACTGCAGATGCATGCACCCTCTTGTGCATCTGGATAAAGTGGGTCCTGGGGAATTGAACCTAGGTCCTTTGGCTTTGCAGGCAAATGCCTTCACTGCTAAGCCATCACTCCAGCCCATGCTCAGATTTTTACATGGGTGCTAGGGAACTGAACTCGGGTCCTCATGCTTTCCCAGTAAGCATTCTTACCCACTGAATCTTCTCTCCAGCCCCCAGCCTTACTCTTGACAGCCTGAGAGCTAGGAACCAATATGGTGACCTAGAAGCCCTGAGCACCCATCACCGATAAAGGTCAGAGCAGAAATGACTTGTTTGCCCCACTGACGAGCAAAACAACCAACGTGGGAACAGCATCCCTTACAATCCTATCCTTGTATTTTAAGAAAACCAATGATGCAAAACTTGGGAAGAGGCTGGGGGAAGGTGAGAAGCAAACCAAGCCTGCGTGGAGGCTGGCCATCTGGAGCCAAGCCTGCCTCGTCAAACAATCCCTAATTGTTTTTAATAAGGTGCATAAGTTATGTTTGGCTTCCTCTGCTCCGTGAAGTCTCCCTGTTGAGTCTGTTTTTTATTTTCTTACGAAACAATAAGGCCAATATAATTAAAAAGCAGCGAACATATTCACCTCCCCGAGCATGGGGCAGGTAATTAGGAACTCCTTCTCCCAGGAAGAGTTGTTGTTTTCCTTTTTCTCTTATGTTGCAATTTTAACAGTGGCGGAGGTGGCTGGGCAAGGAGAGTGACACTTTAAGTTTCTGTCTTTACCATTCACAGAACAGAAGTTGTTGGGAACCCCGAGAAGGTGAGAGCCAAAATGTGCATCTCTTTGGTCACCATGCACCTCCAGGCATTGCGTGACCCCTGTACTTTGAGTGTGCAATCATGCTTATGCACTGACTGGCAACAAGATAAAGGAATGACAGACATCTTGGACTTACAGACTGGCACCAGGCACTGTGGAAGGGCTTATCACAATGATGGTCACCTTGAACTTCCACCAACGTCATGTCAAGGTGGCTGCCTTTTAAAATAATTTGAATTGGCAAGTGGAAAATAATGAAAAAAAAAAAAAGATCTGTATCTCCCAGGGAGGTTTGCTCAGCAGAGCCTCGTGGGAGAAAGGAAGGAAAGAGTGCTAGATAGAAAAAAAATAATAAATGTCAACTTTCAGAGAGATCAGCTGAGAAGGCCATAGAAAGCAATGAGGACGGTGAGCAGCTGGCGCCATAATCCCCAGGTCAGGGTATCCTGGGACAGGGCAGGAAACACCTTGCCTGGGCCGCGGAGGCGCAGATGCTTTCCTGCGGCTGCTGTTTCTGGAGCCAAGTTGCATGTCACGTCGTGATGTGTGCTCGGACATATTACCTTGCTTACCCCCCTTGAGTACTCCATTGAGAATCCCATTTCACTGATGAGGGCAGAGACACTTGGAAGATCGACAAGCTAGCCTGGGTCTGAATCCACATGGGGCAACTTCAAAGGCTGTGGCCCTAAGCACTGCTTTATGTGGTTGTCTCACTTTGTCTTAAATACAGGAGCACAGTGGTTCCTCATCCTCATCACTGTGCCTCCAGCCCATGAGTTTTGTTTGTTTTCTTGAGACAGGATCGTACTACGTACTTTGAGTCTGGCCACAGACTCACAATCCTCCTGCCTCAACCGCCTGGCAACATAGTAGCAGAGTTTTGTTTGGTTTTGTTTTCTTGAGACAGGATCTTACTATGTAGCCCTGGCTGGTCTCAAACTCACAGTCCTATGGCCTCAGCCTTCAGAGAGCTGTGGTTATATGCACATAGACCACACCCAGCTAGTCATATCACTTTTTTTTTAAAAAAAAAAAGTTAATACCCAGACTGGATGTGGTAGCTCATTCCTGTAATCCAAGCATTGGGAGACTAAGGAAGGAGGATGGTCATGACTTGAAGGCCAGCCTGGGGATACACAGTGATTTCCAGTCCTGTCTGGGCTATGGTGTGAGACCCTTTCTCAAAAACACACAAAGAAACAGAATGAGATAAGATCCAAGCAATCCTTATGTGTGCATTTACTCAACAATGTATCATTTTAGTTGCACCAGGGAGATACAGATGAAATGGACAAGGGCCACAAGAGATTTAAGGTTTAGACTTAATCTCCTGGACTGAAGAGCTGGAGATGGGCACAAAGACCAAAGCCATGGGTCACTGTACCTGTCACAGTGGACATGTGGCTGTGGTGCCACCATGTGTCCCTAGTGGCCCATGCCTCCCAGCACAGAGAAGTCACCATACATAAATTGCAGAGGTTAGCGTTAGGAGGCTTTTGCTTAGTGTACCATGGAGGTTATTCTGTAAGGAAGGAATAAGGATGCTTGAGCCAAGACTGCAAGCTTGGTGATGTATAGGATGGAAGATAGGATGGACAAGACTTCCTGGGGCTGGATTGGGGGCAAAAGGTTCTGGGGATGTGTGGGCAAGGTTATGATGAAAGAAGGAGGGTTTAGGGCAAGGGCTGGCTAAGGTGACCCAAGTGAGAAGACAGGAAGTTTGGACTGTCAGGTAAAGGAACTCTAATTTGCTAGGTGTTGGGTGACTTCAAAAATCTGTTTCTAGGACTCCAAAGGGAGACTGACTGAAGATGTGCATGCAGTAAACTTGGTGGATGGACTGTTAATTTTCAGAGGATGTCCCATCTCCTGTGGTGGTCCAGACTGCCTCAGTGAGCAGTGATGGGAGCTGACCCCAGATTGACTCCAGCACAGTTAGTTATTAACTAGTTCCAATAGGTCAGGAGTCCAAAGGGTGTGTGTGTGTGTGTGTGTGTGTGTGAAGGGGGAGGTTGATACAGGGCTTGACCCTGACCCTCAAGCAAAGCACAGCAGTGTCTGGTTCATTCTCCCTTCATCCCTTAGCATCTGTCTGTCTCTCTCACTCTCTCCTTCCAGGTTTCTTTTCTTGTCCCAGCTGCATTGTGAGCCCTAACCTCACAGTAACATCCATGCCAAGAGTTAGTTGCTCTCAACTAAAGGCCATTCCCCCCAACAGCCCAGCTTCTTTGGTCTTGATTGACTTACAAATCTATCTTAGAGACAGCTGGCATGACTGGAAGGAAGCCGGGCTCCGCTGAATTAAGCTTGGGCTCCATTCCACCCCTGGGCTGCAGGATGAGCCCAGCTGCCCTGAGAGACTAGGAACGGGAATCCTTGTTTCTTCTGGTGGCGGCGGGGAGGGCGGGACCACAACCCAGGTTGCTGTTTTCAGGTGGAGGAAGAACATGAGCTTAGGGAGCCAAAGCTGCAGCTGCCCACCTTTGAGAAGCAAGAGGGCCCTGGTCCATGGTGATGGTGCGATGTTCTCTGTGGCTCAAGGACTAGGGATGTCTACCATGTCTACTTTGTATATCCAGGCAGTAGAGCTCACAGTGGGTTTTGAGGTTGCTAAGGGGACTCAGCAGAACGAGGCCCTGCGGGTTACCATGTGGCCTGAGGAACCACAGGGGATTTCAGGAATTAGGACTTGCCCTTTCTCTCAGGATGTAGGACTGGAAGCCAGAGGAAGCCCTCAATCATTCATTTCTGTAGCTTTGGGCCCTGCAGTTGCCAGAGCAGGGTTCAGTCTGCGTGGCCAGTTTTCGAGGCAAAATGCTGTTCTCATGCAAACAGAGCTGCTGCAAGCACTCATCTTCCAAGCTTAGGAATAAGTCCTGTAGCTTGGCCTTCTGCTGCTGGCAGGGGCTTAGAGACACCCCATCTTTCTAGAGCGTGTCCTGATACAGGAAGGATAGGGATCTTTATTTAGTTCAGGTATACCTGAGAGCCAGTGGCTTGTTTGGTGCCCTAATAGGGGAAAAGGAGTAGGCCTCCTTGGTCCCAGGCAGGACTCAATGTGCATTCTTCCTAAACCTGATTTCTACAAGTCATTGGCACAGGCCTGGACGCATCTGCACAGGCCTGAGCACACCTGCAGCCTGCAGAGGGCTGTGGTCTGGAGCTTAGAGACGGAGCTGGGGAGGCCACTATTACGATGCCAAAGCCTTGTCATTGCCCCCAGGGGTTGTGATTCAGGTTGTCCTCAGCGGGGCCTGGCTGGAGCTTTGCTTTGTTGTTAAAGCTTCTCATGGGACAATCCATGCAAATAGGAGGGCTGTGGAGGTTGCTCAGTAGGTAGAGCTTTTGCTACACAAGCACGAAGACCTGAGTTTGATCCCCAGCACCCACGTAGAAGCCAGGCATGGCAGCATGCGTCTGCAATACCGGTGCTGGGGCGACAAAGACAGCAGGATCCCTGTGATTTGTTGGCTAGCAAATTGCTAAAAGACTGTGTCTCAAAGAATGAGGTGGAAAGCAACTGAGGAAGACGCCAGATGTCAACCTTTGGCCTCCACTTACATGCACATTACATGCCTGTGTACCCATACCTGCACGTTTGCCCAAACACGGCTATGCATCCATGCACACACGCAGATCCCACATTGCGGTGGTTTGGTTCAGGTGCCCCTCATAAACTTATTGTTCTGAATGGTAGGACCCCAGCTGGTGGCAATTTGGGAATTGGAGCCTCCTGGGGCTGATGTATTGTTGGGGGCGGGATTATGGATGTTATAGCCAGCTTCCCCTTGCCAGTGTTTGGTACACTCTCCTACTTCTGTTGTCTACCTGATGTTGGCCAAGAAGTGATGTCCACCCTTTGCTCATGCCATTGTTTTCCCCTGTCATCATGGTGCTTCCCCTTGAGACTGTAAGCCAGAATAAACTGTTCCCTCTACAAGATGTTCTTGGGTATTTTTTGCCAGCACTGCAAACCTGACTGCAACACACATACATATGCAAAAAAATGCAAATAGCCTTGAAAGATATTATTGATCTCAATGGAAGCATGGGTCCCTGTGTTGACCCAAATTTCAGCACAACTTAGCATACACATCAGTCTTTGGCCTGTGTCTATCTATTTTTTACTCCTCTTCCCTCATGTATCACCCATGATTTGGTAGTCATTAAGTCAAGCACTCAGGAAGACAGTCTCTCTGTTTTGACCTCCAGTTTCTTATCTATGGACCAGAGGGCCTCAGCTACATATTTCCCCTTGGTCCTCTCTGGGTGTAAATTTCCTGAGGTGAGTTTGTTTTCAGTCCTAGGAATTGAACTCAGGCCCCTGTGCATACTAGGTAAGCACCATATTGATGTGGTTTTGGATCTTCGTAATGACACAGGAGAAAACAGGGAGCTGGGTGAGCTTAGAACTCCCCAAGCCTGTGGCTTTTAAGTCGTGAGTCCTTATCCACATCTAGCAAAGGATTGAGATGGGCTGACACAGAGAAGGGTGAATTCTGAAAGATTTTTTTTTTTCTACTACCAAGCCAAGAGGAATTTCCTTCTTCTTATGCAGGCTGGGAAGAAGAGAAGATACCCAGGAAAAATCTCTCCTGGACACTTGGATCAAGTTCTTTTATAAATTAGACATCCAATTAGAATGAGCCTCATTGTCAAGTCCAAATGCATATAAAGGATCTTTTAAATATTTTATTATCTATCTATTTAACAGAGAAAAAGAGAGAGAGAGAGAGAGAGAGGGAGAGAGAGAGAATGGGCATGCCAGGGCCTCCAGCCACTGCAAATGAACTCCAGGTGCGTGCGCCCCCTTGTGCATCTGGCTTATGTGGGTCCTGGGGAATTGAACCTGGGTCCTTTGGCTTTGCAGGCAAATGCCTTAACCACTAAGCCATCTCTCCAGCCCCATATGAAGGATCTTGATGGGCTAATGGGTCCAGAAAGACCACTGTCTCCAAGGGCCCACCCACAGGGAGTTCAAACCCATGAAAAGTTGAGGAGGAAGAATGAGAAAGCTCTTCCTAATCACCACTTTGGATCAAACTGGAATCCTAGTCTTTCCAGGGAAAGGCAGCATCTAAGTTCCTTTGGGCCTGTGTCTCTGACTGACTATCCACAGAAAAAAAAAGCTCCTTTGCTCCTAGTCTGTATCACTGCCCCTGAGCTACTTCCCCAGGCCTGACTTAAACCTCTGGAGGATCCTGAGAAGCCTTCCGGAGGAAGTGATGAAGATGTGACTTGAGCATCATCTATAATCCTGCCTCATGTCTCACAGATGCAGTTCTCATCTGAGTGTGGGTTTGTCCCTAGGCTGCAGGTGACAATGTCTGGAGACTTTTTAGGATGTCCCAGATGCTCTCTGTGGACGTCCGCTAGATAGAGACCAGGGATGCTGCAGTCCTGTGTCAGCAATGGAACTGGAGATGTACTTCAGCCCTGGGTTCAATACCACATAAACCAGGTATGTTTCCATGCACCAGCCCTCAGGAGGCAGAGGCAGGAGGATCAGAAGTTCAAAGTCATCCTCAGCTGTGTAGTGAGTTTAAGGTCAGCCCGGGTTCCATGATACCTAGTCTCCTAATAACAATCATCATAATAAACAAATGTCAGCAACGTCAGTCGTGCAAGGATGAGCGGCCGTGCCTCGGGGTACTGAGGCCTGACCTTCTCTGTCAGGACCCCATCATCTTTGCTGTCATGATCAACCTTACCGTCGAAAGCTTGACCCAGCAGGAAGTTGCTTACTGTTGTACAAGGTGCCTCTGAGCTATCTATCTTCTGCTTTCTCATTTGACTTTTCCTTAAGGTAATGACCACTTTCAGTACTGCGAAACATGGCTACCAAAATTTCTTTTCTCCTTTTCTCTTCTCTCTTGTGTTCCTTCATGCCACACCACTTCAAAGTGGGGGCGAGAGGGACATCTGTTTGGGCCTGAGCCTCTGGAGGAGGCCCTAAAATTGTCTCGGGTAGAAGGGAGTTGGAGACCAGAGAGGCGGCGTTGTGTGAAGGCCCTGGGCAGCCCTCTCCGCTCCAGAATGATGAAGCTAAAAGAAGCATGAAGTTTTCTCATCTTGTGTTTATACTATTCCTATTTCATAAAGGGAGGAGAATTCAATGCAGGGGTGCTTAGCAGCATTAAGGAGTTAGAGATTTCTATGTAAATTTGCAGATCCAGTTGGCCAGTTGGAGGATTATGGCATTTTTGAGCTGGACACCATGCCCACAAGACATGAGGGTGTTTGAATCATCAAACTATTTGTTTGATTAAAGTCCCCCCAGACTGCAAGATCACCCCAGTGATGAAGCGTCTACCT
The DNA here is from genome assembly GCA_036346955.1 of Dipus sagitta. Taxonomy (NCBI): domain Eukaryota; kingdom Metazoa; phylum Chordata; class Mammalia; order Rodentia; family Dipodidae; genus Dipus; species Dipus sagitta. The sequence goes on along the minus strand of CM070787.1, from coordinate 36,948,544 downwards.
GTATCCTTTGCGCAGTTTGCTGTGATCAAGTCTGGTGTGGCTCGAGGGGAAAGGAAGGAGAGAGCAAGTCACAGGATGATGCCAAGGGCCGAGCTCATGAATGCCCCACTCCCCGGCCTGTGATTTAGAGGACTGCGTCTGGAGAAGGCTGGCAACACTGTGGCTTTGATTTCCCTGTGCTTCGCAGAGAGTCTATGAGGTAAAGAAATGTTCTCAAATGGACCAGTAGAGGCTTGTTGGGATTTAAAAAAAATTTTTTTTTATCTTTCGTGTGTGTGTGTGTGTGTGTGCACCATGATGTGATGATCAGAGGACAACTCCAGGTGTCATTTCTCACCTTGCACGGTGTGCTTCTTGTGGGGTCTCTTTGCTGTTCACCACTGCGCATGCATTGCAAGCTGGCCCAAGAACTTTGCTGAGCTCTTCTGTCTCGTGTCTCTGTTGCCCATCCCTCTATAGGAGTGCTAGGATCTAGGGATTCAAACTCAAGTCCTCACCTTGTGTGGCAAATGCTTTTACCCACAGAGCCATTTCCCTAGCCCCCTTTTGTGTCTTGTCTTTACAAAAAAAAAAAAATTAGTATATTTTATTTATTTGAGAAAGAGAGAAAGATGCAGACAGAGGGAGAAAATGGGCATGCCAGGGCCTTCAGCTGCTGCAAATGAACTCCAGAAGCATGTGTCACCTTGTGCATGTGGCTTATGTGGGTCCTGGGGACTCACACCTGGGTCCTTTGGCTTTGCAGGCTCGTGCCTCAACCGCTAAGCCACCCCCCCAGACCTTGTGTCTTTTCTATAGGAAGTCATATGCTCACATGTGATAGCTCAGTCTGTACAGTGCTCATCTCCCAAGCGTGAGGAACTAAGCTCAATCCCGAGCACAAGAACTCCTGGGTGTGGTGGCGTATGCCGGTAACTCCAGCACTGGATGTGGAGACAGGTGAGCCTTGGAGCTCACTGGCCATCTAATCTTGCCTTATTGGACAGTTTCAGACAAGTGAAAGACCCTATCACAAAAGGAAGTGGATGGCATACCTAAGAATGACAACTAAGGTTGTCCTCCTGCCTACACACACACACATCTGTGCCATTACACATGTGTGCCTACATAATTATGAACCCACATCTATACATGTGTGCATTATACACACACACATTAAAAACGGTCATATTCTAAATCTGGTTGTCCATGGAGAGCTTGTTGGATAAAATAGTTGTAAAAGCTGTGGGAGGAATACAGTGGCTGCAGGCCAGTTTTGAAAGCAAGACAGAGGAGTGAGAAGTAGTTTCATGGATTGCGTACTTACAGTTTCTCCAGAGGAGACATCTTCCTGTAAAGTCACACCACTCTTGGAGAGGAGGGAGCCACGTCAGGCTGCTGCTGTTTGTTCAGGGTGAACAAGTCCAGGTTCTGACTCACTCATTTACATGGAACAACCATCCACCAAGGGCCCATGTGCTCCCCTCGCTGACAGACCATAGAGGCACCGAGCCCAGGTGGCCCAGTCCAGGAGGCCTTTTCTCTTCATTAATGCATTCTTCCTGTGAGTTCTCCTAACAAGCATTTCCTGATAAGACCCCAATTTTGGAAGTGTCTAGACAAAACCACCTGATTTTCAAGTCAAAGGTTTTGTAGGTGACATCTGTCTCATTTAGTTCGCACACGATGATGACATGTCTCTGATGGGTAGCAGTTATCTGCTTGTGGGCTTGGGAGGGCTTTCTCCAGAAGGCGTTGAGTAGACAGTGTGATGGTTCTTTCTTTTAAAATTAAATGAAGGGGGGAAAAAGAAGGGAAAGAGGTAACACAGGATGAATAATTGGATTTTTAAACAGTCAGTGAATGAGTAGCATATAGATGTCAGTCCAAGGACTGACTGTGTGCTAGGCCTGGAAATGCAAACTAGTCAGGGAATGGACAGTTGTTGGGAGATACTAAAGTTTGCCCAAGATCTACAGAATCACACTGGCCACTTTGGCAAATAGCAAAATCTGTCAGGAGAGCACTGTCCTTGTCTACTCTGGAATATGTTAGCAGGTGTGCAGCCTGTAGTACATGCACAATAAGTAGAGCTGCTGCTACAGACTTTGTAGTGTACAGCCCTGTTCCACGGGGCATCTGTGTCTATTGCTACATGGACATCTGTCTGTAATGCACAGCCCCGCTACATGGGATATCTGTGTCTATTACTACTACATGGACATCTGTCTATAATGTACAGAACTGCCACATGGGTACCTATGTATATTTCTACATGGACATCTGTCTATAGTGTACAGCACTGCTGCACAGGGGATCTGTGTATATTACTACTACAAGGGTCATCTGTCTTTAATGTACAGCACTGCCATTGTGGTGGTTTGAATAGAATAGATGTCCCCCAATATATTCAGTTGTTTGTAGTTTGCATCTGCAGCCACCTGGCTGGAGTCAGTGCCATTGTGTGGATCTTCAGGTGTGGTGGTGGGTTTCAGGTTTCAATCTAAAGATATGCAAAGTGTGCCTAGCTGGAGTTCCTGAGGTGTGCTGTGGCTTTTTAGGCTTGTGCTTCTCTCTCTGTCTGCTTGGGCCTGTGAAGGCAGGCCAGTTTCTTCTGCCATTATGGAACTTCCCCTGGATCTGTAAGTTTCAATAAATCCCTTCCTCCATAATTGTGTCTGGTCTGGAAGTTCATCTCAGCGAACCTGAAGCTGTCTGCTACAGCCACACATGGTATCTGTGTGCATTACTACTACACAGGTTATCCGTGTTCAACACTCTTACATAGGCTACCTGTTTTTAATGATACATTACTACTACACTAGATATCTGTTTTTCCTGTACATTACTACTACATGGGTTATCTGTTTTTAATGTATATTCTGCTTCATGGAGTATTTATTATCAATGTACGTTACTACCACGTGGTATCCCAGTATTATTATATTGGGTGTCTAGATTTTTGTGTGTGTACATGTTGATATGTGCATGTGTGGGCACATGATGTGGAGATCAGAGTTCAAACTCAGTTGTTTTCCTTAGATATTGTCTGCCCTTTTTGGAAACAGGGTCTCTTACTGGCCTAGAACTTGCCTACTAGGCTAGACTAGCTGGCCAGTGAACCCCAAGGATCTGCCAATCTGTGACTCCCAAACTCTGGGGTTACAAACCCACATTACCATGCTTGGTTTTTTGTTTTTGTGTTTTGAGGTAGGGTCTTACTGTGTAGTCTCAAGCTGGCCTCAAACTCACAGCTCTCCTCCTACCTCTCCTCCTGAAATGCTGGGATTAAAGACGTGGGTTGCGACACTCAGCATGCTTGGCACGTTATATGTAATTTTAGGGATCGAACTCTGGTCTTTGTGCTAGTGAGGCAAACACTTTACCAACTGAGCTATCTCCCCAGTGCCCAACCATCATTCTTTTAAGTGAGCATTGTGTAGTGTGTGTGGTATATTTATAGTGTATACACGTGTGTGTGCAGATACACGTGCCCCATGCATGCATGTTTGGAGGGCAGAGGAGAACATTGTGTGTCCTCCATTACTCATCCATGTGTTTCCTTGAGATGGAGTTTCTCACTGAACCTGCAGCTGCTGATTTTTGGTCAGACTGGTTGTCCATGGGTCCCAGTGACTTCCTGGTCTCCACTCCCCATAGGCCATGGCCAGTTGTTCATGTGGGTACTGAATAATCAAGCTCAGGGTGAAGCAGGTCCTCTCTGGCCCTCATGTTTGCACAGCAAGTGCTTTTCCCAACTCATCCATCTTCCCAGCCTCATGATTTTTTTTTTATTATTTTATTTTTGAGAGAGAGAGAGAATGGGCATGCTAGGGCTTTTCAGCCACTGTGAACAAACTCCAATAACTCCAATGTGTGTGCCCCTTTTTATGCATTGCAATATTGCATGCTTGCATCATTGTGTGTCTGGAAATATGGGACCTGGAGATTTGAACATGGGTTCTTAGGCTTCACAGGCAAACGCCTTGACTGCTAAGCCATATCTCCAGCCCCTCATGATAATTTTTAATAGTATTTGTGGTAGGAACAAGAATATGCTTGCCAAGATAATTCTCATCAGAACCCCAGAACCTATGGCTGTGTGATCTGACCCTGCAAACAGAACTTTGCAAATGTGCTAGGACTGTGGACCTTGTAGTGGAGGGTTGACATTTGATTATCATGTCTGGTCTAGTTACCATCTACTCACACCTATAAGTACACACTTGGCACTTGAACACACATCGTACCTGTGGCCAGAAGAAGTGAAGACACACAGGTCATAAAGATTCAAGGTCATTGTTGATGATGGAGGAAGGTAGTCATGAGTCAAGGAATGCAAAAAGCTTCTAGAAACAAAGAAAATAATTTTTTTCATAGAGTCTTTACATGCCAAAAGCATGGGCACAGTCTTTGTGGGGCCTTTAAATTCCAGCAATAATGAGATAATGCAGGATGCATCTGATGACATTAAGATTTAAAAAATGTAGCCATGGCATTGCCATCTACAGATGTGTATAATAACATTCATAGCTGTCTTTGGATGTGTGCCCATGGATCAGAGGCTGGGCACAATCTAAATCTTCAATAAACGAACATAGCAATTTGTAAGGATACTAAGCTTATTTTGCTTTGTGCTGCTAAATTGTGATAATTTGTTACAGCAACAATAACATACTAATACATTGATATCAATATTATCAATTACAGTACTTAAACATAATGTACTTTGCATGGTTTTGGTTACCCACAGTTAACTGCAGTCCAAAATATTCACTGAAAATTCTAGAAATAAACCATTCATAAATTTCAAATTGTGCACTATTTTGTGTAGCATGCTGGAATTTTATTTATTAGTCTATTAATATAATTGTTCTAATTTTTTAACCTCTGTGCTTGATTTGTAAGCTAAACTCTACCAGAACTATGTAACTATAGATTAAAAAACAGCATGTAGAGAAGTATGTAAGTATAGATTTAAAAACATAGTATATATACTAAGGTTTCAGTCAGTCTTGGGGGTATCTTGGGACCTACTCTCTACTGATAAAAGGGTCTTCTGTAAACATTGAAATTTTATTTACTTACTTATTTGTGTACGGGGGCATACCAAGGTCTCTTGCTGCTGCAAATAAATGCAAGAAGCATGTGCCCCTTTGCATTTAGCTTACATGTTGTTGAATTTGGGCCAGCAGGCTTTGCAAGCTAGTGCCTTTAACTGCCAAGCCATCTCCCCAGCCCCTTCACTTTTTAAATGCCTATAGTTAAATGGAAAGAGTGACTGTAGTGTTCTTGAGTGATAAAAGGGGAATTTAGCCCTAGAAACAATTCTAAATGTAATGAGTAAAACACAAGAACTTATAAAAACTAGAAAAGACATCAGTTTGACTAATTTTTAAATCTTATATAAAATTATTGGTGTTTACTGTGAGGTAATTAGGGCCCTAGTCAGTTTCTCTGGAGATGGGGAGGTTTGTGCCTTAGGTTATTTCTACCTACCCTGTGGCTCTTATGATCTTCCCATCCTCTCTTCCACAATCCCTGAGCCTTGGCAGGTCTGTTAGCAGTTTGGTTTAGTGTTGAGCTCTCTGTAGCCTCTGTATTTCTGATTTCATGTCTTTAGATTTACCACAGTGTCTGTCACCATTTCTCTGGAGATAGTTGTCAGGCTAGCAGTGGGAGCAATACTCATGTGGCTGCATCCTCTGTGATTTCTTGTGGGTCCCAGCAGATGTCGTGGAGGCAGCACATCTCGTGCTAGGCATTTGGCTATCTTTTCTAGTCATCTTGATGGATCTTGGATTTCCCCAATATTCTGTACTACTTGTAAAATAAAGCAGATTTTATTACCAAGAATGAGAGCAGCTTTGATGAAGGGAGTTACAAATCATATCAGTTACATTTAACAGTTGTTAATTTCCCCCGCTCTTCATTTCTATTTTTTCCTCCCTCTATTACTACATTCCTCACTTTCTCCCTTTTCTCCTCTTGCTCTTGCTACTCCTACTTTTTCTTCCTTTTGAGACAGGTAGTCACTATGCATCACATACTGGTTTTGAACTCATGATCCACCTATTCAGCCTCTTGAGTGCTAGGATTAAAAATATGCACTACCATGCCTGGCTCCATAATTTTTTTTCTCTTTACTTTTAGTTGTGTTTTAAGGTACATTATAGTAATTATTATATCTTTGCTAATTTTATGTATCCCTAAAATTACATCATCACAATATTATTTTCAGAGCTAACAGAATTAACATTCATTCCCTAGTATTTTACTATTTCTTTTTAAAAAAATTTAAGAACTACGGTCTAGCATTTATTTATTTATTTATTTATTTATTTATTTATTTATTTATGAGAGAGAGAGAGAGAGAGAAATGGAATGAGTGTACCAGGGCCTCCAGCCACTGCAAATGAACTCCAGACATGTGCACTACCATGAGCAACTGGCTTACATGGGTGTTTTGGGAAATTGTACCTGGGTCCTAAGGCTTCATAGGCAAGTGCCTTAACTGCTCAGCCATTTCTCCAGCCCATATTATATCCATGTCTTATTGAAATTCCTAAAACAATCCTAAAAGTACATTCAGCTGATTGTTCAAACAAGAGCCCATCTAGGGTTGCATGTCTCCTTCGGTCCTACCTTTTGGGAAGCCCTTCTTATCAAGGGTGGTCTTCCCTCATCATGCCTGTTCTTTATTATGCACCCTTGACAGTGAAGCCAAGTGTGTCCACCTTCTTTCTCTTAGATGGTCTTATGGTCAGTGATTTCTTCTCTAACTGTTGACTATTCTTTTCATTTTTTTTTTTTTTTAGCACAGAGCGAGAAAGAGAGAGAAATGGTACACCAGGGCTTCCAGCCCTCCAATTGAATTCCCAGATGCATGTGCCCCCTTGTGTGCATGTGCAACCTTGCATGCTTGCATCACCTTGTGCATCTGGCTTACATGGAATCTGGAGAGTAGAACATGGGTCCTTATGCTTCACAGGCAAGTGCCTTAAAAATCTGGGCATGGCAGTGTGTGCCTGGAATCCCAGCTCTGGGGAAGGCACACATAGGAGGATTCCTGGGGCTCTTTGGCCAACCATTCCAGCCTACTTGACAAACTCCAGGCCTGTGATAGAGCCTGTCTCAGAAAGGTTGACTACGCCTGAGGAAGGACACTGGAGATTGTGCTCTGGCCTCCATATGCATGTTAACATACCTGCATGAGCACACTCCCTCTACACATGCACATAAGTAGAAGGTCTAAGAATGAGAAATTTATTGAACTACAATGTCTGAATCTACATGATAGTGTTACTACATCCACAGCTAAGACTGCTGTGTACATCTCTACTGAGCTTCTATTAACAAACCTGCAAGGTAGCTGTTATTTTGCATTCAAATTGTGTCACAACTATATTGTTGAAACAAGTGCTGCCCGTAGCAGCGAAATCTTTAGCCTGAGGCCTCACAGTTAGGGTGGCAGATGTGGGACTCTTTAGGAAGTGTATATGTTTCTTATATCCAGTCTTTCCCTCAAAATACTATTCTTTTCTTTCATGGCCAGATGATTGTTTTCATGGCCAGTTGATTGTTTGGTTTTGTGATGGCAAAATAACCAACCTTTTTTTTTTTTCCTGGCTTGTATGTGATGGCAAATGATCAGTGAGGCCTGTTTCATATTCTGTCTTCTTCACATATTAAGAGATACAAGACTTAAATCATTTCCTGTTGACTGTATCCAAGGGCACTGACATTTTAATTAAATGGAGAGACTTGAAGTTTATTACATGTGAAATTATGGGCAGCTGCTCCTTGAAGTTGCCTTGGCCTGCCCAGCAGGTCTTGGCCTCACCCTGCTCTGTTCTCTGAGACCACAAGCTTGGTGCCCTTCACCATCTTTGTCCTGGTCGTATTCTCTCATTGTTCTCCTCTTCCTTGTCCTTCAGACACTGGTGCAATGGGAGAAAAGGAAAGATGCTTAATGGTTGAGATGTGTTTTCATAAACAGCTCTTAGAAAGTAAAGTCACAATGGTAAAGAAGTGACCTCATTATCCAGTAAGGGGCACTTCTTTTTTTGTATGGTGCGTGTGTGTGTGTGTGTGTGTGTGTGTGTGTGTACACACATGTGCATATGGAGGCTAGAGAAGGATGCCATATGTCCTCCTCTATTACTCTACCTCCATATTTCCCGGAGACATGGTATCTCGCTGAACCTGGAGCTAGACTGGCTGGCCAGTGGGCCCTAGCTATCCTCCTGTCTTGCCCGCCCCCCCTTAGAACTGGGGTTACAGCAGTTTTTTACATGGGAGTTGGGGGTCTGAACCTGAGTTCTCATGCTTGTGCAGCAACTGCTATTACTCACCAAGCCATCTCTCCAGCTCTGGCTTTGCTTTGGTTGTAATGAGAACTTTAATGCATGAACACCCCATAATTTGATTGGGTTTCCATCCCTCTGACCTTTTTTGTTGTCCCCACTCCAATCCCCAAGGACCCTCCTCTTTCAAGGTAGTCCTTCCTCTGTTTTGTTGTCTCATTCCTTTTGCCTTCCTCTGTCCTCCAGGCCAAAATATTCATGGGCTCAGAGTCGTGCTGGTCTTGTGGAGACACCAGTACCACTGCAGTGTTATGAATGCACCAGTTAGTTCATTTCTGAAGGACAGTGCACCAAAGTATTCCTATGCACCCTGTGGTTCTTACATTACTTCTGCCCCTTCTTCCACAATGTTCCCTGAGCCTAGAATGGGATGGGAGAAGTCTCCTTTAGTGTTGGATTCTCCATAGCCTCGTATTTTCAGCTTTGATGACTTTTGAGTCTTCTCTGTGTCTACTGCCATTGCCATAGAGACCGTTGAGAGCCACACTCCTGTTCTTTCCACAACGACCTCAGCAATATTTCCCAAGCCCTAGCGGGTGTGATCGAGATGACTCAGCCAGTGCTAAGCTCTGGACTTTTTCTTCTTGTTGTCATTTAAAAAAATATTTTTATTAATTATAAATTTTGTTGTATGGACAAATCATATATGGGTCCCATTCTCCTCCTCTTCACCCCTGTTTCACTGAGGGCCCTCCTCAGTGGGGTTACTGGTATTCACCATGGGGTAATGCATTGTGAGAGCAGCTGTCAGTCAGTTATTGTGTGTGTTGGGGGGGGATGCCTTTGGATACTCTTTCCCACCCTGTGGCTCTTAGAATCTTTCTGCCTCTTCTTCCCCAATGTCTCCCCAGTATTTATTTGGTGCTGTCTGAGTCTGGGGTCAGGGTCTCCCACCTCTCCCATTTCCACACTGGATGCCAAGCTTCTAATGCATGACTCTCAGAGCAATCAGAGTTCTTTGCAAACTGATTGGAGTTGTTGAGGACAGGTCTTGACTCAGTAAACAAACAAGGTCAAAATCATTCTGATTCAGCTGGCAATTGATGGATGCTGCGAGCCCTATGGTTGGCACCTCTGCTGCCTATTTGAAGAGTAGTGAAAACTGGGGAGTTGTGCTGGGGCAGATGCTATTGGGTGTCACCTTAGCTGAACCTGACACCTGTATCCATTTGTCTGGCTGATTTGCACTTTTCTCTTTGGCCTCATGTAGGGTGGCTTTTCCCGCATAAGCCTTTTGCATATCTGGAGTAGTAATGGGAACAATGTGAAAGAGGGAGGGAGAAACACACACACACACACACACACAGAGAGAGAGAGAGAGAGAGAGAGAGAGAGAGAGAGAGAGAGAGAAGTTTCCCTTGGTTAACGTTTCCCATCCATCCAACCCTGCAGAAGTCCTATCTTGGAGAAAAGCCCCAGGACTTCTGTGGCCCATGATGCATTGTACTACCTGGCCCTCTTAGCTTTCTTGTGCCTCCTGCTGCCCCTCTTCCTCTTCCCGTCTCTTATAGCTACCCAGCCATTTTGCTGCTACCTCTAACAAGCCAGGCCTGCCTCAGGGTCTTTGTGCTTTTTGTTCTGTTTGTCTAGAACATGCTCTGTAACATTACTTTCATAACTTATATTCAGGATACTTCATTTAGGCCTTCCCATGCTACTCTAGCCAAATTCATTTTATTCTCTGTCCCACTTCTATCATTTATTGTCACTTTGTATCATTATAGAGATTTTGATTATTATGTCTTATTTATTCTCTGCCTCTTTCACTACAATATCAGTTCCATGGTGCCGGGATTATTTTTCTTTGCTGGTGGTTTGCCGTGACTTCTGGCAGCCGGAGAAGTATCTGTTCCATAGTAACATAACAAATAGATACTTTTAAGGTGACTGGATGATTTTGCATACCTTATGATCTTTCCCCTTGATGCTTATGAGCTTTAATTTTAGTTGCAAATAACAGAAATAAAATTCCCACCAAATTTACACATTGCTATGTATTTCTGGGCTCCTATTAGCAAACAATAAGGTTATGTGGTCTCGGCTGTTGTTGTCCTGTGAACTGATGTTCTACGGAGTATAGAAAATGTTTCCAAGCATCTCTGAGTTTATATCTTAACAGTTTATATCCAGAGGGGACAAAGCTGCTTTCTAGTTAAAAGTCTATGATGATGGATTGCAAACACATTAATTCTACCAGGACATATGTGCCTTGGACCCACTCCTGTGGTCACTGAAGGACGAGGGGCAGTAATGCGCCCTCCTGGTAAAAGAGCTAGAAAACAGAGGCCTGGAATACAGCGCTGGCCAGATGTGGTCACTGGAGTATTGTGAAGCCAGCCACCCTCTTGCTGGTATCTCCCACAAGCACTCATGGCACTGGCTCTAATTTGTCTAACTTTCCCAAAGCAACCCAACATAGCCTTTCAGAAATGGGCCGAGAGATACAGTCTCTACATGCATGGGTTCCAACGTCCAATGTCCACACCAGGGCAGCATCAAGTATAATCTGCTGGGATGTAAAAGGGAATATTTAGAACTTCTTTTATCATTTATATTTAATCTCATGCTTTAAAATTTAATTTCAAATGCATGGTTTATAATGCTCACCTCAGCATTGTTGCACATATACATATAAGTTTATATATACATCTATAATTTATAAGTTAGTAAGACCACATAGCATATGTTTGTGCCAGCTCAAAATATTTTGCTCTTAGATATATGTGATTGCAAAAGCTTAGGCCACAATTCAATAGGATGTTTTTAATGGAGACCAAGATTGTAACATCGTTCCTTAAAATTATAATTTGTTAGTGTATTTTTGGGATCTCAAAGATCCATCTTCAAATTTTATACTAAGTATTTTTGCATATGTATGTGTGTGGTGTGCCTGCATGTGTGTATGCATGTTTACATGTGTGTGTAGGTGCCTGTGCCTGTGGAGGCCAGAGGTTGGTGGTAGGTGCCTTCCTTGACTGCTCTCCGCCCTCTGTACTGAGGCAGGGGCTCTCACTTGAACCCAGAGGTTGCCTATTCTGCCAGTCTAGCTAGCCAGCTTCTGCTGTCTCCACCTCCCAAGAGCTAGGATTACAGGTGGGCCGCCATGCCTACCCAGCACTTATGTGGAGAGCTGAACCCAGGTCCTCACGCCCATGCACGAAGACCTTTGTCCACGGAGAACCTCCCAAGCTCCCATCACATACGTTTTGAATGCTGTCCATCCCTGCAGCCGTGTGTGCTCAGACCCTGAGGGTGTCTGCAGTGTGGGTTGCTTCTGTCGTTTAGAATTTCCAGGATAATACTTGCCTTTGTTTTTCTGAAACTTTGAGTGACACCACACACACAGAAAATGACCTTTGATGGGCTGGAGAGATGGCTTAGTGGTTAAGTGCTTGCCTGTGAAGCCTAAGGACCCCGGTTCGAGGCTCAATTCCCCAGGACCCACTTTAGCCAGATGCACAAGGGGGCGCACGCATCTGGAGTTCGTTTACAGAGGCTGGAAGCTCTGGCGCGCCCATTCTCTCTCTCTCTCTCTCTCTCTCTGCCTCCTTCTCTCTGTCGCTCTCAAATAAATAAATAAACAAACAAAAAAAATTAACAACAAAAAAAAGAAAATGACATTTGAGATTAAGATGTGGATCTCATACTTGAGAGCCAGGAACAGTTTGAACAACACACGTAGAATAATGTAGTGAAAAGCAAATTGTGGGGGCTGGAGAAATGGCTTAGCAGTTAAGATGCTTGCCCGCAAAGCCAAAGGACCCAGGCTTGATTCCCCAGGCCCCACATAAGCATGGTGGCACATGCATCTGGAGTTCATTTGCAGTAGCTGGAGGCCCTGGCATGCCCATTCTCTCTCTATCTACCTCTCTGTCAAATCAATAAAAATAAATATAAAAAAAAATTGTGGATGAGGTGAAGAATGATGAAATGGTGGAATATAGCTCAGTGGGGAGAGGGGACAGCATATCAGGAACATGAGAAATAATTCTGAAAGGACAGCAAATGTGCTTAGCGGACTAACTCATATTCAAATCAGGAATATATCCTGAATTATTGAAAGCTCAATGACTCTCATATTCTATTAAAGAGGAAAAAATGGTATTAGAATAAATATTAAAAGGAGTCAAGGTCTGGGGCATTAATCTTGCCTGGAGATTATTAGCTTCCTCCAGGGTGTGTGTCTGTCCTCCCATCCTCTGCAAGCTCTCTAGTCCCCGACTGCTTTGCAGAGAATAAACTCCCAGTATAGATGTCTTAAGCTGGGGCATGGTGGTTTACTTCTGTAATCCCAGCAATTGGAAGCCTGAGGCAGGAGGATGGCAAGCTTGAGGCCAGATGGGGCTATATAGCAAGTTCTTGTCTCAAAAAGTAAAATGTCACAACTAAAAGTGTGCAGGGCCTTGGGAACACAGGGTGAAAAGTGAACATTAGCTGATGTTTCAGGAGGTTGTTATCAGTTATTCTGATCTCATTTCAACAGGTGTGATATGCGTCCCTCCACCCATACCAGGTACCGTGTCTGGCATTAGAACAGATGTGACTGTCCTTATTCTCAGACAGGAAGCTGAACTGGAGCAGAATAGCCCCCACTATGTGCACAGTTGTCCCCAAGAAAAATAGAAAGAGTGGCAGAGAGCACGGTGGAGGGGTTGGTGAGTAGAACTTTCTACCTGGGAATATCTGACGGAGGCCTTAGAGGACATGTAGGCTATTTTCAAATGCAAAAGGGAAAACAACGAAGGGAGACAGTAAAAGTGCAGGCGGGAAGTAAGAAAGGGCAAGTGCGAGGGGAAGGGGACAGGGTCATCCGTCTTGGAGGGATGGCACGTCATTGCAGGGGACGTGTTACTGTTTGATCAGGGCGCTGACATGTGCAGATGTGGTGAGAATTCGGAGAACAAGTAGGAGTGGGGAGCATGGAACATAAATTTAGGAGGCTATGAGAACATTTCAAACCAGGACTGTTACAGCATCCAACTGGAGAAATTCTATGGGCTGTCAAGAGCAAAACCTTGCCGTTCAGACTCCAGAATCAACCTGTGCTTATCCCACAATGGGAGGAAGGAACGAGGGTGCAGTTGCCTGTGGATTTGAACTGGGGCAAATCAACACAGAAGGCAGAAGGAGAGGGATTTGGGCTTTGTTTGTTTGGTGGGAAAGATGGCTATTGAAAAAACAAAGATGATGGGTTTGATCTGTTTCTGTTTATTAATAATTGTTTTTGAAACTATGTACCATAAATATGGCTTCTTCAGTGTGCGGTTCTCTGAGTTTAAACATTTGTATGCATTCCTATGTATCTGCTACCATAAGCAGGTGCAGAAGTGAACCATCAGCTCTAACAACTAGGAGCCCCCTTCCAGCACCTGGCAAGGAGGGAGGCTTTCTCCACCCCTGTAATTCTGCCCTTCCAAATGTTTCAGAGTTATCCCAGTTATTATCCATATCATTAGTTCTTTGTGTGTGTGTGTATGGCTGAATATAATGTGGACATACCAGGGGTAGTTTATGTGTTCATTTTTGGAGGACATTTGGGTTGTTTTCTGTTTTTGGCATTATGAATAGAGCTGTTTTCTCTTTTACTGAAATAAGATATAAATAAAATTTAACTGTTTAAGACATAAAGATAGTAGGGCCAGGTTAAGCACTTGTATAAGCTTCTGCATGGACAGGGGGTTTCATTTATGTAGGGTAAATATGTTGGATTGCTGGGTCACTTGAGCAAGTATCCGTTTAAATTTATGTGTTAGACTGCTTTCCAGGGTGATTGTAAGATTTTGCATTGCAACTATCTATATATGTATGTATGTATGTATGTATGTATGTATGTACATTGCTATCACACCACAGCCTTGCTACCTGCGGATGTTAGGAGGTCCATTCTTCTTCATTCTAATAGATTTGTAGCCATTCCTCACTGTGATTTTAATGTACACTTACCTCACTGCCATGGTGTTGAGCAGCCCTTTGTGCTTGTTTTTGCCATCCATGGACCTTCTTGGTGTAGTGTCTGTTCAAACATTGTTTTTTTTTTTTTCTTTCATTTTGACCCTGAAGTGTTTCAATTGAGTTTTCTGTTATTTATATATTTTGGATTTAAGTTCATTATTGGGTATGTGATTTGCAAATATTTTCTCCAAGTTAGTACCTTATCTATTTATGTCTTTTGCATAAAAATGTTTTAAATTTTGATGGAATCCACTTTATTGATTTTTATTTGAATTGGGTCTCTTATCAGCTAAGAACTCTACTTAACAGAAAATCATAAAATTTTCGCCTCTGTATTTTTCTGAATACTTTATAACTTTGCTTCCCCCCCCCCCCGTGATCAATTTTGAATTCATTTCCATAAGGCATGGAGTTTAGGTGGCCATCTCCCTTTGTGTGACAGGCACATGTCCATCACTGGTGGGCTGTCCTTCCTTCACTGAGTTGCTTTGGTAACTGCCTCAGAGTCAGATGGCCATAGCGATTTCTGGGCTGTCTTTATGTGATGCCATTTATGTGTCTACTTCTCAGGTATTCCAGGGCTGTCTTAGTTACTATAGTATTGCCATGCTATAACATCTGCATCCTCCCACTTTATTATTCTTTTCCAAAATGATTTTTCCCTCTTTTAGTTGTTTGTCTTTCCAGGTAAATTTTAGAATTGATTTGTCTACAAAAAAAAATTTAGGGATTTTAATTGGTATACTGCTAAGTTTACATATAAACTTTTGAATAACTGACATCTTAACTATTTTGAGTGTTTCCAGCCATGAACATGGTCTCGCCATAGATTTATTTTGTGATAATCACCATGTGTGTTCTAGTGCCTGTTTTGTTATAGTTATACCCAAGAATTACCTCTTCCTTCTTTTGGAGCTATTATAAATGAGATTTTTTAAAATGTAAGTTCAGTCACGGGTGGTGGCTTGCACCTGTAATCTCAGTATTTAAGAGACTGAGGCAAGAAGTGTGAGGTCATCCTGTATTATGCAGTGAGAGATAGGCCAGCCTGAGCTAAAGAGTGAGACCCCGTCTCCAAAACAACAAAAAAATTAAGTTCATGTTTTTATTACTAGCTTAGAATAATAAACAGATTCCACCTTATTAGCACATAGAAAAAAAGTGCTTCCCCTATAATATTTCTTGGGCTTTTCTCTATATGGACATTGTTATCTGTGCATAGGAAAGTTGTATTTCTTCTTTTCTGACCTTATCTTTTAGATTGCTTGCTTTATTTCATTGCCTAGAATGACCAGTCTGAAGTTTAGTAGGAGTTGTAAACTGGGCATTTCCCTTCTCATATTTAGGGGAAAGCATTCAGTCTTGCACCACTGGGCATAATTCTCTTTATCAGATTAATACAGTTTCCTTCTGTCCCTCGCTTTCAGAATGTTTTATCATAAATGAATATTTAAACTTTTCATTTTCTTTTTGCATCCAGAATCTGATCATGTGGCCTTTCTTCTCCAGACCATTAACGTGATGACATCAATTAGCTGTTAAGTATTAAATAGCCTTGGATTCCTGGGCTAGCCCCCCTTTAGTTGTAATCATTGTTCTTTTTATGTATTGCTAGATTTGCTGCGCTGATATTTTCTTGAACAGCTTTGCAGATACTTTCTTGAGGGGTACTAGTCTGAAGTTTTTTGTCTTGTCTGGTTTTGGCACAAATCAATGATGGCCTCATGAAGTGAGTTGGGAAGTGTTCCCGCCTCTTTGTTTCCTGGGAGAGATTGTTCAGTATTGGTTTTGTTTCATTTTTAAGTATTTGGTGGAATTTGCCAGTGAAATCTTGTAATACTGAGAGAGTTGGGTGTTTCTTTTCTTGCTTTGTTTTTCTTCCCCATTTGTTTGTTTGTTTTGGTTTGTTAGAGAAGATTTTTGACTGTGATTTCTATTTCAATATTACATGTGAGATTATTTCTTATTGAGTCAATGTTGAGAGCTTGGTGCTTGTAAGAAATTGCTTCCCTAATCCTGTTTCTGAGCCTATGTGTGTAGATTTGCTTATCATCGGGTATGGAATCTATAGTGCTAGCCCTGCTTTTGTTTTCTAGGGTGGTGAGTTGTATCTTTGCTCTACTTAACTCTACCTGGCTCATTGATTTACTGATCTTTTCAAAGAACCAACTATTTCATTTATTGATTTCTTTTCTATTTGCAATTTCATTAACTATTGCATTTCTTAGGGCTTGCTGTAGTATCATTTGCTCTTAGTTTATTTCTTTTCCAAAATATTTTATTTATTTATTTGAGAGAGAGAGAGAGAGAGAGGAAGAGGCAGATGGAAAGAGTGAATGGGCATGCCAGGGCCTCTAGCCATTGCAAACAAACTCCAGGCACATGTACCCTCTTGTGCATCTGGTTTATGTGGGTCCTGGGAAATAGAACCGGAGTCCTTAGGCTTAGCAGGCAAATGCCTTAACCACTAGGCAATTTCCCCAGCCCCATTTATTTCTTAATTGGAAAGAAAGTTGTTAATTGGAAATTCTTCTTCATAGTATGCATTTAATATTGTCCATTTTCACCCAGGAACTAGTGTAGCTGTAGCCTGCCCTGCAAACTTGTGCCCTCAATTCAGGGAAACTGCAGGCTTTATTTCAGTCCCTTCTTCCTATTTGCATGGGCTGGAACTTTTCTTCCCCAGTTGGGATGATCATGAAACTCCTCTTGACTGTTGAGTGGTAATAAAATACAGCTTATTTTCCAGTAGTTGTTTGCTGAAATGTTTGCAAGGAAAGGTCAGTTGAGTCCACGATACCAGGGTTGCACCAGATTACCTCATGTGTAAAAATTTCACATTCTCTGAGCACGATAGCAGGTCATGGGTGGATGAAAACAGTGAGTCACCTTCCAGAACTTCAGTAAAACAGGAAGAGACATCATTGCCACTGCTGATGTTGTCATCATCATCATCACACCGTAACTGTTATTGTCACCATGTCACCATCAGTTATTTTTTTTTTTAATTTGAGAAAGATAGAGAGAGAAAGAAGCAGAGAGAGAGAGAATGGGCGTACTAGGGCCTCCAGCCCCTGCAAACAAACTCCAGACACGTGTGCCCCCTTGTGCACATATGTGACATTGTGCACTTGTATCACTGTGTTTCTGGTTTATGTGGGACCAGGATATTTGAACATGAGTCCTTAGGCTTTGCAAGCAAGCTCCTTAACCCCTAAGCCATCTCTCCAGCCTCCCGCCAGTTATTTTATGGAGGCTTTACCCTGACTCAAGAATAGGGGCTTTGTAGGCACTATACTATTGTATTTACTCCAAGTGGTAGATTCTCAGATGTCTTACTCTAGCAGAGGTACTCATGTGGGCTGTTACAGTGATTACAGTGCACAAGTGATTTAGCTATAGAAATCCTCACTGGTGTTGTTGCAACTATGCCATAACCTAATATTTCCTGTATTCAAAAATGTCTTCTTTCCCTCTCTCCCATACTGCAGACGAGCTACATGGTTGGTTATAGTTTGGGGTGTCCTCGGGCTCATGTGTGGACACCTGGTCTCCCATTGATAAGACAGGGTGGTAAGGCTGTGGAACTTTTAAGAACCACAAGTGGCAGTTCTTTGAAAGCTATACCTAACTCCAGTTCCAGTCCTGTCCTCGGCTTCCTGTTTGGCTCTCATGATGGGACCATCTGCCTTCCACTCCATTGCCTCAGCTGAGCAGTGCCATTCTTTCCCTGCCACAATGCACTGAAATCTACTGAAGTGCTGAGGGTAAATAAGTTGTTCGTGTCAGGTTGTGACACAGTGATGAACGAGGGAATACATACATGGTCTGATAAGTCTTTTTGTCTCCTTCCACTCCTGGTTGTGTTCATTTCTGTACATCGTTCCTTATACATCATCCCTTCTTTACATAGGCTTCTCCGAGAAGTTGAATCAGAACAGTCCTCAGATAACTGTAGAAGGTCAGAACTTGCTCAGTACATGCACCCCACACAAGGGATCCAGGAAGATTGGAGACTGCTGAGGGCAGGCAAGTAACCCACCAGTGACCATACCGGTCATTGTTTGCTGAAGCTACTCACGGCCCTGCTGTGCTGCCACTCTCTGGGCTTTGGAGAATAGGGAGATGGTGGACTCAGTGTGAGAAGAGACTCCACATAAAGAATTGGTGAAATAAGGCCTGGGACAGGTGGAAGAGAGTGAAGACAACTGTCCTTCTGCCACTTAGCCATTACAGTTGTGGGACTTGAGAAAGGAACAGCCTTCCCTTAGAAGAGAAGCTGTTTCTGGAGTTTAAGAATGGGCAGACATGGGCTGGAGAGACAACTCAGCAAAGTGCTTGTACGCACGAGGACTGAGTTCAATCCCCAGTACTCATGTAATATGTCAGGAATGGTGATCCATGCCTGTAATTCCAGCACTGGGTGATGGAGATTTGAGGATCCATGGGGCTGGCATGCCAGCCAGCATAGCCTACCTGGTGAGCTACAGATCAGTGAGAGACCCTGTCAGAAAAAGAGGTGGATGGCACTCCTGAGGATGGTACTTGAGGTTGTTCTCTGGCCCCTACACAGATACACACATGAACATGCACACACACGTATACATATGCACACACAAATAAAATGGGAGAGTATTTGGAAGGGAGGAAAAGGATATGGATACCCAGGTGACTTTTCCCCCAACTCTTAGAATAATCACAGCAGAATTATGGGCTTTGATATAGTACAAAATACATTTCTGAACTCTAGAAAGTTCCCAAGGATGAGAATTTGCTTTTACCCCATAGGTCTCTTTTGAGACTACCTACAAGGCCTGGGATCAGCCCAATTAGAGGAAGTTACCAAACGTGGCTCTGGAAAGATCTCTACCAAGTGTACAGGGGACTCATGAGGGCCCAGGAAGTGTGAAGTGCCAGAGAATGTGGGAAAATCCCTCTTTGCCAATTCCCAAAGACACTTAGAGAGAGTGCACATACTGGGGAAATTCCGGCCATTGGTGACTAGACATAACATCTGGGCAATTACTGACCTTACTTTCCATCACAATGTGCTGGTGCCCTGCAGACAGGCCTAAGATGTCGTGAGTATAAGTGATCTGCTACAGTTGTCATTTCTTACTGAGTTGCCTTAAGGCTGACATGAGCAAAATCCATCTTACTTAAAAAGAATTTCCAATACTTACTTTTGTGTTGCTTTCAGACAAATGATAAAAATAACTTATTTCATAAGAACAAATATGCATTATATATTGTTTTATTTTTATATGTTTTGGAATCTTCAGGCAGATAAAAATGTGACCCTTAGAATCTGTTTCTCACTCCTTTAGTAAAAGCTGCCTCTGTTCATTCATCAACCATGGAGGTGGATTAGGAAGAAAATACATTTGTCTTATTAAAGAAGTCTAAAGGTTTTATTTACATATCTAACTTCCTGGAAAACTTGATGTGGGTGGTTTTGTGTGTGTGTTTGTTGTTGTGAGTAAACAGGAAGCTCTTGAAATTATACACTGGCAGGATGTTAGTCCAAGCTTTCTTGTAGTTTCCTTTGGGGTAGGTTTTACTTCGTTAATTTTCTTTCCCCCTTCATTACTGAATCCTATATTAATTACCCAGCTTGTTTTTACTTTTTGAAAATTTTTCTGAAGTGGTACCCCACAGACATAATGCTATGACAATGGAATTTCAGTTTTTTTTTTTTTTTTGGTTGACTGCTTGCAAAGAGGTTTTATTTGGACAGGAATGCAGGGGATTGGCTTTTTTAACCTAGAGTAGCTTACTTTAAAAAGAAATGACTTGTGGGAAAATAGTTCCAAGTATCTTATTAATGATTGTCCCCTAGGACTTTTGTTTATTTCCCACTCCCATCCCTCAGATCTTTGGAAGTAAAAAGGAGTTGTAGTTCCCCATCTTGGTTATAGTGGTGGAAATGTTTGTTGGTATGTGACTTTGTTTAATAAAATTTGTGTGACTCCTTTTCTTCCCTCCCCCACCCCATCAGTGATCTCAGTTTGCTAAACATTGCATAATTTTAGAAAAATGTAGTCGATTATTTTTTTGGCCTTTCTAAAGTTCATGGTCATTGCTGTTTTTCACTTCAGTCCCTGAGATTATTTTATGAAATCAGTCCAACCCCAAAGTTGTTTGTTCTTGGCTTTAACTCTGGGTGGAGGTGTGCTGTGATTTTTATGAACTTTGATGTCTTTCTGTCTTCAGTAGATGAAGACCTGAGCATTTTCAGCAATGCTCTGTAACCAAGGAAAACCATGGAGTGAATAAAACACTTCAGTAGACTCTACAAGAGGCTCTTGGCTAGAACTTGAGGCATTCTTGGAAGGACAAACAGGAGCTCCAGTGGCTGACCCTGCAACAGACCTTAAATAAAGATCATTTAGTTTTAAGGATGACAATAAGTGACATGGAGATCACTAATCTTCTCTCCCACATGTGTAGCAGACAACTGTATTCACTCACGTCTTTCTGCTAGCCATCCTTGGCCAATGGCCTTTTTCTTCATAGGAGCTCAGATTCTGCAAAAACGGCAAGAGAGTTTGCTTGTGAAATGGAATCTCTACCACTGTCAACTGTAACATCTCCATGAATTCTTAGGGATGAGGAGAAGCTCAGAACAAGGCAGGAAAGTATGAGAGTGGAGGTGGGTATGCTCAGGGAGAAAATGATATGACATCCAACTAGAACTAAGTCACTTACTGTTATTGATTTGGGGTGAGGTTCTCAATACTCACTGGCTTGTTTCCTCACCCATGAAGTATGGGTGGCCACAGGGGCTACATTGTAGGCCTGGAGGGGTTCTGCAAGATGACCCCTGTGAAGTATTGGTGCCCACCAAATTCTGGTGATCACCATCATTATTAAGGGAAGTGACTTGGGACCGCAGAGCTGGTTAGGGTTAGACAAGGTCACTCAGCCCGAGCATTCTCCGTGAGGATGGTGGCCCTGTGCCATACAGGATGTTCAGCAGTGTCCCTGACCTCCCTGCCTAGGCGCTGCTGACACACCCTCCTGCCCCTCACAGTCATGACATGTCTATAGACATTGCCAATGTCCCCTGGGGACAAAATTGATACATTTTTTGAAAAATATTATTTTTACTTATTTAAGAGATGAGTGTCAAAAAGAGGCAGACCGAGTGGAAGGAAGAGAGTAGGCATACCAGGGCCTCCTGCCATTGCAGAGGAACTCCATATACATATGACACTTTGTACACCTGGTTTATGTGGGTACTGGAGAATTGAACCTGGGCCTTCAGGTTTTGCAAGCAAGTGCCTTTAACCACTGAGCAATATCTCCAGCCTAAAGAAAGTTTTAAAAATATTAACAAATTAGAGCAGTGCCTGAACCTATTGCTAAGAATGTTAATACAATGGTAAACAATTTTTAGGATTTTTTTTTGGGGGGGGAGGTTTCGAGGTAGGGTCTTGCTCTGGCTCAGTCTGACCTAGAATTTTCTATGTAGTATCTGGGTGGCCTCAAACTTATGGTGATCCTTCTACCACTGCCTCCCCAGTGCTGGGATTAAAGGTGTGAGCCAGCCTGCCCAGCTAGGACTTTTTTGCATGCATATGTGTACATGTGTGCTCATTCATATGCATGTGGGTGCACATGCAAGTATATGTGAGCAGAGGCCAGAGGTTGATGCTAGGTGTCTTTCTTAGTCACTCTCCCCCTTATTCTTTGACACAAGGTCCCTTGTTCAATCTAGATCTCACTCTTTGGGCTAGACTAGCGGGCCAGTCTAGCTCCAGAGATTCCCTGTTTCTACCTTCCAATCACTGAATTAATGGCATGTACCACCATGCCCAGAATTTTATATGGGTCTGGCATTCAGAACGCAGGGCCTCATGCTTGAATGGCAAACACCTTGCACACTGAACCATCTTCCCAGCTCTTTCTAGGACATTAAAAAAAAGTGTTCTTTTCCCCCCAGTTGCTTTGACTTCACTGCTACAGCTTTTTCTGTTTACCAACCTGTGGACAGTTCTGTCTAACAGATTAATAGCTCCAAGTTTTAATTATGCTCTTGTAATAGAATTAAAAATACTGTCAAAGAAAAAGCTCACAATATAATTTTCAGTGATAACAACTGCCTTCCAAATTGTATAATAATAAGACCACTGGCATAACTAATTTGGATGCTTACTATGTGTCAGGCACTGGACTGTGAACTTCTTGTTCCCTAGTCATTCTATTATCCCAATAATGCACCTGTATCACTTCCATCTTGCAGATGAGAGAGTTCCTTGCACTTGGTCCCACAGCTAGCAAGTGGCAGAAAACACTGCCTAACCTAGGTGTATTCTCTACAGTGTCCTCTATACACCCATACCAGAGATAAAGAGAGAGAGAGAGATCTGGACAGGTACTCTAGAGGTTTTGCCTTGATTATTTATAAAGACTTGATTTATGAGTGTTTGTTGGTTATTATTTATAATCATTGTTTTCCAAATGTGCTGCCTTGAGCATTCCTTATTTTTTTTAAAGTATGAAAAAAATAAAAGGTTTGGGAGATGGCTTAGTGGCTAAGGGTGCTTGCTTGCCTGCTGGCCCAGGTTGATTTTCCCAGAAAAAGCAGCTGATTGGGGGAAAGTTTTGATTTGGGTTTACAGTCTCTAGGAAAATTTCCATGTTGTCAGAGGAAAGCATGGCATGAGCAGAGAGGCTAGACCTCACCACTGCCACAGCAGGTGGCAGATAGCGGCAAGAGGGTGAGCAGAGTGCTGGCAAGGGGAAGCTTTAAACTCTTCAGTCCACTTCCAAGAAGATTCCTCCTGCAGCAAGGCTCCACTTCCAAACTGCCACCAGCTGGGGACCAAACATTCAGAGCCCATGAGTTCATGGGGACATCTAATTGAAACCACCACACCAGCATCCACGTAAAGCCAGATGAACAAAGTGACCCATGCATCTGAAGTTCATTTCATGCTATGACATGTATGTGTCTGTACTCACAAATTGGAACACACATACCATACACACACATGCACATACACATACACATACACACACACACACAATAAAAAGGTATGGAAAAACAAAGATACGATTCTGCAGTGATTTTGATAAAAAGAAGTGATTCATGGTGTTTATAAGTCTACATCCCAATATTGCTTGGGACTAATAGAAAAACAGCAGGAATTATATCTTTTCATGTTAGTTACCAGAATGGAAACACACAGCCCTTTCAAGTAACCCATTGACATGCCCCAGTGGGGGTGGTGTGCATTTGTAAGCGGTGTTTGCCTTATAAGGGTATTGTGGAAGTGATCCTATAGAATGTTTAAATAAACATAGTGTGTGTTATAGATCCCTAAGAATGTTGCCCTTCAAGATTTCCTACCTTGGGAAAGTGCGTGCTCATTTCAGTGATGTTACCAGGGAGGCACCTTCTTTTAATTTCAGTTTTGATTATTGCTCTAAGAACTGAACAAGACAACCAGGAATCAGTCTTTCAGATAAACACTGGGAATTACCCACCTGGTTACCCCTTCCCCACACAGACATGCTCTGAGTTTCTGTTTGGTTATTTTCAAAACTCAAACAGAGCCATATGGATAAAATTTACCATAAGAGGCAATGTCTTAACCAGTATTTTAATTTCCTTGTGGAAATTCCATAAAGGGAAGTCTCAATGTGGTTTGATGAATGGGATCATTGTTGGAGTAAGTGCAGAAATCTTCGAGGTGACTGCTTTCCAGTGTACCACTCTCATCTGGAAACATAAATTCAGGTGTGTATCTGTGTGTCTGTGTGTGTGCATGTGTGCGTGCATTCATGTGTGCACATGTGTGGTGTGTTGTCATTTGCATTCTTTTATAATTATACACTTTGTACTTCAGTTCTGAACATGATATTTGCTTGGCTTTATCCCTATGGCGTATGTTTCCAATTTGGAATGACTTTGAAAGGTCTCCTGTGTGTCTCCTCACATAATTAAAAGGTCTTGGCGATGCTGGGTGTCTAAAACAACACATGCAAATAGATCTGCAGAAAGAGGGCCACCAAAGGCCCAGGCCTCTCTTTGCCCATTCTTCAGGTTTGGCATTAGACCTGTCATATGTGTCCTGGTTCTGTGGAATCCCAGGGGCATGGAAATCCAGAAGGCGGTCCAGAGGCCTTCCTCCCTGGCTTCTGACTTCCACTTGTCTTGGAGGCCTCCTCAGGCCCTCAGAGAGCACAACCATGCTGCTGTCACTGGTGTGCTTATAAATAAAGCTTTCCTTTCCTTTCCTTTCCTTTCCTTTCCTTTCCTTTCCTTTCCTTTCCTTTCCTTTCCATTTCAAAGTAGGGTGCCATTATCATTTCACATGGAGGAAGGACAGACCAAAAGAGACAGGGTGATATCATCACTTGAGTATTCATTTGTCATTTGTTCGGGTAATGAGAAATTGGGAGTGAGCACAGTAGCTGGGTGAAGTGTATTTTTGTGGAGGGAAACAGTTCATACATGCATAAATAATTTTGGAAACAAGTGAGAATTTTAGACATTATATTTGAAAGGGGAGGAGGGAAAGTCAGAAAGGTTTCTCCATGGATACGACAGACAAGTGACGTGAGACCTATACCGTGACCAGACTCTAGTAATACAAGATGCTGGAGGAAGGAGAGACCTAGGGAGAGGCAAAAAGTGGAAGGCGTCAATGTCCCTACATAGCCTCAAATCCATAGAATAATTGTATCATTAATACATGAAATAGACATGTAATATTATTACCTTACATGAGGCAATCCTGAACACAGGTGAATTTTAGTGAGAAGAATTTGTAAGGACACAAGACAAGACAGAGCTCTTGTTCCATTTTCTTTTATTACACACCAGAAAAGCCAATTTAAGCATTGCTCCATAACCAAAGGGCTCCTGTAATTTTTAAAAACATATTATTCAGTACACAGCATGAAATGAAACTGTGAGAAAAAGCCAGGTTCTTCCTCTTTGAGCCTCTCCTTGCCCTAGAAAACTCTGGCTTTATTGGATGCCAGGGCTGAGTCCTGTTGAGAGCATGTCTGTGTTTGCTCTGCTCGCATTATTTCCTTCCCCCAGAAGGAGACCAAACTATTTACAGGGAAGATGGAAACAAACAAACAAAGGGTAATAGGCTTGTAAGCATTTGGAGGCACGTGACCACTGAGCCAGCACAGAGCTCCACCAGGCAGACAGCAGGCCAGCCTGCTTGATGCTCTCACAGCCCTGAGGCAGCGCCTTCCTTGGGGACGACAATATAAATGATACAGAGCATTATCATCACTTCCCCAGAATTCTAACTTCTGAGTTCTGACCCAGAAAACACACAATCCCTTCCCTTGAGCATAGGCTTCATGCTGCCCTGGCACCTGCTGGAGAGACCGAGGAAGATTTCATTGGCCTCTTCTGCTGTTCTGTGTCCTAAGACAAGCTTCCAGAAGAGGTTATTTTCGTTGCCTGGAGGAAGGGCTGGTTTTGTTGTGCCAGTTGGAGTCTTGTAGGTACGCCAGCATCATAATCTTCATGCCTCCATTTCTCTCTGGGCTCAGAGCTCTGCGATGGAAGGCCATAGCTTCAGTACTAATAAAATTCTCTCTCTCTCTCTTGCTTTCTCTTCTTCCTTTCCCTGTCTCTCCTATTTTCTTCCTTCCTTCCTCTCTCCCTTACACTCCCTCATAAAAATGTTTTTTTTTATATCATTTCATTTTCTAAGACTTTCTAGGACATATGTCCTTTTAGATATGTTGAGAACACAGATCATGGTCGCCTGAATTTTTTTTTCCATTGTTGGCAAATTAACCTTTGCACATCTTTGTGGTAAGTTCTGAATTACCTCCATGATTATCTGTTTGCTTGATTTGCTACCTTGGAAACTTAATTTGGTTTTTACTTCCAGCTTAGATGATAATGCTAACAAAAATACGTCTCTTTTGAGGACCTGCTCAATTTATATTGGTAACTACCATTTCTACTTTCTTGTTTTGCCAAAAGAAAAATGCGCCATTGAAAAATAACAGAGCTCACGAAGGAATTCCCAGAAATGAAGGCTCCTTGGAAGGCTCGCCACATCTCTTCACTGCTTCTCCCCCGTGATCTTAGCTGGGCTGGTCAACCGCAGCTTGCACTGACTGGTCGATGAAGGCTTGTGTGATATTCACACCAGTCTTGCTGATGGGAGAGGCCTGGAAGCTTGCCATCTTCTGCTCCTCACAGTGAAATTTAGATGCCAAGGGTAGCCCAAGTTCTGGAAATGAGCTACTTTTTTCTCAAATGGTCCTATCACTTTAGCCCTCCATCAGACATTTCCACGGTGGATCATTACAATAGTGATAACAAGCTGGGTGATGCATCTTACTCAAGAGCCTCAGAAAGAATGGACAAGTTAGTGACGGGGGAGACTGAGAGGAGCCCGCCCCTACCCACAGTCCCCACAGTCCAGTCACTTCCAGGGCCTCCTTCCCCTGAATAGCAAAGGCTCGGGACTCCCTAGGTGAATGGGGAACATTAGTTAGAGCATCTTGATGACGTTCTGGCCTAATTTAAATCACACGTGACCTTCCGAAAAGCAATATCGGAGGAGTCACCATGCTATTGGTTGCCACTTCCCATATTGTATTCTGGTTTTAGGCTGAGCACTCTGAGGCTGTGGATGCATCTGGAAATGGGTTGGTAGCACAGGCGGGTTCTGAGTCCTCCTCAAGACCCTGAGCAAGTTGCAAATGGCCTCCACTTAAGCTTCTCTGTTTGCAGAGAAAATGGCGTGGTTAATCAGTTACAGCTAGGAAGGAGGCTGAGTGTTGGTCTGCCTTGTGGAAGAAGTTACTAGATAAATTCCAGAGACAAGTACAGGAATGCTGATATCTGTCCCCCTGGGGTTATCTAGAGTAATAGTTCTTCCCTCATGGCAGTTCAGACCCTGCAGAAGATATCTGGCAAGGTCTGGACAGATTTTTAGTTGTCCCTCCTGGAAGACAGGTACCACATCTACAATGCCTAGCACTTGGTACTGCACAGGACAACTCACTTAAAACAAAAAAATGTCTCTGGCTCCACAAGGCAAGGATGCCTATGCTGAGATCTGTGGGAGCAGGCTCAGCTGCATGAGCATGGCCCCTGCATGGAAGAAGGCTTCACGTTGGTCCTACTCAGAACTATCTTGACACCAACACTATCATCTCATGGGGTTTTTTCTTGTTGTTTTGAGACTAGGTCTTTTGTAGCCTAGGCTGTCCTTGAAGTCACTGTGTAGCTAAGGCTGATCCTGAACTCCTAACCATTCTGCCTCTCACCTTCCAAGTGCTAGAATTACAGTCATGTACCGTCATGCCCAGCTCCATCTCATTCTTGCATGAAGAACTAGAGAATGTCTCTCTATGCCTGGCTTATGTCACTGAACATGAAGCCTTTTAGGTTCATCCATGTCACAAACAGCAGGATTCCTTCCTCTTTGAAGGCCTAATAATATCCCACTGTGTGTGAGTGTTTGTGTGTGTTGCTGTGTTTCTTGGTTAGTATAAATAGTGCTTCAGTCAACATGGGATCACCAGTGTACCATGCCAGGTTCAGTGTCTAAGAATAGACCCCATGGTGGGATTACTAATTCATATGGTAGAGTTTATTGTCTGAGATCCTCCGTGTATAATTTCACTCACATGTGGAATCTAAGCGAGTTAACCTTATCAAACTAGAGAGTACAATGATGGATAACCACCTAAGGCTGGGGTGGGAGGAGGGATGGGGAGACAGGAGATGACTAACAGGTATTAAGAGTGAGATAGGGGCTATAGAAATAGCTCAGCCATTAAAGGTGCTTGCTTGCAAAAGCCTGACAGCCCAGGTTTGATTCCCCAGTACCCGTACAAAGCCAGATACACAAAGTGGTGCATATGTCTGGAGTTCTTTTGCAGAGGAAGGAAGCAACCCACAGTCTCTCTCCCTCCCTCCCTTTCTCCCTCTCTCTCTCTCTCTCTCTCTCTCTCTCATAATAATAATTTTTTAAAATAAATTTTTGTTTATTTTTATTTATTTATTTGAGAGTGACAGAGAGAGAGAGAGAGAGAGAATGGGCATGCCAGGGCCTCTAGCCACTGAGAACGAACTCCAGATGTATGTGCCCCTTTGTGCATCTGGCTTACATGGGTCTTGGGGAATCGAGCCTCGAACTGAGGTCCTTAGGCTTCATAGCAAGCACTTAACCGCTAAGCCATTCTTCAAAAAAAAAACATTGAAATAAGATGAAGACGTATTCTCATCTCCTATTGTATAGTCAATAATAATGTATTTTGCAAAATGGCTAAAATACTTGAATGTTCTTAACAAAAAGGATAAGGAATATTCGAGGTGATGGATATGCTAATTACTCACTCCACAATGTGTCCATGTGGTAGAACATCACATTACCCCTCATAAACATATGCCATGATTAGTGAAAAAGAAGACATCAGGGGCTGGGGAGATGGCTCAGCTGGTAAAGGACTGCCTTTACCTGAGTGTGATCCTTGGAATCCATGTAAGAATGCCATGCATGGTGGCGCATGCTTGCAATCCTAAATGCTGGGGAAGTAGAGACAGGTGGATCCCCAGGGTTCATTGGCCAGCCAGACTCGCCTACTTGGCCAGTTTCCAGACAATGAGAAACCCTGTCTCCAAAAAGGTGGACAGTGCCCAAGAGGACCAACAGTCATGGTGGTCCTGTTGATTCCCCACCCACACGCATGTATATGCAACTTTCCACACATATGCACCTGCACAAACACACACATACATGTGGGTTTAAAAAATATTTTATAAACACTTTAACAAACTGCCCCCCCCCACCCCAGATTGGCAGATGAGAGGCCATTTTGAGGCAACTGGGTAGGCAACTCAGTGGAATGACTGTGAAGGTACCGGGTAATCCAGACACACAGGATTCCTCCCTACCTGAGCTCCTGAGCCTAGAATTCCTTCCAGGGAAATTTGGAGAAGTACTTTCTGGGAGTCAGGTTTACTGGGTTCTTGCTACTTCTAGGAGCACTGAGAGTTGCAGAACATATTCTCTGTGTTCTATTCCACCAGCTGAAAGAAGGATGCAGTCTCCAAGGCTTGGGCAGGTTAAGAAATCTACTCAACATGCCTTCAGACAAACAGTGTTGGGTTTTCAATGGTATGTTAAGGACTTGAGGTTCAGATAGTAGCCCCACACCCTTTCTGACTCTGAGGCCTTGCAACTCACCCCTTGATGATTATTTCTACCTGTGGATATGGATGAAGTTAAATTTCATAATGTGTATGGAACTTTTACAATGCTGTGATATCCTGATTTCTGCCTTTATGTCTTGCCATTTTTACTTTTATTATTTATTTATTTTTGGTTTTTTGAGGTAATGTCTTGCTTTAGCCAGGCTGACATAGAATTCACTATGTAATCTCAGGCTGGCCTTGAACTCAAAGATCCTCCTACCTCTGCCTCCCAACTGCTGGGCTTAAAGGTGTGCACCACCACGCCCTGCTTTATTTTTTATATTTTATTTATTTATTTGCAAGGAGAGAGAGAGAGAGAGAGAGAGAGAGAGAGAGAGAGAAAGAATGAATATGGCAGCTCCAGAGCCTCTTGGCATTGCAAATGAACTCGAGATGCATGTGCCAGCTTTACTTAGGTGCACAGAAATCAAACCTGGGCCAGCAGTCTTTGTAAAGAAGTGCCTTTAACTACTGAGCCACCTCCCCAGTCCCCAGTACAAGTATTGCTCTTTTTAAAGCTTTCCTTTTAAAATGGTTATAGTCTTTGGGTAAGAATTTTGGCGTACATCATACCCAGGTGATGAGTTTCTAAAAATATCTTTGTGGCTATTTCCTAACAGTCTGATTTAGAATTGACACAGGCCCTCTGTCCAAGTGATTAGGTTGCACATGATATGAAGTTTATGCTGGAGAATTCTACTTTAGCCCCATTGTGGGAATTATTCATTGGTTTAACCTATTGGATCTTTTAAAAAATTGCTTTTTTTTTTTTTTTTTTTTTACTGTGTGTTTTGGTGTGTGTGTGTGTTGTGCCTGTGTGTGCACAGATTAGTGTGCTCTGTGGACATGAGTGCAGAAGCAAGGAGGATGTTGGGCGTCCTCCTCTGTAGCTTCTCTGCTTTATTTCCCTGAGACATAGTCTCTCACTGAGCCTGGAGCTCACTGATTTTCAGTTAGTCTGGCTGAGCAGAGAACCAGGGGTCCTTTTGCTTCTGTCTAGCCCTGCCAGTGCTGGGATTACAGTTGCACATCAACATGCCTTGCTTTAATAAAGGTGCTGGGCATCGAAGTTGGGTCTTCATGCTTGTGCAGCAAACACTTTACCCACCAAATTATCTCCCTAGCCCTTGTTGGATGGTTCAAGGAAAGAATGCTGGTTGTTATGGTTACACAGTGCTGTGGATGGGGTGAATCCAGGTCCTACGGTCCCTCACGCTATCTGTCATCCCCAGACTCAATGAACTTAGAAGCTCCCCAGCTTTGCTGCATAGGGCAATCACCTGGGAGGCTTTTATTTACTTATTTATTTATTTATATGCTTCAAACTCCCAATGCCTATGGCTGGTAGAAAGATCTTCAGATGCTTGTGAGGGTCTCAACAAATGTACATACCACTGTCCCAAGAGTCACTGAATCCATATTGTTCCAACGTGCTGTGCTGAAATCAGACTTGTCCAGTGAGACCCTTGATAGGGGCTCTACATTCTGCTATCTTTATAGATGCGGCTGCTCATTCTTCCATAGATGTTCCTTTGAAGACCTTCCTCTTATGACCATGTGTATGCATGTTATACATTTCAGCAAGCTAGACTGAGAGTTCTGGAAAGTGGCTCTGGACTAATTTGAGCAGAGAATGTAGGCAAGGATGAATGGAGAAGAGAGAAGACAAAGACTACCCCAATTCTTCCTGGGCTTGCTTTCTTTATGGTAGACCAGGGGGACAGTGATAATGTCACTAGACTACAGGAGTGGAACTGGTGCTGGAATAACATATACCAGGAAGCCTTTGGAGCTCACTTGTCTAGGGTAGGACAAAGAATCCTCTTAGTAACAGCACCTTCTCAATAATGGTATCTTCTAAGAAATGTGTGCTTTAGCTCTCTGGTATTTTGAAAATGTGTGTCTTTAATGACATGATTCAAGTCGTAGTATCATCCTAGCACTTGGGGGAGCAGGATCATGAGTTTGAGGCCAGCTTGGGCTATGTAGCAAGCCTGTCTTAAAACAACAACAAAAACAAAAACAAATATAGACCAGCCTTCCTCACCAGGATGCTTGGGATGACTTATTCATTCATTCATAAAAAGGAACTTAAGAATAAGTGAATATACTCCCTGTTTCCCTTCATTTGTTTTGTTTTCACAGGACCTGTTTAAGAAACAAATCCTGTCATCCTAACCTAACATGGTGACTTGATTTTCCCCAAAATAAAGAGTTACAGACAGGTAGTGCAGGGTCTTGGGGCACTCTGGTCTCTGATTGGCTCATCTAGAATTTTAAAACTGAGGGCTGGAGAGATGACCTAGTGGTTAAGGTGCTTACCTGGAAAGCATGAGGACCCATGTCTTACTCTCCAGATCCCATGTAAGCCAGTTGCACAAGGTGATGCAAATGTGCAGTGTTGCACATGTGCACAAGGTGGAGCATGTGTCTGGAGTTTGATTACAGTGGCTGGAGGCCTTGTAGTACTAATTACCTCTCTCTCTCTCTCTCTGTTTCACTCTCATTCTCCCTCCTTCTCATAGAAAAAAGGGGCCAGTCTATTGGGCTAACCTAAAAAAAATATAAGAATTTTAAAACTGAGGAATAGTTCTGAGGAGATAGTTCAGTGGGAAAAGTGTCTGGCAAGTAGTGTGAGGTACTGAGTTCGAATCCACAGCACATAACAAACAAACAAACAAACAGCAACAAAGACAAACAGATGTGGCAGCACACCTCTGTAACCACAACACTCTTTAAGACAAGACAGGAGGTGGAAGCAGGGGAATACCTAGAGGCACCATGGCCAGCTAGCCTGGGGTAAGCAGTGGTGAATGACCAGAGACCCTGCCTCAAACAAGGTGGAAAGTGAAGACCAGCATTATGGGTTGTCCTCCAGTCTCCACAAGTTGTATCACACACACACACACACACACACACACACACACACATATAAAAATTAAAAATTAAGGGGCTGGGAAGCTTGCTTAGTGGTTAAGGTGCTCACCTGTGAAGGCTGAGGACCCAGGTTCAATTCCCCAGTACCCATATAAGCCAGATACACAAGGTGGCACATGTGTCTGAAGTATATTTGCAGTGGCTAAAGGCCCTGGGGTGCCCATTCTCTGCCCCCCCACCTCTTTCTCTCTCTCCCTCTCTTAAATAAATAAATAAATAAATAATATTTTAGGTTTATATAGCTAAGGAATATTTGCACTAAAATCTGGATTACTTTTGTATCTTGAAAACTTCAAAGGCTCTTCCTATCCTCCTTGCTTCCGTGGTGACAGTAGTCGCTGCCTGTCGTGGGACTTGTGTGCTCAAGTTCATCACAGTCCCTGCTCCTCTGAGCGGGTTACAGGCAGCTACCTCAGGATCATCATGCCTGACTGGGCATTTCAATCCCGGCCAACTGTGTCAGCTGTTGAAACTTGCTGAAACATAGATTGCTCCTCGAATCTTCTGTCGGAAAGAGTTGCTCCCTGTCTGTACATACGAAATCCTCTTACTGTCTATTTTCCTAGGCTGTTTCAACTTTGGGATGGGAGAACTACCCCCCCCCCTCCTGCCACTGTGCCCTTTTAAAGTCCCCTCCTTCCCCTGCCCCTGCCCCTGCCCCTGGGGAGTGCCATCAGCTGCTCCAGGCATTCTTACCTCATCCTAGGAACTAGCTAGTTCTCCAAGAAGCTCAGGTTTTGTCCTTGGAGAAAGGTATGTAGAAACCAAGATTTGGGTGTTGGGTGTGCGCATTGCTATTGGGGTGTCATTATTTCTGGGCAGAGCTATGAAGAGTTTGTCTTTGAACTCATGCATACATACAAATCTGATTTCTGTAACTCTTTCGTTATGACTATGTATTTCGTGAACACTATCCTTCCCTTCCTTTCTAGTCCAACAAAATTCAGCCTTTGACAAATCAGATCTTCAGTGTTTGTACGGATTTTTCATTTTAGCAATAGCTTAAGAATAACCTAGGGTGAAATAAGGAAGCTTTTCTTGATAGCTATTTCGTGGATATTATTATTAAAGAAACAATCCTAGTCTTATGAGATGTTCTCATCAATAAAAATGTTGGCATATGTCCCTCCTAAAGCCTTCTTACAATTTGGAACATATGGTCTCCCGGTTGCTGAAGGTGGGCAGACCCGCCTGTTTCCCCTCCAGCCTCCCCACAATGCCTATTGTAATGTGGAACTGGCGCTTGTATATCTGAAATATAAGCCAAGACATTTCTCTGAGATTACAATCAGAACTTTGCTTTACATGTGAAATCTTATTTTCAATTCAGGTACACAATTACTCACCCTGACTTAATTACACTGCCTTAGGATAGTATTAAAACAATGGTTTTAATTATTTTTGTGTGGCTTTTTTTTGGTGGGGGGGCTGTTACAACAGTAACCTGTTGTTTTGTTAGGGGATGAACTGACTGTTTTTGAGAACTTCATGGATATAACCATGAACCACAAGGGCACCCATGGTACCTTCTTATTCAGAAAACAACCATACGTGGTCAGGGCCTCCTTCCTCTTTTTATGCTTAATGCAAACCTAGTGAGCTTACATATATTTCTTTCAGCTGTTTAGAAAAGTGGGGAGAATGCAAGAGGATGGCTCCTGGGCTGCTGGAGGTGTGGCCCCTTGGTGGTTTGGAAAACATTCCTAGTTTTAAACAGCAACACCTATAATTATGGAGGCGTCATCCCTTCCATAAAAAAGAAAACAAAACCAAGAAAGCAAAGCCCTTCTACTAACAAGCTGTAGTCATAGCATGTGTTCACCCTTTCCAAAACCTGTCTGGCATTTGTTTCTGGCCTGGTAGGCAGTATCTTCCATCTTTCTCTTGAGCTCTCATAAAACAATACTGAAGTAAACAATCGGAAGGCAATTAGCAGTCTCTTTGGGGGTAACAGGCGAGAGAAGCCACCCTGTTATTAATGTCAAAGGAATTAATCATGGTTTACATAGGTGATTTAGTAGCTTAACTTTGCAAGTGGTTGAAAACAAGGAACCAACAAAGTTTACAAAAGATGCCAGTCTGGAGAATCGGGCATGGCACACAGTTTACGGGGCTACCTGTCAGACAGTATGAGGCCATAAAGATGACAGATGTGGGGTGCTGTTTGTAGAAGGGGCTGCCTGTACTCTGCTTTCTCTGCTGTTTTTCAGCTGGGTACTTTGGTTAAAAAGATTCATTAGGCCTGAGGTGGCTCCTAGGATACAATGGTTTTGTTTTGGACAGGGTTTTGCTACGTAGTCCAAGCTAGCCTCAAACTCAGAATCCTCCTGCCTCGGCCTCGGCCTCTCCCTCTTGAGTGCTGGGATTTAGGCAGGAGCTGCCATACCCTGTACTGTGAGTTCCCTTAAGGTATGCATGGGAGGTTGTCTAGTTCCTCTAGTCCCTGCCAGAACCTGTAGCTTCTTGTAGGTTGAGTCGTGCCTAGTCCTCTCACACGTCTTCAAGTTAGCAGCCATTACACTGTGAGGGGTCAGAGCTTAGGGGACTAGAGAAGCTTCCTAGAGGGAAAATGTTTGATCAAGTAGTTTATTGTGTATTGCACTTCATAGGGATGACAATCAATCCACCTGGGCCCCTAGGGCAAAGGTTATGGGCAGCCTCTTTTCACAAAGACCAACTTAGAACAACATTTAAAAAAATTGCAGGTTCTAGTTATTCATGTTTACAGAATTGTGTCCTTAAAACAAACAGACAGGGCTGGAGAGATGGCTTAGCTATTGAGGTGCTTGCCTTAGAACCCAGCCTAAGGGCCCAGGTTCTATTCCCCAGGACCCATGTAAGCCAGATGCACAATGTGGCACATGTGTCTGGAGTTTGTTTGCAGTGGCTGGAGGTCCTGGTGCATGCATCCTATTTCTCTCTCTGCTTCTTCCTCTCTCTCTCTCTCTCTTTCTCTCTCTCAAATAAAATAAAATAAAATAAAATAAAATAAAATAAAATAAAATAAAAATAAAGGCATGTTCCACCATACAAAGATAGTTTAAAAACCAAACAGAGACAAACAAAAGGAAATGGCAGTTTTGGGCCTCAGCCTCTGGCTAGAACATCTGAGGAAACACAATTGCCTCCATACTCAAAGGTGAGCTTCGTAAGTTAGAGCTGGGGAAGCCATGTATGACACTGTTGGTCATATTCCTCTGTTCTCTTTTCCAAGCCTACATTTACCAAATGTGGTTGTGTCTCAGTGTCTGTTGATGCTAAACTGTAAAACAAGAGGGCCCCTGCTGACGGCATACACCAGGACACCGAGCATGGGCTCCTCATGACACTTTCTGTATTTTCATTAGCTAGTGTGGTGGTTTGAATAGAATAGATGGCTCCCAATATATTCAGTTGTTTGTTTGTAGTTTGCATCTGCAGCCACCTGGCTGGAGGCAGTGTCACTGTGTGGATCTTAAGGTGTGGTGGTGGGTTTCAGGTTTCAATCTAAAGATATGCAAAGTGTGCCTAGCTGGAGTTCCTGAAGTGGCTTTTGGCTTTTAGGCTTGTGCTCCTCTCTCTCTGCTTGGTCCTGCGAAAGCAGGCCAGCTTCTTCTGCCATTTATGGAACTTCCCCTGAATCTGTAAGCTTCAATAAATCCCTTCCTCCATAACTGTGCTTGGTCTGGAAGTTCATCTCAGTGAACCTGAAGCTGTCTACTACAGCTAGTGTCATTTTCTTGGAAGAAAACTCTAGAGGTTTAGTTTTACTTATGGTCCCCTTTGCCCTCCACTCCACTCCTCTCCTCTCTTCAACCCCATTTCGATGTCTGCCACATCCGAGAGAGGTGAGAACGACAAGGGGGTTGAACTGGATCTTGACCCACTGCGGCCTTAATTTCTCCACCATCTGAAATGGGATGCTGAGAGTATTTTTCGAGTGCTTGACAAACCTCCTCATGTCTGAGGACTGCTCAGTTTTGTGAGGTGGAAAGTGCCAGATGGAAATACACCAAGTCAGGCCACCTGGATGCCAGTCTTGGTCTAACCACTGACTGTTTGGTCTTGGAGAATGACTTCAATCCCCTGGCCTCATCTCGCCTCCTGCAGTTGATGTCCCAGTGCTTCTTCCAGGGCAGAGGTGCTGGCCCTGGGCTGGTCTTACTAACATTGTCTCACAATATTAACAGAATTTGTCTCCTTCCAATCCTTCAAATTGTAAAAAAAATAAAGGTGGGAGAGGGGAGATAATTTTTTTTTCTCATAAAGGCTCATGTGTTTAGAGATACTCAACATACTCCTTAGTCTTTTAAATTCATTTTCTCTTTTAAAATTTACTTAAAATTTTTCCTTTGAGGCTTTCACAGAGAGAAATCACTGACTTTATTTCCACTGTGCATGCTTTTCTTTTTTTTTAAATATATTTTATTTATTTATTTGGGAGACAGAAAGCGGCAGAGAGAGAGAGAGAGAGAGAGAGAGAGAGAGAGAGAGAATGGGAGCGCCAGGGCATCCAGACACTGCAAACGAACTCCAGATGCATGCGCCCCCTTGTGCGTCTGGATTATGTGGGTCCTGGAGAATCGAACTGGGAACCTTTGGCTTTGCAGGCAAAGGCCTTAACCGCTAAGCCATCTCTCCAGCCCCGCATGTTTTTCTTTTTCATATGTGTGCGTGTGTATATGTGTGTTCATATGTGTACACACGTGTGCAGGTGCACGTGTGTGTGTGCGCGCGTGCGTGTGGAGGTCAAATGTTGTTATCGGGTGTCTTCCTCCATCACTCTCCACCTTATTTTTGAGACAGGGACTCTTTCTGAGTCCAGAGTTCACCCATTTGGCTAGATGAGCTAGACAGCAGGCTAGTCTAGGGTTCTTTTTTATCTTCGCCTCCCCCGCTCTGGCACTATAGACATGTGCCACTGTAACTAGCTTTCTGCGCGGATGCTGGGGCTCTGATCTCAGGTCCTGAAGCTCAGGACAACAGTAGCCGTATCCTACCCCCCACTGTGCTAGTTTTTAATTTATGCAGAATGATACTGATGTCCCACTTAATGCAGTGACAGAAAAATAAGTAAAAATTAGTTTCATTTAAATGAAAATATTTAGAACAATTACTATAATAACAGCACTTCAAAGACACACAGTATGTTAATTACTCAGAATTATATATCCAGATATGGAAAAACCCGGCAAGCAGTAACTGGGGATTTCAGCAACACTGAATCATGTGATTTGTTTCTGTTCAACTGTAAACCTACCAGAATATTCAACCATCTCATGATAAAATGTCCACTCCAGTGCCCCTTTCCAAAATGTGCATGTCCTCACTGATATTTATTTGAAGAAGGAAGTTCATATTTGATGTAGAGTTATGGGTAGGTGGCAGGCCCCTAACACATCCTGATTCCTTCGGGAAAACACTGGCTTCAGTTAACTATAATTAGCTAATTGTGCATTTCCATTTTTTCTGTTAATATATAAGGAAATGGGGACAAGCACCTTTGCCTTGCTGTAATTAAAAATAAAATTATGTCAGGAATGCGTTCTAACTAAGGATTTCTATTTGTTTTATCACCAAAAGGTGGCGTCCTACCCACGTGCCCTTTATTTAAAAACCCTCCTTGCTTTAATTTAACAAAAAGGAAACTTCCAGTTGATTACTGATAAAGAAATTAAAAATCTGGTCCTTACGAATGTATCGTGACAGTGTTGAAAAGGAACAATATGTTAAGCT
This sequence comes from Dipus sagitta, assembly GCA_036346955.1. Lineage (NCBI taxonomy): Eukaryota > Metazoa > Chordata > Mammalia > Rodentia > Dipodidae > Dipus > Dipus sagitta. Next base: position 36,910,396 of record CM070787.1, on the reverse strand, counting down.
GTGGCTAAGCTTCCTCTAATATAAACCAAATGCATGTGAAGTTCTCTAATAAGGCAGTACATTATATGGTATCATATACAAAACTGATGGCCATATATCACAGGATTTACAACCAGGATTTCCTTTTGTCTGCAAAACTTGTTGCCAACCTGACTTTAGTCTCCACTTGCAAGCAAAGGTACCATTTAAGCCAGTGAAAATTCAGACCAAGATCTACAACAATCTAAGGTTTCTTTTTTTAGTATCACGAGAATAAATAATTTTAAGGAAAAAAACCCCCACATGGCTTAGTCTGATAAAGCAAGAGGTATGAATTGTTCTTTATAGATGCATCTATGTGCCCCATTTTAATAGATTGCTGTTCCTCTGAGTGACTCTTCTACAACCAGCTATATACTACAAATAAGTTATAGTTAGCAGACATATTATAAAATTTAAAAACAATGGTTTTCCTGAAAGACTGGCTACTATGTAGATTTCTATTGAATTCCACGTGAATATTCCGAATATGGAATTTTAAGTAATGCCAGAAGGTTCTTGAGAATATCAACTGGCCTGAACATAAAAATTTTAGCTCAGTGTTTAGGTCACAGTAAGCACTTGATAAATTGTAAATGCTGTTACTGATAGGAGACAGAGTATCTCAAAGGCAGGAACTTTATTTATTTGTCTTTTAATGTGCCCACTGTATGGCCTGGAACACAGCAGAAAAAGCATTAATGTCTTGACAAAGAAAACATGAACCTATGACACTCACTAAAACAGATTTTATGTATGTAGCTGGTAGGACAAAAAAAAAAAAAAAGCTGGGTGGGGGAGCTCGATGGTTTTGTCTGGGTAGCATGGAGCCGTATACAGCTTCATTCCACATGAATGCTACCAGGCTGGAATTATCTTAGCACAATTTCCCTTTCTCTGGCTTTATCTACAGCACCAGTGAATGCTTTTGTTATTTTTTTACTTTCCCAAATAAATATAATTTTAATGTTTTTGTCCTCTTCCCAAACATATAATTTTAATGTGGTGGTTAATACTATCATTGCGTTTGAGATTGCAATTTTGTGTCTAATAATACTTATGAAAAGAATTGATAACAACCTTCCGGAAATCATCTACAACTGTGTCAAGAAAGACCAAAGGGTAGTTTCTCCTACCCCCAAAGACTGTAGGAACCTAGAATTCCTTTTAGGGTATTTTCATAAAGAATTGACCTGGCACATACCATCCAGTCAGAATCTGGAAATGATGTCTTGGGAGTTTGGCAGTCTCCGGAGTGATGGGTCTGAAAAGAATTATTTCTTTTAACAAGCCATGGAGGTCCTATACCTTTCTGAGTTGCACCTTTGTGTGTGTGTGTGTGTGTGTGTGTGTGTGTATGTGTGTCGGGGGAGGGGGTACTGGCTTCCTTCTCTATAAATGTTGATAACAGTGAAAGATTTACCGGTGCTTTTTATTTTATATGTGCATATCTCTTTTTTGAAAACATTTCATTTCAGCTCATTATTTATTCATTCAAATTTCTAAATTTAACCAAACTTCAGAAACAGCAAAAAGAAAAATAAAGCTCACCTTCTAAAAGAATTGAACACCCCCCCCCTTTTTTTTTTTTTTTTGCAAGTGACTTGTCTTTGGGAACAGGTAATTTATGTTAAACAACAGATTGACATGCTAGCCCCGGGTGTTTTCCTAACAGGAACTATGGCAAGAACAGTTTCCCATGCAGCCACTTTTCCCAAGTGGACCATGCCACACACGCATTCCTGCAGTGGCTGACGAGGCAGAGGGGATAAGTTCGCTCCACACATCACATGGGATTCTGTGGTGCAGTGGGGGTAAACCCCCTCGCTGGAGGGGTTTCTGTTTCCTTGCAAACAGGGGTTTGTCCTTCGGCTGAACTTTCACCTCCCGAACTCGCCTTCTTTCATTGGACAAAGTGCAGAAAGGAAGGGGAGAGGCCAAGGGAGGACGGGAGAGAAGGAGCGAGGGGCTGAAAACACCATCCCAGCCTCCCAGGGCTTCAGCTGTCATTGATGGCAAAACACTTTCACTTTTAACTGGAGGAAACTCACACCCTCGTCTATCCTCTCCCCTTCCTTCTGGATTTTAGCTCTGAAACGAAGCAAGTAGACATCGCATTCCCGTCTTAGTCCGCAGTTAACACTCTCCTAGATTAATTTTTCCGGTGTCTGAATGGGTCCCCTTGTCCCCATCTTCCTAGGGAGCCTGTCCACTCTCATGCCCCTTATTTTCCAGTTCTTTCCAGCCACATTCTTCTCTTGCCCAGGAAATGTTGTGCCGTTCGCGTTCTCTCTCTCTGGGCTTGGGGTTCTTACTCCCCTCTCCTCTTCTGTACCGAGCATGAACCCCCTTCTTTCAACCTCCCTTCCCCAAACCCCCACTTGGCAATTACAATTTTTTTTTTTTTTTTTGCTGCGAGCCCTGTTGTTTACCCAGCAGGTGGATGTGACGTCAGGGACGCACAACAGCAAAAAATAACAACATCTCCCTCCGCGACGTGTTGGCCTCTCTCGCGCGCCTTATTTATTTATTTGTTCCGGGATGCGTGGGGGAGGGGTCGGGCGCCGGAGCCCCAGAGGCCCGGTCCAGGGGTGCGGCCTGCGCTGTGGAGGGGCGCCGGGGGAGCTGGGGTGGTCCTCGGGGAAACGCGCCTGGAGGAGATCGGCCCCGACTGGAGGCCGAGGCGGGCTTAGGGACGCCCCGGCCCGGCTCTGTCCGCGCCTCTGCCGCCGCCACCGGCGCTGGCGGGGCTCCGGGAAGCTAGTCCCGAGCGGAGGAATCTATTGTTATTTATTGTGTGGCAGTTGCATGCTGTACTCGCGGCGGCCCGGCCCTCGCCCGGGAGTGCGTGTGTGTGCGCGCGTGTGTGTGCGCGAGTGTGTGTGTGCGCGGTGAGTGTGTGTGTGTGCGCGGGGGGCGCGCGCGGGCGGGAGTGGGCGCGCGCGGGGAAAGGCCCGAAAACACCTTAGTTTGCACCGAGAGACCATTTGCAGCGGGTGAGTTTGTATTTTTCCATTTCTGCTCCACTTTTTTTCCCCCCCAAGCCGCCTCCTGCCTTGTTTCCGCCACTTTAAACAACAACAACAACCAGCACAAAAAAAGAAAAAAAAAAAAAAAAGAAAGAAAAAAAAAAAGAAAAAAAAACTACTTTCCACGTGCATCTCCCCCAGCCCTTTCCCTCTCTTCCTTTCTCCCCCAGGCCTGGGCCCGGGCCCCAGGCTCTAGAGTGGGTGGGGGCTGCGAGCCGGCGCGAGGGTGGAGGGAGCTCGGGATGTACCCGCACCCTTGGGTCTATTTGCATAAGTCAATTGGGGGGGTGGTGAGGTGGCGGCTGTGAGGAGATCGCCTCCCACCTCGGCCCCTTCACGCCTTTGCGCTCTCTCCAGACGCTCCGGGTAGAGAAATCAATAAACCCTGGCCGCCTGTCGCAACTTTCAGTACCCGGCGTCAGCGTCCCGTGGCTGCCCGGGTGCGGGCCGCGGCCGGAGGGGGCGTACGGCAATGTCTTCTGAGCTCAAAGTTTGGACTTGGAACAAACTTTTACCCCTCCTACTCCAAGGGTGTGTGACCCCTCAGTGCCCCAGGGCTGCCCCATGAGCCCCGGCGAACTGGCCAGGGACGCCTGCGCCATGGGCCCGGTGCTTAGGGACATCCTCGAGCCACGCGTGCCTTGGTCCGAACGCAGCAGTGGGGACGCTCTCTGGCTACCCTCCTCGCAGCCTGGGAAACTCAAGACACAACCCGCGCACCCTCTGCCAGACACGCGCCCCCACTCACGTTCGCCACCCGCTTGCCAGAGACGCGCCTGCGACCGCCGTGGAGAGATCGCGGGTGGGCACGGGGACAGGGTGCGCTGCTAGGAAGCTCCGCTCCCGGGTCCTCCACCCCTCGCCACACACACTTTCTGATTTACCGCCTCCCCCCCGCCCCACCACCCAAGCTTAGGGAACAGGGGATTTCCAACGCTCTGATCTGTCCTGCCACATGCGCGTGTCGCCGCGTCCCCTCTGCCTCTGTCCTGGCCATCGATGGCTCTCGGTCTCTCGCCTGCGCTCAGCCTTCCCCCGGGGCTCTTGATGGTCCGTTCCTGCCCCGCAAAGTCGTCCTCCCTTAGCCGAAGAGACCGGGCGGTGTGCACTTCGGGTGGGGATGGTGGTGGCGGCGATGGCAGTGGCGTCCTCCGGGAGCCCAGGAGTTTGCCAGCTGCCCCGGGGTCGCGGTCATTTGCTGCCTCCGCCTCCCCTCGCCCACGCCTCCCGTCCCCCTCCTCCTCCTCAGACGCTGCTGCGCTCGGAAACTTTGATTCTCTCTCTCTCTCTCTCTCTCTCTCTCTCTCTCTTTTTTTTTGGCCCAAACCAAGCCCCCCTCCCCACCTGTTGTGAGCTCCGCCTTGGTCCCTGGAGACTGGTGGTGACACACATACACACACGCACACACACGGGCGCCAGGGAGCTCCGCGCCCAGGAACAAAGTCGCATGCCCCCTCCCAAGTGTTTGCTTGGAAATCGCTGCCTGCGCCCCCCCCTCATTCCCGCGCAGCTCCCGCCTCCTGGGAGAGTGGGGACCAAATAAACAGTTGTAACTCCAAACCTTGCGCTCGCCACCGGAGCCCTCTCCCACCCTCTTCCCCCGGGTCCGGCCCCTCCTTTTTTGTTGTTGTAACTTTGTAAGATCCCGAAAGGTGCTGCAGAGACTTTGGCTCGGGTCGATTTCCCGGGATCCTGGCCGGGATCCCCTCTCTCCCTCCCGGCGCATCCTCGCTCCTCCCGGCGCATCCCGGGTCCTCGCAGTCCCGCTGCCCTCTCTGCTCTTGGCTCCTCCACCCACCCACTCACCCACCCCGTCCCGTACCCTTCGATTCTCCCCCACTCCGCAACCTGTACGGGAAGACTTGCTGAGGGTCGCCCCGGTTTCTTGTCGACCGTAGACCCCGAAAGTTCGCAAGAGGAAGACCGCGCGCGGCGAGCGAGCGAGCGGGCGGGCGAGGGGCAGCGGCGGCGCAGAGCAGAGCCATGGTGCCGCCGGCGCCTCCTCCGCGGGCGTGAAGGCGGCGCTCCCGCTTCCTCCTCGGCCTCCTCGGGTAAGTCGAGGCGGCCGCTGCCGGCACGCGGGCGGGGGGCGCGCGGGGCCAGGGACACCCGAGACTCCGGGGCTCTACTCGGGCTTTTAGTGTCCAAAGAGCTAGCTTGGGCAACGGGAGCGCTGCCCTGAGGCGCCTGGAGCAAGGAAAGTGCCCATCCTCAAGCCCGTAGGTAGGTGATTACAAATACAAGACTTTTCTCTCTCCTTTCTTCCCTCATTCCGAAAATCTGGATATTAAAGTTGAGCGTGGAGTGTCAAGTGTTAGGATAAAATATGGTGAAATCCCTCACTCTCCTCCTTACCCCGCTCCCCCCCCATAACTATTAATTATTTCCAAGTCATTATGTCCAATACCCTAGCTGGGCCGATCACAAAGTGTATTGATTTAGTCTGAGCACATCCTGGGCTTTCATCTTAATTCATTTTCTTGTTGCTTGACCAAGACCCAAAATGAAACTTATTTCTTCCTCTTTCCTTCTGCCCCACCCCCATCCTCTCATCTGGAAGGCATGAGCAGCTTAATGGAATTAATGTAAACATTTCATTTGGTTGTATTTGAGCTTATCCAGCCCACTTCGGAGGGGTTGGGGTGACCCTCTTGTCCGGCCTCAGGTATTTTCTAAGTTCGATTTCTTATTTTGCCACTGCTCTTTAAGCAAGAATTCTGCAGGATTCCCATTGAGAGGAGGCTGCCCACTGGAACATATTGCCCTTATCCTTGAAGATTTAGAGCTTGCAAAATAGCTGAGTTGAGAAATTCATAGGTTATTTAAGGCATTTTTCTATTACTGAAAGTATATTGAAGAATGAAAACATTTTGCCCGTGTCTCTTTTTCTCCACTCTCAGTTTTCCACAGTTCAGAGTCAGTGGGGTGGGGTGTCTTAATGAGAATCTGAGGAGACCTTAGTGAGAGTTCAGGTGTTTTCTTTCCAGAGGTAGCCTGCATAATTGAGACAAAAGAGTTCATCTGCTTCAGAGAGAAATGTATCCGTTTTTTTTTTTTTCAAAGAATTCCACTGGAGTTTTGATTCTCGGGGTAGAATAGAAATTCCCATCTTGCTTTGAGTCCACACTTAGAACACTGGACTCACATTTCCAAAGGATTGGAATGTGTTTTATTTTTCCCCATCTTTCAATTTTAAAGTCTCATAATTAAAAGGCATTAAAACTATAAAAGAATCCCAACCAGTCACCATTCAAAAACTGTCAGCTTCAATCTTAGTGCAAAGAGGGGGAAAGGTTTCTCATCTTGCCACTGGCTGCAAGTCTCCCCCCCCCCAGTCCTCCCCCCACACTTTGGATTAGTCATTGTATGAAAGAGAGAGAAAAAGAATCACTTTTTTTTTTTTTTGAAAAGTAAACAGCGGCCAACTGCTGAACCTTGACAACCCAAATTAAGGAAGCTGGGGAGATCAAACAGAGCTGCTGCTGGGCCCTTGTCAGGAGCTGCTCCACGCAGAACCCGGGACTGTTCCATCCAGCAGCCAGGCTATATGACCACTGCAGAGCTGGCTTTGTGTGCCAGGGAAGCCTCTCTTGGAAGGAAATACTCATCCTCTCTCACTCTCTCAGCGGCATTTGAGTTCCTTATGCATGCCGAGTTGCTAAACAAGTTAGTTATTTTTTTTTCCAAATGCAACCCCCCTTTTTTTGGTGGAGAAAATGCACCCAGAGAGTTATCCAAAGAACATTAAGCCTTCCAAAGGCTGTCTTGCTTCATAGAACCTTACAGTGGAATTCTTTTTACCAACATTAGCCTCCCACACCAGAGTTAGATAACATTTTCTCACACTGAGCTTAGAAGGGCTGCCTTCTCCGGGAAGCCAGGGTTTTGTATGTGAGGGTTTAAATCTGATGCGAAGCTCAAAAAAAAAAAAAAAAAAGATCCCCTAGTGATGAAGTTTTGTGTCAGCCCACTCATGGAATTTAAAAAGGCGAGAGAGCCTTCTTGAGATTACACACATAACCTCTTTTTATAGATTGACATATAACATGACCACGTTGCTACTTTTATTCAAGTTCCTTATAACTTGTTCTTGCTTGTTATTTAGGGAATTTTAACTGCTTTCCATTTTGAAGGAGAGCAGTACCAGTAACTACTTCTAGTATTTTGTTTTCACAGGTTTATCAAAGTATAATGAAAGAAACATCAGCTATTCAAAGTAACTGTCTCAATTGAAGGGACTTATATTCTGGAGATGCCTGTAAGATCTTATGTTTATATTTAAATCCTCGAGTGTACACTCCATAACACCTTTTTTTCCAGTTATAAAGTATCCCCAAATTAAATGTCATTTTTATTTAACTAGAACAAGGTAGGAAATAAGACAGGTCAACACAGAAGAATAAAGGTCATGGGTTATATTTTTAATTATTCACTTTTTTTAATTGTAAGCTAGAATTTCCTAACCATGGTACACAATGTGTTGCAAAGTCTGGGCTTTTACTGGATATACCTTTACTGTGTAATTAAGCAATGTGAGTTAAACATACACATGTATGCTATTAGGCAATTTTCTGGAATATGTCATGTTTTTTTTTCAAAAGCTATAAATGTTTTCTAGTTAAATCATTTGTACCAACAATAGCAAAGGTTAACCTAGTTAATATTGAGCTGGGGCATTTTTTTTTCCCCTATGACTAAGGTTTTCCTTGTTTCTCTCAAAACTATATCCTTGACTATCAATTTGCATTCTTAGGCTCTCTTGAAGGGTATTGTGTTTGCAGCAGTTATTGAAATTAACAGAAGAATTGAGCCATTTCCCAAACAAATATATTTATACCACTGCTCGTCCAGTGCCAGAATTAAGGAGAAGGGAGAGTATAGCAGATTTGACAGCCTCTTTTGAACCCTGCTTCCTCTTTGCAGCCAATCTTACTGTGAATTTTTATTTGGTTTTCATGTTGTATTTAAGATTCAGACTTGATTTTGAAACATTATCATGTAAGAGATCTGCATCGCAAGCGTCAGTGTTAGGGGCTCCAGCCCATTTCACTGGTTATGCTAAGGATATTTATAGGAGATAGCAAGAGTTTTGTCTTAAAAAATGATTTTAGGCACATGTTATACAAATTAAAATAGATCGCAGACTGACAGAAAATAGTAAGTTTTGTTTATGACACAGTCATGTTAAGGTGCTTACATTGAAGAAACTCCTTTAACCCCTAACCGAAGAGCATTAAGTGGGGAGGGAGGTCCTCCAAAGGGCCCTCCTGATAATCTGAAATTATTACAATTTAATTGCAACTTAAAGGCATTGGGTATAGGCTCTTTCTGCACAACCTAGAAAGGGCCCTCAGAGATTAACTCCACTTACACAGGTGGTATTTTTGTTTTTCAAAAAAAATTATTATTCTAAGGATGTTCTTTCTTTTTTTGTCTTATTAGATGTCATACTCCTACAGCACTCAGTCATAGTGAAGGCCATTCATGCTAGGCAGACAGTATTGGCTTGGTTTTGAATTAAGAAAATTGATATATATATATATATATATATATATATATATATATATACACATATATTTCAATATATTCTTAGGATATATACATATATGCCCTAAGCAGGTAGGGATTTATTTTCTAGAGAAAATGAACTCCAAAAAAGTCATCTGGTAACAGGACAGGTGAACTTTATACACAAGACTGTGTATACTTTTATTGTTTGCAGGGGATCTTTTTAAGTTGATGTGGTAAATCCCAGCAGGTGATCAAACACCAGACATGGGAGAGGAGCCAGCAAGCCTACTAAGTTTGCATCTGGTCCCATAGATTTTTCCCAGGCATCTTGCTTGGGACTAGTCTTCTTCATCTTAACAATATGTTGCTCTGGATGAATTAAAGTTCGAGATGCCAAAAGCAGTAAGGCAGCAGGCTGGAAGATGAGGCAGGTTCCTAGCACAAGGGCAAACCTGGCTGAATGTGGGATGGCTTGTGTATGATAGTTATCTCCCCCCGCACCCTGGACATTTGTAGTTTATTTCAGTGCACATGTGTCCGTGTGGTTAATGGAAATTAGGCACGTTTGGCTTTTGTCACCAACCTAAAAATAATGTTGTAAGGAAAGTTTGATTTCAAGGAGTGCTTTGGTTTTTGTCTCCTGCTCTGTTGGCTCCTGGCTAGTGTTCCAAATAGGAAATGTGTGTGTGTGTGGGGGGGGGGGTCAAGTGCATGGCCTTCGGGAAAGACAATTAGACAGTGTTCTTTGTTTCTTTAATAAATTATTCTTATTAATTACCGGCAGTTTGTGCGAAGGCATTTTTCAAGGATTGTTTAGAAGGCAGTTCCCATTCAAGAAGAGGTGCTGGAAGCTGGGCTCTTTTCTCTCCACACAGTTGTTTTGCCCAGTTGTGATGTCTGTGACCTGGGCTGGTTTGTGGGTTTCTCAGCAAGACCTGTTTGTCTTTGTGCGCTCCCCTGGTACCGAATTTTAATGCATGCCTTTTCTCTTGAATACATCTTACTTATTCATTTGGTCACTAGTCATTAGTTTATGAGTCTGAAAGTGAGAAAAATGTTTCCTACCAAGGTAGCCTCTGGAAGAAGGAACTGCCTATGGGGAAGAACCTCGTTACCTGAACAGGTGTAAATGGGATTGGATTTCTGACCTTCTGCAAGCTGTTCTGTTTTACAAAGGGTCTGCAGGGTCAGCAGTATTTAGTGGTGACATTTACATTTAAGTTGTAATAATTTAAGATCCTTTAGTGTGTAAAGAGGGCAGTAGGGGTTTTCTTGATGCTTTGGCCTGGATGCATAAAGCCGCTCACTACTGAGGTTAAATTAGTTTCCTCAATCCTAGTACTTAAAGTAACTAAATCATAAACAAAATTTATATTAGATCCTGACAACTAATAATCTATTTAAATTATGTTAAAGTATCGGGACAAAAATTTAATTAAAGACAGAAGTTCTGTCAAGCCCTGTAAGTAGCTTGACAGGTCTACTCAAATGGAACTGATATCACGAAATATTTACATATGCCTGGTGTGTCCTGAACATCTCAGCAGTGACTGCGCAGAGCTAATTGCACTTTCTTTCCAAATCACATTTTTAATAAAATAGGGTTTCTTTATTAAAATGAATATGTACAAAACAATAACAAGAATCCATACAAAATTGTGTTCCAGTTTTTGGTTTACTATTTCCTTTTCTATAGTCGGTACCATTCTGAGATGAGTTTATTTCCTCCAATTACTGCTAATTCGAACAGCTGAGGTATAAAACCATTGATTAGATACCCTTGTCCCTCTATGTAGTGCCAACAGTTTGAAGGTATTAGACACTAACATGTTCCAGCACAGTCTGTGGAGATCAACAACAGGTAGGTGACAGCAAGATAGTGCTGGAGCCCTGTTTATACATTACATAGAGTACATACTCTTAAAGTATAACAAGGGTTGTCTCCTGAATTTTATATTTTATATTTTATACTCATTACTTGTGACATTTTGTCAGATTTTCTGATTTTTTTTTTTTTTTGGTCATCTGCTTTGTTTACTGGGACACTGGATAATACTTCTAGCATCAAACTTAAAACTGGAATTCCTGAGATGTCTTTCTCTCCCAGCCATATATTTCAGCCATATGTGACATTCTCTGTCCCAGGCTTCTGCCTTGAAGGAGAATGGAGCAGGGACATTCTTTGAGCACAGTGCTCCTGTGGCATAAGGCCAAATTGTCATTCACTTTTAAGGCATCCTTCTGCTGTCAGCCCTATGGCCTAGGCTCTTAGATCAGGGGTGTGTTGTACATTTCTCTGGACTAGCTCCAGCTGCAGTTCTGGTCCCCTGGATTGGTGACACCTGAACAGAGAGGTGGGGTGGCTCTCCTTTCTTGGGTCAGGTGAGCTTGGGGAGTGAGGTTGTGCTCCTGTTTGAGGTGGAAGGAGGTTGCAGGTGGTCTTCGCCCTGTGTGTTTCAAAGTGAGGCTGTTTGGTAGCCTGCACCCTGGTCAGAGAGAAGAGGGAGGTTGGGAGTGAGAAAGACAGAGGGCGGGGGTAGAGGGAGAGAAGGAAGATGAATGTTTCTGTGTGGAGTGGATAGTACAATCCAGATTCTTGAATCAGAATTTTTGTTGACTGACCTGGGGGTATACATTTATAACAGAATTTCTTTTATGATTCTGAGTAGAGATCTATGGTCCAAGTGATTGAGGCCACTACATGTTCTGGAGTGGAAACCCCTTCTGTTAAATATTACTGGTTTTTTTTTTTTTTTGTTTGCTTATTTGTTTTACCTTAGGGCCTGTCCTGTGTTACTTTGAATGTATCAGGAATAAAAACCATTAAAAAAAAAAGCTACTCTTCTGTATTTGAATCCCAGCTGCAGAGCTTCAGTTTCAAACACAGAGGTGGGTCTCTTGCAGCCAGATAAGTCACATCTGGGGTGGGGCTGGGCTTTGTGTTTTAGGAAAGCCCGTCCCCCCCCCCCAAGTGGTTCTTGTGCCCTCTGGAGTGGGAGAGCTGTGCTCCTCAGTGTACAGAGCTGTGGAAGAGTCTGAGTCCCCTGTGAAGGTTTGCCTGACGTGATCATTGTGCAACAGTAAGAGAGGCATGCCTACTCTCTCGTTGATAGTCAACACAAAAAGGAGCATTGCTTGGGCAGACGCAGGTCACACAAGAGCCCAGTTCACCCACCGACAGGAACAACCCGGAACAGCTTCGCTTCTCACTGAGGCTCAGGTGCTTCCCTTTCCATCCTACCTAGCTTGCGCTGCCTGTTTCCCAGTGGGCAAGGACATGCTGTAGCTACCACTCACCGTCAAATGGCATCCTAGAATTGTTATTTTTTTTCCCTCTGAGTATTCCATGTCAGTTTATAAATTAGAACTGTTTACTCATTAGATTAACCTGTTGGTTCAAGTATTTCAATTTCCCTAAGCACGTTGGGAAGTTCTCATCTGTGTCTGTGATGAGACATGCAGGCATGGTGATGAGAAGCGCCTAGCCCAGGGAACCACACAGATGAAGGAAGCAGAACCCTAAGAATGCCTCCTGCAAGACTGTCAGATAAAGGGAGATAGCATGCTAAAGAGACCTGTTTAAATATTCAGGGCTTCAGCTAAAGATCTAACCACCAAGATCAAAAGAGTTATTTAAATGAAAGTTGTCCAGACATTTTTTATTTTTGGTCTGTATTTGTAACATGCCTTTTGAAGTTATACAGTAAGAAAGTATTTGTCCAAAATTCCCTCACTATTTTTTTGAATTTCTATTTTAACTCTGGGTGTGGCTTTATTTTTGATAGCTGCCCCAAACTTGGCAATTGTTTGTATGTTTAGATCTTACAGTTGCTTTAGCCCTGGTGGCATTACGGATAATTCTTCCATACATAGTATTTTTTTCTGGGTGTGTGTGGGGTTTCATTTATGTTCAGACTGAGAAACACTAAACCAAAAAACCTTTGGTTTGCCAGCTGTATATACCATTGAATCAAGTGTTTCTATAAAAGTAGAGAAACAGAGTCAACTGAAGACTAGAAGGTTCAATGATGGGCATGTATAATAAGACCATAAGCTAGATGTTAAAGCAAGTGCTTTACTTGTGGGAAAAGTATGTATCATTTTCTTAAGCAGGGGCTAGAGAGATGGCTCAGTGGTTAAGGCCCTTGCCTGCAAAACCTAAGGACCTGGGTTTGATTTCCGCAGTACCCACATAAAGCCAGGTGCATAGTGGTGCATGCAGGTGTACCCATTCTCTCCCCACCCCCATCTCTCTCTCTCTGTAACACACTACTTGCAAATAAATAAAAAATATTGAAGAAAAGTTAAGCAATTAAGTGATATTTTATTAGAGATTCAATGCCAGGCCTTTTTTTTTTTTGGTGATGTACTCCAGAGATTTTTGAGTAGAAAGTTGGCTGTATTTAGTTCTATGAAGAGCAAACAGTTGCGCCATGAGAAGTGGGGGAGGCAGTATTTTCAGAAACTATCGCTGTCTGCATGCATTGGTGAAGAATTTGAGAGGAAAAGAAATGCATCTATTAAAGTAGAAGATTGTTCAGACTCAGAGTTTCTTTCATGGGCTTCGTCGGGCATGTCCTTGCAGACTGGCTCCCGCCTTGTTGCCTTCTCTGGCTTTAAGAAGGTTCAACCGCTTAAATGTGTTCATCCTATTTTCTAAATAATGGCTTTTGTTGCAGTGGGATCTGTGTTGACAGTAAATGCACAGCCATAACTTTGGTAAGCTCACAACAAATTCTTATGCCTGTGCAAGCAAGTTATCTTCTTTGCTGCCGGCTGGGGGTGCTTCTGTGACGGGCTGTGCCTCTGCAGATGCTACCCAATGTGTAGATCCTTCAGGATGGAGTTGTGGGGCGTCTCCCACCTGGAATGAGTTTACCTTTCTCTTGCACCCCTTTTTCCTGGAGTCACACACAGGGTTGCTGGAAGACTTATTTTTCTTTGTCTGTGGATTTCTATTAAGGGAACATTGAAAAATATCCCAAAAGAGAAATCTCACTTCAGGGTCTGTTTTTGTTTTGTTTAGCTTTGGAAAAAGGACAGTCACATTTACTAAATATAGAGTGTATTCTGTGTTAGAGATGACTTTCCCATAGCATAATACTGATGCTAAAGAATTCTTTTAGTATGAGGTAATAAGTGATTTTGAAAATGGCAGAAATGCATTTTGTGTTGTGATACAGGGACTCGGTGTCTGTTACCGGAGTCCCAGTTGTTGAATAAAATGGTGATTGCCTTGATCCATCAGGGGTGAGAAGATGTTTGGAGGGGGAAGAAAAATTGAACAGATCTTTCTCTTAAAATGCTGGGGTTTAAATTTTTTTATATTTTCATGTTTCCAGTTTTGATCATTAACTATGTAAGGAACTAAAGACGAGTGGGAAGAATGCTCTGAGAACCATGTTATCTGTGTCCCAGGTTATTCAGGTATAAAAAAGCGGCTGGTCTGTCCCTCCTTCATCTGTCCTCAGCCCTCCCTGGAGGAGGATGAGGGGAGGAGACACTCTACTCAGCTGCCAACTTTTCACCCTGTGTAGTTATTTCTACATTTAATATATGTGCATGCAGTCCGTCCCTACATGGAGGACCTATTTTTGTGCATGTCCAAGGCTTGTATCAGTAGTACTTGACTATATGTATTCTTTTGCAACTGAGCTTTTTAAAAAATTACTCAACAGAGTGAGTAAAATTCATCCATATGGCTGTATATAGCTGGAGCTCATTCATTTTTTTATGCAAAACTTTTGAAGTGCTAAATATTAGTCCAAGACCAAATTGTTCACTTTTGAACCTAAAGCCCAGTAGCATTCTCTCATACCACACATTGAAGATTTGGGATGAATATGAACCCATCAGTCCTGAGTCATATTCCACAAATTGTTTATTTGCTTGGAATTTTAGAGGAAAACAACCTTAATAATCTGGACTCTTTTTTTTTTTTCTTCAGGAAATTTGATTAAAAGTAAGCTTTCAAGTAGCTGATCTTTTATATTATGGGAGGGGGAAAAAAAAGGCATTCATTTGAAGGACATGGCCATTGTCTCATTCTTATTTAAAGTGTTGGCTTAGAACTTAACAGTTGCATATGCAGGATAGTGAGTTAAAAAGCAATGTTTAATTAAGAGGAGCTTTTTACTTCTATGTCCTTGTTATGATATAGCACCTTGTTCTTCAGTGTAGAAAGTGATTTGTGCATAATTTAAAGGACTGGCATCTTTATGGTAAGAAATTCATATAAATAAAGATATGCTTAGATGGAAATCGGAACATGTTTTTAAAATAGTGTGTGCCTTCTTTCAGCTCTGTTACCAAACTTGCTACATAAGCCGGAGTTGGGGCTCCATGATTATGCTAATGACCCAAAGAATCGATGATGCGGAACCAGATGCAATAATCAGTGGTATCATTGGAGAAAGTTATCAGGTTTTTTTGTCATTAAGTATTAGTGATAAATAATACACTGTTCATTTTGAGTAGATAGAACATATTTAATTCTGATATACAGAGTTTCAATTTAGTTGGGCTCATTGCTGAGTAAAATGATAATCTTCTGTAATTTGAGAGGAAAAAGAAAAGGCATTTGTGTCAGTGTGGCCGACAGGGACTGGCTTGAAATGTTTACATTGATCAGCCAGGGAAGGTTGCAAAAACTTGATTTTTTTTCTCCTAGACAACTTGGTTGTTAGTCCTGACATTTTATTAGGAATACCAGGTACTCAGTAAATAGCATAAATGGCTGGAGATGTTAAACAACATAGTCTAAAGGTAGGTAATGTTTCTCTGTGGAACGGAGAAACAAAGGGGCATGTTTGGATAATGCCGTTTTAGAAATGACTAGTGTTTGTTAAACAGAGGTGTTTAGAGCTACGTTACCCCTTAAACAGCAGTTTTAATTTCAACAAAAAGTGGATTTCTGTTGTCAAATAATAGTAATAGTTTATTTGATGAGAAGCAATACTTGTAACTCAGCATCTTTTTGTACAGTGCTAAAGCCTTGAGGGAAAGCAATGACTCTATCTTCTTTGTCATGCATGATTTTAGCAGATTCCACAGATGGAGGTTAGTGCCCCCCCCCCCCCCCCCCCGTAGGGTCTCACTCTAGCTCAGGCTGACCTGGAATTCACTGTGTAGACTCAGGGTGGCCTTGAACTTGTGGTGATTCTCCTACCTCTGCTTCCCAAGGGCTTAGCACTTGTTTTTATTTTAATTTATTTATTTGAGAGCTACAGACAGAGAGAGAAAGAGAGAGAGGGAGGGAGAGAGAGAGAGAGGGAGGGAGAGAATGGGTGCACCAGAGCCTCCAGCCACTGCAAACGAACTCTATACACATGCACCACCTTGTGCATCTGGCTTATGTGAGTCCTGGGGAATTGAGCCTCGAACTGGGGTCCTTAAGCTTCACAGGCAAGTGCTTAACCACTAAGCCATCTCTCCAGCCCAGCACTTGTTTTTATTACCACCCAGTACAGTCTAGTGACAAGAGGAAGAAAAATAAGAGAACAATTAGTTATGTTTTATAGCATGTAAGAAATAGTGATTGAAGGCTACCAGAGAAGAGAATCAGATGGGGGTCTGCTCTGATGCTGCTTGTTCTAGGAATGCATTATACAAAGGAGTCTCTGGAAAGCACAGCCTCCCACCCTAGCCTGGGCCAGCCATGTGTGTCATGGCATTTCCCTGCCAGGGTCCCATGCATGCCCCCACCACGCTGGCTCTGTCCAGCGCTTCCATCTGCTGTTTGAGCAGTGGTCTTCCCTGTCGTAGGGCAGGCCAAGTGGGTCAACTTTTGCGATCTGGCAGATGTCCACTGGGAGTTAAGATTGGGCCAGGCTCATTTTTATGAGTGTCCAACGCCAAGATTTCAACTTGGTGAAAAGCTGTGGAATTTATTTCCCAAAACGTTGCCCAAACTCTGTTCTTCTTTTCTTCAGCTGCCTCCTTGCTCTGAGACGATTGCTTAATACTCCTAATTATGCCGGATCCCTCTGTGTTTTCGAACACCTGTGTGTAATTCAAATCCTGGGTGGTCACAGAGCATGGTTCAAGGAATGGCTTCTCTTAGAATGCGAAGATCCCAGGGAGTTTGACTGTGCTTCCCTTGAGCTTGAATTCTTCCCAGTAACATCATCTTTAGCCTTTGGGTTGGGGATAGTTTTGAAATGAGTAAGTCAGAAATAAGGTATTTAAGTTCTCTAGGTTGTAATAGATACATATCTATGATCTATATCCCTATCTTAAAAAAATAATTTCTTTCTCTATACCCCTGCCAAGTGAGCATTAAAGCTTCCTATCGGAGTGAGCAGGCAAGTGAGGGCCAGTTTGTTTCTGAGCCATGTGAGTGTTAATGGAGGAACTTGCTGGGCTGCTGTGATCCCTGGAGTGGGGACCTGTCAGAGATCCAGAGGACCTTTGTGACGGTCCAGTCTAGTGGCCCCTTTGTCTATAAGGAGATTATGGTTCAGAGAGGGGAAGACATGTTGGTTTTTAAATTCAAGTGTACATATCTAAGTTTAGCATGTTTGTGTATATGGCTGTATACTGTATATACATATGGATACAGTTTTTGAAAATAAAATACAAGTGATGCCATATATATATGTGTGTGTGTGTGTGTGTGTGTGTGTGTGTGTATCCATATATTTTTTTTCTGCAGACTTTTACTCTCTCTATATCAATAACATTATATGGAGTGTTCTGGGAATTAAACTCCCAAGTTAAGGAGGCATGCTAGTCAAGTGCTGTATCACTGAACTATGTCCCTAGCCCAGAAACATTTTCTGATACCATAGTGTTTGTTGTGTTTTTTTCAAAATTCTATAGTGTAGACTTTTATTTTAATATTTTTATTTATTTATTTATGTGTTTGAGAAAGGGGAGAGAGAGAATGAGAATAAGTGTGCCAGAGTCTCTTGTCACTGTGAATGAACTCCAGACACATGGGCCACTTTGTGTGTCTGGAGTTACGTGGGTACTGGCAAATTGAGCTCTGAGCCAGCAGGCTTTGCAAGCAAGTGCTTTTAACCACTAAGCCATCTCCTCATCCCAGCACCACTTAGTCTTTCATTAAGTGAACTTCTGTTTTATTTTTTTCTTCTGTTTGAGGACAACACTATCAGGACTAAATGGTCTCTGGTGCTTGAAGCATCTGCCAAGACCCAGAGGCATATAGAACAGGCCTGAGTAGCTGAACATGTTTTTATATTGTGTATGCATGTGAATATGCACACGTATATACCCCTGCAGAGGTGGGAGTTGTGTACCTATCTGATAGTGGGTAACACAGCATAAGGCTGACTATCTGAAAGTGGTTTCCAGTGAACCTTGCACGTCTTCTAGCCTTTTGAGGGAAAATGGAGGCCTTGCCATCCAGCCTTCATTCAACCCCTTAGTGACATCTGTTTTCTAGCTTTCCTTTGGGCTCTGACAGTAATACCAAGCTCATGTTGGTTTGCAGGTTGGAGCATGTATTGAGGGTGAGTTGAATATAAATTGCTTGGTTTCTGCCTAAATATCAACTTTGGAGGTTCTGGGACAATAAGTCAGGTGTCAATATGCCAACAGCCCACAAAGCAAGTTGTCTGTAAAAATGTAGAAGAACTTACGTTTTTGGAGGCTTTTGAAAATTCAGTAAAGAAATGAAAAATGCTGAAGACTAACGACATGCTTGCCGGTCTGGTGCAGTGTGACAGTGGTGGATGCAACACGGGTTGTCTCCCGTGTGGTGGCCCCCCCTCGCATGTCCTTTCATAAGGTCTTCTGAGGAGGCGGGCATTCTGCTCACAGTCTCTCGCCCTCCCTTCCTTTACTGCCTTTCCTCGGCCCTCTCCCAGGGCGGACTGTGCCTTCTGTCCCATCACCTGCATTGTCCTTTGTTACCTTGTGCTCTTAGCGTCATTCTGGAAGAGGCTTCAGAAGGCGGCCTCTAGGAAGCCTTTCTGTTCTTTGTCTTCCCACACGTGTGTCAGGAAACACGCTCTAGAAAGGGCACTGTTTACTTCACTGTTTTGTTTCACTGTCTTCTGGAATTGTCCACGTGACAGACGTAGTTGACTCCCAGCTGTACATACTGCCTCCATCAATTAAAGAGACACTGTAAGTACTTCCTTGGCCAGTAGGGGCGCCCTCCTGTTGGCTGATGAGGATAAAATGAGCTTCAGGCCTAAGAGAGTTTATGTATGAAATGTTCCACCTTAAACCAGTGGTTCTTGGTCTCTCCCGGAACATGCACTGATTCTCTGACACTTTGTTCCTCTGGCATCCAGAGCTAAGGTTGTGTTTGAATGTCATTTTGTCTGAGTGGCAGTGGTGTTGGGCCAACAGGAGGTGCTCATGAGCACATAGGCAAAGCTCTTGGCTCAGCACAGGCCTGAATTCTTGGTAGCTATGTGTTGATAATAATTCTCACAATTAATTGAGCTTGGGTTTTATAGCAACAGTGTGTCCATAGTTCACAGTTCCTCCTTTTTTGGTGATGAAAGTTGGGAAGGTAAAAAAAATCTTACTGTTTTTTTCTTTTTTTTTTTTTTTTGGTTTTGGTTTTTCAAGATCGGGTCTCACTCTGGTCCAGGCTGACCTGGAATTAACTCTGTCATCTCAGGGTGGCCTCGAACTCACGGCGATCCTCCTACCTCTGCCTCCTGAGTGCTGGAATTAAAGGTGTGCGACACCACGCCCGGCTCTTACTGTTTTTATTTAATTGCAAGTAGAAAGAGAAAGCGTGAGTGCGTGTGTGCGTGTGAGTGTGTGTGTGTGTGCATGCGTGTGTGTGTGTGTGAGAGAGAGAGAGAGAGAGAGAGAAAATGAATGGGTTTTTCAGGTCCTCTAGGGGCCACTGCAAATGCAATCCATATGCATGTGCCACCTTGTACATCTGGCTTTACATGGCTACTGGGTAATCGAACGCCAGGTTGTTAGGCTTTGCAGGCAATCACCTTAGCTGCTGAGGCATCTCCCCAGCCCCCCCATCTTACCTTTTTTTTAAAAAAAAATTGTTTATTTATTTATTTGAGAGTGACAGAGAGGCAGATAGAGATATATAGAGAATGGGCATGCCAGGGCCTCCAGCCACTGCAAACGACTCCAGATGCGTGTGCCCCTTTGTGCATCTGGCTAACGTGGGTCCTGGGGAGTCGAGCCTCGAACCAGGGTCCTTAGGGTTCACAGGCAAGTGCTTAACCACTAAGCCATCTCTCCAGCCCCCCAATCTTACCTTTTAAGCTTTCTTGCTTCATTCCAACTCTGTCCACCATTTCCTCTGTGCCAGCTTCTCCTCTACTCTTTTCTATCCATCCAGCACCTTCGCTCTTCAGGACAGGGTGCAGTGGCATGCAGTAGGGTGACATGTCACAGTTTTGACGGGACCCGGTGGTGGGAGGGAATGCTTCCTGACAGGGTGGTTCCTGGGAGCCTGAGGAGAAGGGGTTTGGGGAGCTGATGAGGAACACCAGGGGCTGCGATGGGAAGGGACCCTTCCTGGTTCTAGCCTTTGTTGGAAGCCAGTGAAGTTGGTGTCAGAGTTGTTAGCACCTTTGGGGATACACTTGAGCATCAGTGGTGGGCAGGGCTTTTCCCAGAGAGAGCCGAGGGTTCAGCGCCCCAGCTCAGGCTGTGGTACATGGGTGCAACTAAGTCTCAGTGAGGGACCCCTGGGAGCCGCTGCCTCTGACAGCGGTGGCTTTGGAGCATCCAAACCTCCTTGTTGCTGTTTTCCAGTCGGCCTTTGGATGGCATTTGAGTACCAAATTCATTGGCACTACAGCCCAGCAGTGCTCCTGTCGCGCTCCCCCATGTTAGACTCCACGAGGGTTTTTCAAGTCTGGGATTTGAATGTTGTTTGCGTAGACTATTATTTTTCCCTGGCAAAGGGTGCTGCATTTAGTTCCTAGGGAAATGAGAGAGCTGTTCAAGACAGTCACCATTTGCAAAGTAGCTATTAACTTGTAACTCACGTGCAGACTTAAACATCTCCATTTCCCCCACTGTGCTCTTTAGCAGGTTGGAGAGGGACCTCACATCTGCCTCTCATTTAACCCCATGGCAGGCTAGCGTTGAGACACTTTTGCACCGACTGCATGTGGAGGAGAGGGGCTTGAATAGAGTTTTTTTTTCTTTTTTATTCTCAATTTTTATTAACATTTTCCATGATTATAAAAAATATCCCATGGTAATACCCTCCCTCCCCCCACTTCCCCCTTTGCAATTCCATTCTCCATCATATCCCCTCCCCATCTCAATCAGTCTCTCTTTTATTTTGATGTTCGCCTAGAGTTTTTAACTGACATCATCATGGTCAAGAGTGTGAAGGCGCATGTTGCTTTACGTTTCTTAGTGATCGTATAAGACACAGAGGACACTTAAGGGACACATGGGTACACATGGACTTATTTACTCACTCATTTGCCCACTCCTTTATTTATTCACCGTTTGTGCTCCTCTTCAATCATTTGCTTATTTATTAAACCCAAATTAGCACTGGGCCTTCAGGAAGCATTCCTTGCTGAGCACCCACCTGCCCCACCAGCTTCTGACCATTCTCAGGTGTTTTTTAAATTTTTTTTTTTGTTATTTCTATTTATTTGTTTGAGAGCGACAGACAGAGAGAAAGAGGCAGATAGAGAGAGGGAGAGAGAATGGGCACGCCAGGGCCTCCAGCCACTGCAAATGAACTCCAGACACGTGCGCCCCCTTGTGCATCTGGCTAACGTGGGTCCTGGGGAATAGAGCCTCGAACCGGGGTCCTTAGGCTTCAAAGGCAAGCGCTTAACCGCTAAGCCATCTCCCCAGCCCTCTCAGGTGTTTTAATACAAACATGGCTTCCAAAACCAGTGTCATTATTCAAAGGAACTTTTGTCAGCAAACTTAAGAGGTCTATCTCTTTCATCCTTCTGTTTACTAAACATGTGGTTGCCCAGAACCAAATGAGTCCTCTCCACACACAGTTCTGAGTTCTGTAACAAACATAGCTTTCTGATTACATTTCAGCTACCTACGGTACACAAGCTACTCCACCAAGTGTGAGCGCAAGCTTTTTCCTTCTATCCCGAGCACTTAATTAAGACCTGACAGATTGATTTTTCCATTAGGCCAGAAGGCAGGTGTCGTCTTGAGTAATTCTTGATTTGAATTTCTTATTAAGAGTCTGTTTCGCTGCGCTCCCCCAGCAGCACACACTAAATATGTGTATTTAGTAAAGACATTTTTATACAATGAATTTTATACACTGAATTGTTAAAAACCAAAATAAAATGTCCTTTCACTTTGTTCTATTGTAAAGGTGCTGATGGGAGAGGCTTGGATGCCTTTATACTCTCATTAGCACAGAGTTGAGTTAATGTCGGAACGTTGTGCTTGAGGCCCTGGCTGAAGTGTTAGCAAATCCCCGCCCTGCATGCTGACATGTGTCTGTCACACTGGTGTGCTGTAGTGAAGGGCAAGGACTTGAATCCAGAGGCTGTAGTTTAAAGAGGTGTAGAAACATTTGTTGGGGGCGACAAAAAGCTTGTTAACCCTTTTCTGTCATTTTCATCTTCCATGATTGTGTATGTTTGACAGCTTGGCATGGTGGTACCTGCCTATTTTTCTAGCACTTGGGAGGTTGAGGCAGGAGGATCATGAGTTCAAGGTCAGCCTCAGCTTGGTAGTGAGTTCCAGGCCAGTGTAGGCTAGAATGTGAGACAGTGGGTTGAATTAGGGAATGCATATGGGATAGTCGAGTACTGTACACATGAGCTCTTACGGTTATTGCGTCTCTGGTGGTTCAAAGTCTTGTTAGTGGGTGAGACCCAGGGAGAATGGAGAGCTTTGAAAAGATGATCAAAAGATGCAAGAAGATGCAAGAATTGGAGCCTCAGGTTCCTGATCTCAATGAGTTTGGAAGTTGGGGTCAGCTTTCTTCAGCTGTTCTCTTCACTTTCTGGATATAGTGTGCATATGCATGTATATGTGCTTGTGTATGGGGGGAGTGCATGTGTGTGTGCATGTGGTAGTCAAAGTTCAGAGTTCAAGGTGTCTTCCTTATCTTTCTGGAGACAGAGTCTCTCATGCGCTCAGTGATTTGAGTAGATTAGCTAGGCAGCAAGTCCTGGGGACCCTCCTGTCTGTGCTTCCTTGACACTGGGATTACAAGCATGTGTACCATGCCTGGTGCTGGGGAATCAGAATTCAGATCCTCATGCCTATGTTGCAAGTAACTTTACCCACTGAGCCATCTCCCCTACCCTCCCTTCACTTTTGTATAATCTCCTAACGTGTGGCTTTGCCAGGTTTAAAATTTTGCTTCTGCAGTTGGTGCAGGTGCAGATAGCAGGAAGTGAAACCTTAGGTAGCCCAAGGAAGCCTCATTCAAATGGTGCCAAGTAGGTATGCTCCACCAGCATTTTCACCTTACTCGTGATCTGGCATGTTGTGGGTATTCCCACGTGCCAGGAGGATTGCAGAGGGTGAAGTCATATGGTAGGCTGGCATCAACCTGCCTGACTCCTAGGAAGGTGTGGGAGGCAATCCCATACTCTGGGAGGAGGCAGTGTGAACTGAAGCTGTACCTGTTGGTACACTGGCATGTCACACTCTCTTTGAGGCTCTTCTGTGGGGTGCAAGGATAGAGTATCTTGTAGGTGAATTCACACCATTTGTCTGGAGTGAAAAAGTCTCTGAATCTCAGATTCCATTACATGTTTTCTCTTTCCGACTTGTTGCTAGGATACCAGCATTGAACAGTTTAAATGTTCAGATATTCTCATAGGCCAGTTGTTATATCTAAATACAGTACTACATTTCAGGGTTATCCTGATCTTTGCCTTAGGTAGAGTTTTGCCTTAGGAGAGGTCAGAATCTGGAGGGCTCACGATTACCCTGGGTGTGGGATTGGTAGAGTCTCTTAGTTTGTTCTTGGACACGTGCTGGTCTTTGTACAAAGTGACCCCCCTAGACAAGCATTGCGTTGAGCCAAATTGCCCGTCTTAGCCTTCCCTCTCTGGCGGGGCCTCTCAACACGCATTTCTGGTCACATGGATATGTGTGAGGCACATACCTGTTTCCTATGCTTGATAAAAAAGCACCTCAAACTACTTCCCTGACCCCATCAGGCAGATAGAGACTTGGCATGGCTTCTCATATGGCCAGGGCTCTGGTCCTCTTCTTTTGTGTGATCCTTCCCATTCACTCTCTGGATACACTCTGGTGCATGTGTATACACACACAGACACACAGACACACACACACACACCACAAACCCATCCTGTGGTTTGTCTCCACATCCACATTGTCTTGCATGGCCAGCCTGGCTCCTTCATTCATTTCCCCAACCTCACTAGGCTCATGTGCTTTATTTTCCAGAAAGTTCTTCCTTCCCTATTGCTCTTAAGGAAGGGGATTAGAGGGCATGGTTCCTTATCTGGCGGGTGTTTCATTGCTCAGCATCCCGTTTGAGGAAGGTGCAGTTCCTCCAGTAGAAACCAAACCATGCCTTTTCTGTTCTGCATGGTTTTTGAACCAGATAGAGGGATCAAGTCCACCGTGGTCCTGTTTGCCTAATTGTGGGTCGATTCCTGTCCCCTGTGTGGTGCCTTGAATATGAAATGTCCACTTTAGGCTCATGTACTTGAATACTTGATCTCCAGCTTGCGGTGCTATTCAAGAAGCCTATAGAACCTGTAGGACATGGAACCTTGCTGGAGGAAGTGTGTCACTGGGGGTGGCCTTAAGGTGTTACAACCTGGCTAGATATCCAGTTTGTCGTCCTGTGTTGCAGCACGATGCTGGCTTCCCACTCATGCCGTGCCTACAAAACTTGCCTTTCAGAGCTGTAAGCAAAATTAAATTTTCTTCTTTCCATAAACTGCTTATTGGTGGGTATTTTGTCTCAAGAATGAGGAAGTAACTGATACTCCCTATGTTCTGCTGTCAGATGGTTAGGCAGCAATAATGTGAATGTGCTAGGACTATTTGGAGGCCATTTCACACAAAGCCCATCTTGGCACGTCCTAAGCCTTCAAGTGAAAGTAGAGGTGATGGCTCTTATGACCAATTCCCGGTGGCACCAATTTCGTTGTCCCTAGTGGAGACCAGCTCAATGCATACTGCCTTGGCTCCTGAACCCAAGGGTCTGTTTCAGATCTCCAGCCTCACCACTGTCAGCCGCATGACCCTGCATAGCTATTAAACATTTCTGTGCTTCGTTTTCCTTACCCACAAAATGCTATGGTAGTACTTAGTGCGTAAGGGCAGCGGCGAGGATTAGAGAAGCTAATGGTTGTCGCACACTTAGTACAGGGCAGAGGGCGTAGACCATGGCTGTCATCTGATCACAGGGGCTCCTGGGGTGGCTGTGATCGTGCCCACAATGGGGTTAGTTCTCCTCCCATCCAGGCAGAGCAGCCATTGAGAGGACTCATGGTGAATGCTTTCCAGTCCTTCTGTGTGGCTTGACAGCTTAGGAGGCGCAAGCCCAGCCCAGCCTTGTTTGCAGAGTCTGGGTTTGAAGTGTAAGTGCCTATCGTCAGGCCTGCACACTTGGCACTTTTCCTCTTTGCCTGGGATGGGGACACATGGAAGCAGTTTGCAGCAGCGATATCAGGTCTTGGCTTTGCAAGCAGGAGATGAAAAACGTTTACTTGCTACTTGCCACCACTATTTGCATTTTCTTTCTTTCTTTCCCTGTCCGAAAAAAGAAACAGAAGTGGAAATGCATGTCTGTGATTTTCTAACTTGGTGGGATTGTGAATGAGAGCGTAGCACAAAGGAACGTCCTGGGGAGGCTGGAGTCTGAATGGAATCTTATGGGAATGGATGCCATCTGGGATCACATACATTGGTGGGCTCTTATCCATGAAGAATACATTCCAAGATGCCCAGGCACATGCCTGAATCCATGGAGAGTCCTGACCTCCCCCTTCTGCTGAAGTTCTAAGCACAGTAACTAATAATATCACAACCAGAAAATATACTGTAATAAAACTTATGCGAATGTGGGGCTGGAGAGATGGCTTAGCAGTTAAGGTGTTTGCCTGCAAAGCCAAAGGACCCAGGTTCGATTCCCCGGGACCCATGTAAGCCAGATGCACGAGGTGGCCCATGTGTCTGGAGTTCATCTGCAATAGCTGAAGGCCCTGACACGCCCATTCTTGCTCTATCTCTCTCAGTCTCTCTCAGTCTCTCTCTCTCTCTCAGATAAATAAAAATGAATTTTAACAAACTTAAAAAAATGCAGATGAGCCGGGCGTGGTGGCGCATGTCTTTAATCCCAGCACTCGGGAGGCAGAGGTAGGAGGATTGCCGTGAGTTCGAGGCCACCCTGAGATTCCATAGTGAATTCCAGGTCAGCCTGGGCTAGAGTGAGACCCTACCTCAGAAAACCAAAAAAAAAAAAAAAAAAAGGAGATGATCACAGTCATGGAAAATCTAGACAGTAAAGTGCTTGTCAGGGATGAGTGGACAGATACCTAACACCAGCCTTCATCTTTCTTCCTAGCCCCTCATCCCTAGGGAACCATTTTATCTACTTTCATTTGTGTAGGTTTACCTCTTCTGAATCTTGTGAGTGGAGTTACATAATATGTGGCCTTCTTTCACTCAGCATAATGCGTTTACAGTTTGTCCTGGCCATTCTCCTCTATCTCTGCCTCCCTTCTGCCCCTAGGTGTGCTGGGATTACAGACACTAGCACTACAGTGTCTGGATTTACATGTGTTCTGGAGATCCAAACTCATGTATTCAAGCTTGCACAGAAAGTACATTATCCACTAAGCCATCTCTTTGGACCATTTCATTCCTTTTTATAACCGAGTAATATTCCAATTGTATAGATATGCTGTGTTTTTTTTTTTTTTTTCTGTTCATCAGTTAATGGACACTTGGTTTTTTTCCTCTCTTTGGGTTTTATACTTAAGGCTACCGTGAACATTCATAGACACGTTTTTGTGTTGACATATGTTTTCAGTTCTCTTGGGTGTCTACCTAGCAGTGGAATTGCTGAGCCATATGGTACCTTCTATGTTTAACCTTTTGAGGAGCTGCCAAACTGTCTTCCAACCCAGCTGAACTGCTTTACATTTCCACCAGTAGTGCTCGGGTTCCTGCCTCTCACCATCCTCACTACGCTGGTTAGGATCCTTGTTTCTGATTTACCATCTTGCCGTGAAATTAGGAAACTGAAGCTGGGGAGTTTTTTTTTTTTTTTTTTTTTGCCTGCATGAATATGTAGGGTGTGTGTGTGCGCATGCATGCATGCGTACTTGTTCATATATTTATGGACACATGTGTGTGCAGATTTGTGTGTGTTTAGAGGCCAGAGACCAATGCCAGGAATCTTTCTCAGTTGCTCTCTACCTTATTTTCTGAGACAAGGCTTCTTGCTGACTGGGCTAGAGTAGCTAGCCAGAGAGCCCTGGGGCATCTGGTCTTTACCTCCCCCTGGGATTACAGGTGCATTTTATGTGGGTTCTGGGGATTGGAACTTAGGTCCTCATGCTTGCCCAGGAAATAGTTTACCCCAGCCCTGTGATTTTTAATAACGTGCTCAAAGACTATACTTTGTAGGACTGGAAGAAAAAAATGAGGTCTGTTTGCAGAAGCTTACTGCCTATGGAGGAGCCGCATACATCATCACAGGCTATGATAACTGGCTGCTAGAGTGACCAAGACTAATGGTGACTCCTGTAGCAGAAATCTATCTTCACCTTTAGAAAACAAGAGATTTATTTTCATTTACTTTCAAGTAGAGAGAGAGAAGAGAGACAGACAGAAAGAATGGGCATGGAAGGGCCTCCAGCCACTGCAGAAGAACTCCAGACACATGTGCCAATTTGTATATCTGGCTTTACGTGGGTACTGTGGAATTGGACCTTGATCCTTTGGCTTTGCAAGCAAGTGCTTTAAGTGCTAGCCGTCTCTCCAGCCCAACAGAAGGTTTTTTTAATGACACATCACTGAGAAGACTTTTAAAAAATATTTTATTTATTTTTTATTTATTTGAGAGAGAGAGAGAGAGAGAGAGAAAATGGGTGTGCCAGGGCTTGCAGCCACTGCAAACAAACTCCCGATGCATGTGCCACCTTGTGCACCTGGCTTACGTGGGTCCTGGGGAATTGAACTGAGACCCTTTGGCTTTGCAGGCAAATGCCTTAACTGCTAAGCCATCTTTACACCCCATCACTGAGAAGTTTTGATGGTTATTAGCTTCAGATACAGATGGACCCAGGGGCTCACTCAGTTTTGTCAGCAATGACTGTCTTGTTTCATCTCCTGTCTTCCCATGGCCTCCTTCATTCTTAGGTATTCTTAGGTTTAGTGTACCAGACAGGCATCTCTGCAAGAGTTGCCCTTTCTTTCCCCATGATTCTAGCAGGAAGCTTCTCTAGGGCTTTCATAGGATCAGTCGGCTATTGCTGTGTTCTTATTGGCCATCCTTGTTTTCGTGGCTTACTGTGAAGCCTATACCAAGAGGGGACGTCAGTCTCCCTCAGGTTACAGGAACTGAAAGTGTGTAATGGGCGATTCCCCAGGAGGAAAATCAAGGCTCTGGTAATGGTCACTGAGCATTGAGGTTTTCTTGGCTGACAACGGTTGTTGTCCCACCAGTTAGGATATTGTTATTCACGTGGAGCAGAAATCCTGATTCAAAGCGGCCTGAGATCGTGTAAGAGAATAGCTGAGATTGTTTCCCTGGATGTTCAGAGTGGCCATGGCCTTCAGGCACAGCTGAATCCAGTGGATTAGATCTAGGTTATTTCCTATTATTGCTGTTGGCGTGGAGACAGAAAGACTGCCACGATATTTGAGGGAGAGAGAAAGGCTGTCTTGTCCAGTGGCCTTCTTCGATGAGTAGGAAACTCACTTCTCTGCAGCCTGCCAGGAAACTTCTCACCGCCTTTTGCTGAAGTGATCATTTGTGAGTAGGTAGATGTCCTTCTCTGGTTGGCTTCTTATGGTTTCTGAATTCATCCTGGCCGTCAAGTCTGTCCTCCTCAGGGGTGGGTGAGGGTAGGTTTCCTGGAGTTGCTGGGACTGTGTGAATGCCGTGGGTGCTCCCTTCCAGAGGGAGAAGGGACTAGAGGATGGCGATTCGGTTGGCAGCACTTATGTATGGGAGAGGAGGTGGAGCAGTCGTGGGCAGAAAACAAGGCTTTCCGCAGAGGCTGGCAGAAAGCGCAGGTCGCCGGTGAGGCATGTGGGCCTGGGCAGTAGAGCTGTCAGGCTGCAGGAGCACCTGTGGAGCCCTCTCGCCTGGTGGTGGGGGTAAAATGGAGGATGTCTTTGTTCTGTCTTCCTTTTATCAAATGAATGAGGGGCTTGAACCCCAGAGGTAGAACTCCACTTACCGTTCTTAAGCCGAGGAGGATGGATATGGAAGATGGGCTCTTGGAATGAGCCTGTCTCACTGCTCAGGGAGTATGGGGAGCAGTTACTGTTGTTTACTGTAGTTCGTGGCTCACATTTGCAGCTATGATGGTGGTGTGTGTGTGTGTGAGAGAGAGAGAGAGAGAAGTGTGTACATTTCTGTGTGCATGCAGAAATGAATGTGATGTGTGTATTTGTGCATATATGTGTGATATGTGTATTTGTGCATGTGTGTATGCATGTGCTGTATATTTGTGTGCCCATGGAGGTGTGTAGGTGATGTGTACATATTTGTGTGTGCATGCAAGTGTGTATTGGTTTGCATGCAGGTATGTGTGTGATGTGGTTTGTGTGCATGTGATGTGTGTGTATTTGTCTGTGCATGCATGTGTGTATCTGTGTGCACATAGGCACTGTGTGATGTGATGTATATTTGTGTGCATTTGATGTGTGTGCATGTGTGCGTGTTTGTGTGTATGCAGATGCAATATGTGTATTTGTGCATGCATGTGGGTGTTCATGTGATGTGTTTGCATTTGTGTGGGCATGTGTGTGTGTATGATGTGTATTTGTGCACATGCAGGTATGATGTGTGTACTTATATATGCATGCATGTGTGCATGTGGTGTGTATTTGTGCATGTGTGTGATGTAATTCTGTGTATATGTGGATGTGATTTATGTGTACTTGTGTGCACATGCAGGTGTGATATGTTTGTATTTGTGTGCACATGTGGGTGTGCTTGTGATGTGTATGTTTGTGTGTGCATGTGTGTGATGTGTGTATTTCTGTGTACATGTGGATGCGTGATTTGTGTGCACATGCAGGTGTGATATGTCTGTATTTGTGTGCACGTGGGGGTGTGCATGTGATGTGTGTATTTGTGTGTGCATGCATGTGTGACGTGTATGCATTTGAGTGTGCATGTGGGTGTGGTGTGTGTATTTGTGTGCACATGCAGGTGTGCATTTAAGGTGTGTGTTTGAATGCATGTGTGATTTGTGTATTTCAGTGTGAAAGCACGTGTATGTGATGTGTATGTTTGTGTGCACATTCAAGTGTGTGTGATGTGTGTGTATTTGAGTATGCATGTATGTATGTCATGTGTATTTGAGTGTGCACGCAGTTGGGTGTGTGTATTTGAGTGTGCAGGCAGGTATATGTGATGTGTGTATTTGTGCATGCTGGTGTGTGTATTTGAGTGTGCATGTGAGTATGTGTTACATGTATTTGAGGGCATGCAGGTGTGGGTGCGTGGTGTGTATTAGAGTGTGCATGTAGGTGTGGGAGTGTGGGGTGTATTTGTGTGTGCATGCATGTGTGTGACATTGTATGAGTGTGCATGCATGTGTGTATTTGAGTGTTCATGCAGGTGTGTGTGATGTGTCTATTTGAGTGTGTATGCAGGTTTGTGTGATGTGTTGGTGCATGCGGGTGTGTGTGACGTGTATATTTGAGTGTGAATGTGTGTGTGTGTGACATGTGTCTATTTCAATGTACATGTGGGTGTGTGTGATGTGTGTATTTGAGTGTGCATGCAGGCAGGTGTGTGTGTGTGTGTGTGACGTGTAAGTCAGAGGACAACTTCCCAGTGCTGCTTCTCTCCTTCCACCTCATTTAAAGCAGAATCTCTGGCAGCTGATTGCACCTTCACCAGAATAGCTGGCTCTTGAGCTTCCTTCCAGTAGATTGTCCTGTCTTCCCCTCCTTCTTCACCCTATGTCCTCCTGAGATCACAGGTGCAAGCTACAGAGTGTGGCTTTTGTGTGGGTTCTGGCATCTCTGAACTCAGGTAGGTATTCACGGTTGCTTGGCAAGCGCTTTATCCACTGAGCCACCTCTCAGCCTGGAAAATGAGTTCTTGAGTGCCCCTTTTCAAGGTGGTCAATATCTGGTCCTGTGTACTATAGTTTGAGAGGCATAATGAGTTTTTTTATAATGCAGATTTTTTTTTTCAGAGCAATGTCTTTAGTTCACTATCTGAGCTCTCATGGACAAGTTGGGGTACACTGATGTTAATAATTATTTTCTACAAACATGCACTTTGTTAATTATGTTGTTTTTCTTCTTTCACACCATAAGCTAGTCACCTCCAGTTATTTGTTCAGAAAGAGAAATTGTGATCTTCCCCACTTTTCGAGTTGTGAGTCAGTGAAAATTCTTAGTATATGCCCCATCCATAAGAAAAGTTATTACCATTTTTATGTATTTAAATCTGATTTATTCTTGTGAACAAACACATGTAAATGAGATTAAACAGGTTTGTTTTCTGCTTGCATTTACTTTGTAGCATGAACAGTCTTTGTTTCATTAAATATTCTCTGTAAACATGTTTTTTAAAGATTGCTACAATTCCTCTCAGTTTATTCCATAATTTACTTAACCATTGTTTTTTTTTTTCTTGAATGTTTATTTTGTTTCCAGTCTTTGCTAACATGTATAATGCTGAGAGGAACATCCAAGTGCAGAAATGTGTTGCCTTGGGATAAGTTCTATAAGTGGATTTACTAGGTTAAAAGATGGTGGACATATGACACTTTCTTGACCACTTCTGTAGTTTATGTTCCTTAAAAGGTTATGGTGGTTTTTCACGTCACTGTTCTGCAGCCAAGTCCAAGCAAAGGAACCCTTCCCCCTGTTCTCTTCAACAATCTTCTAGGTGAAAGATAGTATAAAATTCTGTAAATTCACTTCTCTCACAGAAGTAATGTAGTCAGACATGTTGCTCTCTTTGGCTATGGCCATTTGTAGAACTTTTGTGACTTACCAACTTTATGCAGAGTTTATAAACAGGATGTTTGTGTTATGAGTACTGATTATGAAATCTTTTTATATCGAGAGTTTAGTATGCTCAGTTTTCCTTTGTTGTGTATAAAAACGTGCTTTATGGTGATTAGTCCCATTCTTGTCTTGTTCATATTTTCTTAAGACAGATTTTTGAATACATTTTTAAATAATTGCTTTTTAATTGTTTCCCTTTCTTTCCCCTGGTTACCTCTTCTCCCCTTCCTCTCTTTTTCTTCTTGAAAAAAAAAAAACATTTAACTCGAAATTATAATAATTCTTTTCAGTATATGATGTGAAGCAAAATTTTGATCTAATTAGTTGTTAAGTAACTTATGATACCAAATTAATCTGTTTCAAAAATATTTTTTATATTTTATTTATTTATTTGAGAGAGAGATAAATAGGTAGATAGAGAGAATGATGAGTGTGTCAGGGCCTCTAGCCACTGCAGATGAACTCCAGATGTGTGTGCCACCTTGTGCATATGGCTTACGTGGGTCCTGGGGAATTGAATTTGGGTCCTTAGGCTTTGCAGGCAAGTGCCTTAACTGCTAAGCCATCTCTCCAGCCCCAAATTAGTCTTTTGAATATAATTTTTCATTATTGATTTAAAATGCCAAAGTATATACTGAATTTTCATATGCAGTAGGACTCTCTTTGGCGCTTCTTGTATTCATAGAGAAGCAGTCTGGGGTTAGGATTCACCTATGTAAGCTCTATGGCCTTGTACAAATCTTGCTGCTCTAAGCCTGTATCTCCTATGCAAATGAGGATATTGTGGGGAGTAAATGAGGTAATGATATTAAGGAATGACTATGTCAGTGTGTTTGGGACAATCCTAGTTTTATATCTTTTTGCCCAAGTATCCTGTCTGGTTTAACCTTTCCTAACCCTGTTTCTGGTTTTTCACTTCCTATTCAGGTGTTTTTATAAGCAGGTTTTACTTTGCTAACTGCACTTTCTTTGCGTGTGTGCGCATGCATGCGCGGGTGTACCTGTGTGAGCAGGTATATGTGGAGTCCGGGGCTTGATGTGTGTCCCTCTCCACCCTACGTACTCAGCCAGAGTCCCTCACGTGAATCCAGGGCTGGCAGATTCAGCTAGTTGAACCAGCCAGTTTATATCCAAACCCCCAGGCTGCTACACTTGCCAGGCATTTATGTGGGTGCTCGAGTCTCCTCAGGCTTGTACGGCAAGCACGTTGCCAACTGAGCCGTGTCCCGAGCCCCAGTGTTTCCACTCCTGCATGGATCTCACCTTGTCCTGGATGAGATCTGTGTGTGGTAACCTCCCAAAAGTGGCAGGCAGTGATCCCCTTCTCTCTGTCCCTTTCTGGGTGCATAATTATGACTGCCAGCTTCATGCCAGGTAAAGAAGGCTATGGGCAGCAGATGTTGAATAGTGACTGTGAGAAGCATCCTGAAGGTTCTTTCTACGGTTGGCTTAAGTTTCTTCTCACTTTTGAGTTGCTGTAAACTTAGCAAAAATTCTTTTTATTGTTTGTTCAAGTTTGAAAATTATATTTTGTAATAAATCTTGTTGGCACGGTGAACTTGAAATATTAGAACTTGTTTACTGAAACGGTACATGACTTCCTCCTGTTTTTCCAGGAGGTTGACCACAGTGAGTAACTTCCAGAGAATGTTTTTGATTTTTACTATCTTCTGTGGGGGCCAAATTGAAATGCCCCAAATGAAAAATAAATGAGACCCTAAAGAAGTCTCACTTAGCTTTCAAAATTAGTACTTCTTTTTCAGAATACTCTGCCCCCTACTTCCAATGGCAGAGTGTTTATATTTGACTCTGTGAAGCATGACTTTTCATTTAGATCAAATGACTTTTGGAAAATTAATTTCACTCATGCTGGATTTCAAGATTTCTTAAAAACAAACCCAAAAGGGACATTGATAGCTTTTAATGTGTTGTACTATTGATAGAATCTTTTCTATAAACAATGCACGATGCCAGCTTATATTAATATTAGTGGGCACTTCAAACAGAAACTCACTTAAGGTACTATCAATAATAGTTTAACTTTTTTTCTCCCCAATTGAGGGAATCTGATTACAGCTCTTGTTTCTTCTGTCAATAATAAAATACCTAATGCTATTATGATAATTGTGAATTTTGTGGAAAAAGTTTAACATTGCAGGTCAACTTATTTGTTTTGCAGTGAAGAAATAAATTTGAAACTTTTTCTGGCGAACATATTGTAGAAAGCCCATTGTTAATAGATTAAGAAATTGTGGTTGGGGATATGGTTCAGTGGATTAGAATGCTTACCACACAAGGATGAGGACATGAGAGGGCTTGAGTTTGATCTCTAGTACCCACATAAAAAGACAGGCATGGCCACACATGCCTGTTGCCCCAGTCCTATGAGGTGTGCAAAAGGAGAGCTGCCGAGGATTGCTGGTCAACCACTGTGACCCAAAAAGGCAGCTCGAAGAGCGATAGAAGAGGACACCTGATGTTCTCCTGTGGCCTCGCCCATGAGTGTCTGCAAGGTGTACGTATGTACACATACATGTGCATGCCAGAGAAAGAGAAGGAAGGAAAGTAGGAATGAAGGAAAGTAGAAGATAGGTAGGTAGAAGGGGAGAAAGAGAAGGAGTAATTTGGAAGTGATTACACATTTTATAGTTCCATCCAAATTACAACAGGATCACTTGACTGGAAATTGGAGGCAGCTAACTGCCTGCATTACAGATACGTCATACACAATAAGCTGAAAGAGTTGTGTTCAAACTGGTGTGGAATACTTATTCATCAGATTCTAGAAATGTTTGAGATTTTGAGAAACTATTTTGTAAATTAGTATAAGCATTCTGTGGGGGTATTAGACTTTAAAAATAAGCACTACAAGGCTTTGTTGCAATTTATTCAAAATATGCTGGAAGTTTTAATAATTCAGCCAATAAAACATGTTTTTATTAATTGGATTTTTCATTGGTATACATGTGCGTGTGTGCATGAGCATGAACACGTGTGTAATGATGTGTGGCGTCAGTGTCCTGTGAGTAAAGGCATGTGCTCACCTCAGTGCACTTGTGGAGGTCATGAAAGAGCTCTCGGGTGTCAGTCCTCACCTCCCAGCTTGCTTGAGGCAGGGTCTCTCCTTGTTTGTTGTTTACTTGCTGTATTTGCCAGGCTAGCTGCTATATGAGATTCTGGAAATTTCTCTATCCCTGCCTCTCATTCTTGCCATCAATGCCTGCTGGGACTGCCCAAGCCTGCCATGGCTTCTGACTTCTATGTGGGTGTGTGGATCTGAACTCAAATACTCAGGCTTGCCCGCCCCAGACAACATACAGGTAAGCATGTGCACTTCTTCTGAAACTTAGCAGTTGTCATCATAGAAGAAAAGGTTGCAAATAGGACAGTATTATAAATTTTCTCTTGTCAAGACAAGGGAAAAATGGAACAAGTTAATGACAACTGAAAAACTGAACATGTTTTATTTCTGAATTTGTGTAACTCTATGTGGAATTTTTTCTTTTTTTTTTGGTGTGGTCTTTTGCTTTGCTTTTGAATTCAGTAATATGATTCCTGTGCAGGAGTGGGATAAAATTAATAAAGCCTGAAACTTTACAACATCTAAATTTGGTCAACATTTCAAGAAACTATAACAGAGGTTAGTTTAATGAATCATGTTTTTCTTTTCTTTTTTAAAGATTTGTCAAAGGAAGGTACTCAGAATATAGTTAATAAAATGACCTGTGAAAATGTTGGGCTCGAATATTTACACATTTCAACACAGAGTAGTAACCTTGAGATGGGCACTGAGGAAAGTTTACTGTGACCGGCCGGTACTTTAACACTTGTACAGAGACCGTGTGCTCAGTTAATGTTATGGGTCATTGATATTGACATTTGAAGGTGTCAGAAATTCATATTATTGACTATAAAATACAACTTTCAAGAAATTCTGCGGGCAATGTTATGAAAATACTGAAAATAATCTGACTAACTTTTTCCCTAATAATCTGCCAGAAACTGATTGGTAAAGTGGGAATAGGGACAGTTTCAGCCAAAAGACTGAAATACAGGAGCACATACGAGGGAGATTATTCTGTTTTTTAAAAATTATTATTTATTTTATTTTATTTTCACTTATATTTGAGAAAGAAAAAGGGGGGCAGATAGAGAGAGAATGTGTGTGCCAGGGCCTTTAGCTCCTGGGAACAAACTCTAGAAACATGTGCCACCTTGTGCATCTGGCTTACATGGGTCCTGGGGAATTGAACCTGGATCCTTTAGCTTTGCAGGATAGTGCCTTAACTGCTAAGCCATCCCTCCAGCCCTGTTTGTTTGTTTTTAATGGCTAAGGTTAACATTGCCAAATTCAAAATAATCAAAATATAAGCATTTGGCAGATAGAAAGCACTCAGGTGTTTCCTGTCATTATAATCATCACATGATTTTTATACCTTTATTTATTCAGTTGCCCATTTCTTGACTAGTCCCATACTGTTTTAATTATTTTATATATGTGTAATATATATAATATATATATACACACAGAATCCTTATTATACTTAAGCAAAAAAAGCATTTGCTATTTTCAGCTTCTATAAACTGCTTTGTGAATTTTTGTTAAATGTTAAATATGAACATTTCCATTTTAATATTGTTTGAAATTTAAAATAACTAGTGATATCAGAAGAATTAATATCTTTTCTGTTTTACTTCTGCCTAATCAGGAAAATAGTTTATTTATCTTTTTATGCTAGTATTCCTTTTTTAGTTTCTTAGGAAATTTTTAGAACTGTTTATTTATACTTAGAAAAGACAGTTCTACTCATATTTTCTTACAATAGCTTGGTATTAAGACAGCTTTGTATTTGATCATCTTCTTGTACTTTTATTTATACTTTATATTCTTATTTTTCTTTTTGGTCTTACTCTAGCCCAGGTCAATGTGGTACTCACTTTTTAGCCCCAGGCTGACCTTGAACTCGTAACAATCCTCCTACCTCTGCCTTCCAAGTGCTGGGATCAAAGGCATATGCCATCATGCCTAGCTTGTTATTTTTTTTTAAGACCAAGAAATTTGACACATCATAGCTAGGAACATCACTCCATATTTCTTTTTCTTGCCTTATTGCATCACCTTTTTCTTACAAAATATTGTTGAGCAGTAAGTCAATTTTATAGAGTTTTCTTTGAGCAGACTTAATCTTGTTGAAGATGGGACTTTTATTTATCTCTGTATCTCTATGGGTTCTTCAAACAAAGACAGGCACATAGTAA
The DNA here is from genome assembly GCA_036346955.1 of Dipus sagitta. Taxonomy (NCBI): domain Eukaryota; kingdom Metazoa; phylum Chordata; class Mammalia; order Rodentia; family Dipodidae; genus Dipus; species Dipus sagitta. The sequence continues at coordinate 36,873,464 of CM070787.1, read as the reverse complement.
TGGATAAATTTTATGTATAATAGATGATTTGTTGAGGAAAGCTTGAACAATGGTCCTAGATCTGAGAACTTAAGCACTTCATAAGAGGAGTGGTTTAGAAGTGATTGGTGGAATTGGAAAGATGAAACAATATGGAGAAGCCCAGAGAATTTGCTTTCATAATGTATTTTATTTTTTGAGTTCTGTCTGGATTGTTCTGGAAGCCCTGATGTAGATAGTAGATATGGAAAGATGTCAAGGTTTAATGTCTGGGGCAGTCTGGTTGCATTACAGTGTATAGTTAGTTCCATGTAGACAGTGATGATTCTGTCACTAGGTTTCTGTATTTGTCTCAGAAACAACTAAAATTGGTTTTTGAAAAAAAATCACTTAAGTCAGGAAGGTAGAAGGTTATTATGTACGTCAGAATGGAAATATCACACATGCATTGGAACCTGAGGAACCTGGACATTTGTGTGTGACTTACAATCTTGACCATCACCATTGTCTATCCAGGGTAATACCACATTAGTACTTGGACTTTTGACATGCATCTTAGGTTTTTATTTAGCCAGAGACATGACACTCACTAGAGTCAAACGAGTCTGCATGCTCTACCTGTGTATTTGAATAGCCCCAGGGGGATTTACAGGGGAGGAAAGTTCCATGTTGTTGTGTTCAGAATCAACAAGTAGAAATATCCTGTAATTTGTGTCATTTTGTTTTGCAGTACACTTTACTCTTATAAATGTCTTGACATTTTTTAGAATGCTTTTGTGGATGGAACCTTGATAGTTTTATGCTGCAGAAATTGTTTCCTTTGGAAAAATTTATATTTACTCCTTTGGGAGTTGAAACTCTAGAACATATATGTCAAACGCAGTACTCACGCTACCCGTTTTAGGCATCAGTCTCTTCAGAATCTCATTCTGAAGTGCATAAATACTAGAGAGAACCATTTTCTCAATCTTTGTTGGTAATATTTTTGAAGTGGGAATGAGACTTTTGAGTCTCTAGTTACATAATTTGTCTCTTGGGAAAATTCCAACTCTGAAATCTGGGTGGCAGGACAGCAGCATCGTGGCTTCTCTGTGTTTGGTCAGGAACACAGGGGGAGTGCTTTCTGTTAGAGGGGCTCAGAGCTGTAAATGCCTTTCAAGAAACTGCACCTCAGTTATATGCTATATGGTGGCAGAAGTATAGTAAATGCGGATAGCTAGAAAAAATTACTTCTTTATATGGTACCCAGATGTATCCACTTCAGTCTTGAGACATATCATCAGGATTTGAATCACAAATTAAGATGGACTTCTAGGGACTGGAGTGATGGCTCAGCAGTTAAAGGTGCATGCTTGTAAAGCCTGAAGGTTGATGTTTGGTTCCCCAGTACCCACATAAAGCCAGCTACACAGAGTGGCACATGCTTTTGGAATTTGGTTGCAGGGTTAAGAGGCCCTGGCATGTTCATTCTCTCTCTCCCCAATCCTTCTCCCTCCCTTCCTGCCTCCTTCCCTTCCTCCCTTCCCCTTTTCTGTTTTCCTAAAATAAGTAAGTAAATAAATAAATATTAAAAATAAAGATGGACTGATAAAATACTCTGTTCACTTATGGGGTTTATTTTGTCTGCCTGACAATTTTATTTTTCAACAAATTTAGTTGCCTGAGCACTTTTAGGCATATACTTCTATGATTTTTCTCCCTCCCCCCACATTACTTGCTCATTTATTTTGAAAATGTGTATACAAGAACCTATATGGGACATCTATGCAGCATTGGCTGTTTTTTAGTTTATTTAGTCCTTACCATGTGGTGCAGAGGGTAAGTACCACTGCTACCCTCACTTTGCAGAGATAGAAACTGAGGTCCAAAGAGGTTTAGTGATTAGCTCAGCCATCATACAGCTGGTGAGTAAGCAGGATTCAAACCTAGGCAGTCTTGTTCAAGCTGCTTTGTTATGTGACTTATAACCTTTCACTTGGAGAATGGAGTGGGTAAAGGGGCTTGGGAAGAGTTCAGGCTCCACAGCCCCCTACTTCCTTCAGGTTGGGGCTGGGGTGGGAGGGTCAGGCCTACACACTCTGGCTTTGGATTTATTTATGTTGTACCATTGTCATTGCTTTCACGCAATGAGATTGTTTAACTTTGGTAGTTATGGTTTTAAAAATAAAAGTTGTCTTTGAACAACATCTTTGGGTATATGCTTAGCTTTAAAGTTTCGGAAGGCACATTCTAAATATAAAGAGGCATATAAAAATTGGAAGTTTACTGGAGAGCTTTATTTTTTTTCTGAGCTACTTCCAGAGTTGGAATATTTTTTAATTTATCATTTTTTTCCTCTTCAAGGGATCTTTACAAATCTAGCTTAACTGAAAACTATGTGGTAGAGTCAAAATTGAGAAATGGTTTCATTCTCATGTTTGTATTTAACCTGTAAGTAAAGTACTTCAGATAAACATTATTGAAGTGTATTTTGGAATCTGCAAACTGCATATTCTTTCAGTTTAGAAATTAGAGATGAGTGAGAACTGCCAGTGGCTGAGTTGTCATGGAAGAAGCACCGGAAACACGGAAGGGCATACATTTACCATCCTTTCCGCTGTTGGTTGGAAGAGGCGTGAGCCCTGTGCGCTGTCGAGAGTGGAGCTGCATCACATGCAGAGCTCCTACCTAAGTCCCTTAAGTTAAAATGAACCATGAAAATCCAATATAAAACCAATTGGCTGGCCCCTTAGCTTTAGAAGTCAAAAATTAACTTCTTCGATTAATGCAGCTTTGATGTGGCATGTGCCCCTTGGCGTTCCGTTCCTGGGGGATGGGTTCCAGGTCTCCCTTTGGACACCAGAATCCCCAGGTGCTGCAGTCTCTTATGTGAAATGGCTCCGTATTTGCATAGATCCTACACATACCCTCCTTGTACTGTAAATCTTCTCTAGATAGCTGGTTAATAGTGCCTAGTACCATGGGATTGTTATGCACATAGTTCTTATACTGTGTTGCTTAGGGAATGGAGATTTGACAAGTTTGTATGTAGTTCAGATATAAACTTTTTGTTTTGTTTTGTTTTATTTTGTTTTTCAAGGAAGGGTCTCACTCTGGTCCAGGCTGACCTGGAATTTACTATATAGTCTCAGGGTGGCCTCGAACTCACAGCAATCCTCCTACCTCTCTGTGTCCTGAGTGCTGGGATTAAAGGGATGTGCCACCACGCCTGGCAGCTTTTTTTTTAAATGTAGTTTTCTTCCTATACTGGCCCAATCCATTGGTCTGGAACCCAAAGATACAGATGGCTAGCGGCATAGATAGCAGTTTATTTACTAGGTTTGCTTCTCAACTCTGCCTCTCACTGCTTGACCTTGGATAGGTACACACTCCACCTGAGTTGCCACACTTGGGCAATGGCCATGTCCCTCCATTACCAAGTCCTTAGTTTGTCTAAATGAGGAAATATAATATAATTAAAATACTTTCTGTTCAGACCTAGAGAGATGGCTTAGTGGCTCAGGATCCAGGTTTGATTCCCCAGAACCCACGTAAGCCAGATGCACATGGTTGTGCATGTGTCTAGAGTCTGTTTGCTTTGGCTAGAGGCCCTGCATGCCCATTTTCTCTCAAATAAATCAATAAATAATAAAAATACTATCTGCTTTTTATATAGCAAGTACTAATAGAACTGTGCTTTTAAAAAAAGTATTTATTTGCTTGCTGGTTTGTTTAGGTTTCGCGGGGTACGTGGTCATATCTGCTAGTGCTGGTGCACGTGTGGTCAGAGACAACCTCAGATAGAGGTTCTTGTATGCTTCCGCCTCGTATGAGGCAGGCTGTTTTTTGGTAACCACTGTGCTTTCAGGCTGGCTGGCTCAGGAACTTTGGATGGGTTCTACTGTCCTCACCTCGCTTTCCCCCTTACTGGGAGTACAGATGCCTCCTGCAATGGCCCACTTTCATTTTTGTTCTAGGGGTCTGACCTTCAGATGCTCGTGCGTATGTAGCAAGGGCTTTATCCACAGCCTTCTTCCCCAATCTGCTTTTTTTTATTTTTTATTTTTTATTTTGAGACAACATCTCATTTTTGTACACAAGGCTTTTGTGAACTCACTGTATAAATCAGGCTGGCCTGAATTCATATCTTCCTGTCTCAGCCTCTTGAAGTACTGGGATTACAGGCAGGAGCCATCAGATCTGGCTTAGCTCTGCCTTTATTTTGACTTCTGTCTCATTTCTTCTGGAGATCAGACAAGTGTAGCTGAAGTGGGGATAGAAGAAGAATGAATAAATAAAAGAGAGGGATTGGGGAGATGGCTCAGGATTTAAAGGCACTTGCTTGTAAGACCTGCTAGCCCAGGCTTTATTCCCCAACAGTCACAAAAAGCCAGATGCACAAAGTGGTACATGTGTCTGTAGTTCATTTGCAGTGGCAAGAGGCCCTGGGTGACTCTATACTGTCTTTCTCATAAATATATAAAAAGAGAATCTGAGAGGGGAAGTAAGTATATGTCGAATTGGAGAGGGGAGTATATACATTGAGTTATTGCAGCCTGTAAATTTTTGTGATGTCAGTGATAGGAAAACAACCTAATGGGAACCTGTCTTATGTGCCCATGTATATTTACTCTTAAACTAGAGGTGGAACCCCATCCTTGTTATCTGGCTTTAATAGGGCCAGTGCTTCCACATATCCACATTCACAGTGCTGATCAGGGTTGGAAATAATTCTTAAGTCCTTCACATTCTCCAATGTGTATGTAACTGTGGGTGTGCCTCCATTCCAAACGAAGAGCAGAGCATGCAGTAGGCCATAGAAGAAGGGGACTGTAGACGGTCCTATGCCCTCCCTGCTAACTCCTCTCCCGGCCACCCTAAGGACTCTTAAGAAGATGGTTGTTTTTACTGTTTCTCCCCTGGATCCAGGGAGTCAGTTTGCTTTATTTGGATCTGAGAAAGAAACCATAGTCCTTCTCTTGCACCCATTGTACATGAACGCACCCAGAGCTCAAGCTTTGTTGCCAAATGAGCCTGTAAATAGGGAGGTGTTGTTGACCACCTCAGTGTAGACTAGTGTCCCAGCTGTCTTTCCGGGCCTTGCTGGGATGTTCCAGAACTCTTCAAGGGTTGCCAACAACAAGGTGTTTGGTGGAAGAGATGTTGGGTAATCATGTCAGAAAGAATTCTCCACTGTTTTATTCACATTCATCTCTGCTCCCTTTGGTCCTCAAGAACAGCACTTTGCCTCTGGAAGTCACCGAAGAAAGAAAATATATGTACATGTGGCTCTCGGTGGCCCTTGTGGATGACACACCCTTCTCAATGGCAGTCATCACTGAGAAAATGCTGAACCGGAGCCTAGAAGAATGTCCCAGTGCAACCCTAGAGACACCCCGCCACCCACTCACCTGGGGAAGGCCTGAATGTTTGTCTACCCAGCAGGCTTTTCTTTTCACAAACAAGAGTATCTCCACACACCTGCTCTCTGACCCTGCCTTTTGTCCTTTGACCTGGAAATGCGAGGGCTGCTCCAGTCACATTTGGGAGTGGAGCCAGCCTCCTGCAGGGTCCAGATGAGGGGAGAAGGCAAGCATATAACCCTCCTGGAAGAAGGGTGTGTCACCTGACCTTGGTTGTTTCAGAATCCTGTAATTTTCAGTTTATGCAAACCTCACATATGTTGAATTCCCTTTGAACCGTTTTGTGTTTGAGTTTAATTTTCCTTAAGCTGATGCCATGACAGTTGCGTTGGAACTCGGCCCTTACTGTTTATTTCTAGGGTCACAATTTGCTTTGTCTTCACAGCCAGCAGTACCTGCTTCCTCTTCTCCCCCCACACCCCGCACCTCCTTCTCTCCCTTGCTTCCCAATTTCCTTCTTTCCCCAAGCTCAGAATAAAAACGGACCCCTAGGTTTTACTGTTATGAAGGAAGCTGAGGAAAGTAGCCAGCGCGTGGCTCCAGCGTGACTCCGTGCCGTGTGTCTGCAATCTGGAGTGGGATCCAGGAATGTCAGCCTAGAGGGGCATCGATGCTGAGCTGGCTGCATCCTGGTTTCTGAGCAACTGCGGGTGGGGGTGAGCTCTGTGCACCTAGGCTACCAGGTGTGCTTTATTTACCCTGTGTTATAGGGCTGCGTGTGTGTGTTTTGGAGATATGGCTCGAGGTCCAACACCAAAAGTTTCTTAAAGAGACCTTTCGGGAAACCACATGGAATTTGTAACTTGATCACAAAAGCTTTGCCATTAAGGTCCTGAAAACAGCCCTTCAGGTTTGTAGGTCACACCTTCTAGGCTCAGTTAATGAGCAGGTCTTTACTCTTTACAAGATCAGCCAGGTGTACTTGGCTAACGTTGACTTCAGTCTTGGCCGATTAGCTCCATTGCTAATGAGGCCAACTTGGGAATTCCTGCTTCTCGTGGGCCAGTTAACCTTCACTTTCTTTTCCTGGCCACAGACTGCCAAACGTAGCCAGCTGGCTTGTGAATATGGAGTGGCAGAAGGTGTTAGGCAAGGTGCTGTGTATATTAGCACATACACCAGCCCTTCCTGGGGAAAGCCCTCACACTGGCACCCACCAAGGGTCAAATGTATTTTCTCTGCTGCTGAAAGACAATAGGGTTGATTAGGGCAACTGAAATGCGGGCTAGAATTTTGGACTTTTGTCAGGATATGTGCAACATTTAAAGTGATTTAGGGAAAACCCTGCTGTGGTTCACTGGCAGAAAAATTCATGATTAATGAAATAGTGGAAACTGAGGACAATGATGGGGGGTTACTTTAAACATGTACAAAGGAAGGGACATGCCAATAGCTTAAAATATGTTTTCTAGGCATGCAGTATTTTCTAGAATCTTATGGTAGACCAAACTTAGGTTGATATGAAACTTATTTGTCGCTAGTTATGACCTTGAACTTCTAGTCCTGCTGCCCCTACCTCCTTGAACTTCTGGCTTTCCTTCTCCACCATGCTAGGTTTATGTGGCACTGGGGATAGAACCAAGGGGTTCATGCATGCTAGCTACTAAGCAAGCTAACAACTGAGCTATGTTTCCAGTCCTGATTGTAGGTTCTTTGGACTTGGAAACTCTCAGTTTCCACCTACTACCGGAATGGCCTATATAGATTAAGTTTGTATTGTAGTCACTTATTAAGGAATTGAATATGAAGTAGAAATCTTGTAGTTACTGGATGCTCTTTGGATTTTAAGCAAATGTGGAAGAACCTACAATATTCTGAAGGTAAATATTTGCTTAAGGCAGTTTAGTCCTTCAATGTGTATTTAAAAAAAGAAAAACAACAACAAAGTTCCAGCTAAGTGCAGTTTGCAAAGTAAAATAGAGTAATTTTGAAATCCTCTGTAACTGATTCCTTTATTTTCTTAGGATGCATCCACATGCTTTAATGATAAACGTGCAACAAAGAGCTGTAAGATATGAGGGAGTCTCACTCTGCTTTACTATGCATCACGTTCCCAATGGAAAGTTGATCAGACTCAGGAAAACTGACTTGTCCAAGGTCCCTTGGCAAGAGAGTGGCAGAGCTTTGGTGCAAACCAGTCCCCCACCACCACCCATGTGAGATTTCTTTATTGGGACTTGCACCTGTCTGTACACACTTGCATGGGAGTAAAATCACTACTTTGCTTCCTTTTAATAGACTGATTATAAGCTTGGTGACTTGGAAGTTTCGTTTTCTTTTTAATCCTTTCAAGGAGCAAGTTCAGTTTATCGCTTTTTGGTTCTCACAATCTTTTGATACTTCTAGATGCGGAATTATCTTTGTCTTTCTTTGCTTTGTAAGCTGTTTAGAGCAAGGTGAGATTACAATCATCAACTCAGTCTGGGGGGGCACCCATTATCTTTCTTGACTACTGTGGTTCCTTTGAAAATAACCATTGCTAGCGTTTTCCCCAAACATGTGGTAACTTACAGCTTTGGAGGTTTGGTAAAAACATAACAATTTGCTCTCCCCCCCCCCCTTTATCTGTCCTCCCTCTTCCTGTTCAGTGCTGACTGTTTTAGCGCTGGACCAGCAGACTATGTTGTTGTCAGGAAGACCACCCTGCTCACGAAGAGGAGCGGGCTTTCATCTCTTCGAGGCTTTGAAAGATTGTTTAGCTTTGTTTTCTGAAATGCAGAAGTCCGGGAGCTGTAGGTTGAGGTTTTGTAAATGTTTATTTTTGCCACTGACATCACTGCAAGTGCGCTTGTCTTCCCTTTTTAAAAATTTGATTAGATTTTGGTCACTGGTAATATCACGTTCTTGATCAACTGACCATCTTGCCTGATTTTTTCTTTTTGTTCCAAATTTTGCTGGCACCTTCCTTCCTTTCTCCCTTTTCCCTTCTTTCCTCCTTCCCTCCCTCCTTTTTTCTCTCCCCTGTCTTTTTCTTCTCTTTCCCGCTCTCTCTCTCTCTTTTCTTTTTGCAGCTGTGGGGATTGAAACCATGGGTGCCATGCATTCCTGCATGTGCATGCTAGGCAGGCTCCCTACCACTGAGCTCTATTTTATCTTATTTAAAAAAATGTTTTCATGTATTTGCAAGGAGAGAGAGAGGGAGAATGAATGAATGAATAGGTTCACCTGGGCTCTAGCCACTGCAAACATACTCAGATGCGTGCACCACCTTGTGCATCTGGCTTTATGGTGGGTACTGGGGAATTGAACCTGGGTCGTTAGGCTTTGCAGGCAAGAACTTTAACCACCGATCCATTTCCCCAACCCTCTGTTTTTATTTTCAATTTTGAGATAGAGTCTCCCTAAATTGTCTAGGCTACACTTGAACTTGCTCTGTAGCCCAGGTGGGTCTGGAACTTTGGGCTTGTGACCCTGCTGCCTCAGTTTCCCCAGTAAATAGGATAACAGACATGCATTATCAAACTTGACTAATTTTTTTTCATTTCTTTACTTCCCTTTGGTGAGACTATTGGGAAAATCAAATCTGGAATAGGAATAATTGATCCATGCTATAACAGTTTTAAAAAGATAACATGCTATTAAAAGACAAAAGACTTATATCTTATAAAATAATACTTATACTAACAAGGAAGATTTGAATAAAAGATTTAAACATATATAATATTGTTTGTGTATTTATTTTTTTTTTGAAGCAGGGTTGGTTTCATGTATTCTAGCTGGCTTTGAACTTGCTGTGAAGCTGAGGGTGACCGATGCTCCTGCTTCTACCTCATGAGAACCCGACTTAAATCACCACTCACAACTTACGCAGTGTTGGGGATCGAACTTGGGGCTTCCTGCATACTAGGTAAAAGCACTCAACTGAGCTGCATTCCCAGCCCAAATTTACACACTGTCATAGCCTCATTCTTTTAACTATTACAACAGTGGGCATTTCTACATATTTCAGTGCCAATATTCCTAAAAGACAGAAAAGGGAAGAGAATGTATGTGGTGTATAGAGACACCTACACAGTGGTATTTAGTAAATAAGAGAATTTCATATCTTTGCAGATACATGTAGAAGAGAACCACTTCAAACACGGGGGATCTCACTGGTGATCACTTCTGCCTTTTTGTGGTGGTCTAAGGTTTCTGTCACTTTCTTTGTTAGCTGTCTTTGAAAGTAGTTGAGTAAATCCGAGAGAAGGGGAACATCTTGATGTAGGCACAGAATTAGGGGGACACAGGTTCGTAGCACCCAGTCTTCCTGAGGGCCAGCTCACCCATTTGGTTCAGAGGCAGAAGCTGGGTGGGGAGGGGTCAAACTCATGGACAAGCCTGCTTGGCCACATCTGCCCTCCACAGCCAGCTGAGAGCCATGGAGCTATCACTTATCTCACACACCTTGGATCTGAGCTACTGAAAGACTTTACTACATATCACAGCTTGGCTCTGGGACCCAGCATGGCTTGGTGTCTCCCCAGGGCTTGGTGTCAACCTCTTTTGGGTTGGCCAGGACACTGAGAGGATCTATAACTATCATGCAATCACCAGCGTTACCACTGTTCAAAACTAGAGATCAATGCCCATTTTGACTGGTCCTCCTCAATCCCTTTTGAAGTGGAAATTTTGCAAGTTGACTTCTGCAGCATGCCTAGTACAATTTGGCTGACAGCAGTTTCTGGCAAAAGAAATAACCAAATTATTATTCAGTCATGGGTTTTTAACAGCCGCAAAGCAAGTGGATGTTAACTAAATGATGCAATTTATTCCCTTCCCTCTTATTGCCAGCTTGCCTATTACAGAGCGACTGCCAGTTTTCAATAAGTGGTACCCAGATGGTATTCGCATGCCGCCCACTTGGTTACAGAGCCGAAGCGGGGAATAACTCGGCAGACACTACAAGCTGTGGGTCAATTGAGGGGGAATGCCTGTTGCTTCACAGTTTTGCATATGTAAATCTGTTAATGTTATGTCAGTATTGTGCGGGCTAAACACAAGCATTGCCTTTCTCTGGGGGCCCAGCTGAACTTGGACCACAGCCCAGTTGCACCGAGTCTCAGAGCGCCTAGCTGCAGTTGGAGGCTCCCGCACAGCCTGCCTCCTTCCACTCCTGCCTCTTATTCTGGTGTTTTCCACAGCCCCAGCCGGACGCAGGAAGTGCCTGCCATAGGCTGACTCCATAATAGGACAGGCAGGCCTGGCTTTATGAGCTGGCTGCGCAGGGAGGAGTGTGAGTGCGTGTCTATTTTTAGGCCAGCCTTCAAGACGGTTCCTTTTGGCCCAGTCCGTGCCTGCCTGCCTTGCTCGCACTCTCCTCTGTGTGTCTGCCACACTTCTGCTCTCCATTTCATCAACTGCAGATGTGGTACACAGCCGGCTTCGAAAAGTCATGAACCTTGTCGTCTGTGCGTCTTAACAGCCAACATCTGCTGCAGGGAGAGGCAGGGAGAACATTTTTGGGAATGCATTCAAGTGCCTCAACTTAGCCTCTCTTCTGGCCTGTGCTGACAATTATTTTACACTAATTACATCAAGATAGCAGCAGTAAAAAAGCGAGATTCGAATCACTCCGCCCTCACCCCTCTTGTGAAAGTGGCAGTCGGCAAGGGTACTCCTTTCTTCTTTTTATTGTGGTTTGTTTCTTGTTCGCCAAAGCTTATTACATTGGGTGCAAACAACAACAAAAATGCCATAAAAAGGCAAGAATGGTAATATGCTCAAGAGCTAAAAAGACCAATGGTGTTGGTTTAACCAATGAAAATATTCCTGCAGGTATTGTAAAATTTATGTGCCATATGAAAAACATTAAGGGTGTTGTTTTTTCATGGAGGAAAATGTTCATTGTTGAGCCATTTTGTAAATTATTTTAATGCTGCATTTCTGCTTCTACCTCATGATTTTGATATATAAACCAGTTTAATGTTTTCTGCACAGACCCTGGCTTTTCTTAAATTTTATATATTGGAAAGCCTGTGTTTGTATTGGACCTGCTGGTTTCTTTCATACTGAAAAATCTTAACTTGGGTGGCACGATGCCATGTGTCCAAGGCAGAGTCAGAATGTGGCAAAACCTTGAATGCTGAGTACTGAGTCCTGCATACCAAGCAAGACTGGGTTAGTGAATAGCCAAGAGGTGTTTTTTTTTTTCTTTTTTAATTCTTTTTCTCTGTCTTTCTTCCTCTCTTCTTTCTTTTCTTTTTTCCTCTTTTTTTTTTTGTTTTGAGGCATTTGCCATCATTAAGAACAGTAGCTGTCTAATGTGAACTTTCTAGGTATATTAAGTTGTTCTCAACTTTTCATCCACTTAAGAGAGGGACAGCATAGTATATTCTGTGTCCTGGCCATAACTATTACCACATTGCTTCTCCTCCTCCTCTTATTTTTACTAAATATTTTATTTATTTATTGGAGAGTGAGAGAGAGAGACAGAGAGAGAGCGCTCGCGCATGTCAGGGCCTTCAGCCACTCCAAATGAACTCCAGATGCAAGCGCCACCTTGTGCGTCTGGCTTATGTGTGTACTAGGGAATCGAACCTGTGTCCTTAGGCTTTGCAGGAAAGTGCCTTAACCAGTAACCCATCTCTCCAGCCCCCCTTTCTCTTTTTTAATTTGTTATGTACACAGTGAGTATACAGTCATGTTGGTACCATTGTTAGCCTCCTCCCTGTCCTTCCCCTCCACAGGGACCTCCTGTGTGGGAAATGTGGGTCGTGCATTGTGGGGTTAGCCATCAGTTATCGGTAAGAGGCAATGTCTTTCTGCATAATGTCTCAACGTGTGGCTCTAACATTCTTTCCGTCCCCTCTTCTGTTCTTTTTTTTTTTAAAGATTTATCTTTATTTATTTTATATTATTTATATTTATACTATATTATTTTTATATTATTATTAGAGACAGAAAAGGAGAGAGAGTTAGAATGGGCGTGCCAGGGCCTCCAGCCACTGCAAATGAACTCCAGATGCATGCACGACCGTATGCATCTGGCTTACATGGGACCTGGAGAATTTTGCAGGCAAGTGCCTTAACCACTAAGCCATCTGTCCAGCCCCCTTTCTTTTCTTTTTTAATGTGCTTGTAGTGCGTTTTGGTGAGTGATCCCTTCCAGGGTCTTGGGTTCTCAAGAAAGGCTGCTTCTGTGACACTCCGCCCTGTCTTTTGTGCAGCGCAGGCAGCGTGCTTCCGTGCTCCTGTTTCCTCTCCCTGCACTTTGTTCTCGAGAGCCAGATGGAAGTATGCAGATAGTTCATTTATTTATTCATTTAATCTCTTGTCCTTCACACTGTAACCTGAGCCGCAGCATATCTAGACATGTTGCAGGAAATTTACTATGTGAAAGCAAGGAAATGATTTCGAATATGGACCAGTGCAGGAGGACAAGCTCAAGATGTACTTCATCAAAGCACAGTCTCTCCTCTCCCTTCCCATGCCTTTCTTGTTATTCTGCACAAGAAATGGCTTTGGGATCAAGGGCACTTCCAAAAATGCCCATTTACACTTATTTTCCTTTAACCCAGGCTGAGAATAGTCATTGACAGAAGGTGTAAATATGCACACAGGCAGAATTGCTTACCTGATCATTGAAAACCTAGGAGGACAAATTGGTGGAATCATAGACCTGCAAAGGCCTGGCCAGTTCTGTTCACCCTAACAAGGGACTTGTTCAAAGGGACACGTCAGACCCAACACACTCAAGCCCAGCACTGCCCCAGTGTTTACAGGACATAGCACCTTCTCAGACTCGATAGCTGATGTGAGGCTTTATTTACATATTTTTAAAGTATTTTCATTTATTTATTTGCAAGGAGAGAGAGAGCAAGAGGATGAAAGGATGAGAATGGGCGTGTCAGGGCCTCTGCCAGCCAGCTCCAGATGCATGTACGACATTGTGTATCTTTACATGGGCACTGAAGAATTGATTTCGGGCTGGTAGGCTTTGTAAGCAAGCAACTTTAGCTGCTGAGCCATCTCCAAGTGTTTCCTGATTGCCTTTTGTGTGTTAGGCATATAGGAGAAGGAAGACAAATATTGCCCCACCCCAGAAAGCTTGGATTATAATGGCCTGGATTCCAGCTTTGGTTTTCACATTGGTTCTTGTTAGGCTTTGGTCCTTGTTTCTTATCCATGTCCTCATTGTCTTTCTATAATTCCAAGTTCACATTTATACTCACAACAGAGATTTAAGCAACAGCATCTTCAAAAGCATCACAGATTCTTTGGAAATTTATTTAATAACAGAAGGGAAAACTTACACATTGGAAAGTGCAAAGAGTTGCTGAGTGAAGGGAAAGCAGGTCCAAGTAAGGTAAATCGATCCTGCTCTCATAGACTGGCAGATTCAATCTGGCCACTGTGGCAGCTGTCTCCAAATTGATCCCTACATTAGATGTAATGCCTATTGGAACCCCAGACATTGCCAGGGCGATCCTAAATGTCATGTGGAAATGCAGAGAATCTGGAATAGCCAAAACAGTTTTATAAAGGTGCAAAATTGGAGGACCCCTATCTATTGGCTTAATTTATTATGAAGAACTGTGGTATGAGTAGCTGGATGCAGTGGGGTGCACACCTGATATCCTGGTACATGGGAAGTGGAATAAGGTGCATCAGGATTTCAGCATCACCTGTGGCTACGTCATGAGTTCGAGGCCAGCCTGGGCTTGTATGGTATTTTTGCCTTAAGAAAAAAAATGTGGTACTAGATTAAAGGTTGAGCTATAAAGGTCAGTGGATAGAATTGGGAGTCCAGAATTATCCCATTACATTTATGAGCAATTGGCTTTCAGTAAATGATTGTGAGGAAATAGGATATCCATGTTGGACCACAACTTTATAACGCGCACCATAATGGCCTGAGTGTGAAAGTTAAACACTTAGGACTTCAAGAAGAAATCAGAGTAAGTCTTTGTGATGCTGGATTAAGTAGTGGCTTCATAGATAAAACACCAAAATCAGAAGTATCCAAGGAAAATGTAGGTAGGTTGGATAACACATCTTCAAAGATATTCTCAACAAGTAAAAATATAGGGGCTAGGGAGATCGCTCAGCAGGTGAGAGTGCTTACCATGCAAACCCGAGAGCCTCCAGAGGGCCTGGAGTTCCTTCCTCCAGTGCTCACATAAAAAGCCATGGGTGGCCACACATGCCTGCAATTCTAGTCCTGCTGTGGTGGAGACAGAAGACTATCTGGGGCTTGCTGCTCAGCCAGTCTGAAAATGGTAGCTCTGGGCTGAGAGACTCCTCTAGAATACAATGTGGAAGAGAACAGAGGAGAGCATCCTATGTCCCCCTCTGGATTTCACAAGGAATGCACACACATCTGGACACACATATGCATACACTGTATACACACACCACATCACACACACACCAAAAAAAAAAAAAAAAAAAAAAAGCAAAATAAACAAAACTTTAAAGAGACCACAGAATGGGATAGAATATTTGCAAAATACATATCTGGTAAGGGTCCAGCATGTATAAAGGATTTTTTACAGCTCACTAATAAAAAGATAAATATCCCAATTAAATGATGGGGAGAGGGGTACATAAACCTCTGTCTGAAGAAGTAGCAAAGAACATGTGAAGAGAGGTCCACCACTGGTCATCAGGAAAATGCTAATCAAAGCCACAGGGAAACATCATTTTGCACTGACTGTGATAGCCATCATCAAAAAGACTTGTTTGTTCTAGTGTTTGTGGAAACACTAGAACTCTTTAACATTTTTCGTGGATTATAAAATGGTTCCGTTGCCTTAGAGTATTAACTGGTTAAAGGATTAGTTACCATATGTCTGAACAACTCCATTCCTGGGATGTACCCAAAGGAAATGAAATCCAGTGTCTCCCCAACATCTGTACATGAATGTTCATACCATAGCCTAAAATACAGAAAACCCAGATGCCCATCGAGTGATAAGTAAATCCAATGTGATGCATACATACAATGGAGTATTATTCAATCATAAAGAGAAATGAAATACTGATTCCTGATTCATTGTACCACATGAACTTGAACTCATTGTACTATTTACAGAAGCCACTAAAGAAACGTGTGTTATGGAATTCCACTTACATGAAACATCCAGAACTGGCAAATCCATTGAGCCAAAAAGTAGATGAGTGTTTGTGGAGAGCTAGGGAAGGGGAGGCAGAGGGCATGATTGCTGAAGGGTACAGGGCTTCTGTTTGGGATGGCAAGGCCATGCTAAACTTTGTCTGTGCTGGTGGTTCACAAGTCTTAAATGTACTAAGGAGGCTGGGGAGATGGCTCAGCGGGTAAAAGGGCTTATTGTGGAAGCAGGATGATTAGAATTCAGCCCTAGACCCCACTAAAGCCAAATGAATGGTGAGTGTCCGTAATCCTAGCCCGCCTACAGAGATGAGAGGCAGAGACCGTAGATTCCCTGGAAGCTCACTAGCTTGTTAGCTTGGTTTATACAACAGTGAACATGAGACCCTGCCTCAAACAAGGTAGGCAGGGATTGACACATGAAGTTGTCTTCTCACCTTTACTGGCACACTGTGGCCATGTGTGTGTTGCATGCATGCATACACACACACACACACACACACACACACACACTCTCTATAATAAATTCTTTAAAAGGTTGAATTTTTTGTTAAATTTTTTTGTTTATTTTTATTTATTTGAAAGTGACAGAGAGAGAGAGAGAGAGAGAGAGAGAGAGAGAATGAATATGGGCACACCAGCGCTTCCAGCCACTGCAAACAAACTCCAGAAGCATGCACCCCCTTGTGCATCTGGCTAATGTGGGTTCTGGGGAAATGAGCCTCGAACCGGGGTCCTTAGGCTTCACAGACAAGTGCTTAACCGCTAAGCCATCTCTCCAGCCCAAAAGATTGAATTTTATGTTATGTGAATTGTACCTGAATCACAGAACTTTCACATCTCATGAATTTTTTTCCTTATTAGATTGGCATCCCATGTATGCTTTCTGTTGGTACAGGCACATAGAATGCTTTTGTAATAGGGAAGGTAGTAAATATTTTATACTTGCCAAGTCATATGGTTTCTCGGCTCTCACACCATTGTAGTACAAAGGCTGTGTTTTGATAAAACTTTATACACTCTGAAATTGATTTTCATACAGTGTTTATATGTCACTAAATAGGATTCTTATTTTCCTTTGCTCATAAACCACAGAAGAGTGTAAGAGTCATTCTTAGCTTACAGACTAAGAAGCAGGTGGTAAGCAGGATTCTGACTAGTATTTCGCCACCTCTCTGTGCTACTTCTAAACCCTTACAAACTTTTTTTTCAACAGTGTCGCCAGAGCTGTTATTTTTGCTTCTGTTTCACAGATGAGGTCCTTGAGAATTCCAGAGCCTAAAGCAAATCACCCACATGGTGCTTGAAGGATAGGGCTTAATTCTGTTTGGCTTCAGAATCCAGGTACATGAACCACGATCTTCTGCCCGTGCCTTGTGGACCAAGCAGACAGTGCCGATTCTTTTTTTGTTTGTTTGTTTGTTTTTATTTATTTGAGAGCAACAGACAGATAGAGGAAGGCAGAGAGAGAGAGACACACACACACACACACACAGAGAGAGAGAGAGAGAGAGAGAGGGAGAGAATGGGCGCACCAGGGACTCCAGCCACTGCAAACGAACTCCAGATGCATGCACCCCCTTGTGCATCTGGGCAACGTGGGCCCTGGGGAATCAAGCCTCGAACCGGGGTCCTTAGGCTTCACAGGCAAATGATTAACCACTAAGCTATCTCTCTAGCCCCAGTGCAGATTCTTGTAGCTGTCTGGCCCTGCCTGGCCAGTTACCTGGCTGGAGGATGTCAGTCTTTCCAAGTGGCCACTTCCCTTATTCTGTCCCAGTACTCTTTCCATATTTCAAAGCCTTTGAGCCTGGGGAAATAAAAACCCACCACCTTGCCTCCCTTTCAGATTTTCCTCGTGACTCACTCCTGCTGGGAAGGCGATGTCTCAGCCACCTTTTGACCCGAGATCCAGCTGGAAGGGAGGCCGCCTTGCTGGCTGCTCTGTTCTTTGGGTATCATCTGTCTTCAGCAGGCAGGTTGGCTGTGCACCATCGAAACCAACTGCAATGACTATTTTCTCCTAGCCTCTTTGTTTCATTTAGAGCCCAGAACTTGGGCCTTCAGGGAAGTTACGACCCCTCTATGATGCCTTCCATTTAGCGTGCTCTCCCTCGCGCACCTCAGCATTGTGCCTGCCTGTCTGGTCTGTTTTCACCTCCTGCCCCTGGTTACTCACCAGGCCTTCCCTCCATGGCTCCGGCGGGCCAGGGGCTGGGGTGGCCGGGGAGGTAAGTCACTGTCCTGTCTGTATGACTGTTGCTCTTATTGCTCAGCCCAGGTGCTGCTGCTCAGGAGAGCGGAACATTGCATGCTGAGTGTCCCTTCCCATCCCTGTTGTCTGTGAGTGACAGGGACAAACCATCATCACAAAGGGTTTGTATCATGGCACATTGATAATATGTTAAATGGTGCCCAGGAACCTTCCCCACGAAGTAGCAGAGAGCTTTGTGAGGCCACTGCGGTAGCATCCGGCTTTATTCGCATGCATTTCCACTTGTGACGTGACGATTGTCTTCAGCAAGTCATGTTCTCGGTGTTCTTCCAACATACCCAAGACTCCCCTCTCAGGAAAAAAAAAAAAAAGAAAGAAACAAGAAGAAATAATTAAGAAGTGCTTAAGTGATTAATGTAAGCTGTTTCTTTATGACTCATAACGTGGTTGAAGAAGAGTCTTCCTGAGTTTAGAGCTGCGCCTTCCCAAGTAGTTTACATGTACATGACTGAAACTCACCTTTGTCCAAAGAGCCCCTGCCAGGAGCTGTGTGGGGCTCCTGGGCGTGGCGGTCACAGCCCTGACCGTCTCTGTGGGGAGGGGAGAGGGGCAGCTGCATGTTTTCTACAGTTCCTTGGCTTTGCGGGAATTGTTCACAGTCCAGAAACAGCTTCTTGGGCCTGAAGTGTTTAAAACATGATATTTGGAGGGATTATTTGATTATAAAGAGTGGAGGGGAATTTGTGGGAAGTTGTGTGGTGGACTCCTAAGAGACTAGCCTTCTTCAGCCTCGATAGCTCCTCTGTGTTTGCTTTTGCGACTTGTATCTTGGCTGTGTTTTATTTTTCTCTTCGTCAAGCACGCTGCCTTAACAGCGTAAGTCTTTCAGTCTTTTCGATGGCTCCATAGGACTGTTCCTCAAAGTCACCTTTGGTCTTCGACATATTTGAGGATGGAGATACTACCGTCTTCTGTGACTCTGTTTAGACCCTCACTGTCCTTGCTTGGCGCCTTGATGTAGCACCTGGGTAGCTAAGAGCTAGGCCCCGCAGGGGAGGTCAGGGCTGCAGGGTGGTTGTTGAAAGGATGCTGGAGGAAGCAGTGGTTTTCAGAGTGCAGATGCCCCAGGAGCCTGCTGGGAGCCTCTCATGCTTTCTCTCCGCTCCATGCTGGCTCTGCACACTCACCCTCTAGCTCGTTAGGCATGCAACAGCCTGCTGGCCCTGGGGTCTGTGAGGCCCTGTGCTGTCCTCCTCCAGTGAAGTTGTACCCTACCTGGAAGCTAGCATGTGTGGTCAGCATTCAGCCGAGGGAAAACTGCTCAGTTACAATTTCCTTTGCAAGTGTGGGAAATCGGCAGTGAGTGAGATGAGATTGCTCATTCTGTGGGCATGTGGGGACAGAGACCTGCAAGGGAACATGGGCTTTTCAGCTCCATTTGCTCCAGGGCCTCTCAGCTTGTAATTTGCAACTGTTAATAAATGCACTTTCCCTTTTGCTAGCTCCTCCTCCTAGTATTGCCTATGGGTTTGTATCGGTAAGTTTGGATGCGGTGTGATTTCACTCACAATTCCCAGGTCATCGTGGAAGAGTGGAAAGGATCTGGCTGGCCCCACTCGGGCTGTGTGTGTCTCCTGAGCCACTTCTGCGTAATTTTTGTGTTCTTCATTCATGGTTGGTGAAAGAGGCAGAGGACCAGGGATTTGAAACAAACATGGGAGTAGGTTATAAGTAAAGCCATTTCAGAGGAAAGTAACAATTAGAATGAGGTCCCTTCTTGTATGCACTCTTTTCTGGGAAGAAACCAAGGAATACTTGCTTCCTCAAGCAGGGCACCCCAGAACAGAGGTCAGCCTGCTGAGCCAGTGAGTTTATTGGGTTTCCTTACTGCGCATGGGCCTGGGGTTACTTATAGGAATGTGCAGACCCCCCAAAGTAGCCACATTGAAATGCCTCATTCCGTGCATGAGTGACAAGCTACCCTTTGCTGCAGACATGGAGCTCCCCTGTCCCACCGTGTCCCTTGATCTTTACTCTTATCTCCCCCTGAGGCCACGAGACCTCTTGCATCATTGCATACAGCTGCCATGGGCCACCTGAGATCTCAGCTGAGGTCTGATGAGTCTTTCTGCCCTCTCCTCCTAAACAGTGTTGCTCTCAAGAATCTCTTGTGCGCAGCTCAAAGTGCTTCTGATAAAGATGGTGACAATTGTTTTTCTCCTAGGACCGTGTCACGCAATAGTCCCTGCATCAGTATCATGTGTATAGACTGGTTTTCCTCTGGTTTTTTTTGGCCTTACAAATGGAAGACAAGAGCTGTATTTCTAACCCCATTGTAGAAGACTGCTAAAAGGCCTATTTACAATCCTTCCACACCTGTCCTGCCTGATTCTAGTGGTAGGGCAGATTTACATTTTAAAAACTTTAAATCATGTTATTCTGGTAATAAAAACATAAAAGTGTCATATATTATCAGGGTACTGTGGGGTCTTTCCATATATGTATGCATTGTGTAGTGTTAAATCAGGCTAACTAAATCTGGAAAAAAAAAATCTCTCAAACATTTGAGTTCCTCACTTCTATATGGAAAAAAAAATCTTTGAAAATCCTTTCTTCTCATTTTGAAATGTGCAGGGTATTGTTGCATGTAGCCACCCTACTGTGTGGCAGCACCCCACAATTTCTCACTCCCGTGTGACTGCACTCAGTATCCCTGGATCCCCTCCCTTCCCTCTCAGGGATGTGTATTTTTAACTTAACAAGCCAGATCTATCTAGTCACACTACAGTTAGAGAATGACTGCTTTTAGGAGAAAGCTGTTGAGCTGTTTCATCCACCTTAAAAATAAAAAAGTTTCAAAGCTGGGCATGGTGACTCATACCTGTAGCCCCACCACTCACAACGCTGAGACCGGAGGACCACTGCAAGCAAGCTGTAGGTGAGCCTGGGCTATGTAGTGTGCTCCAGGCCAGTCCTGGACTGAGACCCTATATCATTAAAAAAAAAACAACAAATATACAAAAGAGTTAGACTTTTAAATCCTGGAGGTAAATCATTATGTTCCTTTCCTTTCTTTGTTGAATTTGTAGCACAAGCAGAGAGGCTAAGGTCTCTTCTGTATCATTATAGGGTACAAATACTTCTAATCCATGTCTGAGGAAGGTGATTCTCAACAAAAGAAACTTGGGGTTCTGTTGTATTGAAATTTCTGGACTCTAGTGAACCTCCTCACACAGTTCAATTTATTTTTAAATCTTAAGATGTTTCCTAAAATTTGTTTAGAAGGTGCTTTGCATGTCTTCTCAATCTGTATTATCGACCCTTTAAAAATCTTTAGGCTAGGCGTGGTGGGGCATGCCTTTAGTACCTGCACTTGGGAGGCAGAGGTGTAGGAGGATCACCATGAGTTCGAGGATACCCTGAGACTACATAGTGAATGCCAGGTCAGCCTGGGATAGAGTGAGACCATATCTTGAAAAAACACACAAAAAAGGAGGGCTGGAGAGATAGCTTAGCAGTTAAGGAACTTGCCTGTGAAGTCAAAGGACCCAAGTTTGATTCTCCAGGTCCCATGTAAGCCTGATGCACAAGGTGGTGCATTTGTCTGGAATTCATTTGTAGTGGCTGGAGGCCCTGGTGTGCTCATTCTCTCTCTGTCTAATAAATAAATAAAAATTTAAGAAGTCAGTCATTCTGCATAATTAAAGAGGGAGAATTCTATATTTCATAATATGAAAAAAATGCAGCTATTGAGTTCTCACTACTGCAGAATTTTGTGTGTGTGTGTGTGTGTGTGTGTGTGTGTGTGGTTCTATGCATGTGTGAATGTGCTTGCACATGTGGAAGCTAGAGGCCAGTGTTGTGTGTCTTCTTCAGTTGCTCTCCACCATATTAATGACAGGGTTTTTGAAAATTGTTTTTTGCTTATTTTTTATTTATTTATTTGAGGGTGACACAGAAATAGGCAAACAGAGAGAGAGGGGGGGGAAATGGGCGCGCCAGGGCTTCCAGCCACTGCAAAGGAACTCCAGATGCATTCACCGCCTTGTGCATCTGGCTTATGTGGGTCCTGGGGAATCGAGCCTCGAACCAGGGTTCTTAGGCTTCACAGGCTAGTACTTAACCACTAAGTCATCTCTCCAGTCCCCACTTTTTTTTAACTGAACCCAGAGCTTACTGATTTGGCTAGTCAAGCTTGCCAGCTTTCCCCCGTGATCTCTTGTCTTCACCTTCTGAGCCTTGAGGTTACAGAAGGACCACCAAACCCTCCTGTCATTTATGTGGGTGCTAGGATTCCGAACTTCAACCTTCATCCTTATGTGGCAAGTGTTTCACTGTCTGAGCCACCTCGCTACCCCTGCGGCAGTATTTGTTAAGCTAGTAGAATAACCTTAAATTCCAGACCACCCCAAAGTCTTAATTTCTGGTCACAGGAAAGAGGTAGGTTACCAGGGTCGTGTGCTTTGAGTTGTTTAAATATGCCTCGTTTTAATTTCCTTCAAGGATGATGAATATACCTCAGTAGATCCTGCCACCATCCCCCCACCACACACAAAAAATAAATGTATGCTTCAAAAGAAGTCATGAAATTATTGCTAGAAGCAGTGGTGGATCAGGGTGGCCACTGCAAATGCAGTTGTTGCCTAAGGGATTTTCTGTTCTTTGGAAGAGTAGGGTGGGGCAGTGGGGATCTGGGAGAAGCAACTTCTTTTTGTTTTTCCTGCCAAATGTAGAAAAGAAAAAAAAAAACACCCCACCTTCTCCTACCTCCTCTCTGCACAGCGGGGCATGGGTTGGGAGGAGGTTTTTTTGCAACACGTAGGAGTTTGAGTAAGCAAGTTGTTTTTATAATTTCCTACCTTAAAGGACACCCAGGCTCACACCAAATTAATTTTTGAAAAAAAAAATTGTCCAACTAGGACCTTTCTTACCAAACATTTTGGGCTCTTAAAAAAGGAAGTAAGGATGGCATGCACATGGAGTGGATTTCATTTGGGGAATCAGCCATTGTTGACTTTGCCACATGAGCCAGGGACATGCACAAGGCAGGAAGAGAGGAAGGCCGCCTCAGAATTCGGTGCAGTCGTGGGGGTACTCCAGAGGTCATTAAAAAAAATCAGCAAATGCAAAGGGAATGGAGTATGAAGGCTGGGGAAGTCACCTCACTGACAGTCAATTTCCTTACAGTCCTCTGAGATAGTGGAACACACAAAGCCTGCTGGGTTGTAAATTCCACGTGTCTTCCACTTACCTGCCTATTAGGGTGGGATGATATAAAATACTGGGTCTGGAAGTCACTGATACAGAATCTGTGTGCATACACCTCAGTTCCCAGTGAGGCCCTGCCCATGTGGGTTTCAACTTGTTGGCCCATCCCAAACAATTGGTTAGATGGTTATTACTTCACCTAGTCAGAGTTATAAATCATTCCCTTCCTACAGGGTCACAGTGGAGCTAATCCTGTAGTTCGACAGAAAGCAAAGAGATTTTTAGGAGAACATTGCCCATTGCTGATTCGTGGACTTTCTTTCTTTTCTTTTTTTTTCTTTTCTTCTTCTTTCCTTTCCTCTTTTTTGACTGTGGGGATGCACATGTGGAGGAAAGAGCACAACCTCAGGTGTTCTTCCTTAGGAATGTCATCTGCCTTTTGTGAGACAGGGTCATTCATTGGCCAGGAGCTCACCATTTAGGCTAGATTGGCTGGTCAGTGAACCCCAGGGACCCTTCTCTCTGTGTCTCCCTAGGGCTATGATTGCAAGGGTGTGCCACCATGCTGGCATTTCTCTGTCGATCCTATGGATCCATCTTGGCTCCTCGTGCTTGTGAGACAAGCACTTTTCCACTGATTCCCCCTCTCTAACCCTGTTTGTTCTCTTCCCTTTCGTGCTCTGCTCTTCCCTTCCATTTCTTCCTCATTCACTTCCTCCCTTTCTTCTTTCATCGCGTCCTCCCCTCTTTTCTTTTCACTGCAGTTTGTTTCTTCAGCACACCACCACTCTTCTGCCAGGATTGAAATGCTTTACTCTGACGTCTTTGGCTATGGAACATTCTAGTCTTTTCACTTAAAACAGTCTTAGTAGTTTTCAGCCTTAACTGAACCAAGCAGATAGTTAGGTGGTTTCTTTCTGAGAGCAGCTCACCAGAGTCCTGTGCTGGGGGGAGTTGTGGGTCCCTTTCAAGTGACCTTAGGTCATCCGTTTGCAAATCCCATCTGTTGTAGTTACCTTCTTGTTGCTGGGACAAAGCACCGTACCAAAAGCAGCTGATGGGAGTCAGCTTGTAGTCTCAAGGTGAAGCTTCATGGGAAAGCATGGCATGAGCAGAAAGTGGGCATCACCTCTGCCACAGCAGGTAGAAAATAGCAGCAGGAGAGTGAGTCAAAGTGGCAAGGGAGAACTGGCTATAATACCCATAAGCCTTCTGCCAACAACATACCACCTTCCACAAGGCTTCACCTCCCAAACTGCCACTATCTGGGGTCTAAGTATTTAGAACACATGAGTTTATGGTGGACATGTGATTCAAACCACCATATGATCTCAATCTAATTCAGAAGGAATGCTGAACCTTGGTTTGAACCGCTCTTCTCCTTTCACTGAGCATTGATTTGAACCCAGATGACAATGGTATTTATTCTGTGTGGCCCTCCTTGGCTGTATGGTTAATGGAACTAAGGACAAAGGATCTTATTCATACCTGCACACACAATCAAGTGTGAGGACATGAGGAACAAGTCTGAGCAATGCTATATAAATGGTGTTTAGAGGAAAGGTCTTGATTGCACAGTGATAATCTGTTGTCATTTTCATGATGTGACCACTTTGAGGAGAGAATGGAAAAAAAAATTGTACATGTTAGTTGAGTCCATTTTCTTCCTTTCTATATGATGGGGCTGTCTAGAAGGTGTGACCCCTTACATACCACATAGAGTCACATGGCTCTGGGTTCAATCCCTGAGTCTACCAGTATACACTTATTCTTAGGTTTCTAGCTATAAGATGGGGACAGTTACACCTACCTTGTCTGGGAGTTAGGATTCTGAAATGAGCTAGTGCTCTTTACTGTGTGCAATATAAGGTACTGTACTGAGTTTCTGAGAAGTTGCCCTGGGACAATACCTTTGGCCTGACAGTTTCCCCTTAAATAGGGAATGTGCAACAGGAAAACAACATGATTTCTCCTGTGACTTGGAACAGAGAACACCTTTGGTCATTAGAGTTCTGTTGAGGGCTTTCCTCATAGCAGCTAGTTCTCCAGCACCAGCAGTGTCTCTTATCTGTAGCTCGAGCATGAGTGCTCAGCCCTACAGAACTGTTCCCACTGAAAACATAGACGCACAGCCCCAGGTGAACACTGATCTGCTGACCAAGTGACCAGTCATCAAAGTGCTCACCACTGGGTTCATGGGTTCCCTGATTTGCTAGCGTGGCTCCCAGAAGTCAGGGGAACACATTATGGCACAGCACTGGGCTGAGAGATGGCTCAGCTGGTAAAGTGTTTGCTTTGTAAGCATGATGACCTGAGTTGGATTCCTAGAATCAACATTGAGCACCTGTAATCCCAGTGCAAAAGAGGGGGAGATGGGAGGATCCTTTATTAGCTAGTCTAACCTAATTGGTGATCTCCAGACCAATGAGAGACCCTGTCTCAAAAAAGATGGCACCTGAAGAACAGCATATGGGGCTGGCCTCTGGCTTCTACATGCATGAGCGCATACATGCAGCAACACATACATACAAAACAACATGAAGGATGCACAATAGCATCCAGATGGAAGAGGAGCCCAGAAAGAGGTGTGAGAAAGGAACAGTGAGCTTCTTGCCCTGTCAGGATGCATCGTCATTGGTGATCAGCTCAGCCTTTGGCCTTTACCTTCTTCCAGAGGTCAGCGAGCAGGGCATGGAGCTGAAAGGCCCCACCCCCTTTTATTCCCCTGGCAGACAGCCCTTCATCCTGGGTCTTCCATCCATCTGCATACAGAGACAGCTTCAGGGAGTCTAGGGATTTTAGGGTTCTACCAACAGCCTGACAAAGGCCACATATTTACCGAGTCATAGATAATCTGATGTAGTTTTCCCCAAAGAGGTCAAAGAAATGTATGCACTAATCCACATTAGTACATGTTGAGTGTCTGTAATCCAAGTATTTGGGATTCCAAGTACTTTAGAATTTGGAGGGTTTTATTTTTTTTCTTTTGCATTTTCTTGAGAGAGACAGTGAGAGAGGGAGAAAGAGAGAGAAAGAGAGAGAGAATGAGAATTGGTGTGCCAGGGCCTCCAGCCACTACACTCAAACTCCAGACAGTACAGTTGAACTCCAGACACATGCACCATTTTGTCACCTTGTGCTTCTGGCTTATGTGGAATCTGGAGAGTTGAACATGAACCCTTAGGCTTCACAGGCAAGCGCCTTAACCACCAAGCTGTCTCTCCATCCCTGGAGGTGTTTTTTTTTTTTTAATGTTTATATAGGCTTCACTTATTGAGCATCCTTAATACAAAAATCAAAATTTGAAACCTTTATAGTTCTGATATAATGTTCAAAATTTTTGAATTTCAGATTTTTAAAATTGGAGATGTTCCAGCTATATTTTGCTTCATTTTTTTTACATGTGTATGTTATGCCTAGTTTGCACATGTGGGTGCACATGTGTGTGCAGGTGCATGTGGAAACCAGAGGTAATGCTGGGTGGTGTTCTAAGTCACTCTCCACTTTATTTTTGTTGACATAAGTTCTCACTGAACCTAGAGCTCACTAATTTATCTACATTAGTTAGTCAGTAAGCCCTGGGCATCTCATTGGCCCCACCTTCCTAGCACTAAGATGATGGGCACGAGATGCTATGCCTGGCTTTTATGGGGTGCTGGGGATCTGAAGTCAGGTCCTCAGGCCTGTGGGGAAAGCACTTTACACAGGAAGCCATCCCCTCATCGATTTGTGTGAGATTTACCGTAAATGTAAATGTGAATAGACTTGTTTCACCTAATGTGTGTGTCACGTAGTGCCACACACTAGCAAGACCCCATGGCATTGAAGGTCAAGGCCCTCCTTTGATTTCCCGAACTGGAAACTTGTGGAAAGCCACAGCAGCATGTCGCCTGTATCGTTAGGTGCTCGGGGAGGAATGTAATTCGTCAGCATAGCTGACTTTCCACTCTAATGTGCACGTCAGGAGGTTGGGCTTCAGGTTTTCTTCTTATCCATCCCAAAAAAGTCCTCCTGCACTGAAATACAAATTGTGTCTTTCAGACATAGTGCACCACTTGGGGCAAAGTTTTGCCTTATATGGCATTCCTTCAATACCAGAAATGTTTCTTAGCTTAGTGTTGTTAGTACACGTTTTACAGTCGTTTTCTGTTGATGATGCTTAACAGTCTCAAAGGTTCTTGCAGAGAACAGCCAGTGAGGAATGCCCTGTTTGCTTCTTTGCTTCTGTACCTGACCCCCACTTTCCATTCCTCTTCATTTTGGGCGAGCTGTCTTAAATATTAAACATTTTCTAGGCTTGCTTAGCATCTTTCTCTTTCATAGGTAACCCAGGGCTCTTAGTAATTTTGCTTGTCCAACTTAAGTGCTTCTTCAAATTGTCCCCTTACTTAAGCCAGGATAAATGCATCTGAATCTCTGTCTTGAATCTGTGGCCTTCATGTTCTGTAGAAGGATTGGAGTGGAGTGCCCACATGCCACATACCTCAATGTTGCAGTAATTGTTGAGGACAGGAGGTCACACGTTATTTATTATTTCTCTGAGTTGGTTTGATCGCAATCACAGCTCTATAGAAGTCAATCAAATCTCTTGATAATTCTAGTTAGGCAGTATGTAATTAGCCATTTAAAATAGGTTAAGTGTCTGTTTGGCTATGCGTTTCACATTCTCTATGGGGAAGCATGTTTACCAGATGGCTTTTGAAATATGTTTTAGCTTCATGGATTTTTGACCCCACTCCCCCATTTTCTTGAGCTAGAAGCTTCAAAGTTAGAGAATTGTTTTGACTTGGCTTACCTGTTTGTCAGCAAATTATGGGAGTCGTGTTTACTTAGCACTGCACAAGCATTGGGAGGGTGGTGTAAGCACAAACACATTTCATAGATGGAACACCAAGGAAGCCTCCACAGTGCCAGCATTGTTGGGAACGCGAGCTTTCAGATGTGCGGGCATTAACAAACAACCAGTCATCTTACACACGGCCCCTTGGCTTGGCTTTGTTTTGTTTTTCTTCTTTTTCTGGCCATCTCCATGTCATGAAGACATCAAAGTGTTTCTGTCTGAATGACCTGGTACTTGTATCATCATTTTGCAAAATTATTATCTGCAAAGCAAAGCAGCAGAGTGAACAAAGTGTAACATGAATGGGGTAAGCTATCACGTCGAAGGAAACAAGTTTATTTGAAGTCAAAGTGTAGGTATCACAGGAAGAATTCTGTGGAAGTCAGGACAACTTCTGACTCTCACGTTCCCTTTAAAATCTTTGTTAAAGAAGGGCCAGACAGAACACAGGCTTTTTTGTTTGTTTTTGCATTACACAGATTCTTCTCCATGAACAAACTAAAAACAATATTGTTGTGTTTTCATCTTACTCTAAAAGATGTACACAGTGACTGAGTTTCTGTTATCTTCTGCCATGTTCATTTGCTATAGGTGATAAGTTGATGGCACTGGGTTGGAACTCAGATCTCCACGAATGTGAGGTCCTGGGCTTGGTTTTTGACTTTAAGCATCCTTTTTCCTTGTTGAGGAGGGATCATGTAGGACCTCCAGGGTGGGTGTGGGCATTGACATGGTTATGGTCCAGATGTGATGTGAGCCAGAACAATTGAGATCAGGGCTTCATCACAGGGCTCTTCCGGTCTCCTGGGTGAGAGGGAACTGCTGGAAGACAGGGCTGTGCCTTTTAAAAAAATTTTTATTGTGATTTCAAACTAGTTAGTGTTGATAGTGAGGCTTGAGAGAACCATTGGCCTCTTTGCTGTTCTGGCCCTGGTGTTGCCTCACGGTCATCCGTCCATTGTTGCCCTTTGACTGACTGTTCTGGTGAGAGGCTGTGGTTGTTTCCTGCACAAGCCTGCTTGGCTGAAGGATGAGTAGAAGCTAAAATCGTACCCTTGTGCTGTACTTTGCCTAGGCCGTTCTAGAGGAAGGAGATCCTTTAAAAGAGTTATGTGTAGGCTCCTGTGCATATCAGGCCAGTCAGGGCTGACTCCTCCTAAATTCACATGGATGTTGGGTGGGATGGGCCCGGACTTGGCAGGTGATACAGTACACTCTCACATAGCCAACTCCAAAGACTTGAATGAATGTAAGACCTAAATGACCCATTTGCTTCTATTTTGCCGTGTGTATGTATGTGGTATACTTGTATGCATGTTTATATGTATGTGAGTAAATGTGTTATATGTGGATATGCACATACATGCACAGGCCACAGGTCTTCACTGGATATCTACCTCACTAGCGGCTCCCCTTTTTCTTTGATACAGCATTTCTCACTGATCCCAGAGTTCATGGGTTAGGCTAGACTAGCTAGTCCTTGAGTTCTAGGGATTTCCTGACTCTGCCTCCCCAGTACTGGGGGAACAAAGACACAGCACCATGATTGGCTTTTAAAAAAAGTATTTTATTTATTGACAGTTTTTATACAAATGTAT
Organism: Dipus sagitta; assembly: GCA_036346955.1. Taxonomy (NCBI): domain Eukaryota; kingdom Metazoa; phylum Chordata; class Mammalia; order Rodentia; family Dipodidae; genus Dipus; species Dipus sagitta. The sequence continues at coordinate 36,844,171 of CM070787.1, read as the reverse complement.
AAAATATTTTGATTATCTTCATGTCCCATTACCTTCTCTAGTTCCTCCCTCTTATGAACTCCTTCTTTTTCCCAATTAGTCCCACTCATACTTTAAAGACCTTTTGGTTTTTTTGTGACCTACTGAATTTACTTAGGATTGCTTACATGAGCCCAGGCAACTTACCAGTGGCTGCACAACTGGAGAAAATGCCTTCCCTTCCATCAGCAACTATTGACTATTAAAAACTCCTCAGGGAGAAGTAGGGGGTCTCATTGAGCCCCTCTACCATCTATCATGGACATGCTTATCTTCTTATGTGTGTACTGGGGATATGAACTCAGGTCATCATGCTTGTGTGGCAGTCCCTATGCCCACTGAGCCATCTGCTCAACCCCTCATTTGCTTCTTACAACCCATTTCTGCTTTTGGTGGAATTGTCCTACTAAATTAATTTCTTCTTCTGTACAGGTTCCTTTAAGATATGTTTGTATTTAGAGTATTATTAATTGTAGGGGTACATAGGTCTCCTTAATAGAGCTTTCATGATTTCTCTGGTAGATAAGGTCTACGTGTTAACTAAAAGACATATTTGAGCCAGGATTCGGAAATCTTAAGTCATATGTGTGCTGCTTGAGTGTAGTATCATGGGGATGTGGGGAGGGATGACCCTACAGATGATAGCCTACTCTATCTCAACATTGCTTTTAGTTTGGGCATCATATTGGCTATCAATAAATATCATCAGTATGCATAATTTTAATTACTTTATTAGATTTCTAAGCATAAGAGTCATTCTACTATCAAAAGAAACTTTGCATTGGTTATTATATTTAGAAAAGATATCACCTGCTATGTGTAGAAGGTGAGGATAAAGACATACCCAAGTGCCTGGGGACCATTGTGAAATGAGGAAAAGACTGAAGGAGAAGGAAGATGCTGGGTCATCCTAATTCCCCTGCCATTTCACAACCTTTATCCACAGGATGTCCCATGCTCTCTCATGGAGGTGACTGTGAAGACCCTTTGTGTGTCTTTCAACAGTATCCTTTCCCAGGGCCACAGATCTTGCTGATTTCAAGGTAGAGCCTGAAAGCTATATTCTTTTCCAAGTTCTCTCAATATTTAGCTAGTTGGTAGAGCCACTACCCTTATTTTTATCTGCCATGAGTGAACATTAGAGAATTTCTTAAAAATAGATTGCCATTGTTTCATTGCAGCCCATGGTCTCCGCCAGCCATGGAGATAGGCATTTCATTCAGCGCTCATACTTTTATTCCTAAAGCTAATTTTTTTTTTCTGCCCCAGTTTTGGCGAAATTATGTATCACTTGTGATAATTCATTTTAAAAATTCCTGAGCTGTGTGGCGCACTTTCATGAAAATTCATTTAGATAAAATTAGATATTATTGTTTAATGAGGTGGCATTTCAATTTAGACCTTGCATCAGGCATATACCAAGAGTTTTTTATGGAAGAGTTAGGTTCATTTGAGTAATAAAGGCTGAATCATGGGGGCTTTAATTCTTAATCGCTGTGAGGATTGTTATCCGTGGGATGTGAGCTGTCTTAGTGGTATTCAATCAAGTGTCCACTTAGCCATGACTGGAAGTAATTGCTCCCAAGTGGGCCACACGGTGACCTGTTAATACTCGCTTTGACCCCGTGACCTTGTCTGCCCCATTGTTTAGGATTTTATAGCAGGCGAGTCTGCATTTCTCTGGGGTCAAGTAGATATCTTGAGGTCAAACATTTTGTGATTACCAACAAGTCCACACTGTAAGCACACCAGAAGCTATTGCATTGTTAATAGCCACTGCTTTGCAGGGGAACATGAACAGTTTGAAAATTGTCTTCCCAGCCTGCGTGTAAACAGTTTAATATTTTACGGAAAGAAGTTCATCTTGTAAATTAGGTATGAATAATACATTTGTAATTACTTCTTGTGTCTTTAAACACTTGTGTCTTAATTGGCTTCCTTTTTATTTTTTTTTTTAGCATATTTGCATTTGCTGGCAAGTTAAAATTAACTCCCGTAGAAACCAGCAAAGTTGGGACACGGTATTGCAGGCCTCTCTGATCCTCTGATCTTGATTGAGTTCTTAGAAGATGAGTGTATGCGTTCATTTGTTTTGTTAAATACCCGCACATGGCTGGACAGGGGGCCTGGGTTTGCCATTCCTTCCAGTGTCTTCTGAGTTCACATCATTTCCTGTTTCTTTTATCCTTTGTTTTCTTGTGTCACTGTTTGCTTTCGTACTGTTTCTGTTGGTTGGTAATCTAATAAATCTTTTTTTTTTTTTCTAGAAGTAACCTGGGCACATTCCTCCCTCTCTGTGATGAATTAAGTAACCCGAGTCAGTGACATATCTCAGCTCCATGAGTCATCCTAGCTGCTGGTTCTCCTCCAGGTTTAGCCAAATCACAGGATGGAGACAAGGGAGTAAGTGGAGTGTGAAAGGTTTTCTGGTCCAGCATGTTAGGACTTTGCATCCCGACATCCATGACTTGTCCCTTTATCTTTCCCTTGAGCCATTCACCCAGTGGGTTTGCCACACATACTTATGTGGACTAGTGCAACTAGAAAAATGACCAGCAAGAGGAAGTAGCCAATCAGAAACATTGCACATAGTGAATTTGAACTATCATCTACAGTGATTTGGAATGTCACCCCAAAATAAAGCCAAAATACTCACCCTTTTTTATTTTATTTGCAATCATTATTTTTTTTTAGAAACTCATTGTTATCCAGGCTGTCCTTGAACTTGTGAGCTTCCTGTCTTCACTTCTCTAGCACTGGGATGGTAGGCATGAACCATCATGTCCAGCACTCCTCTCAGATATTCATCTTATGAAGAAAACTTAGTGAATCTCCTTAATGTATTAATCATAGTAATATATTGGCCTCTTAGTTGATCTAAATGCTCTCTCTCTCTCTCTTTTAAAAAATTGTTCTCTTGAAACAGGGTCGCATTATGTAGCTGAAGCTGGCCTGAAACTCAAGAACCTACTGCTTCAGCCTCCTGAGTATTTGGGAGAGACATGTGTAACCACCGTGCCTGACTTAGAACTGTGATGATTTGCCTCATGTTTCTGAGCTGCTGCTCTTGCCCAGGAGTGTCCACTCCTAGTATTTTAACACAGATGGTTCCTGACTTAAGATCGTTTGATTTATACCTTTGCTGCTCTAGGATGGTGTGAAAGTGATACACATTCAATAGAAACTGCACTTTGAAGTTTGAATTTGGAGTTTTTTTTCCCCCCTGAAGCTAGTGACATGAGGTATAGTCTGTCCATCAAAACTGGACAGCAGCGTGAACTGTAGCTTCCAGTCCATCTAGAGGGTGGACAGTGTTCGGTGTGGTCATGCTGTAGGTGGCTGAGGTGTGTTACATGTATTTACAACTTACAGTTTTCATCTAATGGTGGATTTGTTTGGATAGAGCCCCATTACAAATTGAAGAACATCGACATATGTCCTTCTTTCCCCCCATCCCTGTATGTTTTCAGGTAGCAGAAAGCAAAACCAGTTAAGGGGGAAAAATGGGGGGCTATATTGTGAAATAAAAGCCATCCCACAGACTCCCTTTTACAGAAAAGAGTAAGAGGGCAGACCTTAAGAAGGCATTGCCCACTACACTTCCTATAGTTCTAGTGCTTTTGTCTTTCTGCAAAATTTTATTTATATATATATATATATACACACACACATGTATATATATATACACATACGTGCATGCATACATACATATGTACATACATACGTGCATACATACATACATACTAATATGGCATGTATGTATAAAACAATCCACACATAATTTTATTGGGGGGGGGATAAATTCTTGCTATGTATACCAAGCTGGTTTTGAATTCATGATCCTCCTGCTTCAGCCTCTGGAGTGTTAGGATTATAGGTAAATGCTACTAGGCCTGAGTCTATGTTTTTAAATAAAATTTGCTTTTGGTGGAAGATAAAACCCACTGGGGGACATCATTCTGTGTTCCTTTCCTCAGCTGCGGTGCCCCAAGCTCAGCCTTTCTTGGCCTCTCTTTCCTGTCTCCTACACAATGCAGGCCAGGTATGGTTTTCATAGTTCCCTACTCACCTCACCGTCAGCTGCTGTGGTCTGGCCTTGTCCTCTGGAGGGAAGGCAGAAGATAAGAGACATCCATAGCTGTTCTGTCACACCTCTTCTGTCCCTGGCAGCAGCAGGAATAATGAAGGCATATGGGCTCATACCGGAAAGGAAAAATAGAGCCTACTACTGAAGTACTCCCCCCACCCCATCTCCTGAAGCAAGAGAAATTTATGGTCTTGCCTTTCTAAGGCTGAACCTTCAAGATCAAGGTGTTGGCAGGGAGGGCCTCTTCTGACACTGAAAGGAGACTGGGGCCTGTTACTTGTGTTTCTCCTGGCTTATAGTGACTCGAGGGCATCTGTTGCTCCTTGGCTTTGGGGAGCATCCCTTGGCTATCTGCCCTCAGTCTCATATGATATTATCTCTATGTACATGTCTGAGTCCATATTCCCCCTTTGTATAATAACTGCAGTCATACCACATGAGGGACCCACCCTACTTTATTTGGTATGACCTCATCTTAGTCCATGACATCTACATTGATTGATTTCCAAGTACAGTTGCATTCTGAACCATTCTCTCCTTTTGCTCAGAATGTGCATTTGAGTTCTCGACAATTTAAGGTTTAAGCATTGCAGCTTCTTATAATATCACAGAGCAGAATGTGAAACCCATAGGTCTGTGTGAGGAGAATCCTGGGTGAAGAGGCATGCTAGTGACCCTCTAGACTGTGACTTGGAACCACCCAGCCCTCTGCGTTTGCACACATCACAGGTCACGCTTCTTTCTTTCCATGTGACATCAGTGCATGATTGGCAGAGGCTGACACTGGACCAGATAGCAGGCTTTAAGCTGTCTAGTGGCAGCTGCTCTATGTGAGCCCCTTGTCATCTCCATTGCTTGCAAATCCCAAAGCCCATCCTACAGGTAGGCCATGCCTTTTCCACCTTAGGGAAGTGATGCTGAGAACCTGGAAAGCTCATTTGCTTGCTTTGGATCGCAGAGCTCATTCAGAGTGGACACCCAATCCTTTTTAAAGGCAGAACCTGTTTTGGTTCCATCACCGACTTATTAAGACCCCGTCTCTTAGCTTCTCACAGAAAACACCATCACAGAAAAAGGAGTCTGGTAGTATTTCCTGTCTCTGGGTTTGTCTGTTTCTCTTCTTAAGCAGAGATTACCCTGAGCAAAATGAATATTAAAAAAATAATAAGTTTCTGTAGACTGGATGTGCCAACGTGGACAGATGAGCCCAGGGACCCTTGCCTCTGTGGTTGGACCATGGCCCGCTGGCGCTCGCTTCTCGTGCCAGTGTCTCTCTCGCAGCTCCTGCCAGGTCTGAGGTTTGCTTGCAATTGCTGGTGTGTGGTGTTTGGGATGTTTGTGGGTGGCTGTTTTTATTTTGGTTTTGTTATCTGCCCTTTGTAGTAGGAACTCTGGCACCGTTTCTTGCTGCTCAGATGTTCTGCGGCTTTCAAGTAAAGAGATTTGAAAGTGTACCAAGTCCTAGGGCTTCATCAAAGGTTCGGTTCTTGGAGCCAAGGCTAAGCTATTCTGGGCCACTGGTGATGTGTGAGAGTATCCTCAGGGTCTTTGCACATGCAGTTCCCCCTGCCTAGCAGGGGGATACCTGCTTGGAAGCCAGTAGGGGCAAGCAGCGTCACTTACCCTGTTGTTATGGGAGAGATACTAGATTACCATGGCCAGATCTCCTCTCTTGCATCTTCCAAAGAAATCAGAAAACTAAGAATTCAGAAAAAAGTTTAATCTTGATTATTATGTGTTGGAAACTGAATAAAAACAAAGTCTACTAGCTTGGCCCAAGCAAAACACATCTTTGCTCTGTATTTGGCTCTAAGATCATTGCCTCAAACAGGGCCATGCCCTCCCCTACCCTCTTTTTTTCTGGGGGGGGGGGAGGATAAAGTAAATATTACCCAAGTAGCCTGTCATGATGTCATCCTGTCTTCTCTTAGAGGGTCTTTTGATATCATGACCCTGATGATCTTAGCCTAGTATTCATCTCTCTCTAGTTTTTAAAATATTTATTTTTTGAGAGAGGAGAGAGATAGAGGGAGAGAGAGACACAGAGAGAGACAGAGAGAGAGAGAAAGTGAGAGAATGAACTCCAGATGCATACACCACCATGTGTGTCTGGCTTATGTGGGTTCTGAGGAATCAAAGGCTTTGCAAACAAGTGCCTTCACTGCTAAACCATCCCTCTATTTTTCATCAACTAAATTCTTTTCATGTGTTTGTGTGTGTTGTATGTGTTGTTATGTGTATATGTATCTGTGTTTGTATATGTACATGTGGTGTGCATGTTCATGGTATATGCGTGCATGTGTGCGTTTGTGCTGGTATGTATGTGGGGGTCAGAAGCTGGTGTTGGGTTTCTTCCTCAGTTGTTCTCCATCTTAGTTTTTAAGACAGGTTCTCTGGGTAAACCAAGAGCTCAACAATTCTGCTCTACTCAACCAGGAATCCCTAGGATTCTGCCTATCTCCACCTCCCCTGTGCTGAGGTTAGAGGCCCACACTGCTATGCAAGATTTTTATGTGGGTGTTGGGAATCTGAACTCAGGGCCTCATGCTTGTAGGGAAAGCACTTTATTCACTGAGTTATCTTCCCAGCCTCACCATCTCTCTGTATTGTAATCAACTTTGTGCTTCTCTGTTGTGCCCAAACTATGGGGCCTTCCTTATTACCCATGGTGGTGGCACATAGTAGATGCTCCTGAGCGACTGTTGAGTGATGCCAGGTGGAAGTTAGGGTAGAATCCGTCCTTGTTTCTCACCTGGCTGATTCTCTTTCTACTGCCATTTGCATATGTGCCATGTGGCGTGGGTGGCAGGGAGTCAGGTCATCCTTTTGTTCTCAGATGGCAACTGTCACAGTTGATTATGCCTTGTGACTTTACCTGAGTTGCTTCAGAGAAAAAAAATAATAAATGTCATAGAAATTTCAATTGACTTGTCAGTATTGCCCTGTTTTGGCTCCTAGAGGCTGAGTGGAGATGAAGACCGACATGTTTCTGATACACACTGTTCCAAGCAGTTGGGGATGCCTGAGTCACGTGGGCTTTTTCTAGAACATTTTTGATCTCAAGGCATTTTATCCGGGGCAGTCTCTCACTGGCATTTTTAGGGCATCTGGAATAGGATTTTTTTTTTTTTTACTGTTCTGGGAAAAGTGAGGGGATGCATCTCATTTTTCTTTGTGAAGATGTTCTTAAGTCTCACCTCAGTGACAGACGGGACTATTTCTAATGAGCTGCTGAGTGGTTCTCATCTGATAGAATTCTACAAGGATTCCTGTGGCGTTACCCAAGCTGGGCTTTCCCTTGCTGGAATGAGAACAGCTTAGAGCGGTCAGCCAGTTTCATGCTGGGAAGTCACTGTGCACATATGCTAAGAAATGGATATATGTTTTTTAAAAAAATGTGAGCTCTTTTCCATCATTGGAAAGGAATGTAAAATGATCATTTTTCAAAAAGGTGTAGAAATTGATGAGGCAAACAGAAGTCTGTGAGTGGCTCATTTGTAGGTTAAGAGAGACTGTGTGGTGTTCCAGACACTGATAGTAAGAGGAAGAAAAATCTCAAGACAATTGTATGGAGTTAATTGATGATGATGACAAGGAGGAGGGGGAGCGTGTGTGTGCATACACACACACACACACACACACACCACACACTTACGACTTTTCTTTTTTTCTTTTTCAGTAGTAGTGTGTTGAAATTTATTACCTAATTTGGAAGGTTGTCTGGTCACCTCCTTAGTGCTTAACTGGAAAATTGTGTTACAGGAATGCTCTGGCATGTGTTTCGTCTAATGGAACACAGAACCCTGTGGGGAAGGCATTGTGCTCAGTGGCACCTACCATTTTGGACAGTGGAGAGAGCAAGCCATTTGTGTCCATCCCACTGGAGCTTATCGGCTTCTTTTCATAGATTTGGCTGCAGATGAATATCTTAGGATTTTAAAGCACTTATTCCAATATCACATGCTTGGGTTTATATTACTATGACAAGGAGTGGCATCCCAAAGGCTGACTTTATTTTTTTTTCAGCCAAAATGCAGAAAATTATTTTAGTTTTAGGTCGATGTATCATTCTGTGTGGAAACAAAGTGTGAGAACACGATGGTGGTTAAATTGGGCAGGAAGAATGGACAAGTGAGCTGAGGCAGACCTTATGGAACGGTATGTGGAGTCTCTAGAGAATTCTGATGTGTTAGTGAAAAGTTGAGGTCATATGCTCTGGCCTCCAAGGCAGTTGCTCTTCAGGGTATAGCACATGGTTGAGAACTTACCTCCAAGACTCTTCTGTGATGCAGTGCAATGCACCGTCTCTTCCTGAACAAGTGGAACCTCATGCTTTGGCCAGTGGGGAAACAGTTTGTGAACCTGCATACTGATTTTTTTAACCCATGTGCTAGATGGCCAGTTATATTTAGAGAAGTCTCCCAGTTCTTTTTTTCTTATTGTGTCTCCTAATGCTTTCACAGAGTCTGGCATTTACTAGAAATTCATTGTTTGTACAGTTGATGGGAAGGTCAGGGAGGGAGGGATGGAGAGTATCTTTGCTAAGGTAATTCTGGCCACTGTAGCCAGCAAACCCACAAACGTTGAATGACTCACTCTTCATTGTCAAGGCCTGTCTTATGGGCATTGCTTTGGGCTCTTTCCCTTCCAGATTTGTTCCACATGAGCTTCACTAGCCCACTACCTTGGGAAGATACCAGGGCGAGTCATGCAGGTTAACGTGTAGAGTAGCCTTGGAAGTGGTGCGTATTACTTCCACAAATACTCCCTTTGGGCACAAAAGGGCCTCCAAATCACTTGTATATTTCTACTCTGTGGTAACTAGATTGTAATTCAGTGGAGGGCAAGGATGGAGCTTTTTCTGTATTTTAATCTTCGTGCCATCCTCACATTTATTTTTAATAAATATTTTATTTTTATTTATTTATTAGAGAGAGAGCGAGAGAGCATGGGCATACCAGGGCCTCTGAGCTACTGCAAACAAATGCGCCCCCTTGTGCATCTGGCTTACATGGATGCTGGGGCATGGAGACTGCATCCTTAGGCTTCTCAGGCAAGTGCCTAAACCACTGAGCTGTCTGTGTAGCTCCATTCTCACATTTCTAAGCAAACAACAAGAGTGGGAAGGTTTTCGATTGACTTGCCTGGAGCTTGGGTTTCCCCATCTTTAGAAGAGGTCTGTTTGCCTGACAGGGGAAGAAATTTGGAGTCGGGACGTCTCACTGCTGCCGGAGATCTGGTGAGATCATTTTGTCCAGCTGGCTGTTTCTATTAATTAATTAAATTTCTTAGACGTCTTTGAAAGAAGCACATACCTAAATAAAATGCGAAAGGTACTTTAAAGTGCAAGACCCTCTCTGGTGGCTTCTTTCGGCAATTGTTCAAGGAGAAAATGAGCTGGAGAGAGTTGATTGCTCTGGAATGCCATCATGCCCTTTTGTAATTAGCTACTTACAGAGTCAACTGAAAAGTTGGAGGTCTCTCACACCTCTGCATTGCTCCTGCTATGTATCTTAGGTAAAACAAATGGTGATTCTTATACAGCAGAGAAATGTGACTTTGGTAAGATGAAATAGTCCTTCAAGGCAGGTGGCATTAGATGTGGACACTTCATGTACATGTGCATGTGTGTGCATGTTCATGTGTGCATATGCATGTGAATGTGTGTGAGTGTGCAGGCATGCATGTGCAGAATGTGCATATGGGGGTCAGTAGACAACGTTTTCCCTCACCTTCCACCTTGAGGTGGGATCTCTCGCCCACTGCTCTTTCCCCAAGTGAGCTTCCAAGTGAGACTGCTGTATCTGCCTTCCTTTTTGCCTTTAGGCATGTTGGGATTCCAGATGTCTGCTACAGAGCCCAGCTTTATATGGGTTCTGGGGATCCAAACTCAGGCACACAGTGTGGGTATTGGGGATCCAAAGTCAGGCTTGTGAGGCCAGCACTTTATCCATGGAAACATGTGCCCAGCTCTTACCTGATCATTTTTTAAAAATATTTTTATTTTTATTTATTTATTTGAGAGAGAGAAAGAGGCAGAGTGAGTGAGAGAAAGAGAGAGAGAATGGGCGCTCCAGGGCTCCCAGCCACTGCAAACAAACTCCAGATGCATGCGCCACCTTGTGCATCTGGCTTACGTGGGTACTGGGGAATCGAACCAAGGTCCTTTGGCTTTGCAGGCAAGCGCCTTAACTGCTAAGCCATTTCTCCATGCCGATATATTTTTTTTTATCTTTGTAACAATCCATTGAGTTTGTTTCCCCATCTTACAGAAGAAGAAACTGAGGTCTCTAGTAGCTAAGTAGCTTGTCTAAGTCTGTGAAGTTTAATGTGGAACAGCTGTAACAGGCACCAGACAACCTGTGGAGCTAGTACTCCGTAAAAGAAACTGCTTTCTGTGATATGAACACGACACCCGCGCTTCTGCAGGAAAAGTGATATCAGAGCTCAGGGCTCATGGAATGCTGGCCATCTTCTGGATGAGACGTTTTGATGTGATGGGCCAAGTTGCTGTGGTGGTAGTAAAATAAACATCCTTCCACTGACAATTATTATAATAGACATTGCCCTGACAGTTAATAAAGTGGTGTAGAATAGCACTTGATAATATAATCCCTGTTGCCAGTTTGCCTGCTAAACCCAAGAAACCCTTGGGCAATGGTAGACAAATGCATCCGTGCATTGTTACTTATTTAACTCATGTCACACATGACTAGATGGCATTTCCATCATTTGAAGGCATTTGGTTATTACCTGCTCTTGGAGGCAATGACTGTGTGCAGATGTGTTGTGATGCTCGTCTGTGTTTGCATAGCTGTGTCTCTGCTTTTCTTTTAAAAAGAATTCTCTTGGTAGACCACCTTCGGTGTCGTTTAATATTTTTAGCCAATGTACGGCATAATACTTTGATCCCCCTTACTACTGAGAGATGTGCATTATGGCACAGAAAACAACAAAAACATTCTGGCATGGTGGTGCATGCCTTTAATTCTAGCACTAGGGATGGTGAGGTTGGAAGATCACTGTGAATTCTAGGCCAGCCTGAGACTACAGAGGGAGTACCAGGTCCGCCTGGGCTAGAGTGAGACCCTACTTTGGAAAACAACAACAATGGTTTATTTTCTCTAGCCCAACAAGCAAGCATACCTGACTTCATTTGCAAATTGGGAAGCCATGTATTTCCAGAACCAAGAATGCAGCTATTTAAAATGCACTGGTAGTGTATGTGTGTGAAATAAAGCCCACATAGTCAGCTCTGACAAGCTTAGTGCGGGCTAGGTGCTTCCTACGTATTTGTTGAGTGATTGTATGACTGGAAGAAGACTATGTCTTGTTCTTGTTAGTTTCATTTTCTCAAAATAACCAAGATAGTACATTTTATTTTTATTTATTAGAGAAAGAGAGAGAGAAAATGGGCACTCCAGGGCCTCCAGTCACTACAAATGAACTCTAGACATATGTGCCACTTTGTGGATCTGGCTTATGTGGGTTTTGGGCAATTGAACCTGGGTCTTAGGCTTCGCAGGCAAATGCTTTAACTGCTAAGCTATCTCTCCAGCCTGAAAGGTGCATTTTAGAATTATAACAAGGAGCCGGGGGTGGGGGGTGGTGCACACTTTTAATCCCAGCACTCACAGATAGAAGTAGGAGAATCACTATAAATTCAAGGCCAGCCTGAGACTACATAGTGAATTCCAGGTCAGCCTGAGCTAGAGTGAGACCCTACTTCAAAAAACCAAAAAGAAAACACAACAAAACACAATAGTGTGACAAGGAGGCACAGTACAGTTTGAGCACATTTTTCTTTTCTTTTTATTATTGAGAACGTTTACGTATGGACATATTTTAGATTGGTCATAATCCCATTGGGTGACACTCTTTATGTTTCCTCTCCCCCACCTAATTTCACTGAGGGTCTTCCTTGGTGGGGGTTACCAGTAATCACTGTGGGATCATGAATCCACTGCTCAGTTCCTGTGGTGACAATGTCTCAGGATACTCCTTCCCATCCTGTAGCTCTTACACTCATTCTGTCTCCTCTTTGCCATGTTCCCTGAGACTTGCGGGGGTGGGGGGGCTGTTAAAAGTACAGAACTTCAAGTTTATACAAAATGTACAGGAATGGTACAAAGGAATTGTTGCATTTTAAATCCCACTTCACCACTGGTTTTCACTTCATTTGTTTACTATTCTCTTCTCTTCTTGTATTCTCAAATACCAGCACACAGGCAGGCAGCCGTGCACGTTGATTCATGTATACTTTTCCTAGGTCATTTAAAAGTACTGTGGAAGTTCTCAGTCACCTTGACCATTTCTCTCCTCATCTACCTGATCAAATCAGGAGGCTCATACTGGCCCAAGACTGATGTCTAACTTTCTCCATTTTATGATTGTTATATTGTCCAGCGCAGGATCAAAAGCAGGTTCGTGAGCCGGGTATGGTGGCACACGCCTTTAATCCCAGCACTCGGGAGGCAGCAGTAGGTGGATCGCTGAGTTCAAGGCCACCCTGAGACTCCATAGTGAATTCCAGGTCAGCCTGGGCCAGAGTGAGACCCTACCTCGAAAAACCAAAAAAAAAAAAAAAAAAAAAAAGCAGGAACAGCACTTGGTTGCATGTCGCTTTCATAAGTTTATATTCAGTGAACATTTCTCAAAACAAGATCCACAGACTAGACTTAACTTCACTGCCATTCTTTTTGGCTGCCAACAAGGTAACCATAATTATCAGCAACACTGGATCCTAGCCCTTCTTTCCTTCCTCAAAAAAAAAAAAAAGACATCAAGTGTTTGGTTGTCTTGTTTTATTGTTGCAAGTTTCCTTCCTAATCTGCCCCTGCGACTTCCTTTATTAGTAACAGAAATATTTTCCTGGTCTTGAAGCTAGCTGCAACTCACTGGAAGTGCCGCTTTCTCCCCGGTGTTCGGTGCTTTTCTCCTGCCACATGGCGTAGGAATCTCCCTCGCTCTCTCTCCTCCCTCCCTAGACCTCTTTAATTTCACAATGGGACTATGCAGTAACGTGAGACTGGCTCTGGCACAGGCATTTTGATGACCCTTGTCTCTGATCATTACAGTAACTAATAAAAGCTTGAAAATGACTGTTACCCAGCAAGCACGATTCCAATGACTTGCAGTGAGCTCAGCTGTATAAATACGTGGGTTTTTTTGGGGGGGGTGGGGGGAGGTTGCTGTGTAAATTTTGATCAAAGGAAAATGCATATACCATTTAGTCAAATGTTCCTCTTAAATTTAATCACATCTGAATGTAAAACAAAAAGCAGAAATAAAAATGGCATTGGAAATGTGAGCTTAAGATTCCAAAAGAGACAGAGGCCCTTGTCTTCCTAGCATTCTGCTGAGAGCTGTGGCTGGTGCAGAAAGTGTGAGACAGATGTCATGGAAAGTAGATCCTTGGCTGTATTTTCACAGGCCTGATAGGATTATGAGGGTCTGGAAATGCCAGCTTATACCGGGGGGCGCGGGGGAGGAGGAATGCTTTGTCCTAAAATGTATGAACTAAACTTTTTGAGCTAACATAAAACTTGAAAGGTTATAGTATGGGCATCTTTATGCTGTTGCATTTAATGTTTGACTTCTAGAAATGTTTTCTTTTGAAGTTACATGCTGTGAGTCTAATTCATTTTAATTTAGTAACAGTTTTATAGATGGGAACTATGTTTTTCTTGTCTTAGGACTAGATAACGTGTTAGTAAATGGAAAGAGATTTTGGGAGTCGTTTGTGCTACTGTAACAAAGTGCTTTAGACTGGGTAATTTATAAATAACAGGAATACATTCTTCATTGTTCTAGGGCTGTGGAGCCCAAGATCAAGGTGATAATAGGCACCATAAAGGGTGGCTTCTCCAGAGAGGAGGAATGTTGGACGGAAAAGGATAGGCAGAAATGGATAAGGCCCTTCCTCATCCCGTTTATAGGCTCTTACTCCATTCAAGATTGCATTCGTAGTCTAGCTCCCTCCCCTCCCCTCCCCTCCCCTCCCCTCCCTTCCCCTCCCTTCCCCTCCCCTCCCCTCCCCTCCCCTCCCCTCCCCTCCCCTCCTCTCCTCTCTTCTCCTCTCCTCTCCTCTCCCCTCCTCTCCCCTCCCCTCCCCTCCCTCCTCCTCCTCTCCCCTCCCTCCTCCTCCTCCTCTCCCTCCCTCCATCCCTTCATGTTTGTGTGGGTGCTCATGCACATATGTCAGGCAGCCAAAGGACAACCTTCTTCAGTGTGTGTGTGTGCATGAGCACCCATGTTTGTATGTGTCTGTAGGGGCATGTGGTTGCATGTTTGTGTGGGATGCATCGTATGTGGGGTGTGCATGCACACACTTGTTTGTATGGTGTGGGTGTACGTGTGCGTAGGGGCATGTGGGTGCATGTTTGTGTGTTGGGTGCATATGCATATGTATATACAGGCCACAGGACAACTTGACTCTCTTGTCCAGTTACTATTTACCTTGTTCTTTGAGGTGGGGTCATTCGCTGAATTTACAGCTCACTAATGTGTCTGGACAAGCTACCCAGCAGGTCCTAGGGATTTCTCGAGTCCCCAGTGTTGGTACTAAAGGCATGCACCACCACATTTGCATTTTATATGGGTTCTGGGGATCTGAATTCATGTCCTCATTCTTGTAACACAAGAATTTTACCTACTGAGCCATTTCCCTAATCCCTGATTTAGAAGATGTTTTGTATATGTATATATGGGGGTGCACATGTATATGTGGAGACCAGAGGTTAATATTGGCTGTCTTCCACCACTGCCCTGTACTTACTGGGGCAGGCTCTCTTACCAGTCCAGGTAGCCATGTTCACGTAGCATGTACATGGATGCCAGGGACCCGAACTCAGGTCCTTGTGCTTGTGAGGTGTGTGCTTTATCCACTGAGCCATCCTCAGCTGTCCTGTGGGGAGCAAGGCTTTCTCAGTTCTCCAGGAGAGGAATGATGTCAGTACCATGAGGAATTGGGGAGTGTGGTGGTAACACTATAGATCTATTTTGCAGGTCAAGTCTATGGCACTTACTACTGAAATAGTTGAAGGATTTGAGAGAAAACTAGAGGTCAGCACTGACTCAGCACACTGATCTGCAAGAAGAGGGTAGTGGCCCTAGCCTGCTCCCAGCAAGGATATGGAGGCATCCTGCTTTATGGGGACATCAGGCTCGGAATTGGTTGAGTCTGATCTGTGCTGACATCCCAGAGCGCAGGCCGTCCATGTGGTTAGACACCTAGGTCAGGATTGAAGGGTTTTTCGTTGCTTGTGGCCTGACTCTGTTGTTTGCCTGTTACCCCATGTCTAACCCACTGGCTTCAGAGACCCATACTGTATTCTGTTAGCATCCCTCCCCATCTGGAAATGTGCAGCTTAGCCCTTCCAGGCTCTGCATGCTGGTGCTGGGTGTCAGTGCTGAGGTCTGCAGGGCTGGACTGCTGGGTCCATGTGCCCACAAAGCTCCCAGTCATGGAAACTGCTCTTCCTGCTCTACTGGGCAGTGCCCAGCTGCTGTTTGATGAGGCGTTTGAAAAGGTGAGCCAGCCTTTTTGCTTTCTCCATGCTTTCACCATCTTTATAAAAATTATTTATTAATATAAACAGAGATTGAAAGAGAGAGATAATGAGAGAATGGGCCCAGTTGGGCTTCTTGCCACTGCATTTGGACTCCACACTCATGTGCCACTTTGTGCATCTGGATTTGCATGGGTGCTGGGGAATCAAACCTGGGCCTTCAGGCTTTGCAAGCAAGTGCCTTCAACTGCTGAGCCATTTCTTCAGTCCTCGTCCATTTTTATAACGCTCAGGGAAAGTGGGATTGCCTTCTTAAAGGAGAGGTCTCCTTGGCTTGTCTGTCTCAAATAGGTTCTACTGGAATGTGGCTCAACTGTGGCCAGTTAGATTCTTCAAGAACATTGTTGTGACGGTTTTGCGGGGGAGGGCTGGGATGATGGCTTAATGGTTTAAGGTGTTAACTCAAAAGCCTGACGACCAGAATTCAGAACCCCGGCCCCCATGTGAAGCTGGGCGCTCAGTGGTACATGTATCTGTAAATCCCACTGCAGCTGTGACAGTGGCCTGCCCGGGCCTTCCCAGTGGCAAACAACACCAGGACAGACCCTGTGTCAAACAAGATGGCAGGAGAGGAGCACCTCGCCAAGGCTATCCTCTGACCTCCACACGTGCAGGCCCTGACACACACGCTCACAATTTTTCAAAAGTCAAAGGCTCTGGGAGCACTGGGATGAAGTCATAGCTGGGGAAGAGGAGGGGCTGAGTTCTGAGTTGGGGTTTCTTCTTCTCTGGGCCCCTGGGAGGTGTGGGAGGTGGCTCCTTCACATCCACCTCTCTTGCAGAGCTTCTCCTCTTGGATCTCCTCTTGAGATGGGGCCTAGTGGGTGTCCCTGTACCTAGACAACGTAAGAAGCCGTTGCAGGACTCAGTATGGGCCCAGAACACTGGTCTTCACCAGGCCGTGAACTTTACCCCTGAGGCACCACTGGGAGGCATTACAACACAGACTGTACTAGGTTCGCCTTGGTTCCTTTGCTTGAGTGCTGTGTGACCTTGAACAGGTGGCTTCACATCCCTGAGCCAGTCTCCTTTGTAAGAGAGATTGAAGGGACAATTGGGAAGTTACATCAAGGGCTTCACTTGCCTTGGCACAGAGTATATGTTGGCCCAGTGGCAACTCTTATCATTATTGCCGCTGGCAGTTCCCGACTCCTACCCGAGGATAAGACAGTGGGCAGATGTGCTAATTGGATTGTACATTTTGATATGCTTATGTCTGTATATATGTGCATGGCTTCAAAATCTATGCATCTGTATGTTTATCCATTTCAGTTTCTCTGTTCAAAAATCTGTAAGGATTCTGTGTTTTTTTTTTTTTTTTGAGTTATTGACCCATGATGCAAGTTTTTTTGTTTTGTTTTGTTTTTCCGAGAAAGAGTATAGTAAATGATCATTCCAAATGGCAACTAATGTGGAAATGGAAGAGGAGCCCTGTGTTCAAACAGGGCCTCTGGATGCATACAATAAAGAGTATATATTTTCATATAAACCTCGGCGTTTAGAAGCACGAGTATTGCCTTGCACCATTTAGGACAGCATGGCGTAGACAGAGCCATTCTGGGGTGGGGCAGAATATCTTTTTGAGGAAGGCTACGACTTGTAGACTTGTAATCATGAATGGCTTATCAGCAGCTTTTCAAACCCTGACATTCCACACGAAGAGCCCCGATAGAGGAAATGGAGTGCCCTGTGAGTACTTTTACAGTTGAATTCCACACACATGAATTATGACAAGCGAGGCTGACTACACTGTGGTTTGTTGTGTCTGGTCTGGTTCCTACTTTTAAAGTTGCAGTTGCATTTGGTCATTTGAAGCTTATTTTCACAGTCTGGCCAAGCCAGCAGGGTCCCAGGGCTCTGCAGGGGACATAAACTGCCGCCTCTACGTTCCAGTACTCAGTAGATAAGCATTTCAAAACTTCATTGCATCATACAAAAGGACTTATGAGCTTATTCCACATACACTATTTGACTTAATTTAGATATTTAATGGAAAGAAAAGCCTTTTATTATCACCGAAGGAATGAACTGCCAAACATTGTGAGGCTCAGTTGAAATATTATAATGGATATACAGAGTGCAAATATATTTCCCTGGCTCCTGTAATGGGGTGTTTAATAATAGTAGTTTCTTTAAATTTAGCACATGTATCTCAGACATTTGCACTTTGTAAATTATATTCTGTAGTTCAAGAAACTTCATTTTTTTTAAAAAATTGGTTTTAACGAGGTATATGCTGATTTGTTTAAAATGACCTTCAACTTTGATTTATATTTATTTCACAAACCGAGATTGGGAAGCCCATCGCCAGTAACACACACATTACATCCTGTATTTTTACAAACGTGAGCAAGATGAACGTGAGGATTTGCTGGGTCTGCTCACTTTTTTGGACCCTACATTGGTGTGCTTTGTGTTTGGGGGCCCCCTCTGCTGATCCCGGGCTAGAGCTACTGCATTTCCCATCTACCCTGCTGCTGGGGCTGGACTAGGCATGGAGGTAGAGGAAGCCCTTCCTTCCTGTCACACCTGTGTGCCCCGTCTGCACTGGATCAGGTGGCCAGAGGCCACGTAACGAGGTCTGCTTTTCTTCCTGGAGGCCACGAGCTTTCATTGGTTTCATTGTGGGTCCCTCCTCTACCCCCGCAACATGTTGAAGCTGTACCCCTCAGTCTTTCACAGTGTCACTTCATTTGAAGACATGGTTGTTAAGGTGAAGCTTAGGATAACACGAGATCATCAGGGTGAACTCTCACCCAGTGTGACTAATGTCTTTCTAAGGAGTCCATCATAGAGACTCACTCAGAGGGAAGACCCGGGACACACAGGGAAAAGACACCATTGTGTGACATAAACACCGACACCTCAGAGGAAGACCTCAAACTTGCCAGCCCCTTCACCTGCCTGGTAGTTTCTGGTTTCCAAGAGCAACAAGGACGAGGATTTTTGTCATTTCAGGCACTTGGTGTGTGAGCTAATGGGAATGTACACAGGCCGTGTATCATCCATTGACAAAGTCAATTCCATGTTATCATTCAGTGTTTAAATATGGAAACCAATGGCAGGGAAGCCTCAATAGGGGAGGAAACCAAAGAAGACTTGCGATATCGATGTGAAGTGAAGAGCTATGTTAGCAGGCGCTGAAATCTTAATCAGTGACTAATTAAGAGCTCATGTGGCTTGGCTGTGTGTGTGTGTATGCTGGGCTGTGCTGTGCTGTGCCTCACATGACCCCTTTCTGTCCTTGTCATAATCCAGTATGGCGGGATCCCTTGCTGCCATCGTGTGATTTGGGAAAATGAGGCCAGGATGGCCAATGGCTTTCTAACCTCTTGCTGTTGGAAGTCAGCTTGAGGTAGGAGTTGGAATCCACAGCCAGGTACCATGCAGTTTTTCTCTTTAAGCTGTTGCTTTGAAAGAAAGGGAGATGGGGGCAGAGAGGGCTAGATGGTGTTATATGTCATGATTATTGGTGGATGCAGGTTGGGACACATTGTCATGGGTGCATATTTGACTCCCATCCTCAGAGAAGGTGTGTTTAGTGTAGTAGAGGTATGATTGGTAATAAAAGTCACCAATGCCTGTACGTGACCCTGATGGAAGCCCCACTCACACCTTCATCCTCATAGCAGCTCTGAACTGCTGCTAACCCGAGCTCCCAGGGATACTTCCTACCACAACTCTTAGTCTAGGCTGGACCCCAACCAGCCTGCACTATTGTCTTCCTCAGAACCTGCCAGGCATCTGCATCTGCAGTGAGAGGAGCCTGCATTTGGACCTTCCAAACAACAAATAAAGTTGTCCCTTTTCCACCTTATTACAAATGTGACCTATGACAAATGTAAAAGAATAAAAATGTAAGCAAAGCAAAATGAATTAAAAAAAATCTATAGTAGGGGCTGGAGAGATGGCTTAGTGGTTAAGTGCTTGCCTGTGAAGCCTAAAGACCCTGGTTCGAGGCTCGATTCCCCAGGACCCACGTTAGCCAGATGCACAAGGGGGCACACACGTCTGGAGATCGTTTGCAGTGGCTGGAGGCCCTGGCGCGCCCATTCTCTCTCTATCTGTCTCTGCCTCTTTCTCTGTCGCTCTCAAATAAATAAATAAAAATAACCAAAAAAAATTTAAAAAAATCTATAGTGTTATCCCTAGGAAGAATTACTGCTCATGTTTATCTGTCTGCTCTTCTAGTCTTTATTTTTTCTTCCCTGCCTAGGACAATGTACTTAATGTAGCTGTAAACGCACTGATACCTTTGTGAGGGGCAGCTTTACTCAGAAGAGAGCAGGGTCTTTGGAATAAGACTTGGACTTAAATTCTAGTTTTCTCTGACTACTCATATGAATTTGGGCAAGTTATTTCTCTCTTTTACCAAGTTTTGTCTTTAAAATGGGACCAGTAATACTTACCTCATCCAGTTTTGCAATACCCTAGTGTATGTAATGTACTAATTTGTAGCAGCTGCCTCACAGTAAGTACTTATATCATAACTTTAAAAAGCATCAATTTTTGTAACACATTTATGCTACTTAGCAACATGCCATTTAACAAATATTTAGTGAGCAAGTCTGATTTGGGGATCATAGGACCTTCTCTCACCTTACTTATATTAGCACTTTTTAGAGAATGGTTGCATAGTATATTTCCTTATAAGCATGAATGAAAATTTCTATGGTTTTTCATGGTCATTTTTCTCAGTTTTTCTCTACTATAGATAAGGCCATGATGTATTTCTTCACAGCCTGTGTTAAATCTCCCCCTTGATTGCTATTTTGTTAGCATCTATTCTGTTTTAAATATGTTATTTATTTATTTGAAGGAGAGAGAATGGGCACACAAGGGCTTCTAGTCAATGGCAAATGTACTCCAGACACATGTGCCACCTTGTACATCTGGCTTATATGGATACTGGAGAATTGAACCTGGGTCCTTTGGCTTTGTAGCCAAGCACCTTAACTACTAAGCTTCATCTCTCCAGCCCTTAGTATCTATTTCTGAAGGGCATATGAGAATGAGTCTTTCTTTGCCTGTTACAGTGATGCTAAGTTATCATCTAGAAGAGTACCCATTTCTGTTTGAGAAACTTTGCTCTGCTTTTACAGTGATGGACATAAAAGAAAACTGGGGCAAAATTATGCTGTCTGGGTTTCTGACTCAAATCTGGTATTACGAAAAGCAAGCATGAACTTTCAGAGGGAGGAGGCGGGACTCATCTTTCGTCGTAGTCCAGGTAGCCAGAGAGCAGTGCTGAGGTGTGTCACCCATTCTAGGCCAGCTCTGGGTTCAGTGTTCTTATCCGTGTTTAGTAATAATCTCAGTGGCCCTGGGGCAGATGGTTGTTCAGCCCCATTTTAGAGAGAGCAACTGACATACACAGGTTATGTAGTGTGGTAGTCATAGTCTACATCTTCAGAGAATTATGAATCCAGACAGTCTCACTCAGTAGGTTTCTACGCTTGCCCAGAGATATCAGAAATGGAGACAGAACCTAGGTGCGAAAACCAGTGTAGGAACTAAATTGCAGGACAATGTGGTGGCTGCTGGAATTGGGGAGAAAACAGTGGGGAAACCCCTGAACAGAAGCCAAGACTTCGGCCCCCGTGGGAAGGTGAGATAGGGTGGGTTCGAGGACTTGGGATGGTGCACACAGGCCATGGAGACAGAAAATGAATAATACCACCAGCACACCCTGGTCCCAGGTAGTCTTCATCCCATGATGTAGGAACTGTTCTGACCTTGTTTTTCAGTGACGATAACTGAGATTCAGAGAGCCTGTGAGTGGTATGATTGGTTCCCTGCTTAGTGCCCTAGCAGATCTGGAAGGAGAGCCCAGTGGGGAATTTGAGCCTCAGCTAGA
The DNA here is from genome assembly GCA_036346955.1 of Dipus sagitta. NCBI lineage: Eukaryota > Metazoa > Chordata > Mammalia > Rodentia > Dipodidae > Dipus > Dipus sagitta. The sequence continues at coordinate 36,822,639 of CM070787.1, read as the reverse complement.
TTTGTTAGAGATATTCATTCCCTTCTTTTGAACGTGTAGCAATTACTGTCTGTAGAACTCATCTTGAGAGTAATCAGGTGCTCTCACTGTGTTTCTGAAAAGTTACTGAAATCATTCATTGTTATTTAACTTCTCACACTGAGTAGATTGTACCTGGACATGCCCCAACCATGCACCCCAGTGATCAGAGTTTTGGTTCTTTCTTTCATTTGAAAGGCTTCCAGGTGGACACTTTTTATCTCATCCTTCACCCTTTTGGCGGGGGTGGGGGGGGAATGAGAAGTGGTGGAATCCAGGGATGCCTGCACAGTAGAATAGGCAGGTGCATTTCTAGCTTCATCCTTTAGACATGAGTCATGGAGAAGTGGACAGAGAGGGCGAGGGGACAGTGTCAGAAGGACAGGAGGGAACCTTTGAGGAACGGGAAGCATCCCCCTTGCTTAGCCTGATGGGAGAGTGGAGTGGGAGCCTACCTGCCTCTGGGCCTCCTCCTTCTAGTCCCTATGCTCACTGGAGTTGTCCCACGGCCCCTCAGGCATCATAAGAAATGTGATGTCTTTCCTGCTTCTCAAGATCTGCCAGATTCTAAATCAGAAGCCAAGAGAGTTACATTGCAGAAGCAACATGATGCTCCAAGTAGTAGCCCTGTGTTCCCAGTTGGCCTCGGGAGCCTTTCCAAACAGCCTCGTATTTCCCAAAGACCTCTTGGAAAACCGGTCCCCAGTGGTCCTCAGGATGAAGGGAGGAAACTTGGTTTCAAGCAGCAGTACTTTGGTCACTTGTCACTTCTCAAGCCTGCGTTTTCCCAGCTGTGAGCAATGGTGTTAACCTGTATGCTGTTGTAAGGAAGGATATGATAAGTAGTACAAAGCTGAGGGTGTGCAAAGTACCCAGCATCCACTGAAATAAAGACATCACATGGCCTAACTTACCCAGCATGCACTGCAACAGACGTCACATGTCCTAACTGGTCTTAACTGATGTTCTCTGGAAAAGACCCCAAAGTCTAAGTGGTCTGTTGAGGCCCCTACTGAGAGCTGGTGTGTTTCGTCTCTCTATTCATAGCAGGTCTTTCACTTCCCTGAGCTTTCACACTTTTCCTTGTCCATACTCTGCTACTCATTAGCTCTTCTGGCTTCCTGAGGCATTTCCAAAGCACACCCCTCCCTACCCAGAATGCATACTCTACTTTTCTCCCAAGCACATAAGACCCTGGCCTAGCCGTTTTCTTCTTATCTATGTACTATCGTTTCTCATTTTTATTTGTATAATTGTCTGGAATTGCTCCCTAGTCATTTCATTACTCATGTATTTTCTTAGTTTTAAAGACTGAGGAAAAATGACTTTGAGGTGGTGGGTCAGAGAATGACTGGCTTGGGAACCTTTCCTGGTTGAGTCACGTGTCTGTTCAGACACCTAAAGGCTAAGCATGCTTGATGACTCATCAGTGGCCAACATCAGGACAGTTTGAAATTTCATTTATGCTCCTTTGAAGTTGTGGGAGCTCGCATTCCACTGGGGGTGGGGGATTGGTCATTCCTTTTACTCCAGAGCTTAGATCAGTTTGCCTCTACAGAATGCTTGGAAGTGGCGTTTTCCATTGAGGCATAAAATGGTGACATGATTTTGGTCAAAAAGATGGGACTTGGTGCTGTCAGGTTTTTGGAAGCAAAACCGGGGCTTTGAGAAACTGATTTGCATGAGATCACCAACAGTTGCCAGCGAAGCAGGATGAAGAGGATCATTCTGTTTGTCATGTGGACCTGCCCCCCCCCCCCAACACAGCCTGTTTACCGTCCTGCTAAAACTACCTGGAGAACAGTTTCCCTTGGTTCTCCCTCTGAGGGCTAGGAACAGTGGCTGCCTCTGAGTGCCCCTGGCTCCTTCGGCTCCCCATCCAGCATATCCCCAAAGCACATTAAATTTGGAAAATGTCCACTTTGTGTCTGTTCTGTTGTATCCGCGGGCCCCATACCTCATCATTCACAATAGTGTCTCTGCCATCTACCTCCATTCCTCTCTACAAGGCCGTGGCTGTAGCAATAATGCATACTAATGGCACAGCAATTTTAATTTTATGTTTTTTAATTAATATTTTTAACTTAACTTGGACATGAGCTTAGAAAATGCTTTGGGGGCTAGGGGTATTATTTGTTTTAATAAAGAATTTAGCTCTTTATTTTTTTGTTTATAGAAGTAATTTGTAATGAACTAAAAACCCTATGGCAAGATATCTTTTCTTTCTGGTTGAAGTATCTGGGCACAAAGAACTCTCTAGAAGGGAGATTTGGGCCACTGAAAGGAGGCGCTTCATACTCAACTCCACAGTTCTTCTCTTCTGGTGTCTTTATGTAACCAGTGCTTTTAAATCCTATCTCAAGAATTATTGGTTTCTCAAAGAGACTACCTTTTTTATACCATCTCTTGACTGTTCATATTTTCCTTCATTTCCAATACTGGAGGGATTTGTGTTTTATTTTCAAAGGCACTGCCTTTCCCCATTCTGTAGCATAGGCAGGAATCATCATGCAAAACCTTGCTGAAGAACAGAAATTAGTATTGTTTCCTAGCTAGTTTCTTTATTCTTTGTGATGCTGTTTTGTTTTCTCTCCTTTACTCACTATTCTATATGCTGGTTATGTAACCTTTTCACAGAACGGGAGTGATCATGAATTGGCAGGACTACGTCTGACCTTAGGGTTGATTTCATGTGGTGTTCCTGTTGGGAAGACTGAGGCAGGTTTGATACTTCCTTTCTTCTATAAAGTTCATCATTTTAATTTTCACATTTTAGTAACATCATAATATTTAGTAACATTGTCAGCATGCTTCTTCCTCTCATCCAGTAGAGAGTTGCTTTTCTGAAACCCAGCTCAGACCTTGGAATAAGTACATAGGCTCACCTCCCTTGGGTGAAGATGCAGTAATATAATTTGTTTACCACCTTGAGTTGTTTACCATAGGCTGTGGAAAATATGTTTTGAATTTAAAAGTGTGAAAAACAAGTGGGTTAGTTATCAAAAAAGCTTTCCCCTCAAATAAATATGCTTGACTCAAAACAAAATACTTGATCATGATAAGCCTGGCCAATCAAAAGAAAGTAAACATGTTTACCACAGAAACATTATAAAGAACCCAGATGGCAACCAGCTCTCTGTACACTTGCCTTTCCTCCCAGGGAGTTGTGGAAGTTTCCCTGGGCCTTAGGGACAAGGATACCGCTTTCCCTGCCAGCAGCCTTGGGCAAGCCCTAGCCACCTAGATAAACCCAGTTTACCAGGGGGGATGGGAAGTTTCTGTCTTGGGCTAACCATGAGTGGAAGGTATTTGTGAAATTGAACCTGAGTTTCCCATGATTCTTAAGTAGCTACTTGTCACAGATTGGGTGCCGAGTCAGTGGGCTTATGGAGAACTGTTCTTGGATCCTCAAAAAGTCCCAGATTAGCATCACTCGTAATGACCTTTGCATTCCCAGCACTAGAGTCAGTGTCTAGGAGATAAACCACAAATGGAACCCACCTACCTACCTGCTTCATTCTAACTTGCTGAGGAAATGGAACAGCTCAAGCCAAGGACATCCTGGGTGATGCAGCGTTTTCAGGGTCCTGGGTACCACGGGGCTGGCTGATGGTGACACTGTCTGGAGCTGTGGTGGCATGCTTTAGTATAGTGCAGGAGCAAACCGCTCAGACAATCTTGCAGGAGGTGGCTTGATGGGAGGCTGCTAGTCTAGGGAGGACTTCTGGACTTGAGTTCTTAGAGGTAGTGGGTCTGCACACCATGCTTGACTGCTTTCTGATCTCTAGATTACTATGTGCCCTTTGAAAAAAGCTATTTTTCTGAATGCTCACCACAGACAGCAAGATCCATACTTTGACCATGTCTGCAGATGTAGAGGGAGCACCAGAGATGTGCACTAATGAACTGGCCTGATTTTTGTTATTGTTGAGACAAATACCTGAGAACCGCTGAAAGGAAGAAAGATTTATTTTGGCACATGGTTCCAGAGGTATCTATCCATAGTCAGCTGGTATCATTGCTGTGACCTTAAGTGCATTTGGATATCATAGCTGGAAGCTTTTAGCCAAAAGTAATAAGCTCACCTTGTGGCAGACAGGAAGCAGGGAGAGAAAGAAGGAGGGGGGAATAGAGGGATGGCTTAGCAGTTAAGGCAGTTGCCTGCAAAGTCAAAGGACCCAGGTTCGATTTCCCCAGGACCCAGTTAAGTGAGATGCACAAGGGGGTGTGTGCATCTGAAGTTCATTTGCAGAAGCTGGAGGCCATGGCATACCCATTATTTCTCTCTCTCTTCCCCTCCTCTCTCTATCTCTCTCATAAATAAATAAAGATACAATATTTAAAAGTAAAAGGAAGAAAGGAGAAGGGAGGGAGGTAGTGAGGAAGGGAGAGAGACAGGGAAGGATAAAAAAGGAAGCAAGGAGAAGATACTTCTTTCCAGGACCTGGCCCTAGGGATCTGCTTTCTCTATCTAGACCCCCTTCTCCTCTATTTTACCAACTTTTATCACATTGTGACTTGATGAAGGCCTTCATCCGTTGAGTGAATCAGAATACTCAGAGTCCAGTTATTTTCCCCAAAACCATCAATTGGCAACCAAGCCCCTAATACATGAGTGTGCAGAGCACACATCTTATTCTGACTGTAGAGACTGAATGAATAAGCCCGGACTGTGTGCAGGTGAACCTCCTGTTTCCCAGGCACAGAGGAACTTGGCCAAGGTCATACCCACTGAGTGGCAGAGCTAGGCTAGAACCTAGACAGTCACACTGCTGTTTCTCAGATGCACATAAAGAGTTAGGAAAAGCAAGCTCATATTCACTCATTCAAGGACCCATCGACGCTGGTATCAGTCTCGGGATTCCTTATCTCTGTCAGGGCTGTGTAAGTCTTGGCTTGATTGCAGGAAAGAGTGTCTTCTGGGCCTGTCAGAAGTGTCCACACTGAAGGGGTCTAAACAAAATCTGTGAACTTGATACTAAAATTTCTAAGAAATGTATAGTTGACATTTAGAGGTAAAAGCTGTATGCCTGGGCTAAGAAAAATAGTTCCTTTATATGTGGTTATGGGAGTAAGGATTTTGAAGGTTTCTGGAATTACAGAGCAGAGGGCAATAGTGTTTTCTTATGACTGCTAGGTGCTGGGCCAGGTCAGCCAGGAGCAGAGCTGAAGACTGGCTTGAAAAGAAGTTGCAGAGCCACTTTCTTCCTCATTTGCCTGATGTGGAGGGCTGTGTAGCAAATGGCTCCAGAAAAAAGACTTGTGTGCAGGAGGAAAAAGAAGAGAGGGGTGTGTAGAAGGCAAAAGGGGAGACTCTTATCAGGAGTTTGATACTGGGAGGGAAATAGATACTCCTTGAGACCTAGATAAAGAGGGATCTAGGATGTTGGTGACAGGGTAACAAAGAAGCGGGGTTTAGCACAAGCGGAGGCAGGAAGAGCTCCTATCAGCCTTTGTGCTTCAGGGGGAATGTTCTGAATGTGCTTGTTTGTGTGTGTTCATGTGCATGCGTGTAAAAAGAGAGCAATAAACAAACAAAACAGTAAAAGGATTCTGGTTGAACCCCAGAAGTAATTACATACCAACAATATTCCTCATGTGTTTTAATTAATCTAGAGGGTTTACTTAAAAACTTGTTTTTGAGCATACATACCAGTCTGTCCTCTGGTGAGTTGAAAGAAATCTTACTCGTGAAAGTTTGGTAATCGGAGTGGGGATTTGTTTTAGGAAACTTGGACAGAGGTGAGTCCCGTACCACAGGTGCTGGTGCAGCGATCCATTTGCACCAATACGGTGACTGTCTACCAACACTGGAGAACCTGGGCGATTCAGACAGCTGCTCATTTAGAGTGCCATCAGTTTATTGTTATTATCATAAAACAAGCAGAATTATTTGTGCTTCTTCTCTGAGCCTTATTAATCGAGGCAAATTTGCGTTCTATTTATGAGCTGACAACATACTTTTTTTTTTCTTTCCTGCAGCCGAGGTGCTTTTTGAATTGGGTTCAACGTTGTCAGAAAGTTATTCACAGGAGTTGGTGATGGAGCCTGCTACACCCACCTCTGTTCCCTTTCTATTTTGGTGGCGTTTGCAACAAAGGAAACAGAGTTAGTAAATGAGAGCTGGATTGAAGCTCTTACAGGCACACTTCTTATTAGGTTGTATAACCGCTGTGGCATGAGGAGCTGGAAGGAAAGTCTGTGAACCATAGAAGATTCCCTTGGGCTTGGTTTTCCAGGTCTTCTGGCCAATCTGACATAACAGTTTCAAAGAAAAATCTATAAAGATATAGCTGTGTATTCATGATATATACATCTGGATGTGGTTATGTTGATGTATTTCTCATCATGTATGTGTGTCTGCATGCATGCATGCTTCCAGATTTTGAATTCTCAAAACAAGAGATAATCAGTGGACAACATAGTCAATTAGTTTTTTGTGTTTGGACTCCTAAAGGAAATCGCAGGTTAGTACCTCTTCTAAAGCTGAAGGGACTGGAGAGAGTAAGTCCTAGCTAGTGGATCCAGGGGAGAGGAATTTGTATGGGCTGCTTGGCAGGAATTTTGACCTGCCACAGAGGGCCCTGGTCAGTCTGTAGTGACCAGAGGGGAAGGGAATGGATAACCCACCTCTTCTGGTCTCTGAAGATGAGACTTGTCATTGGTTAAAGCCAGCTAGAAGCCAGAGGCATCCTTGAGGACAGAACAGGATATGTTCTGTTGGGCAGAGCATCTGGGGAAGCAGATGGAAAACTGTCCCTGAGTTTTGTTCTGGGAATTTTCTTTGCACATTTTATACCATGTGCTCCTCCAGGTGAGCGGTGCAGGAGGTCAAGGTGGGAAAAAAAATCCCCCTGTCTTCAGTGGGGCTAGAGAACATCTTGCTTCATTGAAGAGGTTGTCAAAGTGGTGTTCCTGGACCAGTATTGCATGAGAACTTACTAGAGATTCCCATGCCCCCATCTTGGACCTACCAAATGAAGAGTCTGGAGCAGCAGTCTGTGTTCTATAAACCCTTTGCGAGACTCTTATGCTTGACCAAGGCGGAAAACCGCTGCTGGAGGCTTCGGCTTTGCTTCCATGCTTGGAAGAGCTCTAGCATGAGCCCACCATTTGAAATACTGCAGACCCTCAGAAATGGAATCTTGATTACATGTAGACTTTGTGAGGGGTGGGGGCTGGCAGTGCCCAGTACAATTCATGCTTTAATTCCCAAGATCTCCTCTCAGCTATGCAGGGCAGTTCCAGGGCAACTCAGGCTTTGGGAGGTTGTTTTTGAAGAATAGAGGCAAACTGCCTGAGCTGTTGTTCCCAGTGCCTGGCAGTGTTTGGTAAACAACTTGATTGCTAGGTCCTGGCCGGGCAACCACAGCTGCTCTTTCCAGCTCCCTGCAGACTTTTGTGCTGAGCAGGGATTGCTTCAGGGAAGAATAAACAGGGGAGAACAAAACAAGAAAACATCACTGTTGTTTTGATGAGGCTTTCTACCTGTTTTGCACTCCAGCTGTTTGCTAACCACAGGCCCTGGGCTTCGGTTTTTTTAAAGGAAAAAAAAAAAAACAAGGCAAGCCATTGTGGTATTCTAGACTTTTCTCTGTGTGGCTAGACAGTGGCATTTGGAGTAGCCACAGAACTTGCGAAGCTTTGGAAATGATTTAGTGACCACTTGCCAGGATGTATGCATTTTTAAATATGTAAATGAAAAAAATGAGAAAGCTTCATTTTTACTAATGACCCCCAGGATGGCAATCGGGCTTTGAAAATCTCTAGGAAAACAGATTGAATATGGCACAATTAATGTTTCAGCACTCCTAGGCTTTTTCTCTAAAATATCTTAATGGGCTTTTAATTTATTGCAGCTTTTGATTAGCGGGTTTGAGGCAGGGTTACAGCTGACCTCCTGGGCCACGGCCTGCGCAGGGCTGTAGGAAAGTGGAAAAGAACTGAGCCCCCAGAGCCTCAGTGCCTCTTCCAGACGTGCTCAGAGAAGAAGCGTAGTCCTCAGTTACCTGTGGTGTTCGCTGCGTGTGAAGCTGGCGCCCAGGTTGCTGCCCATGCCTTGATGATTAATATGGCTTTGGTGTGAATAAAGAATAAATGGATTTGGGTAAGAAACAAGTCTGAGGCTATAAGATAGATGTAGATTTAAAATTTTTGAGACTGTATTGCTTTGTTAATACATTTGTTTATCACTTACCCACGTCCCCATTATTTTGGTTCTCCCCTACTTCTTAAAAGCAGAGCACTGTCTTCAGAAATCATTTTCTTTTGGCCTGCAATAAATCTTTTAGATTGTCCTTAAAGAGAGGTGATAAACTCCCTTTTGGCTGAAAAGCTCTCTCACCTTCAGTTTTGAAAGATAGTTTTTCTGGGTATACAATTTTAGGTGGACAGCTTTTGCCTCTGGGCTGTGTTCTGGGTAATTTATTTGAATATTTGTCTTTCATGGCTTCCATTGCTATATTTTTTCATTTCTGGAGCTCGGAGCTACTAAGTATTTTTGTGAGCTACAGAGCTGTGTGAGAAGGAACTTGGTCCCGGCTCTGTTGGATATTTCACAAGACACACAGGAAACACCGTGGACCTGTCCCACAGACTGCAGTGTCACGGTCGGACCTTTGTTTTGGATATGCCCTGTTACTTCTCTGTATCGGAAATTAGGCACTGTGATGTCACTGACCACAGTCCCAGGCTGTGGCTGGATCCATGGACAGCTCAGTTGGAAATCTGCTGCGGCTTTGTCCCTGGGGAAAAGGCATGTCCTCTGGGACACCTCCACTGCCCTCTCCCCACCGGCTGTTCTTTCTGGCCCGTTGATTTACTGCCCAGCCTCGGGCCTTTCTCAGCAGCTGTTTACGCTTTGTGCAATGCTTCTTCCACCCAGTTTTCTAATTCCTTCTAGAACTTGCCCAAGACAATTCCTTAAGAAAGTAATTACCTGACATTGTCACTTCTTTTTGGCTTCTTCTAGGCATTTATACCACTCTTCTGGTCCTCTGTGTTTTTATTTTTTGTCCTGCTTTCTTTGCTTTTGGTGCATGTGGTGTGGGCGTGTTCATGTGTGTGTAGATGCACATGTGTGTGTGGGTGCATGCGTGCATATGGAGGCTAGGAGTTAATGTCAGGTGACTTCCTCGTTCACTCTCCACTTTATTTTTTGAGACATCACTGACCCTGGAGCTCATCCATCTGGCTAAAATGACTAGCCAGCAAGCCTGGGATCCTCCCTTCTCCACCGCCCAAGCACTGGGAATACAGGTGCACACTTTATGTGGGTGTAAGAATCTGGTCTCAGATGTCCTCATGCTTGTGTGGCAAGCAGTTTTCCTACAGAACTGTTTCCTGGCCCCTTCTTTGAGCCTCTGACTTGTGCTTGCGTCACGGAGCTGGAGGCGAAGACATTCAAGGGTTTCAGGATCTTTTTTTTTGGGGGGGGGGCTTCAAGGTAGGGTCTCACTCTAGCCCAGGCTGACCTGGAATTCACTATGTAGTCTCAAGGTGGCCTCGAACTCACAGGGATCCTCCTACCTCTGCCTCCTGAGTGCTGGGATTAAAGGCGTGCACCGCCACACTCAGCTTCTTTTCTTTTTCTAATGTCAGCTGTTAAAATTTAACTGCCATTTTTTTTTAATGAAAGAGACAGTGAGAGAGAAAGAGAGAGAGAGAATTGACACGCCAAGGGCCTTAGCCACTGCAAACGAACTCCAGACATATGTGCTACCTTGTGCACACACGCCACCTTGTGCATCTGCCTTATGTGAGCTCTGGTGAGTCAAAGCGGGGTCCTTAGGCTTCGTAGGTAAGCGCCTTAACTGCTAAGCCATCTCTCCAGCCCTTAAGTGCCATCTTTTAAAAATTCTGGAATTTCACTAAATAGAAATTTCACCCTTGTTTGTAACTTTGGCAGCTCAGGAAGTCCTGGAGGTGTGTCCCCAGGTGGCAACAGTCATCCGTGAAGTGCTAGGTCTTTCTTTCCCTGAGAAAGCTGGCATCTTCCAGCTCCCGCCGTTCCTCACCTGCTGCCGCCACCTCACCAGCTTCCCTGCTCCAGTGTGGCCACTGTGGCTTCTCTGGCTTTCCCTGTGTGAGGAAGAGGGCTTACCTTCACATCGCAAAGATAACGTGTATGCTGTGTGGTATCACAGCCCAATTCACTGGAGCCAGCCTGAGTCAGAAGTTTAACATTAGATCAATATTTTGAATTCCTACATTAGTTTAGGGGCTGGGAAATGGATTTCTTATGAGAGCAAGCTGTAATTCTCTGCCTCAGTATTCTGTACTAGGAACTTTGTGGTGTGAGTCTTAGGAAATAACTGTTGTAAGATCCTTCCAACAGTATCTTTTATATAGTTTTCAGTAAATGGTAATTACATTTTAAGAAAATGCTGATTTAGTCATTTTTCATTTGTGTTGTATGGTGTGTGTATGTGTGTGTTATGCACATTTATGTGCAAATATACGCTGTGCACACACATGCAGAGGCCAGAGGAAGGCATTAGATATCCTCTATTAGTCTGTTACCATCTAGCTATTCTGGGCTTGTATTCTCTGCCAATTAAGGAATTAAGAGGCAGGCAAGTATTTTAAAATAATAAAGTTTATCTTAGAGTAAGAGGGAAAGAAAGGAGAAAGAAAGCAAACTCCTCACAGAGGAGGGGGCTTCCAGATCTGGAAAAGAAATCCCAGTTTCTGTGGGAAGTAAACTTATATTGAATGGGAAAGCCTGCCCCTCCAGCGTATGTGGTTGGTTGGCTTGAATGAAGGTGAGCGGTGCTGATTGGCTTAGGGTGTATCCAATGCTGTGCAGATCTCAAGAAGAGCAGTGGGTATTTGTCCAAGCCAGGAAGGTGTCATTGTTCCCATCCTGCTTGCCATCTTATGTTACCAAGGGCTTCCATGATCTGCCTACCCAGGAAGCCATCCCCTAGAGTGTTTCACACCTTATTTCATGGATACAGAGACTCACTGAACATGGAGCTCACTGTTTTTTCAGTTCAGCTGACTGACTAGTGAACTTTAGTGATCCTTCTGTCTCTGCCTACTCCAGCTCTGGGGTTATAGACAACATATTATCATACCGGGAATTTTACGTAGGTACTGGGTGTCAAGTTCTGCATCTCATGCTGGCGTAGCAAGCTCTTACTGGCAGAACCATCTCCTATCCCTTAATTTTTTTTTGTTTTGGTTTTTGAAGTAAGGTCTCACTGTAGCCCAGGCTGGCCTGGAATTCATTTATGTAGTCTCAGGGTGGCTTTGAACTCATGGCGATCCTCCTACTTCTGCCTCTGAGTGCTGGCATTAGAGGTGTGTGCCACCATGCCCAGAAAATTATTTCTTTCTTTCCCTCTCTCCCTCTCTCTCTGTGTGTGTGTGTCTGTTTTGGTTTTTGACCACCCCCTACTTTGTAATATCTTTGAGTCTGATGTTGACTCAATAAATTTTCACTGAGTCCATGCTATGAGCCAGACCTTTTCCTAGAGTTTTGGAGTGATGAACAAAACAGAGCTCTTCCATCCTATGGAGCTGATAGTCTAATGAGGAAGATAGGTGAATAAATGAGTAAGAAATTTGCAGATTTTGCCAAGGGCTCATGAGGAAGGATGAAGTAGGAAGTGAACTTAAGTACCTGGGTAGTACCAGGCCCTCCAAGTGGGTCATACCCCTAATACCCGATGGTAAGAAGGAGCCACCACGTAAGCATGGAGAGGGGGTCTTGGGGAACTGGAGTAGCAGTGGCACCAGCCTCTGGCAGGCTGGAAGATTCTTGCCTTGAACAGAATGAAGTCCATGGGCTCTGTGCTCACTGTGTGAGGGATTAGTCTCTGGCTAGAGGTCAGTTAGAGAAGTAGACAGTGGCTATGTTATGTAGGATCTTATAGACCATGCTTGGATTTTACCCAAAGAATGGGGCATCACCCGAACCCCTTAGTTTCTTTTTTAAATATTTGATGTATTTATTTGGAAGAAGAGAGAGAGACTGGGTGAACCAAGGTCTAGCCACTGCAAATGAACTCCAGATCCATGTGCCACTTTGTGCATCTGGCTTTACATGGATCCTGGAGAAGTGCCTTAACTCCTGCTGAGCTGCATTTCCTGCTGCCCCCCCCCCCAACCCCTTATTTTTTCTATGCGACAGAATTTATAGGCCTGGGGAGCCTCTCTCTAAGCCTTGGAAATGCCTCTTTTGTCACAGGGATATTGAGGGGTTGGAGAATGGGCTCCTTGGGTCTCCGTGTGATCCGGTGTCAGCAGACCCAGCATTACCACCTGGTCCTTTCCTAGAAACACAGAGTCTCAGGCCCCACTGCAGACCTCCTGAATCTGAGTCTCCAGGAGAGACGTCCTGAATCTACATTTTGAAGAGTTCTCCCATGATTCTTCTTAAGTTTGAGATGATTTGATCTAGATTACTTATATTTGGGCAGATTTCCACAGGAAGTGGGGATGTACTCCCTGAGAAGAATTGATGCCTTCTGTGGACACCTAGGGGATGCTGCCAGCTCCTGACTGCCAGCTTACCAGACTGGCTACTTATGCCTATGGAAAGTCCTTCTAAGCACTTGTACAACTCTACCCACAGCCCATCTTTGGTGTTCCTGGCAGTTCAGCATAAGAGTGAATCATGGCACAAACCCTTTTAAAAGCAGGAAGTTGAAATAAGGGGCTAATAGTTCGAGTTGTTTCGAATAAGGAGTAGAGGACCATGGGGCAGGGCTAGGTGAGCATTAGTTAATGCCCAGACTTGACAGGTGGTGAGACTACAGCCCTGAGATGTTACATGGCTTTGGTGGGCCACACAGCTGATGATAATGGTGCTGAGAACAGAATTCAGGTTTCTGTACTTGCAGAAGTGACTACTGAACAGTGGTTTCTCTCTTAGTGGGAATATCTACATAAGTAGATATCTGCAGAACTTGCAGCCATCTTAAAAATAAAGATTCATTAGCTGTAAAGAAGAAGGGATTCGGCGGCAGTGGGAAGGGGAAAGGAGAAAGAAATGGGGGTGGGTGAATACGATCAAAACACATACGTGCATGTGTGAAATTGTCCAATAAATAAAAATGTAGACTTACCTTTGCACAAGAACATCAAGATAGTGGCTTCTTTTACTAGTTTTCTTGTTCATGATTATTGTTTAAATGCCTTTAAATAACCAACATTTAACATTTTAATATGTTTTTCAGCCTCTGGCACAAATTGTTACTTAATGAGAAATAGCACATTTCTGTGTGTAAGATTTCCGTTAACATGGCTCATTATTCACTAGTGTCTGAGCCCTCTATACTGGGACATGATATGTTTGAAATGCTAAAATATTTAAAATGTATGGTTCAGAGTCTAAATACTTCACGGCCTCTGGATGTACGTAGGAAAGTCACTGATTAGTCAGAACCACGTTTGCTGAACTGGCATGCCCTCGCAGAACAGTGTTTTCCCCACCTCAAGAGTTGATATCAACCTTGCTGTTTGACAGCTTAAGGTGGTTTTGTGAGTTACATCCTAGTTATGAGTACAAAATATTTTTTTGTGTTGTAGTGTCCCAGGAGTTCCTGCTGGCAATTCCAGCTTCTGGACAAACCATTTGGGCGATGGTGAGAGCAGCGCTTCCTTCCCGCATCTGCTGTCGGCCATGAGTGGATGGGTGTGATGCCTGCTGGCTGGAAGGGTGAGTGAAAATCCACGACAGTTTATCTGAAATGTCACATGACAACAAAAAGCCTCTACCAAAACAGTGGCCTACGGAGGAAAAGACATTCTTATTTTGAGAGGAAGGATGCGCTTTGCTATTGATTTCATTATTTAATCTTTTAAAATCATTCCTGTAGTCTTCTGGGAGCTTACAAAAGGCATAAAGAACACAGGAGAACTTATTTATTTATTTATTCATTCATTTATTTATTTTTGCTTTTAGTCAGCCTGTGAAGTGTGGACTCCCTGAATTTTGGACTGCGTGAATGCATTGATGATGAACTGCTGTTTTGGTCTTCTCCTAACTTATTGATAACATGTATTACTTGTTGCAGACAGACTCCACTTACTTCATCTTGGGTTCCAGAAAAGCATGATTAGTTCACTGAGAGCCTGAATTCCCAAGCTTTCACATGTTGGAGCTCATGAGGAAGTCAAAAGCGTGGAAACTTTGCTTTTCAACAGTTTTCTGAAAAACTTCTGGGGACTTTTTTTTTTTCTATCATACTTACCTCATCAGGTTATTCTGAATTTCTAAGTGACGTGTTAGAAGAGACGTTCTGTCTTCCCGTTAAGTGTATTTTCCGTATTTGATACCATCTCCCATGTTCCTCAGAAATCAGTGGCTCCCCTGTAGTAATGAACACCTGTGACTTGCCTTTATCACACACAAAACTTGGTTGAGGTCTAGATGACAACTCTGACATTATTCACTGGTAGCTTTGTCCTCAAGTGAGGTTAGTTTTGTGGGATGATTCAGTTTTAGGTTTTATATTGAGTGGCATTTAGAGGTACAAGACATTGGCATAAACCCTTCCTATTTATCTTAGTGGAATTGTATTCAAAGCATATTGTATTTAATAGAAGCATGGTAGAGCTAAAAGAAGACATGGTAGAAGTTTTTACTTTAATATTTTAGCCTCTCTTCTTTGAATTCCTAACTTCAAAAAAAAAAAAATAGAGATCAGAGAATCTTATTGTGTCTGTGCTAACAAGGCCCTGGAAGTTTAAATCCGTTTCATTTACAAAGGGTACTGCTAAAACCCAATGAGTCCAGGTGCGGTGTGGACGTCCCTGGGCTGGGTTAGAAGTGGACCCTAGGTATTGGTTCGCAGTCGATAGACCTTTCCAACTCTAGACACGTGCGCCACCTTGTGCCTCTTGCTTACGTGGGTACTGGGGAATCAAACTTGGGACCTTTGTCTTTGCAGGCAAGTGCCTAATCACTTAGCCATATCTCTAGCCCTATCAGTGTCTCTTAAAGACACTAGTATGCAATCAAGTACTTGTGCCAGATATTTGAAAATTTCACAGCTTGAGATTATTTTGACAAAGCACTCCCACAGATTTATAAGCCCACATGAGAGAAGCAGGTAGCCCCAACACTGTAGATGGGATCGTCCTCCAAGAGCCTGTTGGCCTTCAAATTCATGTCTTCATTGGCTAACTTGTTACCTGTCTAGTAGTGCTCTTCATTCCAGTTGACTGCACCTAGTAATGGAGAATATACCATCTTGTTTCTTTCTGAGGTACATGAATAATAATAACAGAAGGCATAGAAGTCCGTGGTGAAAGGAAATGGCTCATGGAATGCTGGTATGATAGAGCTGTGTGAGATCTTGGATCATTTGATCAGAGGGGCCGGGGGTTCTTAAGCCAGTGCTGGTGAGGTTTCCTCACCTGTGAAGTTCTTCTGGCATCCAGTGCTCCATCATGCTGTAGACTTTAGTGAATGAATAGCGTGTACCTTAACAAAATTTACATCGCTGGTGGGGATCAATGTAGGGCTGAGGGCAGAGCCTTAATCTGTCATGTGTACACATGAGAATGCATATCACATAGAAGTGGTTTGAAAGCATCAAGCTCATCTCTGTGACTTACATAGTGAGGGTCTGACTTAGTCTCAGTGTCGTGAAATTGTATGAAATTGAACAAAACCACACAAATGGATTTATTGACTAGTAGCCCATTTTACTCATTAATTTCAGTCTGTAAGGCTCACTATTGGAAAAAATCAGTCTGAACAACTACAATGAAAATATCTCTTGGAAAAACATACCATTAGGCCAAGCTAGATGCCAGTTTATTTTTTGTAAATAAGGAAATGCTTTGTGCTTATCAGACTGTAATAAACTTCCTTTCACTGTATTTCTACTGGGAAGTTGAGGGCACCTGAGATCCCATGGGTTGCAGCATGTGTTCTGATTTCTCATCCTCCCCCCCCCCCCGAGTTTTCCTTGTTGCATGGTTCTAATCTTGCACAGGACTCAACCTCTCCCTCTGGGCTACAGTAGCTCATTCTTCCATGTGCTGTGCTGGCTAGCTCTTCCATTCACAGCCCTGTGCTTTTTAGAACTTTTATTGAGTAGCCAAAAGGAGCACCAATTAATTTTGATAGCTGATAATTTGGAGTCTTTAGGATGGACATAAACTCTGGATTTTGTGGAAGGCGTCCTCCTGGCAGAGAAGGACAGAGTTATGGGGACTGGCGATCAGAGCGTGATGTCACCACCCCTGGACGCATGAGAATGAAGCAGATGAAGAGCTCTGCACAGCAAGATCATTACAGCAAAAGCCTTAAGGTCAGAAAATGGGTAATGTAAGCTGGGTGTGGTGGCTCACGCCTTTAATCCCAGCTCTCGGGAGGCAAAGGTAGGAGGATCGCCATGAGTTCGAGGCCACCCTGAGAATACAGAGCGAATTCCAGGTCAGCCTGGGCTAGAGTGAGACCTTACCTTGAAAAACACAACAAAACAAGCATAAATGAAAATGGGTAATGTATTGGATTTATGTTGGTGATAGTGTATGTGTGTGTGTACATGTGTACACATGGGTGTACATGATCATGGGCGTATGTGTGTAGGCGGGGGGCACTTGTGTACATCTATGTGTGTGGAGGCTAGAAGATAACCCTGAGTTTTGTCCTCAGGAGCACTGTCCATCTTTTGATTTGGGGTCTCTCACTGGCCTGGAACTCACCAAGTAGGCTAGACCAGCTGGCCAGCAAGCCCCAGGGATCCTCCTGTCTCATTCTCCCCAGCAGTGAGAGTATAAGCACATGCCACCATGCTGGGCTGTTTTCAAGTGAGTTCTGGGCATCAAACACGCTGACAAAGGAAGCATTTTACAGACTGAGCTCCCTTCCCAGCCCTGCTGTGGTCTTGTTAATGCCACCATTCCCTGGGCAGACCTTCCAGTTGCTTCCCTGTTTCCCTGGTGTGCACATGAAGCTTTCGAATGATGTTGGTACCTGTCTGAAGAGTGAAGAGCGGCTGAGAATCTGTTGCATATTTAATAGGCGGTTAGCCACGGTGTTATTAATAAATGTGATAATAAGCCTGGATTTGCATAGTGTTCAGGAGAAGATTGACAAGGGGCAGAGATGTTGGTGTGCTTGTGAGGGTCTGTGTCGGCCTTGCATCGTCCTCTCTACTATGTGGTCCCCTTCCCTCTGAAGGTGGATCTGGTGGGAGGATGTAAGTGCCATGTGAGGTTGTTGTGCCTGATCTGCCCACATTGTTTCCTCTCATTTGCACTTGGATTCTCTTTTCATTTTTCCCATAATCACATTCCTAGGTTTTGACTTACAGAGAAAGAGAAACTTTCAAAAAATGCACCCATTTCACTTTAGGCTTTGTAAGAAAAAGGCTACTTACTTTTTTGTCCTGGAGTTCTTTGATTTTTAAATAAAATGTGAGAACTTTTTTTCAACATGTTGGAAATGTAGCCCTGGCTATCCAGATTTTGGGAGAAGCTTGGTGTAATTGGTACAGCAGGAATGACACACTCCGTTTCTGGGCCACCCTGGGTTGTGGCTTGTCAGTGGGCCAGGCCACTTTGTTGTGCTTAAACTTCCAGTCTCTGAAATTTTGACTTTGAAAAGTAATTTTAACAATTTAATAAACTACATAATATGTTTTATAAGCTGGAGCGAATGATCTTAAGTATTTTGGTCTCTTTCATAACACAATGAACCTAATATTGGTAAAAAATACAGATCTTCTCTCACGCCATAAAGAGAGGCAAGATTTAATAAGCTGTAATAAGCACTGGCAGCTGCCTATCAGATTGTATAAGTTGGGCTCCAGCATACGGAGACGGTGTCAACTTAAATTTTATCTCCCAAGTATTTTCGACACGTTTATTTTGCCTTCCTCTCCAGTCTGTAACCTTAATACAGGTAATGTAATTGGCTGAATATTTCTTACCTAGCTAATTGGTGAGGGGCCAATGGTGGAAGCCATTGTCTGGCTTGATGAAGTTCAGAAATTAACATGACATTTGTGTGAAGGTAATGGAATAGATGAGTAACACATTCAAGATGGATAGTGTCCATCCTTTCTTTCCCAGGAGCAGAGAGAAGTAAGTGTGATAAAGAAACTGCCAGACCCCCGTCCCTCACAGCCAGCCAACCCCGTGTTATATCCTTCAGACAGAACTGTGAGATGCATTAATGAATTATTCCATTTGTCAATTAAAAAAGAAAACCCACCAACAACTATTGTAAGATTAAACCCCACTTAGAAGATTGCATTTAATTTAGAAGCTGTAACATTGTTTTAATGAATTTAGTTGGAGGTGGCAGTTTATGTGAAATAAATTTATATGGTGTAGGTAGATATAAATTCATTGGATAATGTTAAACATGTTACTTCATACATATTAGCTGTGAAATTTATTTCTCTAGTTATGCCCCCAAGGAGGTGGCGTCAGAGGAAAAAAACATATCTTCAAAGAAAGAACCCTTTCTGTCCTTTCTGAGACTTGCTTCACAACAGCCTTTTCTCAGTTTTATTAAAAAATCTGTTAAATTTCTACATTAACTGAATTTACGATTCTTGGTGTATGCTATTTATAAAATTGAATATAGGTTTTATGATATAGGAAATTAATCTAGGAATGAGAATATGATCCAACTTTGTAGTAAAGGTAATCTGCATTTATATTGCAGTTATTTTCCATTCCTCTCTAAGCCCCTTATGGGATTATACATGCATTTTTCTGGGGGTACTAATTTGCTGTAGAGTAAACTTTCAATGTATTGGGCAGGCTTTTGTTCATCTGGCACCTACACCAGCCTTTTGCCTAAATCAAGGGTGGCAAGCATTCTTGACAATCTTGTCATTTCCCTTTCCCCTGCCTGGTCCTGTATCTGTGGCAGATATCATTAATTGATCACAGACTCTCAGAATTGAATCACCCTACCTACATTCTTGTAGGCAGGCTTATAGAGTCACCATTTACACTGTTGGAGGCACTGTACAAGGCAAGTGACTTCATTTATCTTTGTATATCTAGTACTCCAGTATCTGGTTGACGGTTATTAAAAGGATATATGAGTTACATTCGAGTATTTAACAATTTTGGTAATGATGGGATTGCATAACAACTAGGCTTTTGTGCATATGTGCTAGGGATTATACCTAGGACTTGCACATGCTAAGTAAATGCCTTACATTGAGCCACATGCCCAACCCCTTGTTCTTGAGACAGGGCTTTGCTATGCAGCGCAGACCTTGAACTCATGGGCCTTTTGTTTCCACCTCAAATGCTGGGATTACATGTGCACACCCTGATCAATACCCAGCAAGATTTTTTTTTTCTTTTTTTGAGGTAGGGTCTCACTCTAGCCCAGGCTGACTTGGAATTCACTATGGAGTCTCAGGGTGGCCTCGAACTCACGTCGATCCTCCTACCTCTGCCTCCCAAGTGCGGGGATTAAAGGCGTGCACCACCACGCCCGGCCCCAGCAATATTTTTGACAACATGTGTGCTCCATGGGCCTCGGGTCTGTTAGGTAGTTTATTTTCTGCCCACTTGTGGTTTGAGTGTTAGGTGTGAAACAATATACTGGGGTGGTGTTAATTTGTTTTTAATTTCTGTAACTTTGGAAAAGACGAGAAAGAGACTGTTCTCACCCTCCTTTCACCCATGCGTCAACCCAGCTTCTGACACAGTGAGGAAGTGGTGGTGTGAGAACCAAACCCAGACTTTCACTCTGCCTGGGTAGTGCCTTTCTCAAAGGGAGGGGCACCCACAGATGCCAGGTGCTGACCCTTGCTGGGGTAGCTTTCTTATAATTGCCTTTTGCCTATTAATCTAATCTTGCTTTTTTATCAGTCTACTTCAGCAAGCTGTACCAGGGTGGAAGGCGTTCAGGTATATTTCATGTGATATCTTCCATGATGTAAAATTCTAGGAACTTAGACTATATTACACATGTTTTCAAAAAATGCTCTGTTTTCTGTTAACTGGGTTTGAGTTATGCATGGTGCTAAGCTGAGCAAATTTCCATCCAGTTTATATGCAGGCGGCTGAGCTGTCTGTTGAGGAGTGCCATCGTTTCAATTCCTTCTCATAGAAAAATGAGCTATTAGCATGTTTAAGTGATCATTTAGTTAAGGCACATTTTAGTGTCGGTGTGCTGGGCGTTAGTATTTGCATTGGTGACTAGAGTCCCAGCAGGTGATCACAGGTGAAGATACGGTGTTAACCTCTTGGTCCTCGTTCCAAGGGTGACGTGGCTAGCCTTCCTCGAGGATGACAAGATTAACAGACTCTGGCCATGTCCTGTTCTCAGGGTGGCTCTTAGCTTTTGCTTTGCACAGTGAGCTATGCAACTCTATCAAATTGATTGGAACAGGCTCATGGGAGGAAGTCTTTTTTATTAGTTAGCAGGGAGCTGCCTATGCCATGGTGCATGTGTCCGAAGACAACCTTGGGGTACTTGTTCACTCCTTCCACTTTTCTTGATGTTTAGTTTTTGAGCTGCCATGTTTGCCAGCAAGCTTCCGGATTCTCCTGACTCCACCACGCATTGGCATAGGTACCCTGGAATCGCAGATTTGTGTGCCACTTTAGTGACCAGCTTATTGTGGTGCTAGGGAATAGAAAACAAGCACCTTTAACCGCTGAGCCAGCTCCTCGGGCCTGAGATGATATCCTTCATCTCTCCTGTGTTCCCCTGATACTTTCGTGTTTGTAACAAACTATCCTAGCAGCCAGCCACCTTACACTTGTTTTTCCCTACATGTGGGGCTGTTTGCACTCCAAAGAGGTCAAGTCCTCAGTTAAGGCTCAGGGAACACCTCAAGTGGGTTTTAACCCACAATGGGCCAAGTTAAGTTTCCTCTTAACTATGAGCCCTGCCATTTCCTTCCTCTTCTAGTGGGTTCCATGCTTGGCTAAGGTCATTTTATATTATTCTGCAGGAAAGATGTTATAGTTGATGATTCTCTTTCTAAAAGAAGATTCTAACTCCTTTAAAACGTAAGCTTAGGTTGCATGTGGGGTTTTTAAGCATGAAAGAGAATGGCTTCTTCCAATTTTTGTTTGTTTGTTTGTTTGTTTCTTAGGTAGAGTTTTGCTGCAGCCCAGGCTGACCTGGAATTCACTATGTAGTCTCAGGGTAGCCTCGAACTCCTGGTGATCCTCCCACCCCTGCCTCTTGAGTGCTGGGATTAAGGGCCCGCATCACCATGCACGGCTTCAAATCCTCCCCCCGCCCCCCCGACTCCACCTCATTTCCTGGTCATCTCCTCAGTGTTAGAACCTCCCAGGATTAGGCCATCAGACTCAGTGGACATCTGAAGGATGGCTTTTCTCCCTTAACTTCAGGAACAGAGCCATGCAGCAGACCAGCTGGGGAAGAGCGAAAGTGTAGGACAGGAACACTGATATGGCCAGGATGAGAGCAGGTGGGGAGCCTGTGTCCCTCCTACCCTCCTTTATTCCCCATGTCGTATATGACAGGGACTTTTACTGTTTCAGGGTAGAGCACGCAGCCAGGAGGTTCGTCTCAGGAAGACTCTGTGAGCTTTTACTATTTTTAACCACAGGTGCCTTGGGTATTATTAGGGGAATTTTTCTCCATATTTTTAAAAGTTGCACACTGGGTTATGTAATAGGGAATGAAATGTCATTTGTGGATTTCTCATTGTTTCAGAGAAGATTACAGAAAAGAAGGGAACAGCATTCTGGTCGTCGCAGTGGCTGCTGGTAGTCAGGGGTTCATTTTACTATTTGTCTACTTGTTCATAGTTTGGTCACTTTTATCATTAAAATGTGTGTGTGTGTGTGTGTGTGTGTGTGTGTGTGTGTGTGTGTATGAGGGCTTATCTAGCACACTAGCCAAGCTAACGGTCACTAAGCTAGTCACGGCATACCCAGGTCCTGACTCCCTGACCTCATCCTACCCAGTGCCCTCATACCTACTGGTATAATTGTGTTGATTGGAGTCCTGGGCCAACGAGGTTCTCACATGATCAGCCCAGCCTGGGGTCATTTCCTAAACAATGAAGTTACAGCAGCTCAGCCAGACGTACATGCATTCTGCGTCCACTCTGGCTGGCGTAGGGGGTGTGTGCTATATGCCAGAGGCTGTGGTGTCCGTGCTGGGTGTTCTATTGCTGTGCTACGGACAGCTCTTCAGGGCCTGCGGGAGCCCAAGGCCAGGGGGTGCTGGGTCTTCTCTTCCTCCCCTCTCTCTCTTCCTTCCCTCCATCTTCTCTTTTCCTTTCCTTCTATTCTTCCCTCCCTAGCTCCATTCTTTGCTCTTTCTTCCCTTCTCCCTTTCTCCATTTCCCCCTCCTAACTTTCTTTCTTCCTGTCTGCCCGCTTGTGTCCCATCCCTTCTTAGGTGTTATGTGTGTGGATGTTCCTGTGTGTGTAGGCATTCATGTGTGGGGGTGCATAAGTGTGCAGGCAATGCTCATGCATATGAGGGCCAGAGGACCGACCACTCAGGTGTCATCTTTAGGTGCACTGTCCACCTCTCTTTGAGACACTGTCTCCCATTGGCCTGGGGCTCATAGCATCTGCCTATTTCCTGCCTCCCCAATATTGGGATTAACAGATGTGTGCTACCACTCCCATCATTCTTGTCGGTACTGGGGATCTAATTCAGGTTCCTTAAGTTTGCAGGGCAAGCACTTTACCTACCAAGGTCTCGCTCTAGTGCGGGGATTTTCGACCCTCCCTTCAAGTCATCCTATAAATGTGTATTACTTGAAAGGGTGAAACACAGATTGTCAGTCTCTCAGCCAGTGGAAGAAAGAGCTTGATCCTTCAATGACAGTGGACAGTTTCAGGTCTCCCTAATACTATAACCCTGGCAAGCTCTCCTCTCCTAAGCCCCAGTCTCCTTACCAGCCAAAACGGAGAAGGTTGGTATCTATCGCACTGGCTATGCAAAGTCTGTAAGTTGAGACCTTATGAATACTAGATGTACATTTCTTGCAGTTATGTTTTCACCTCTGAGAGACATTTGCAGACGTTCCCTTGTCAGCAGAAGCACTGAGGAGGGAATAGCATGTGCTCCAGGTGGCACTATTGGGTGAATAAAATCTGAACCTTATGTAGCCTACTAATGTGCTTTTTGTCATGAAAACATTTTCAAAAGCAGTATTAGGGTTTTTATATAGATGTGCGAAAAAGAATTCTGTCATCAAAGCATATGAGAGTTGACAAGGGTAAACACACAGGTAGATGGTTTTACGAAACGTGTATTATTTACTGATCGATGCAGTGTCTCCTCTGGGCCATTACACTCAGTCATTTCCTGTCAATCTCTCAGGGCTGTTATAATAATAAGTCCATGGATATGCATATTAAAATATAAGAAAGTTATTGTGCATGGGTGGTGGCAGCTTTTTAATTAATAATGCTGCTTTAAAAAGGTATCAGGCTAGTTTACTTGAAGAGTGGTTGAGACACAGTGTGCAGACCTGCATGAGAAATTAGGAGGGCCAGAATTCAGGCTGGTGGGAAATGAGGCCTGAATCACACTAAGTAGCAGGTTCTGCTGCTAGCCTCAAGGGGTCTTAGGACTGTGCTATCTTGAAAACTTCGATATGAGAATAAAGCTATGTATGTGTGCTTGGGAGGCTGATCTGACTTCTCAGTCCATCAGAGACTAGGAAACTTTTTCTGGAAACAGCCAGCTAAGGACTGTTTTAGAGTTGCGAGCCACCTGGTTTGTCACAGCTGTTCCCCTCCGTCACCCTTGTGCATAGCCGTATGGGCTGTATACAAATGAGTGGGTGTGGCTATGTTCCATTAACAGTTATTTACAGACACTGAAATTTGAATTGCATGCTATTTTCCTGTCTCACTAAACAGCAGTAATATTTTCCTTCCTCGCCCCCAATTCATTGAAGAGTAGAACTGGTCTACTCTTGGTAGCAAGTTGGATTTGGCCTATGGGTTTGCAGTTTGCCAAGTCCCAGTCTAAGATAACAGCTGAAGCCAAAGGAGTCAGGAGGCTACCATCCTCAGCATTGCTATCACTCCAGTGTTTCAGCTTTGTCACGTCACTGTTTCTGGTGTAATACTGATGCCAACAGCCTGTGTTTAAGTCTCATCAGGAGTTCCACCATCCTGAATAATTAATTGATTGAGAATGAAACTGAGTGTTCTTGCCCCTCCTGTCCCTTATGTCATAGACAATATATAAGTCGAAATAGGGCTCGGGATGAAAGATGCAGGAAAAGAGAAGTCATAGAAGAAAAATAGCCCTTGAAAAGTGATATAAGATCTGGAGTAACTTCAGGAGCAGTGCCTTTGTGAACCATGTTGTGTCTCACCCACGACGTTTACGATGAATTTCCTAGGAGATGCAAATGAGTGCTTTTTTAAAAAATGAAAGTTGCATATTATTCTTAATATGTTCAGTATATATTAAATCTGCAGCAAAAATAGAATTAACACATCGTCTGGTTTCTCAGATAATATTGCTTAAATGAAATGTTTAATAAAAATTTCAGGGGCTTAAGGAAAAATAGAATTATTTGTCCAAGTGCTCCTTGGGTACAACACAACTCTTACCGGTAGTCTTGAGTGGTGAGGAGTAGAAGATTTCATTCTAAATGTCCTTTAACTTATTGGGAGGAAAGGGCAGAGTCAAGGAGATATGTTGTACCTGTGTGTTGATTTTCTCTAGAGAAATCTCTGCAGTATAAGAATTATCAGAACATGAGCATTCTGGGTAGAAGATGCCCTGAGCTGGGCTCAGTGGTACTTAGCTAGCAAGGGCCCTGGATTCCATCTCCAGCATCTCAGATGTGAGTAAAAGCAGGGACCTGAGATTATGGTTCAGTCAGAAAAGTACTTGTTGCACATGCATGTGGATATAAGTTCTAATTCCCAGCACCTGCATAGATGCTGGACAGGCATGGTAGCCTGCCTGCAATCCCAGAGCTCAGAAGGCAGAGACAGGGGAACCCCAGGGCAAGCTGGCTAGCTAGATTAGCCAAATCTGTGACCTCTGGGTTCAAATGAAAAATCCTATCTCAAAAATAAATTAGAGTGCAATTCAAGGAGACACCTAATATCAACCTCTGGCATACACACACATGTACACACACACACACACACACACAGAGACACACACATGTGTATGTGCATGTGCACCTGCACACACATGTAAGTATGCATTCACACATCCACACAAACAAAAGTAAATAAGAACTAAACACAGACATTTCACATTATAGCCCTTCCACTCTGTTTGCTACATGTCATCTTTAGGGGATGGGAATGGAGAAAAGTGAATTTGTGAAATGGACATTTTCTTTTCTATTTTTGTGTTGAGGCCGGGTCTCACTCTGTAGCCCAGGCTGCCCTCGAGCTCATGGTGATTCTTCTACCTCAGCCTCCCAAGGGTTGGGGGATCATAGGCATAGCTCGCTGTGCCTAGCTCACGTGGACATTTTCATAAAACAATGGACCAGGGAAATAGCAGCAAGTAAAGCGGGTGTGCAAAGGCAGGAGCCGCGGACACTGTTCCCCAGACATCCATGAGGGAAGCCTGACCAGGTAAGGGAGATGGGAAGGAAGCACAGACGAGCACATGAGCAGGCTATTTCCTATATAGTTCAGAGATAAAACCGACCTGGATGTGCAGGGAAATGTCCCGATTGTCACAAAGCCAGAACTCATGAAACGAGGTATTGTTACTGCTGTGGCAGAACAAACATCCGGAAAGAACCCGTCCCAAACAAATACCGCGTCTTCACACAGGCGTCCATTGTCACGAGAAAGGTAGGACGTGGGGGAGAGAGCACACAGAGGTAGGATGTGTGTTGAGAGCTTTGCAAATTGCTTATCTCCTTTTTTGTTAAGAGAAAAACTAATGTGTTCCAGGATGTAGGGAACCTTTACAGGAAATCACTGTTAAGTGTGTTGATGGCCACACCAGTGCTGGACCTCTCGGGTTTGAATCCTTGTCTGTCGATGCCCAACAGTGTAATCTTGAGTCAGTTGCTTCACTCTGTACTTAAGGTCCTCACCTTTAAAATGCAAGTAATTAGAGTGCCTAACTCCTAGGTGATTGTGGCCTTAAAAGAACAAATGTGTTTAAAGCATTAAGGAAAGAGGTGGCATGTAGTAAATAGCCCGTGAATAACAGGGAACTGTTACTCCTAAAGCTTGCCCTATGTACAGGAAAACGTGGGGCTGAGGAGACGGCTCAGTGGGTGAGAGCGCTTGCTGCACAAGCATGAGGACCTGAGTTCAATCCTCAACATCCACGCAAGAAGCTGGACGCGTGGTGGCGCACACCCTTAATCCCAGCACTCGGGAGGCAGAGGTAAGGAGGATCACTGAGTTCAAGGCCACGCTGAGACTACATAGTGATTTCCAGGTCAGCCTGGACTAGAGTGAAACCCTACCTCTAAAAACCTAAAAACAAAAAAGCAAAAAACCAAAAAAACAGAAAACAACAACACCACCCTGGGCACAGAGGGCGGGCGTGCATGCCTGTAAACCTAGTGCTGAGTCAGAGAGCAGAGAGGCCCGAGATCTGATCAGTGGAGCTCACTGGTCAACCAGTCTAATTGAAGACAGTGCAAGCTCCAGGTTCAGTGAGAGACCCAGTGGGAAGGAAGTAAGGATGAGGCCTGACAAAAGGGACACTTGATATCTTCCTCTGGTCTCCATGTGTTCACACGGGGCCCACACATCATGTATGTGCTCCCCCCCTCCCAAATGTCAGTGGAAGTCAATAAAGCAGAGTTTCTGTTCTCTCCCTATGAGGTCCAGGGTATGAACTCATGTGTCTGCGTGTGTGTGTGTGTGTGTGTGTGTGTGTAGGGGCTGTCATGATTGACATTGCTATTATTCATTTGCAGACTTGTAGCAAGTCTGTATGCAGTGGAAGGGCACTGCTCCTTGATTCTCTCCGTCCCCTGTGTATTTTGTACCCCAGTCTTGTGTGGTCCTTAGTGAATAGCTCAGACTACATTTGAATAACTTTGGATATGGTGAAAGTGAATCTTTCTGTTAGACCAAAGATATAAATCTTGGACTGGAGAGATGGCTTAGTGGTTAAGGCACTTGCCTGCAAAGCCAAGGGACCTAGGTTCGATTTCTCAGGACCATGTCAGCCAGCTGCACAAGGTGATGCATGTGTCTGGAGTTCGTTTGCAGTGGCTGGAGGCCCTGGTGTGCCCATTCTCCCTTCCTCCATCCCCCCTCACTTGCTTTCTCTCTCAAATAAATAAATAAAAATAAAAATAAATTCAAAAAGGAAAAAGAAAAGTTAAATCTTTGACCAAGCTATGGAGCTAGGAAGTTCTTTCTGACACTGGATTCCAATCTCCTACCTGTGGACTCTGTACTCCATCATTTGGTTCGGACCTGGAGACTCTCTAGATACCATCTTTTCTTCATAACAACCTGTCCACATGTGAGGCCACTTCACCCACTTCACAAGGACAGTACTTGCTCTGGCTGCTGTCCCTGTTCTGTGTTGGTGTGTGGTGCCCTGTGACCGTCACGGTTGTTCCCCATATCACCAGTTGCCTGAGAAGCATATTTTTATATGCATCCATATTCTCATATAATTTGCTTATAGGTGCTCCTTTTTTTCCCCAGACAAAACTGTCTCTCTCATTTGGAAGAGAAATTTTGTGAGTTTCCCAAACCCACTCCCTAAATTTCAAGTCTGGGAAGCTGACACCCAGAGAGGCCACTGCTAATGCATCATGCCCCGGAATCGCTCCAGAATTGTTGGAGGAAGCTGGTCTTTGTTTGAGGTACCTGTGTAGAAACCCCAGTGTAGCCGTGGGTCTGGGCTCTGCCACAGAGGCTCTGTGTGTGCCAGGTGCTCTGCTTGGTCCATCCCTGCCAACCGAGTCTTTCATCTTTCTGACTGTGAGCCTTGGAGGATTTTTCTTCCTGTTCTGAGAAGACAGCAGGAGTGTTCAGGTCAGTTTGTAGATTTGGGTTAGAAATGCTCAAATAGAGACTTAAAAAAAATAAATAGGAGCATGATTATTCATCCAGATATACATAATGTCTATACTTTCCTTATCCTGCCAGAGAAAGATGTAGCTCATGGTATCTTTGGCTTTACCTTTCATTTTAATGCATGGACAGTGTACAAATAACATAAAAAAATCCTTTTGGGGACATTTGAGTTTTATTCCACTGAAGCCATTTGAAGTGATTATTTTTGAAGATCCTTCTAATTTTAGTGTTTTGGAATCCACTTTCCCCTGACATTAGGAATAATATACTATATTTTCTTTCAGTTTTCTCCACATGACTTTTCTCCCTACCTCCTTCCAGCACCATTTCCAGAGAGGAAGCCAGTCACAATGTTATCGGCAATAGAAAGATTTCAGAATGCGTTCCTGGGCATGAGTATCTTGAGGGATGGCTGGGTGCCTTCTAGGAGACTTCACACGTTTCCTGAACATGGAGCCTCACCATGGCAACAGCCATGTCACATGACATATCGGTGACACATGTGAGGTGCTGCCACAGCTCTTCCCAGGTTGAACGTCTGTGACTCATTGTTTCCACTGACACAGCGACTACTGTAACTTGCAGTTGGAAGGTTCTGGGGTTTTCATTGCCATTACTGCACACTGACTCCCATGGCACACGGAGGGCTTGAAGAGGGGAGGCATAAATAAATAAGTGTGTGCTGTCAACATTGCCTTCATTAGCTTTGCAGATAAATACTTGTTCATCAGTGAACCTCCTTGCCACTCACAATATCTCCCCTTCTTAAAAGCATATTTTGTTGCTAACACCTTGGAAGCGTCAAACTGTTTTATTTTTTTATTTTTAATCATGGTTTTACCCACTTCCACTTGGCAAATGTAACAAGAGAGAGAGAGATAGAGAGAGTGAGTGAGTTCATGGTGGCCCCTTTTTAGTATTTATTTATATTCTTCACATGTCGCAGATTTACTGATGAAGGCATGGTTCTGGGAATATATTTTTCTTATTGTGAAATATATGGAATACATAAATCAGAGCCTAGTAGTATGGAACCATTGCTCGTGAAGGTTGTATTATATCAAAGGACCGTTTTAGAGGTCCAAGATGGGTAGTATTTTATCATATTTTAATTCTGAGTGATTCAGTGAGTGATTAAAAAAAGAAGATGTAGAATCTGGAAGACATTAAAGAGATGTCAAGGACAGACAGATTTTGATTTGTAGCCTAATGAAATGTTTTGCCAACTTTTAAAGATTTTTTTAAGAGTAGAACTTTAATCATTTGCTTGTGTTTCTGGCATGGTAAGGTTATTCCTGTTTCTCTTCTATGATGAATCCAAAGCGAAAATGGGATAATTTTTAATTAGCAAAATTATAAAACCATTTGCAGCCAAATGTTTCTTGTCTTGTATAAACTGTGATGTTTCGCATTTTACTTTAATCGTTTTGGGAGACTTCATTCTGAAGATCTATTTCAGTCGGTGCATTTCATACAGACACACGTTCTCAGTATTAGAGGTGACCTTGGGGTCTTCTCCAGCTCCACTTGAACAAGTAGCATTTCAATTGTGTGTGTGGCCAATGTCATCTGGAAGTCTCATGGGGACTGTAGTTGGATGTAGCACTGGTATTCAGTTTTGAAGTGCTAAATATCACAAGAGAAATAAGTCCTGGAGGGTTAGAAATATTTCCTTTATTTTGCTGTATGTTCTCTGTGTTTTTTTTTTTTTTTAAAACAGAATCAGATTCAGCCTTTGTTGAGGTCACCCACGGAATCACTGGAGTCAACATGTTACACTTTGACTTCGCATTATGTGTCTATGAATGGAGACTTATTTTAAAATATGTTTTATTGAGGAAATAAGAACTGGGGGCCGAGTGATGGCAGCCTACACACAATTCCCAGACTGTATTTTCCTGTGCTTCAGTTACATTTGAATATGAAAGTTTTACATTTTCTGGGCACTTATTAGACCCATACTTGGAAAGGGAAGGATTCTTTGGAGACGAGAAGAGATTTGAGTACTCAGAATTTGAAAATCTGCCTAGACTGGGTCATCTCCAGCTCTGGAACCTTTATACTTCATGAGGTGGTTGGGAGGGCGGTGGCATGGTGTGCTGTTTCGGTCAAGCCCTCTGGAGGGCGCTGTTCCGCACCCTTACTTTGCACCATGGCTGCAGAAGGAAGATGGCGCAGGCGGCGGCTCCATCACACTTAACTCAAGGCTGTAGAGGAAAGCCCTCATCTCTACACCTCTGCTTTGAACACCATAGGTGTTTCTTACCAAGCACAAGTGGAAAAATGAGAAGTGTCAATAAATTCTCTTCAGATGGAGTAATTTTCTTTTTAAAATAGACTCAGCTATTTTATTTGTATTTATTTATTTGACAGAGAAGAGAGAGAGGGAGAGGGAGAGGGGCAGGGAGAGGGAGAGATTGGGGCACACCAGGGCATCCAGCCACTGCAAACGAACTCCAGACGCATGCACCCCCTTGTGTATCTGGCTAACGTGGGTCCTAGGGAATCGAGTCTGGGTCCTTTGGCTTTGCAGGCAAGCACCTTAACTGCTAAGCCATCCCTCCAGCCCATAGACAGAGTAATTTTTTAATGAAGCAGTTTTTTAAGACTTATAGTTCCTGGGGCATGTCATAGATATAATCATTTATTATTGATCTATGAATAAAACCCAAAGAACAGGAGTCTCCATTTAAAAACAAATGCAGAGAAGGGGTCTGATTAAGTAGCTAGTGCTGGTTTTGTATAGAATTTAAGGAGGCAATTATAGTTTTGGAGGTGAAAGCCATGTGTATAATGTAGGGTTCCATAGAGAACTCCCAGGAAGACTAGTAGAGACCTGGTTATCGAAATGAATCCAGCCAACCTGACAACATTGATAGTCCTCTGAAACAGAATGAGATGAGTTTTTCTTGGAAGTTTCTTTTCTATATGAATCAAAACAATCCTCCCCAAGTGCACTTTTCAGTATGTAGCAGTGGCTCCCTGGGCCTGCTAGGCATTTGAAGCACGTTTGTGGTGAGTCGCAT
The DNA here is from genome assembly GCA_036346955.1 of Dipus sagitta. Lineage (NCBI taxonomy): Eukaryota > Metazoa > Chordata > Mammalia > Rodentia > Dipodidae > Dipus > Dipus sagitta. The sequence goes on along the minus strand of CM070787.1, from coordinate 36,791,659 downwards.
TGAGGTGGACTAAGTGGGAAAATACACACTGGATTTCAAAGACATCAACTGCATGTTGAAGTCTGAGACTTTGGATGTATCATGTTAATTGAGATGTATCATTAGTTTTACCTGTCTCTTTTTGCCTTATGTGATAGTGGAAAATGTAAATTTACATAAGTGGCTCATTTTCTGTTTCTGTTGGGCAGCACTCTTACAGAGCCTATAAAATTCATGCTTCTAAAATCAGAATTCTTTTCCTTAAAAGGAGTATATTAGGCATGAGGAGAGACAGCTCACTTGATAAAGTGCTTGCCTTGCAAGCCTAAGGACCTCTGTTTGACCTCTAGTACCCACATAAAAATTCTGGGTGTGGTAGTGCACCCTTATAATCTCAGCACTGGGGAGGGTAAAGTGGTTAGATTTGTGGAACTTCTTGGTCAACCACTCTAGCTTTATTAGTGACCTCCCAGCCAATGAGTGACTCTATCTCAAAAAGAGGTATTTGGCATGCCTATGGAACACTGTCCAAGATTATCCTCTGGCCTCAACATGCATGGGCACACACATGTCCACACATGAATGTGCACATGCACACATACCACATGCATGGTAAGAGGAGGTACAATCAGTTTTGTAAGTTAATTCATTTTATCTTCTGTTAAATACACAGGACAATGAATATTCCCTTATGAACTGCTACCTGACTATGAAGACACCAGTTTTAGCTGCGTCCATTTTATATACTTTGTACTGAACCACCTACTTCAAAAGTCAGGCAGTTAACATACCAATATGTGGAATTCTATTGAAGACTCTATGTAATTGTCTTCTGTCTTATACTATATGCCTGTACATCTCAAACTGGGGGAACACACATTATTAGGGCACCACAGGAGTAATAAAGGCTTTCCTAAATCACAGAATAGTTTATTATGGTCTGCCTTGATTTTTCTTTCTTTCTTTTTTATTTTTATTTTTTATTTTTCAAGGTAGGGTCTCACTCTAGCTCTGACTGACCTGGAATTAACTCTGTATTCTCATGGTGGCCTCGAACTCACGGCAATCCTCCTACCTCTGCCTCCTGAGTGCTGGGATTAAAGGCCCGGCTTTGCCTTGATTTTTCTATGAAGATTTTTGGTGGACAAAACAACTTTTTAATGAACATATTGATGCTGTTATGCAATGTATGTCTTCTTGTTATTTGTCTTTGTTTATGGTGGTGCTAGAGATGTTATCCAGGGCTTCTTGTATACTAGGCAAGTGCTGTACCACTAAGCTGTGCTCCGGCTCTACAGTGTAAGGTTTTAGTATTTGCCCTGGTGCTTCTACTTACTTATGTCCCCATTGATTTACTCTTCCAGGGGATTCCTTCCTCATGTGTTAAGTTACACTCCTCTCCCTCCTCTCATTGTCATTAAGATGGCAGTGAGGTAGAAATGTTTAAGATAAAAGTTATCTTAGGGGCTGGAGAGATGACTCAGCAGTTAAGGCACTTGCCTGTAAAGCCTAAGGACCCAGGTTCAATTCCCCAGTAAACCTAAGTAAAGCCAGACACATAGGATAGCACATGCATGCCTATTCTTTCTCTCAAATAAATAATTTAAAAAGTTATCTTAAAACAAGTACAAGTGCTTCCTCCATTGTGAATTTAAGAAAACCTGATTGTCTTCGCCAGCACCATACAGTGGGGGTATGGTTTGCAGGCAATAGGAGAGTTGCGTAGGAAGCATGGTTTCAGCATTGAAGGTCACGGGATGCACTAGTGCTCAAGTGAGGGTCCTGGGAATGGACAGTGCAGCAGCAGTTCATGGCTGGAGGATGCCTGCAGGTAGAGGCATGCAAGTAGTGCCTTTAAGCCTTGAGTTTGCCTGGTGCGGTAGATGGCCTTGTGCTTCACAGACAGATGGAGACTCAGTGAGGAGTAGTGGTGGGCAGGGGCTGTAAAATGTTGACTTTTGTTTAGGGTACTCTCAATTTGGAGGCTAGAGTGAGACATCTTTTTAGGCATACCCAGGTGGCAGTCATAATTTACCTTTCTTCAGAAATTTTCTCATTCTTTTCATCACAATTTAAAGGTGATTATACCTCATTGGCATTCTATTTTAGAGCTTTTTATTTTTATTTTTGTATGTGTATGTGTGTGGTGTGCAGTAGAGGCCAGAGGTTGTCTTCTAGCATCCTCATCAATTGCTTTCCTCTTGATATTATTGAAGCAGGGTCTCACTTGAGCCCAGAGCTTGCTGCTTCAAGTAGCTGGCCTGGGCGATCCTTGTCCCTGCTTCTTGAGCACTGGAATGACAGGCAGCCACCATGCCCACCTGGCACTTACATGGGTGCTGGGGATCCAAACGCTAACCTTTATGCTTGCATGGCACTTTACAAGTGAACTCTCTTCAACCTTTGTTCTAGATCTTTCTCTTTTGGCCATCAAGTATGATGTAGATTTTTGTTTTGTAACTGCTTTGTGATAAATGATACTATACTTAAGAACTAAACAGAAGAATCACTAATTCACTGTAATGAAAAATTAAAAATGAACATTTCATTATGTTTCTTTCTAGTCTTTTTTTGAGTGTAAACTTAAATAAATATGCATTCACCATCATCAGGCTCTTATAACCTTGTATCCTGTTTTCATTCCTATCATAACAAGCTATCTCATATTGCCATGCCAGTTTGAGAGGTCACTGTCATTGCATGGGTATTTATGAGGTGCCTATGCCGTGCCAGGGCCTGTGCCCTGTCTTTGAGATGACATTTCCCTGTCTGGCAGGGCTTGCTAATTGATGACTGTTTTTCTCCAGGAGGGTGCTAGCAGTTCTTTTTGCCATAGGGTATTTAGCATTCCTGGCTATATCTGATCATTATGATAACCCAAAACACCCCCAAATGGTTCCTGGTGTCCTAATGTCTCCTTTCTTGCTTCCTGTTTGAAGATTACTGGCTTCAGCCACACACTGGATAGCTGTCCACTTTCCAATGGGCTTTACCATTGGTTTCTTCTTCTTCTTCTTCTTCTTCTTCTTCTTTTTTTCTTGATTTCATTTTTGTGGCAGGTGCAGAGGCAGTGGGCAGTTGCACATCAAGTGGATTCGTGATGGCTTTTTCATTGTAGAACATGGGAGATAGTCATTGGAGTGTGCTGCTTTTGAGAGAGTTCTAGTCTGTTTGGGGACAGTCCTTGACACTGTTTAGAGGAAGGCTCCATGGTAGAAGGGGAGCCATACCTGAATGAACCTGTCTTTTAGCAGCTTCTTTTTTTTCTGTATTTCTTTGTTGCACCAGTCACAAAAGTGATGTATACTTTCGGGGAGAGCGTTAGGGGCACTCCTTTGGAAAGCAGTTGAAGGTCCATACCCAGGTTCTACTCAAGCTTGGTTCTACTGTTAGCTAGCTCTGTGTCCATGGGTAAGTTATTGCACCCATATTTGTCTCTTCGTTATCCTATATTATGTGATAGTACACTCCTCAGAAAGCTCTGGTGCGAGTCAGTGAGCTATGCAGGTAAAGTTATTTCATTACCTCAGATGGAGATGGACACTTGTCTAATGTAGGTAGTGGGGATAAGCAAGGCTCTGGGTTCAAATTTTGACTCATTAGTTAGCTGCCTAACCTTTCATAAGTTCCTTTGCTATTTCGAGTGAGTCTTAATCTGAGAAAGTTAATTTAAAGCAAAACAAAACAAAATATAAACCCAAATTCTTGGACCTGGGGAAATTTCTCAGTGGTTAGAGGCTCTTACTTACAAAGCCTGCCAGCCAGAGTTCAGTTCCCCAGTATCCACATAAAGACAGCCAGGCATTCAACAGCAGTGGCCAGAGACTGTGGCACAACTATATGTACACATGTGGAAATAAATATATGTACTTTTAAAAACCATGTCCAAGCTCGGCGTGGTGGCGCACGCCTTTAATCCCAGCACTCGGAAGGCAGAGGTAGCAGGATCACCGTGAGTTCGAGGCCACCCTGAAACTACATAGTGAATTCCAGGTCAACCTGGGCTAGAGTGAGACCCTACCTTGAAAAAACAAAACAAAACAAAACAAAACAAAACAAAAAAATAACCATGTGCATTGGTTTCTGTTCCTCTGAGGAACACGCAGGTTTGCATGTGCTAGCATTGCACGTGGCTGCCAGCTTCAGCGATGGAATAAGTGGGGTTCTACAGACTGCTCTCCTCTTCTGTCTTCTCATTGTGGGGGGGGGGTGGGAAGGTGGGAGTGGAGAAACAACTAGAATTTCCACTTATACTTTTGTTTTTTACTGTATTTATCTTAGGGGCTATAATGATTAAAATTTTAAACACCTCATGATGACTCAAACAGTGAACTTGTACAGTGCCCTTGTCGTTTGCTCTCTGAACTTGGGCTTCACCGTGGGGGTACTGGGATGGTTTCAGAGTCTTAGATGCTGGGTCAAATACAAAGTGCTCACTCAGGTTACAGCTTTTACTGTAGTGCATTGAAGTGGCATGTGTTAAAGCAAGTAGAACCAACACCCAAACTGTTGCTTGGATAGTAAAAGTTCAGACAGAGCACACAGACACGTGGTGATGCCCTTGACTGTCAGGGTCTTCAAACGTCTGCTCAGCCCTCTTGGATCAACTCAGTTTTCCATGGCTTTGGCTGTCATGTTTGTGTGGTTTGTTTGAGTGTGAATAGTTCTCTTATCTTCAGTCTTGAAAGTCCACATCTTTATTCCTTGTTATGAATAATGTGCCACACTTAAATGGAAAATTTCTAAGAATCCTGAGTAAAGGAACCCTATGGCAGTAAACATAAAACCCTGACCAAAGGGGTGCATTCTCTACAAAATCCATACTTCCTACTTACATCTCCTCCCCCGACGAAAAGACTACTCCGAGGCAGTGAAGCACGCAGTGTGTAATGGAAAACAGTAAAAAGTTCATCTTAGCGTGTTCTTCTGGTGACTCACGGATCTCATCATAAAATGTAAATGTAATTGCATTTGTGCATCCTCTACCAGTAGGCCAACGATAGGGAGAAGGAAAGGAAAACTCTGCTAATCGGGTTGTGGAGCAAATTCTGATAAATCTTTCAACTTGGGAGTCACCTGCTATTTGCTGTGGCCTAGTCGGATGGAACCATTTTGAGTCATCAGTATGTGGCTTTTTCATTCTGTTCACAGGAAGTTTCCTAGAGCTACATCTCTGTGCTGGCCCTGGGAATTCATAGATAGCACGGGGACAGAACATGTGTGGGTTTGATGGTGAATGGTCTTATTTTTGCCTTTGTTTTTTGTTTATTGTTTTTTTTTTCATTTTGCTCTTTGAGTATCTTTGACTTTATATCTGCAGCAAACAAATACTGGTAAGTGCTAGCTAACTGTTAGTGGGATATAATTGAGTGTGTTTTACATTAGTATATTGGTTATTTTTTTTATTATCTAGATTAGGTTAGCCTCTAGCCATGCCTCTGAGGGATTATCCGGATGAGTTAATTAAGGTAGGAAGACACCTTAGCTGGGGGTGGCCCCATGCCACGGGATGGGGTCCTGGACTGTGTCAGAAGGAGAGAGCTGGCTGAACTCCGGCCATTCATCACTCTCTGCTTCCTCACTGTGCTGAGAGAGATCAGCTCTGCCCAAGCTCCTGCTGCTGTGATGCACTGCGACCTCTGACTACAGGCTGAAAGAAACCCTTCCTCCCACAACCTGATTTTTGCCATTTGTCCTAGCAGTAAGAAGGTAGAGGAGGAAACTAATATGCCAGTGTAAAGCCCATGATGACATGCTAGTTGTTTAAACCATACATCACCTGGTATGAAGTAGCATTCAGGAAATTGTTGTATAATTAGCCTTGTATCTTAGCACATATGATAGTAAACAATAGTAATGGATATTAAGTACTACTGGCTGATACATATTTAATGCTTGCATGTGACAGCCTTGAGTGTGCTTATGAAATACTGTTCAAGGGTTCGCTCACTTGATCCTGGCTAGGGTTCTTCAGGTAGTCACCTTGTCACCTGTGCAGGGAGGAGGCAAAGGCTCAAGAACATTAAGGGATAAAATCATGACCACGGGATCCAAGTGTCTTGCACCCAGTTCTGTCTGTCTCAGAAATGTATGCCAATGGAGACAGGCTGCTACACTCAGCTGCTGGTTTGTGACATCTTTCAGTGACATTGTTCCCAATTTCTTTTTTTTCTTTTTTTCTTTAATTTTTTATTGACAATTAACATAATTGTAGACAATAACCTATGATAATTCCCTCCCTCCCTCCACTTGCCCGTTTGAAGCTTCACTCTCCATTATCAAATTCTTTATTCAGTAGTACTAGAAGGTTGTCAAAGGGATACCCAACAGGATGTGACCTAATCATCAAGAAGGAAGAGTTGCTTATAAGTAATAATGGGTTACCTATGTCCTTGCCGTGTGTCAGGTACCTGCTAAACTTATGTATAGCTAACTCACTTTATTTCTCTAGCATCTGTGTAAGGTAACTACTTTCATTAACACTACTTTAAAGATAGGGAATCTGTGACTCAGGAAAATAAAAAAGAAATTAAATAGTAAAAGCTTCTTTTTTGAAGGTAGCAAGAGCCAAGTGCTCAAAACACCTTCACATTGTATAAGTGTTTTATTGTAAAAACTAATATTTTAATATCAGGAGTCAGTAGGTAAGAGACAGAGAGATAGATTGATGGATGGATAGATAGATCTATCCATTGATTGACTACTAGGCTTCTGAGTCTACAAAGGTGTCTGTTGGCCTGACATGTGGCCAGTTCTATCCTGTAGACCCAGGCTCCTATAGACTTTGCTTTGAATAACGTACTCAAACCTAACACCATGTAACTTGTGAGCAAAATTCCTAGGTGGGAACCAATGCTTGAGAAAGTTCCCATGGCGATTCTGGCTTCTACTTGATGTTGGCCTGTGGTTCACATGGATATGGATTTTCCTGCTTTCAGTTCTGGCTTTTGCTTCTATCCTTCTCCCCCACCATCATTTAATCCAGCAAGAAAATAGATACTCTAATATGATGGTCGTGGCCTAGCTAAGATTTCATAATTACCAATGAGTAATTAATCTGAATTTCAGTGTGTGCAAAATCACTTAGTGGATGTAATTTCCTTCAACATACTCCCATTTGGATCCCCGGGATGACTCAAATTCATTTCTTTCCCCAATTAAGGTGGAAACAGTTTTGCAGTTGTTTCTTTTGGGGGAGGATGGGTGGGAGATGGTGACTTAGAAGGGGTTGGCTTTCTGGGAAAGAGATGCAACTATAGAATGGTTCTCACTGTGTGTGTTAAATACTACTGACATATTTTGTTGATGCTGGCTATTCTGTGTGATTGCTCTGAGCTCTGAAGTCTTCTCCTCCTTTGAAATCTGTTGGTTACTATGACAACAGTGTTGTTTTGGGTTTGGGTGGAGCTGTATCCACAAATGTGGTATAAAGTCATTTATAAGATGGGTTAATATTTATTCTGGCTGGGCATATATGGAACTTGATGTAATGACAATCACAATCACACATGCAGAATAAATTTACACTTTTATTGTTATTTTCTTGGTCTGTCTGAATGTGCCATTTAGCTTGGAATGGGCCGTTGTTTCCTCTCTGATTTGGATATAGCCATTTAAAAGGCACCACTCAGTGCCAGTAGAGCAACGTGGAATTGCTCAGAGGTTTCTGGGCTCCACAGTCCTCGGACATCCTTGGAAATGAACTGTCATTCGGATTGGAATTTCTACTCTACCTGTTAGCATCATGTCCAAGTACCCGCTTGCCAGCTGTGGTTCTGGTCCCGCGCACTGCCAGATCGTCAGTAACGTGTCTCCCCGTGTGCTCCCCATCCCACGTTTGCTTGTGTCAGCAGACAAGTGCTGTCATTGGTGATTCAGGACTGCTTAATGAGAGAGAGGATGGTGAATGATTACGGCCCAGGGACTTGTCCAGGCCCCAGATGGAGGACAAGGGAAGGATAGGGATTTGGGATGGCTCCAGAGGTGACCAAAGAGAATGATGAAAGGGAGCTTTTATGGAAGGTTACAGGAAGGGGAACCTCAGGGGGTGGGGGGACCTCAGGGTGTGAACACGCGGGAGAGTTGTGAGAAACCCCTGTACACAGAGGCAATGATTGTAAGGAAGGGGCTGCTCCCTGGCTAGTGCTCAGAAGACAGTCACTGTGGAAGAGCAGGGGACATCCCTGGGCCACAGGGGAACATGGCCATTATTGGATGAATGTGGTGGTGAGCAACTGTAGTACCAGCATCACTCAGGAGGCTGAGGCAGGAGCATCAAGAATTTGAGCCCAGCCTGAACTGCATAGTGTCAAACTAAAACCAGAACTCGTTGTGTGGAAGAAGACAGTCACCTGGGTACTAAATGAGGTCCATGTTGTCTCCTCTTGTCATTTGTTCATTCTTAACAAATGCCTTTGGTGGCTGGCTTGTAAATACTATCTGTCCGAAGCCAAACAGTGAGTTAGGTGACTTCACAGAAATTCCTTACAGATGCCTCAGTTCATAGTTAGACTATGGTCCCTGGCCGTCAAGCTTTGCAAGCAGTTGCCTTTAACTGCTGAGCCATCTCCACAGCCCTGATTGAGCTATTTTGAGAGAATCCCTCCACTCAGAAGATTGACAGATATTGTTAGCTCTTCATCAATGAGTGCCTCACACCTATTTCCCCAGAATTTGGGAATCTGAAGCAGGAACATTGCTTCAAGTTTGAGGCTAGACTGAGCTACACAGTGTGTTCCAGCCAGCCTGGGTTTCATAGTGAGACCCTTTAAAGAGAGGGGGCAGGGAAGTGGAAGGGAAGGAAGAATGCAAAAATATGCTCCTCTTCAGGTCGAAAAATTCCATCTCATGAGAACTGTTGGAATAGGTCATGTGCCCTGTTCAAAAATTCTTGCACTGTGGTGTCCGTTTACGAGATATCAAATAGTGTTGGGTGTAATGTTCAAAGTCCATTCATTTCAGAAGACTTTGAGGAGCTCATGCATAGATTTGAAACACACCAGAATCCACCAAACCTTACAGCTGGTCATGATCTATGGTACTGCTGTGCATTCTTTGGTCCTATGTCAGACCTGCAGAACCCCATGCCAAGTTAGAGGTGCTGCTGTCTTTGTTTCAACACCCTTTCACTGTGATAATGCCTGGTCTCTACTACCCTTCATTGACTCCACATTATCACAGCAATGTAAGGTTTGGGGCTGCTGATGGTGGCTATGATACCATAGGATGACATAGGCAAACAGACTTTCCTACCCATAGTGCTCCCCGGCTTTCTTACAGGGGTATTTTCTCCCTTTATTGGAAGGGCTGCCGTAGCCTGCCAGAGTGAAGAGCACAAGTCCCTGTGACAATGCACCTTTGTCTCTCGGAGTGATATGTTTAAATAATTTTTAGGAGACATTTTTTTTTTCTTTTGGCGAAAGGATTCTCTCTGTCCATCTACCCACCTTCTCATCAGTTTTTTGTTGATCATCCCATTGTGTCTCTGGGACTCTGTAAGGGATGGGTCAGAAGGAAGACTACATTACATGATCCCTCCTCCCTGGTACTCCCTCTCTCTTCCTCCTCCCTGTTCCTTTTTCTATTTCCTCAAATACACACCATCCATGGCACCTAAAACCCAAGTATACTGTTACACCTAAAATCCAAGTACACTGTTATTTCATAACATTTTTTTTTCTTTTGTATATTTTGGCCTTGAGCTCACTAGTTCTCTGAACCACTAATTCTGCTATAATAAAAAAAAAATGTTTTTAATCATTGAAGCTGTGTTCATTTAATTGTGAAGACAAACAGATTGTGTCTAAGGATAAGTGTCACTTGCAAAACACAGATGCCATCATCCCTTGCATTGTGTGTTACTTGCTTCTGTACCTGTCTCGGGGATGGTGTTAAATGGAGGGGAGAGGAGAGGGCAGACAAATGTCCAGCATGACCTTCCTGATGGGTAGTGGGGCTTCTCACCTTTTCCCAGGGTACTCCAGGGTGGGGCTTTGGGACCCACACTCACGCTGACTCAGCATCACCCTCCACCTCCTTTGTCTCCTGTTGTTTTTCTGCCCCACCCCTCAGGCGATTTTTTTCAATGGAAGAGACAGGGGGAAAAAATTCCTCTGAAAACAGTCCAATCCCAATCAGATTCACATTGCATAATAAATGCTTGTTTGGACATTGCTTGGACTGTCATTTTAGTGAAAATCTTCTGTTTGATTAAATAGCTTCTCTGTTATGTATTGAACAAAATGAAATGTATGTCATAACAGATATAACTACATGATGACAACTTTTCTTGACTGTGAATTTCATTAAAGATATACATTTGTGTTGTATCCCTTTGAATGACAGAAGTTGACAAATAGCTGGGGAAAGTTGTTTTCTAGGACAAAGTTAGCAGCATGCCCTGCCTAGATGTCTGATCCTGAGACAAACAGGATTGTCGGTCAGGAAACCTAGGGAGACTGGGGCTGTGGCACGGGGACCATGGATGAAAGAGTGGGAAGTTACCACTCTTGAGAGTCTGGGGCAGCTAGGGCATGTGCTGGCATCTGTTTTCCACAGTGACTGCAAACTTGTCCAGAGTTGTCAACTTTCTAAGTGCTTGGTTTTACTGCCTAATACTGGTTCACTGGATACAAGGATAGATTTGCTCATTTATTTATGTCCTCTAGACCCATAGTGACATCAGTGTAGACCTTACCATCTTGGACCACTGTGTGGAGACATATAAGACTGGAATTAGACCTGAAAAGATAAAAGATAGAGGTTCATGTATATGTCAGTGTAGTCTGAAGTCCAGGCTCTGGACTTGGACTGTGTGGTTAGGTCACTTCCTGTGAGTTGACACATCTTGGCAAATTCCATCTGGTGCTTCATATATTGTATTTGAGGAATGGGAGGAAGGGGGAAAAGAGAGGAAGATTAATCTGCTTGATTGAGCCAGTCGTGGCAGTGTATACCTTTAATCCGGGCACTCGGGAGGCAGAGGGAGGAGGATCGATGTGAGTTTGAGGCCACCCTGAGACTAAGAGTGAAATCCAGGTCAGTGTGGGCTAGAGCAAGACCCTCCCTCAAAACAAACAAACAAACAAGTAAACAAAAATAGTCTGCTTGATAGTGGTTGTTACCACAAGAATGGTAATGCCAGGGCTCATCCAATGCCCCTGTAATGACTCACTGGACCCATGCAGTACAAAGCCCTGTGAGGCAGGCAGTGCTTTCATCCTCACTGAACAGGTAAGGAAACTAAGGTGCAGATACACACTGAGGTCCTCTGGCTTTCACGGTCTGTATTGAGTTTCTGTGGCTGGCAGTGTCAGTCTTCTGGTGTGCCCTCATTATCATGAAGTCATGGGTTCTAGCTTCAGGAAGTGACAACTGAGCCGACATCAGACTACTCATCTTCCTTCATCCCCTTTTGAGGGGAAGACCAGAAGCCAAATTGATACGTGCACCATGCATGGCAAAGGGCTGGGGCCTCCTGGAAGGAACCGGGTGGAGAGGGGTAGTGTTATTTGCTTGTTGATTTCCCAGCTCCCAGGAGCCAAGGGCATCCGGGCTCCAGCCAATTCCCTGAAGAGCCCAGGCATGGAACACTAGTAATTTGCCCCCTGTTTCACCTTTGTGCCTCCCAGGGGCTGCACTCCAGCTTGTGGGGGCCTTTCAGGAGGTGTCTCAGGCGTCCCCTCATGGGAGGTTGTTGACCTTGGCAGGTAGCCATGAGTGAGCCTATGCTGGTCATTCCCTAGGGATGCTACTCACCTGCTCTAGGCTTGTAGTCCCCTTGTTTTCCTAACAGTGTACCTCACTTACAGATGGGTACCCAGGACCCCTCAGTTTTGCCTGACACCATCTCTAAGAACCACTCCTTAGACCAGCCTCTCTTGCTGTGTGTCTGCTTGCCATTAGCAGCACTTGAGCTTTTTAAAAATATGTTGCTCTGTGGGAATTGTTTTGGGTTCTAGACTTTTCCCAGGTATTGTAGGCATTGCCAGACAAAGCCTCAAACATAGGATGACTTGATCTGAGTTGTGTCCAGGGGTTGAGACACAATAATCACAGGCACCCTCGTGACTGCTCTGGCTTTCATATGGTCTAGTCTTTCATCCAGGGATCACACGCGTTTTATAGACACTAAATGAAAGGACAGCACCCCCGGCAGGGAGAGTTATTGGGTCCATTCTCATGAGCTGAGAGAAGCCCAGTGCCACTGTCTGTGTCATGCCACTGGAGAAGCCTGTCACACGTGGCTCCTGTGGGTGGGAGGTGCCCTCACTGCTAACCTTTCCCGAGAGAGGCCCCTGAAATGTCCTGAATGCCCAGTCATGTGCTTAGTGTCGGCTGGTCTCTTCCTAAAGGCTACTTCTTGTTGATGCTTTCCCCCGTGGTGAGTCCCTAGAGAGTGGCTGAGTCACAAAGCAAGGACAGGTAGTGGAGGGTCATGCCAGGCTGGCCTCTGAGGCCAGCATTCCTTAGGTAAAAAAAAAAAAAAGTGCAGTTAAGTGACTTGATGGGGGGCAAGAGTTGGGTTTATAAAAGCTATGAGGGGGTGCTTGAGAGAAGGTCTGGATTCCCAGTTTGTTGGACCACTTTTCCCAGTGAAGTCAAGTCCTCTGAGGAGCCATGGTGGCCTTAATTTGAATTAGACAAAACTGTATGAGTAAAACACATTGGGAGTGGTGGTTGGTTCCAATTTTCCTTCATCATGTGACTGTGGAATCCAATATAACTAGGTGGAATTTGTTCTGAGCAAAGTCCAGATTCTAACATAGCAAAGATGATTTCTGTCTCTCCCCCATCTTCCCTGATTTTTCAAATCCCATAGTAGCTTCGGCAGAAGACACTCAGAATTTTAGCTTTGCACACAGGGGCTTTCACATGTTATATATTCTGTTTCAGAAAATTAAGTGGTGCTTGGAACTTATTCAAAGTAACATTTTTGCATACAATTGGCATGTGGCAAAGACATGACTCTGGGAGGCCCGTGTGTACCTCAGTAAAGCCCAGAGCACTCCGGAAGGCAGGTGAAGGTGTTGTTTGAAATACATCATATTTTATTTTTTCTTTAGAAATTCCTGAGCTGATTCGGTGACGTGAACATCTAAACAGAGTAACGAGATTCCGACTGGTCTACTGAATCAGGCTTACATGTTCTTCTCCTTTTGCCCCTTTCAAATAAAATGGGAATAATTTTATTTCCCAGCAAATAACATTGCCTTTTTCTTTTTCTTTTTGCCTTGAATGGTCTTCACAAGCAGGTTGCTTTACTTATTATTACGTTGGTGAAATGTTCCCTGATTTTATGCAAGGGGTGCTGACATTCAGTGCTGTGTGGCCTCTGCCTTGGTTTCCCTTTTGTCCTGGTGAACTGTCTAAGGCAGACACTGTCAAGTTCAGATACAGGCAGGTCAGGGTTGTAAGATGGTTTTGTTAACATTCCGATGATCTTGTAACACTGCTTCAGGCTAAAGAAAATGCCAGTTGCATCGAAGAAGGACAGGAGCTCAGTTTTAGTCACTTTCCACAGTTAATGGCAAGGTTCCTGCCAGGTTTCCCCTGACGGCCTGGTAATGTCAGAGCCTTTGGTCAGTGTTTATAAATCCTGTGGAAGGGCCCTTAGGCACATGCCCTGTGTGATATACGAACCCTAGGTTCTATGAAACATACCACCCTGTCTTTTGGGGTGTGATATTAGTATGACTTTTTACATAGAGAGAGATCATCAGCCTACTTTATTCTAATATGAAACAAAAGCCATTGTGACTGAAATAGAGAGTTCTGTGTGACTCACCCCATCATAAAATATGCTTTGTATACAGAGTTCCAAAGAGATTTATAACTTTCAGTCACCATTTTTTTCTGTAGGTTGTGCTGATTAATTTCAGGAATGGACAGTCTTTTTAAACCCTGTAAGATAAAAGTAACACCGCCCCCCCCCCCACCAAGAAAAAACAACTTTGAAACCTAGATGTTTAAAGTCACTCGCCCCTGGGGGAGCTGGTTGGCTGTCTTTGTTGTATCAAGTGCTCACCAGCCTGACACAGCCGCTCCCAACAGTCAAAGGCCTCGTCATCAGATGATTGTTTGAAGAGAATTTGATTTAATATTTTGTATTGTTCTTTTAACTGAAGAAAGTGTAAAGTCAAATTTGGTTCAGCTTATATGCATGCCATTTAGAATGATGGATTCTCCCAGCTTCCAGGGCACAGTGTGAAACTTTTATTTTCTCCATCTTTATTTTAGGCTAAACATGTCTGCTCGAATGACAGTGGTGTTGATGATATATATTTCAGACGGGCTAGCAATGCCTTCCGCTGTGCTGGGGACTTCCAAAAATGAACTGTGCTTTAACTTTTAAAATATTATTTGTGACCTTAAAGCCTCACTTCTCCAGACAAGTAGATGGCTTGCTCAGAACCAGAAGATTGGCCCAGATTTATTTATTTTAGGTTCCAGAAGCAAGTTACCTTGCTACTTAAGTTCTTGTGGCCAAGAATTCTTTAACAGATAAAGCTAATCAGCTTGTGCCTTTTAATGAAAGTTGAAATCATTGTAATGTACCATTTACATCTCTCGTTCTTGTCAAATCATACATGGTTTCTTGTGTGTGCATGTTTATGTGTCTTGCCTCTTCTTAAAACATTGGGAAGCCAATGTTTCATTTTAGCCTGGTTTGAATTTTAGCTAAAATAATATCCCTTTGGAGTATTAACTTGCAGTGATACAACTATAAAAGTATACCTGTATCTGTTACATAAGGGACATGTAGTGGGGAGAGAGATGCTCTTTGGCATTTTGTTTGAGATAATTTTTATTAGTCGTTACTAACTGGAAATGGGGTTGGGAGGTGTGTTATAGGAGAATAACGAGAAGGAATCCCTCTTCTGTTCTCTGTAGATGATTTTTACACTTTGTTCAGTATTTAAACACTTCTTACCTGCTCAATGTCCGCCTGCATACCCACCCTTCTTGGTTTTCTAAAGCAAGGGATGAAACGTGCCCTTGTTGCTGGCTTAGTTTATACATCTGTCAGGACAATATGTTATCTTTCCTTAAAAACGCAGATGTGCTCCTTGCAATACAGAGCTCTTCAGTCAATAAATAAATTGGAGTAAAGACTGTACCTAATACCCATTTAATTTAAATTCATTTTATAAACATAAAGACGCTTTTTAAGAGAAGCTTTAATTCCTACTAGCACCTTGATTTGTGGTTGCCATGGAGAATCAAATCTGTCATTTGACAAGAAAAGTCACCCATTTATGACAGCACTTTATCTTGTCTCTCCAGGGGAAGAAAATGTCAAAAGTGAGAGCAGAAAAAAAATAAAGCCTTGAAACACCAGAATTTCTTGATTTCATTTTTATTATTCAGCTATCATAGCCTTTCTGATAATAGCAACTTGGTGAAAATAAATAATGTTCCTACAGTAAAATCAAATATTTCCTATTGGAACGGACAAGGTTCTTTGTGGCTGTCAGTACTGTGGAAGTCTGGCAAGAAATAGTGTTATTAGATAAACCTACGGTGCCCAAATCCCATTTTCTTTTCATTATAGTGTCAAAATAATTATACCTGTATAATTTGGGTAAGAAATTGCAGAATAAGTAAAATGGCCCATTGCAAGAGATTGCTTTCCGTGTGTGTTCCTTACAGGGCGGGGTTTCTACCAGCTAAAGAAATGACTGCTGGGGAAGGTCTTTTCATTTGAATAAAGATGTAGAGGTCTTCCATATTATTTGCTAAATGGGTAGGTAAATGCTGTGTTCTGTTACATTCTTCACATACTTGGCAAATCTGAGGCGAGAAGCCGAATATCCCGCCTTGTCAGATACTGGGATATTACATAGTTTTAACAAACATTTTTAAAAGATTTCATCTCCTCTGATGTTTGTTAGGGTTTTTGAAATTAGGGTTTCCCCTGAGAGATTGAAAATGCTTCATGTTCTGGCCCAGGATGATTCTTTATAGCTTCACACCTGTCTGTGGTTTGTGTGTGTGTGTGTGTGTGTGTGTGTGTGTAGACATGTACACCTTGTAATTTTTTTGTGTGAGTACTCCCTTCATGGTTAAACTACCTTTTAGGAAATTTGCATGAAACAAAATGTTGGCGCTCTGCTCAGGTTAGTACATGGGCTCCATCTTTTTCCAGGGCAATGTTTGCAAGTGTTGGAGGATGCTATAGTTTGATGGGACTTGGAAGTGAAGTGATCTCGTATCGATGAGATAGCTTTGTAATCAAGCCCTTTTAGTAAAGGTTTGCTGTAAATGTCTGAATGGTAGGGGAGCTGGTTTCTGGAACAGTTGTGTCTTTCTGAGATTACGAAAATGGAGAGAGAGTGGGGGAAAAAGGCTGAACTCTCATTTTCCTGAAATTGGCGCAGGGTGCTGGAGTCTTGGCCAATACTGGTTGGGATGTATTGCAAGAAGCCTGTAGCACAATTGTCTCCCTCCTGCGCCTGTGGAGGGGGTGGGGGTGGGAAGCAGGGTGTGGTTTACTGGAAAGAAAAAAAGTAGGGAGAAGGAACGGGGAAGTCTGTGGCAAACAGACCTACACTAAATACCAATAGCAACATATTTTACAGGCATAACTTTGGATTGCCTTGGCAGAACATGTCAGATAAACTGCATATTTTTACTCAGTGTTTGAGCCATTTCCCCTACCATTTGTGTGCACTGGGGAAGTTGATTGCTGAAATGTGAGGCCCAGTACACTGAAATGAGCTCTAAGGGAATATGCGTATCCCAGAAGTTGGCAGAAGCACTGTGATTAGGAGTTAGAGGGTCCTGCTGTTTAACACTCATACCTTTGGCCTTCTCCAGTCAAGTTGCTGCTTCCATTCTATGGGACTGGGGGGGGGGTGCTATGGACTGTCCCCTATGAGAAGACTTGGGTCTCTATTGTGACTAAATGTAAATTAAATAAATACTGGGTTAGAGGTTAGTATAAATTAAGTATTGGGATATTTCCACTATATTGCTGGTAGAAAACGGATCCATGTCTGCTTTTTGGTGAAAATGAGCCATGTTAATTGATAATAGAATGACAGTTTAACACAGTGCTCATAACTTTTGTGATTGTGTGGATATGTAAGAGTAATTATGCTGTTTTCATGGGGATCATTAGCAAAGACCTTTAAGAACACTGAGGAGATGTACAAAGAAGGAGGCTGTGTGTTCCGTGGCCACACGTCTGTCAGCATTCTCCAAAATCGTCTTTCCATTCTATGAGAGAGAAGTCAAGTGTGAGTGTTCTACTCTCCTTGAAGATCAATCGCATATCTCTGAGATAAGTTGCTAGAGCAATCCTTTTCGTATGGGGTATTTTCTTAATAATAATTTGAAAGCATCATTTCTTAAAAATAAAGCCACTGATAATAGTTGATGGGCTTATTGCAAAGCAAGAATTTCCTCCAATATCCTACAGGTGGGTTTTCATGTCTGGATATGTCTCATCTTTCTTTTTTCAACAGGGTCTGGTGATGTAGCTCATGCTGGACCCCTTCTTGCCATCCACCTGCCTCAGCTCTCCAGTAGTAGGATTACAGGTATTAGAAGAGTGTACTGTCATACCCACCTACTCAGGTGTCAGTATGACATTCCCTAGTATATTTGGCACTGACTGTAGTTCAGCCACTGTATGACTGAGGTATCTCACAGTGCCTGTCTGCATCTTCAAACAAGAGACTTGTGCCAAAACAAAGACAAGTATGGCTGGGAAGATAGCTCAGCCAGGAAAGTGCTTGTCTCCCAAGCATAAGGACCAGAGTTCAATCCCCAGAACCCCCAGTGGTATGAGCGCTTGTCATCTCAGTGCAAAGGAGACAGAGATGCGGACAGCTTGCGGGGTTTCCTGTCTCCCAGTATAGCCTGATTAGGTGAGCTCCTGACCACTGAGAGACCCTGTCCCAAGAAAGGTGAATGGCACTTGAGGAAGGACACCTAAGGTGGCCCTCTGGCGCGCGTGCACACACACACACACACACACACACACACACACACACACCCCTACCCCCACACACATACACAGAAGACAAATACATTGTCCCAAGTGCCCAAGATAATGTGAAGAGGAATTGGATTTGAATAGCCTGCCTTTATACTCTGGGGAGGGAAGGAAGTAAGGGCTAAAGGGAGCATTTAAAATCAATTTTGCTCAATATTCTGATTTTCATCTGATAAGTTCTGTACATTGCGAACTAACTCATGTGCAGAAAAAAGAATGTAACAGAAAACTTAGCACCTTCCATTGAATATAGCGTCTTTGCTTCTGCAATAATGAAAGTAACAGAAAACCTTATTTACATTTCAGAAATAGTTTCCTCAAATTTCCTGTTTTGCCAGACTTTTGTGTGTCCCCCCCCCCTTTCCTCTGTTGTGCCTGCTGCCCACATGCTGTGTTATAAAGCGAGCTGGGCTGGCTGGTGGATTGGGTTTTGCAATATGCATCATATATCCCTGCTAGGGAAGGGCTGGTGCTCCCTCCCCCAAAATACCTTAATAATCAAAGTAAGGGCACCCATTCTTGCCACAGATGTTAACTTCTTTCCCCCACCTTGGCATGACTTTTGACTGTGCTCTTTGGAAACACCTTGTCTGTCCAACTTTACCTGAAGGCTTGCTTCATTGTGTGATTAATGTAGTCAAATTATAGTCATGTTTTAATCACTTAATTGAATGAAAAAGAACACTTTGAACTGGAAAGTAAAATGGTGCTGTTGATGAAGCCGTCCTTACATATTCACACAGATCTGCAGTGGCAGACAAAGAGAGCTTGGGTTTGCTTGAGGCTTCTACCTGATACCCACCTCCAGCTATCACTAAAACAACTCTTTCCTAGGGAAGTTGCATCAGGGAGGTTGAAACCACTGGAAGTGCAGTCCTTTAAAAATAAGTTGATTCGGGCTGGAGAGATGGCTTAGTGGTTAAGTGCTTGCCTGTGAAGGCCTAAGGACCCCGGTTTGAGGCTCGATTCCCCAGGACTCACGTTAGCCAGATGCACAAGGGGTCGCACGTGTCTGGAGTTTGTTTGCAGTGGCTGGAGGCCCTGGTGCGCCCATTCTCTCTCTCTGCCTCTTTCTCTGTCTGTCGCTCTCAAATAAATAAAAATAAACAAAAAATTAAAAAAATCATTTGACTCTTCATATTTGCAGAAAGCATTTGGGTTTGTAGAGCAGAAGGGAAACCTGGACCTTTAGAAGCAGGAAATGAGAGAGGTATCACCGGAAACAAATGTGTCTCCTTGCCCTTCTCTCACACAGCAATTCTGTGAAATAACTCCCCATCCAACACCTAGGAGTTCTCTCATTTGCTTCATTCAGATTGTATCAAAAGCAGTGTTTTCTTACATAAAACAAGTTATTTAGAACCCCCTTGAGAGCTAGTTTCAAGTTTTCTTTAATTAGAAGGGAAGGGTAGTTAATGACTAAAAGTTAACATATAATGGATTATTTATTGCTGCTTGTTAAATTAGTTGGTTTTGGTCTCAGACAAAGTGAATATTAGATTTAATATTTCCCTTTTTAGTTGGTCTATTTTTTGTGTGAAGGAATCTGTGCACAAGGATGTGCTTACTTGTGGGAGTGTGCCTTGAATTTCCGTGGGAATGACAGAGTATGGATGTCCCAGTGCCTGCCTCTCATTCTCTGAAAAGAGTTTAACAGTGGGCTGGGGAGATGGCTTAGAGGTTGAAGGCTCTTCCTTGCAAAGCCTACCATCCTAGGTTCAATTCCCCAGTACCCACATAAAGCCAGATATTCAATGTAGCACATGCGTCTCGAGTCCATTTGCAATGGCAAGAGATACTTGTGTGCCCATTCCCTCCCTCCCTCTGTCTCTGTCTCTCTCTATGTCTGTTTCTCCTCGCAACTAAATAAAAATGTTTTTCTTTCTTTTTTTTTTTTTTTTTTTTTGAGGTAGTGTCTCACTGTAGTCCAAGCTGACCTGGAACTCACTATGTAGTCTCAGGGTAGCCACGAACTCACGGCAATCCTCCTACCTCTGCCTCCCAAGTGCTGGGATTAAAGGCGTGTACCACCACGCCCAGCTAAAAATGTTTTTTAGAAAGTGTTTAACAATGAAAGCATGTGTATGTGTATATGTCTATGTGCATGTGTTAACTGAGAACCCACATATTTCTTCTCACACTCTGGACTGTTATGCATGAACATTTCAGAACAGCTTTCCCCCAGCTCCATTTTGAAGTGTTTGAACATCCCACGGTGAGCAGTGTTTTGAAGCCAGCCCCTGGGTTCAGCACAGAGGAAGCCCCATTGGAAGTGAGAGAGGTTGTAAAGCAAAACCCCCAGGACTGTGTGCTGGTGACCCTTACTCACTGGGTCTCTGCTTCCCGACAAGCCCTTCTGTGGATTATAACCCAGGCATTCCACAGACTTATGTTGTATGTTTTACAAGGTGAAACCCATTTTTTTTCCATTCCACTATCAACATCAGCTATACCTAGTGCAGGACTCTGCAGGTCCGGTGTGGATGGGGTCATAGTTGTGACTCTTGTTGAAGTGTAGATTGTCATTCAGGAGGTCTAGGATAGGTGCAGGGACTTTGTGTTTACCAACCCCCCTGTGACTTCCCTTGTTTGATATCCCTGCTTCTGCTTGACTTTGTACTTGGAAAATGTTCAATCATTTATATTACTATCATTAAAAATGGAAAAAAAAAGAAGGACCAGCAACATGTAGGGTGCTTTTTTTGTCTTTGGTTTTCCACTGAACACCTATAACTCTCCCTTGGCCTGGATGTTTCAACATATAAACGTGTGTGTTAACACTAAGGAGATTATTTTTTTTAACCCAAAGTGAAACAGTGATGTCTTTCCTCAGGTATGTAAGACATGGTGATTGTGAATTAGCTCTGGTGACCCTGGTTTGGGTTGACAGTAGGAATTCAGTTTTTTCTGTCAGATGCAGAGGTCTCTAAGGTTCAGAGGTGTGTTCTACCCTCTTCTCTTGCTGCTGTCTTCCACGAAGCTGAGGGCATGTTGTGGTGGGCCTCAGCATCTCTGGATAAGGATATCTTGCAGAGGAGCTGTAAAGAACTTCTAGTGTTCCTCTGTTTAGTTCAGGATCTGCCCACTGACATACAGACATTTACTTTGTCCAGGCAGCTTGGTTGGGAATACTTGAAGTCATACCTTCTCTGTTACCAAGTTATAGCCCCTCTGAGCTTGGGCTTTTCCGTGTCTGGAGCTCAGAGTCTGGTTCATTATGTGTTCATAGGACCCCGTAAAAGGATGAAGAGTGACTAGAGAAATTTTTGTTTTAAATCTGTGGCCATCAGGGGCTATTGAGATGTTAATGTTGGAACATAGTCCGTATTGGTGACTCCCTTTTACACTCAGGTTCTCTAGAAGAGGAGTGGGACTCGTGGGCTCAATTTTAAATGTCACCAGCATTTTCAGGAGGATAATCCTTTCTTCACTGATGACGGAATTCAGAACCCAGAGATCACAGTGATGATGTCACTGACTGTGGTCAGTGGGTGTGTAGGCTGGGAGTGGTTTCATTTGTTGAATTTCTGAAGTTCAACTTAAGTGAGCTTTATAAAGCTGTCAGCCTTTGGCCTTCTTCGTTCCTGTGTTGGGACCCTGTTATAACCCGCACTTTAATTTGGCTGGAAGATCCACCCCCAGATCACAAGGGGACCAGGTCTCATGATATCCTTCAGCTTGAAGGTGCATCTCATGCTTCATGTTTTTAACCAACAGCTCTTGCCCAGTAAACATGATGGAATGGTGGTGTGGGCAGAGGTGGAATTGGGAGTGGGAAGGCCCTGCCTTACTCTTTGTGGCTTTGTTTCACTCGTCTTGGCATCCGTCATCAAGCGATCTATGTGCTTGTCTTCCTCAGGAAGTTCAACATAGCCAATCTGCAAACATTCGCTGATGGAGCAAACATCACTGCGTGTAGTTAGAATGTGGAATCTGGGTTCTAGAAGGAACTCAAGGGGTTCAAACTCACCAAATAATTTAAAGGAAGAAGGCAGACTGGGTGGGGAGCACTTAGGACCAGTCTCTCTTCACTGGGATTCTCTGCTGCTCTCTTCCAGGTCGCAGTCATCAGGACTGTAAAGCATATAATCCAATTTCCTGATGTTTTAAGGCTCAAAAACGGGCCACTTCTAAGTAGGAAGGGTAGCCTTCCCTCCAAGGTTTGTTCATTTTCTCCACTGGGAAAAGGGCAGGGGAAGGGAGGAGTGCCAGGGAAGAGGCTATCTCCATTTTCAGAGAACACCAGCTGATGTTCTCAGCAATTCCAAAGCTATCAGACAACCAAGCTTTTCTGTAGTTGTCTTGAGGAGAAGGGAGGCGCTCCTGCTTTGTGGCCATCGGGGATTGACAGGGCTGAACTAGAGTTGTCCACAGTCAAGGACTAGTCTCTTACAGATCAGCCCTCCCTGGCACTGAATGATCACAAGAGCCGCTATTGGGCCAATTAGCCCTGACACATCATTTGTTCAAGAGTCAATAAAGTTAGATACAGAAGCTTACCCCTATTGTTCCTCACTTGAATTGTTGCTATTTTGCCACATTGGTTTTTTGAATCTACTACTCTATTAAAAGAAAGAAAGAAAGAAAGGAAGAAAGAGAGAGAGAGAAAGAGAGAGGAAGAAAATAGGGCAGGAGAGATGGCTTAGTGGTTAAGGCTCTTGCCTGAAAAGCCAATGGACCCCAAGTTCAATTCCTCAGGACCCACGTAAGCCAGATACACAAGGTGGTACATGCATCTGGAGTTCATTTGCAGCTGCTAAAGGCCCTGGCACACCTATTCTCTTTATCTTTTTTTTTTCTCTCTCTCTCTCAAATAAATAAAAAGAAATATATTTTTTAAAAAAAAGAAAGAAAAGCAAGCAAGCAAGCAAACGGTATAATTGCACTGCGCCCCTGACTTATGCGGTGCGCATAAACGTAGCTGCAGCAGAATGTGTGCTTTGCATTTGCCCGGCCAGGGGCCTTGACTTTGTACTTGAATTCTTGAGTATTTAGTGTAAAGGCTGCTTGTGTATGTAGTCCTTGAGGGGTTTCTGTAGGGGAGGGCTTTTTCATATTCCTTCTGCATTTCCTTTCGATGACATTGTTGCAAACGATTCAGAGTGGTAGGTATTAGAAATGGATACCAATTTACCTGAGCTTCAGCAGTGTTTAATTTGAAAGACGTGCTGGTAAGATTTTTGCTTTACCCTGTTGGCACCAACTTTTGCCACCTGGGCAGGGTGCCTTCATCATCAAGGAGAAGGTATATTTCTTTTGTCTTGTAATGCTGTGCCCTAGGAGGTCATTCTTTTATCTAAAGAGATACTAACCTGAGGGTTGCCTGGAGCTAGCACATACATTTTTGTTTGGGGCTTGTCAGGTTCTCCAGCGAACTCTCTCCCCTCCCCTTTTGTTTAGGAATGATGGGGTAATTGAACAACTACTTCATTTGTGGTTCTATCATATTCCACTACTTATTTTTTTATTGTTTTGGAAATAATAGATGATCACTTGATGTGTTGGTCCCCATGTTGAAGATAGGATGTGCCCCTATATCCATTTCACTATCATCCTGCCTTTTACTAGCTTATCAGAACATTTCCAAACTACTGGTGTTGTAATTACCATATTGTTCATCAGGTGAAATTATATCTAATTGGCTCTATGTTTTATCTTTTTGTTTCAATGAAAGGATTATTGGGGGTATTAAAAAACATTTAAATGAAGCTTTATCATTTAAAACACATATAAAAATTCTTTAAGATGCCTTTTATTCAGATCTCTTTATCTTTCTTCACAAGCTTCCTGAGGATAAGTAGTACATGTTGGGGTTTATCTCTGCTTTTATGTGCTCTAGCCACACGCTTAACTTTGAGCACATTCGTGTTGCATTTCATTGGGCTTTCACAATCCTTTTATAAAGGGACTGATCTGTTAACATCACCCTCTTTAGATCTACCAGACATGGTGTTCTTCCATACAAAGAAGTGCTCACAGTCTTTCTAGCCAGCCAGCAAGTGAATGATTTCAGGCCTGGTGGGCAATACTTGTGTCCATGCGTAACACAGCCCGACCACGGTAGTAGGCAGCTGCATGTAATTTTGAACTCCACTCATTGAACTGTAATAAAACAATATAAGCACTGCTTGGGGGGAAGATTGGATGCAGTTATCCTTACACAAGGCTCAGGCATATGAAAGCAGTGCTGGCTGACAAGAGGATTTTGAGATTTGATTTTGATTGAATTGCAGAATTGAACAGGCCAGGAATGTCAGTGGAAGGCTAAACGCCTGTAGTGCCATAAAGTTTTATTCATGTGAGGCTTTCCAATATCAAGTAGATGGATTATTGGAAAAGGTGTCAAGGGACATGAAATGGAAGTGCCCAAAACATTAAATGTAAGCAGGAGGGAAAAATTACTTCTTGCTTAGTATATAATTAGGTCTTCAAAAAGGGAGAGAGAGAGAGAGAGAGAATATTCTATGAGGTTGTTTATTCTTCCTGTTTCTTTAAAGAAAAAAATGACCAACTCATGGAATCATTCATTTCTTCAAGTGTTTGATGATGTTTAGATGGGAGCTTCCTTTATGCCATCCTTTACTGTGTTTGGAATTAGAGTGTCATGATGGGCTGGCCTCTGACAGACAGGCAAGCTGAACCATGAACAACGTCCTTATACGTGGACTCATTTGGAGCTCGATGATACTCTCAGACTCATGCACAAATTTGCATGGGACAGCTGACAGCAACATTTCTGTGACATTCGGTAGTGCCATTCATCAGCTTTGAGTATTTACACTGCAGAGTTATACAGAGGACTGGTGTGTATGTGTGTGTGGGGGGGCTTCCTTTGTGTGCATGTCTTTCTACTCAGATCATTAGTGAAACCCATCTCAGAATTGCCCACGCGGAGGAAGATGCACCTGTAAGCTTCCAGTTTTGAGTCTGTTTGTTTAGCATTTCAAACCCGAGTGGCTCCGGGTGAGGAATGGAAATCAGGAGTCCAGACGCATTGACTGTACTGTGTAGGAGTATGTGTATCCTCACCCACCTCTTGTTCTGATGTATTATGTATGTGGACACATGTTTGTTTGTAAACGAGGCTTTGTGAGGTGAAAGCAGAAAACCTCACATAGGGTGTTTTGAGATGATGGGCTTGGGTTTCTAATGCCCCTTTTCTCCTTTTAATACTCAATCATGGACATCTTGAGAAAAAATAAACAACCACCACCACAAAAACATGCCTTTTGACTGTGGTTACCTCTCTGAGACTTGTAAACCTTTTATTTGCCTCAAAATCTATAGACTTAAGGTGTATTTAAGTTATAGTTTGTTATTGTTTAGGTTTTCTAAAAATAAATCCAATGAATATTTACCTAATTACACAGTCCTTCATTTACACACAGTGCTTGAAAAGAAAGAGAAGTCTTCTATCTTCCAGTGATCAGATCACATGATCAGTAAGTGACCTCCCTCAGTTTTATGTATTCCTCCCTGCCCTTAGGTTTAGGCAGGCCACAGAGGATAGCTGAGAGTACAGTTGTCATCTGTCTGTGGGCTTAATCCCAATTTGTGAGAGAGGATGTTGGGGGCTGATGAAAGCTGATTTTAAGAAAAAAAAATAAAAAAACTTTTATTTTTATTTATTTATTTGAGAGAGAGAGAGAGAGAGAGAGGAGAGAGAGAGGGAGAGAGAGAATGGGCATACCAGGGCCTCCAGCCACTGCAGACGAACTCCAGATGCATGCGCCCCCTTGTGCATCTGGTTTACGGGGTCCTGGGGAATTGAACCAAGGTCCTTTGGCTTTGCAGGCAAACACCTTAACTGCTATGCCATCTCTCTAGCCCTCAAAAGCTGCTTTTGAACTTGTAAGATTGCAGGCCAGGCATGGTGGCAGAGGAGGCATAGGTAAAAGGATCGCCATGAATTCGAGGCCACCCTGAGAATACAGAGTGAATTCCAGGTCAGCCTGGGCTAGAGTGAGACCCAATCTCAAAAAGAAAGAAAGAAAGAAAGAAACAACCCCCAAACCCAAATAAATAAATAAATAAATATTGAAAAATGAACTTGTAAGATTTCAGGATATTATTCCTTGCCTGGAATGCTCCCAGTCATGAAATTCTGGACTTTAAGGGAGAGATGTGTGTGTTACACTGTCACCCATCAGCTTATACATTGGAGCCACCTTGCAAGTTACTGACACACACACACACACGGAAAATGTATTTCATTTTCTTCTGTCCTTACCAGGGCAGAAGCTACGGCAGGGATGGAGCTTCAGGTATAAGATTGGATAAAGCATTGCTGTTCGGTGCTATACTTGAGCTTGAATCCCCCTGAGGACAAATGCCCCTCAAAATATGTTCCTATGGTCTCTTACTCACCTCATCCTATTTGGACTTTGTAGTAGGGAGTGAAAATCTTTGACCCAAGTTGAGCATAGTCATCTTTTCCCCCCTTTCTGTCCCCCCTGCGCTGTTGTTCACACTGTATTAGAAAAGGAACACACCTATGATATTTGGTCATTTCTGTCTCCATACAACTCCTCTGAATTAGCAGTCATTCTGGGTCTGAACTAAGAGGGCATCTTTGTGGCACGTCTGGTCATAACATGTATGTGGTGCTTTGATCCCACTCGAGCTAAGGCTTGACATTAGCCGGCCAGCTATGCATGCCACACAGCTTATTAAGTTGTTGCTTGCAACTGTCCCTCATGAAGGAGACATGTGCTGGCATTACCAGCTTAGAGTTTGCTAAGCAGGTTCTGAAGGATTAATATCCAGCACTGATTGGGCTCTGCCAATCTTGGAAGTGGTAATTTAGTGTCTAGGGCAGAGAACTTTGTAATAAACACCTGACTCCAGACAGTGGCAGGCATTATCTTTGCTGTAGGCAAATCCTGTAACCCCCATCTGTAAGTGAAGGGCTGCTGAACTCTCCCATTCCATCCTCAGGAAAACTTAACTTGGCAGGTTCCCTATTACCCACATGGTTACAGAGAAGGAAATTGGTGTCCAAATTCACAGCTCAAAATCATGAGCCCAACTCATAAGCCAGTGCTCTCAATGCCAGTGTTCTTCCTCACTGCATAACCGTGGCTGGGCTCCATGAGTTAGTTCCCTGGGGATGGGATCTTGCGTCTAGCTCACCTCTTGGGAGTGGTATGAGAATTTTCTTCTTAAGGGCTGCTTAGATCTTACAAGTCCCCAGCCTTCCTCTGCATAACCATGGTGCCCCTGGGAAGAGTCTGCAGACCTACCTGGGGAGGACTGTCTACATTTGTTTTTGGCAAATATTCAAAAAGGTGAAAGCCAGGGAAGGCAGGATATGGGAGTCCTTACTCTAGGCCTGGGGTAAGGAGTCCTAGTAGACCAGGAGGCAGCCGGCAGTCTTAGCAGGGCCTTAGTTCCGCTCTGGGGATTCCTCCCCAAGGCTGGTGATACTTTCTCAGCAGGGAGGAGATGCTTGGAGCCATCCACTCATGACGGGTTCCATGAGGTCTGGCACCATCTGATGTGTGTGATGTATGAATGAAACCTCTTTCCTAAAAGCTGTGATCAGTTTGAGAAAACTGGAAGAATGAGTCACTAGAGGTTCAACCCTCAGAACATGTCCACACTTGTCTCTGGCTGATCCTAAGGCATTGAAATTTCTCTGTGATCTTAAGGAGTGTGAAACAGAGAGAAAAGACATCCTCCCGTAGCCCTCATCCTGGCGAGTGTGCACGTTAATAAGACTGTGAAAAAGACTGCCATTGAGAAAGGTTCTGCTTGTGTGCTGTAACGTCTCCATGTCAGGAAAGGCACCCTCAGCACGGTGTCTCCTCCCATAAGGTTTTTGTGGGTGCTCTCTGGGGTCTCTGGGCCAGCATTAGGTGGTTCTTCTCCATACATGAAGGGATGAAGCAGGCCAGCCTGGGGACAGTGCAGCTGTGTTGCTTCCCCAGCCCTGTCAACTGCAGCGACTCCATCCGGCTGCCGCTTGTTACTTTTTTTTTTTTTTTTGGTTTTTCGAGGTAGGGTCTCACTCTAGCCCAGGCTGACCTGGAATTCACTATGGAGTCTCAGGGTGGCCTGGAACTCATGGAGATCCTACCTCTGCCTCCCGAGTGCTGGGATTAAAGGTGTGCGCCACCACGCCCGGCCCTGCTTGTTACTTTTTCACTGGTGTGACGACATACCCGACATGAACAACTTTTGGAGAGGAAAGGCTTACTTTGGCTCTGGTTTCACAGCATTCATTCCTTGGTTGCTTGGCCTGGTATTTTCAACTGTAGCAATACAGTGTATCATGGCAGGAGTGTGTGGTGGAGGTCTGTCCACTTTTAGTGGCCAGGAAACAGGGTGGTAGGAAAGGCCTAGGATCCTGATATCCCCTGAGGGACACATTCCCAGTGATCTGGCGTTCACCTACTAGGCCCTAAGTATGTTTATCCTCACGTTTGTATATATGTATAAATGAAAGTGTGTGCATGATTGGTTACACGTGTGTGTATGTGCTGGGGTGGGGGGTTGCTCGTATCCTGTTTTGTTTTGTTTTGTTTTGTTTTGTTTTTTAAGGGAGGGATTCTCACCGGTTTGAAACTTGCTCACTTAGGCTAAGAATGCTGGGCAGCAAACCTCAGGGTTCCCCCTCTCATCTCTCCAGTTCTGGGGTTGCAGGTGTTCACAATGACACCCATTATTTTATCTTCAGTTCTGTGGCCCAAATGCAGGTCCCTCATCCTTGAAGAGAAAGCACTTTACCCTCGGAGCTATCTTCCCAGCCCTGAGCCTGTCTTAAAGTTCCATGACTTCTCAATAGTGCCACAGTCTGGGAAGGAAGCCTTTATTTAAGTTGAAGCCTTATGTATCCAAACTGTACAACGCCAGTCACTGCCCCAGGTCCTCAGCTCATTCATCTGTTCAGTGTATTACTGTTGCTCATTGCAGTACTCCATGAACTAGCCAAGGATGTTTGATGCTGTGCTCATATAGTTATTAACACAAAGAATCAACTGGTTGTGTGTGTGTGTGTGTGTGTGTGTGTGTGTGTGTGTGTGTAAGTAGATATAGACAGTAGCATCAAGAAATGTACTCAGAAAGCTGAATGTGGTAGTGCATGCCTTTAATTCCAAGGAGGAGGATCACCATGAGTCTGAGGCCATCTGGAGCTAGGGAGTGAATTCCAGGTTAGCCTCTGCTAGAGTGAGATCCTGTCTCGAAAACATCAAAAAAAAAAAACCAAAAAATGAAATGTACTCATACACAAATACACAGATATATTTTATTTGGCCTGTATAGCACCCTAAGCAAAATGTATATCCAGAGTTATTAATATTTCTTATAGGGGAAAAAAAACCCTCATTTCTGACTTTTTGTCAAAAAACATGTATCAACAACCCCTGGCCAGGGTGCCTGGTTAGGTGGGTTTTGTCAAAGCTGTCTGGTCAGGGACATACAGTCAGTACACTTGTGTCGAGTGTGAGCCTGCTTCATTTATCTTAGTGACTGTCTCATCCCTGTGGCCACCTGCATTCACATCTCTGGTGGGAAATGTCCTGAAGTGCATGGAACAGCCGACAGGAGCAGGGTCATAATCAGTATTGACACTTGTTCCTGCAGAAGAATGCACTGGAAAATGTTGTATTTTTTGTTTTAAATTTTAAATCCCCTAAATGTTTTAAACATTCTGGAAGCTGTGCATCCCATCTAAACAATAAGACCCATAGAAAAGCATACTCATTGGGAAATTACAAGGCATATAATTTAGTCTTTAAATCCTGTGAGTGAATTGTAGGAACATGACTTCATAGGAACCTCTGAGACATTACAACGTTTTAATAACACTTCCCTGCTACACGTCATGCTTCATTTTTACTTTTATAAATTTAATTTTTTTCTGTGTGGGGCAGAGGTGCCCGGGGTACGCTGCCCTGTCTCCAGCCCCCCTGCCGCTTTGCCTGAGGGAAGCCGCTTGGCTCCCTCCCTTCTTGGGGCAGAGGCTCAGGGCCATGTCCTGTCTGCCGGTTTATGAGGTTTCACTGACTCCTTCATTCCTGAACATGCCTTTCCCTGCTTGTTACCCTCCCTGCTTCCTCCTGGCCTGCCAACCACACATGATGTCACCTCCATTCTGTAACCAGAGCAGCTGCCACTGCTGGTCCTGAACCTGCAAGTCCACAGTCATTATAACTCAATCAAGGGTATCCCCAAGTGACTATATGGAAACCTGTCTCAGTAGGGCAACAGGACACTCACGTCCCCAGGGTTCTGTCTGCTGGTCAGAGAAGAGCAAGAGCCACTTACTAGGGAACGCCTGAGTTCATGTCTTCATTCACTCTGTTCATTCATTCAAGGATGCATGCATGCCTTCATTCACTCATGCTTTCAGTCATTCAGTGCATTTATTTATGCATTCATTCATTCTTGTGTCCACTAGTTCTTTGCAATACGGTCATCAGGTTCTGCTCTATGGAAACAGGCTTGGAGCTCAGTCCCGCAATGCTACTGGGAAATTAGAGGCATGGGGAAGGCAGCGCGAAAGGTCCTTACAAAAGAGCAAGTTGACTTTGTTGAAAGCCATGAACTTCAAGCTACCTTTGAATGTCAGAACTTCTTGAGCTGCCCTCTGGATCTGGATTAAGCTTACTGCTACTTGCCAGTAAGTTTGGGGGACATTGTACTCTTGGCTAAAATGTGCGCTTTTGCCGAAGCAAGACGCTGGAGGCTGCCTTACATTCCCGTTACGCATGTGCAGTCCCTCCGAGCTCGGCAGCCCGTCTTCCTTCCAGCTGCTCCTGGCAGCCCTGGTTTAGGCAACCCGGCGTTGGAATTCTCGCCTTTTGCCCCTGCATGTTGTGAACCAGCCTGTGTTCTGAACGCTCTAGTGGGTTGGCTTTCCTCATCTGTAGAAGGGATGCTACAGCGTCTGCAGCAAGACTCCCTAGGTATAGGCTGAGAGAAGGAGGCATGTCGAACCCCGTGTCCTGCCGACCCCATGGTCCACGCTAGGGACTGCGTGGCAGTTGTGTTCTTGAACGGAATGGGCTCCTTGGCACATCTTTCCCCACTCAGACATATGAAAAGCGTATCTTTCACATTTGTTTTCCAGAGGATCAAGGTCACTGACCCACTTCATTCTGGGGCCCTCCCAAGTCCCCTGGGTCACATTATAGCAGAAGTGTGTCCATAGCCTCCCTTGCTAGCTCCTGCTGCTTCTCTGTCCCCAGCCAGCCCTTCTGACTTGGTGGCTTATCTGATTCTCCTGTCAGCCTTGGGATGGCCCCCAGGGATACAGCTATGAAGGTGAACAGGAAAAGTGGGGTCTGGGAGTCACCCCAGGCAGCTGGCAGCTGCACTGAATTGGAAGCGCCCCGCCAATGCAAACTGCAGTGAGATGCAGATTAAACCTCCTATCTACCATCTCACTCTCTTTTCTCCCCTTTCCTGTTTGGACTTGAAAGGCAATTGGAGCCAGGGCCCTGACAGTTGACGGAAATGCTGCAAGGGGAGAGTATTTATTTACAGTGAGTCGTGGCAATGCTCATTCAGGATGCGGTTTCTTGCAGGAAGTTCTGTCCCCACCCCTGGGTTTGATCATTTCTCCAAAAAAATAAAAAAAAAAAATAAAAAAATAAAAAAAGAAGAAAACCCTCCATGATTGTTGAAGGCCTCCAGTCTAACTTGGAGCAACTCTGGCTAACCTGTGTGTACTTGAAGGGTTTGTTGGGTACACCTTGACAGAAGGGCCTGGAGTGGGGTGAGCCTGTGCTCAGCGGGCCCTGCTCCCTGAAGATGTGTTCAGACACAGCAATAATCATTAGGCATTTAAAATAGGGAAGTAGGCTGGGTACATGTGCTATAGGCTGTGGGTGGTGTGGGCCACTCTGTTGGTTAACAGGAACCTGTGCCAATTGAAGTTGTTGAACTGGTGTCTGGAAGAGAAATCACTTTGAGATAAAGTCAAAAGCAAGGAGTTAATTATGAAGCCATTGGGATGGGGCCTGTTGTTGATACCCCTGTAAAACGGGACTGAGGCCTACGCTGCTGGTCCAAAATTTGGGGTACCTTTTGCCTTTGGGAGTCATGTAGGATGCAAGGAGAGGGAGGCAAGGGGGGGACTATTCTGTTGAAGAGGTAATTTGGGTGCTTTCTTGAGTCATCATAAGACCCAATGAGACAAGAGAATTTCCTCACAAACTGAGAAAGTGTCTCCATTTTGTATTAAAAGTGGCATATCAGGTAAGACAAAAATGACCACCTTCTAAGATGAAAATTAAATTTTCTTCCTCCAGCTCTGAGGTTCCCTTTCCCATCAGCTTCTCCTGACATCTCATGAACCATGTAAGTTCAGAGACCCTGGAGACTTTCAGAGTGAGAACACCTGGGGCCCAGGCAAGTGGGCTGTTCAACATGGCTTCCAGGTTATTCTCCACCTCACTGGTGTTTGACAACCACAGAGTAAGGTAGTGGCTTGCCACTGAGAGTGTCATTGGAATCGCCTGATGTCTTGTTAACCTCCAGGACTGGAGTCCCATCCTGCTGTATAGAGAGCTGAGCCAGGAGCTCTCCAATGGGGACCCCACCATCTGCATCCTTCCTTTTTTTATTCTCTTCTTTTTTGCATGTATGTGGTGTTTGAGGGAGAAGTCCGATGTGTGCGTGTGTGTGGAGGCCAGAGGTTAATGTTGTTTGTCCTACTTGATCATCATTCTCCACTTTATCTTTTAAGACATTGTCGGCCATGGAAACCAGGGCTCACTGATTAGGCTAGACTAGCCAGGCCCAGGATCCATCCATCTCCACCTCCTCACCAGTGCTGGGATTACAGGTACATACCCCACCACTCCTGGCCTTTACGTGGGCTTTGAACAATCTGAACTGAGATCTTTATGTTTGCGTGCTAAGCACTTCACCCACTGAGCCATCACCCTGGTCCTGCAATCTTCCATTTTCTCGACCAGTGTCACCACCTACAGTCCTTCTCCTCCTGGAAGTGCCGATAAATCTTGGTTTTATGAGACACTGTGATTTAAACAGAAAAGTTAAACAAAACAAAACAAAACCAAACACACAAACAACACACCCAAAACCTTGGAATGGAGGAAGTGCCTTTGTGGCATTGTTTGTTGAAGCCAGTGCTGACCGGGAGGACAGGGGCATACAATGACCACATCACTTGCTCTGCATGTTCCAGAGCCTGTTCCAGTGCAGGAGACTTCCCTGACTAATTTCTGTAACCTGTTCACTCATCCCTCCTCCTGAGAAACTCTGTAGCTGCTGAAATCACCTGGACATTGTCAACATTTGGAGGACATTGCAAGTATCTTTCCATAGGCTTTCATCTGCTATTTATTTTATTGGACTTCCCCCTGCACCGAAGTATGGCTTACTCTAGCCCAAGCTGACCTGGAACTCACTCTGTAGTCCCAGGCTGACCTTGAACTCACAATAATCCTCCTCCCTCTGCCTCCCAAGCGCTGGGATTAAAGGGGTACATGACCATGCCCAGCATTATTGGACTGCTTTTATTTTTTGTTTTGTTGTGTTTTTGGTTTTTTGAGGTGGGGTCTCACTCCAGCCCAGGCTGACCTGGAATTCACTATGGAGTCTCAGGGTGGCCTCGAACTCAAGGCGATCCTCCTCCTCTGCCTCCCCCTGAGTGCTGGGATTAAAGGCGTGTGCCACCACGCCCTGGCAAGACCGCTTTTTTAATGCGTGTATTATGTGTGTGTGTGTGCTTGTGTGTATGGGCCCATTTCACATGGAACCCAGAGAACAACCTTGGGTGTCTTCCTGAGGAAATCCATCTACTTTTTTTGAGATAGGAACTCTTATTGGTCTAGAGCTCACCTATTAAGGTGAGCCCGGCTATCCTTCTATCTCTCTGTCCACAGTGCCGGGGTTACTGCTGTGCCTGGAATTTTTATGTGGGTACTTGAGATTGAACTCAGGTCCCATGCTTGCAAGACAAGCACTTTACTGAATGAGTTATTTCCCTAACCCTTATTTAATCTTTTAATATGAAGATTTTTATCCTGAAAACTTCTTTAACCGTCTGTGAAAGGTGCTAGCATTTGGATATGATTCTCAGTAGATACATTTTATTTACAGACATGCCAGACATAGGTAATAGGCTTAGCTTCATATCCCTTTGAGGGAATATAATATACAAAGAATGTGCAGGGAGGGACATGATCCCTGGGTCAAGCAAGCCTCAGTCCAGTAGGTGAATGGTGACTGTAGAGAGGTATGTTGCCGTGAAGGAAGACGTCACAGTGTAGAAGTGATGCAGGTAGAATGACAGACTCCTAGAGCATTGGGGACATAATGGGAACATGTCACAGAAGTGTTCCAAACTTGAGCTGCTTTCAAGTCTGGATAGGAGTTCTCTGGCTGGTTCAAGAGGAGAACAGCATTTTCTGGAGAGGCAGTAACTGAGGTGTTTCCAGCTGTCATCTGAAATGCTGAATGCTCAGGCAGTCCTCAGTGGGAAAGGGGTCACTTCTGAATTAGATGATTCTGGAGAAGGTAGCAGTAAGCACTGAGCTGCTAAGGCCTTCTCCATGCAAATAACACTGGCCAGAATGGAAAATACTAATAATATTCCAAAGATAGTAGCCTTTATAAAATATGAAAAACAATTTACCCCAGTTTTCCCCTTTGACTCCAAAACGTCTTTCAAAGTCTGAGTGAGGCAGTCAGGCTATCATGGCAAGTAAGGGACTCAGTGTGACAACCCAAACCCTTGTCTGTTATAAGCGTCCTAGTGACACTGTCTTGTGACATATCTCTCACCCTCTCCATAAGTGCCTCCCTCCCATCCATGATACTGGGGAACCTCATGGGGCCCCTTGACCAGAGCACTTGGCATAGTGCCTGGTCTACTTGTAACTGCTCACTCTGCCGCCAGCTCGAAGGCTTATGTGAAAGGAAGAACAGCCCATGGGAGAGCGTGCTTTCAGAGCCCCGGGCCCAGCCCCAGCACAGTTCCTGTCTGTGCCTCACCACCATTGACATTTGGGTCCAGGAAGTTCTCTGTTGTGGGGCTGTGCTGTGCAAGATGGGATGGGTGACAGACCCCCGGCCTCCGCCCTCCTGTGTTCTCACAGTAGGATAAGCAAAGTTGCTTTCAGACATCCCCATGTTCCTGGCAGTCAGCAGCTCCTCTTACAAGAAGGTCTGGTCCAGGGAGTGCCTCCACGGTTTGCAGAATTCTTCCTGTCCCTGGTGGAGGCGCTGCTAGGCGAGGAGAAGACTCTCACTAGAATCTGGAGAGCCAGACAGAAGCAGCTGAGAGGCAGCCTTATGCTGCTTGCAACAGACCCATCAGCCTGTGTCTACTGACACTTTGTCATCTCATGAGCAAGAATTTCGTGTGTGTGTGTGTGTGTGTGGGGGATGCAGGTATACATACGCGTGTGTGCATGTCAAAGCCTCAGGACAATCTCAGGTCCTGTATTGTACACACAGTGTACACCTTTTTGAAAACAGGTTCTCTCATTGGTGTGGAGCTTGCCAGTTAGGCTAGACTCACTAGGCCGTGAGCCCCAGAGACCCGTCCACCTGTTTCTGCCTCCCCAGTACTGGAATTACAAGCACACACTACTTGATTTTTTTCCACACATTCATGGGATCAAAGTCAGGTCCTCATGCTTTAAGGTAAACACTGACTGAGCTGCCCCCCCCCCCAAGTCCCAAGAATTCCTAATATGTATCTGGTAAAAAAAAAAAAAAAAAGTGAAACTGCATTTATATTTCCATTTATTTCTCACTTAAAAATTTTTTTTGGACTGCTTGGGATCAAGCCCAGGGACTCATGTATATTGGACAAGTGCTCTTCTGACCACATCCCACCTCTACCTTTTTGTTGTTTTTTTAATTTGTGGTAAAAAGCACATTACAAAAGCTGTTCCCTTAACCATTCTCCAGCTTGTAGTGCAATAGTACTAAGTTTGTTGCCATTGTTGCAAAATCATTGTCCAATAGTTTTATTTCTGGCAAAAAAAAAAAAAAATACCCGAAACTCTATGCTGGTTAAGCCACACTTCTCCTTTCTCCTTGCTCTAGTCCCTGGTTGCCACCTTTCTCCTTTCCAGGACTGGCTATTTGACTATTGTAGGTACCACACAGACGGGGTGGGGTAG
Organism: Dipus sagitta; assembly: GCA_036346955.1. Taxonomy (NCBI): domain Eukaryota; kingdom Metazoa; phylum Chordata; class Mammalia; order Rodentia; family Dipodidae; genus Dipus; species Dipus sagitta. The sequence goes on along the minus strand of CM070787.1, from coordinate 36,755,569 downwards.
GATTTGTCATGTGACTGGCTGATTTCACGTAACATCATGTCTTCAAGCTACATTCACATCATAGCACTTGTCAGAGCTTCCCTTTTCCACTTAAGGCTGAGTTATATTCTGTTATATGTGAATATCATCTTTTGTCTTTAACCAATCATCCTTCAACAGACCCTTCACCCCTTCCACTTTTTAGCTGTTGTCCGTAGCGTTGCAGTGAACTGGGGTTTGTAAGTATCTCTCACTGTCCCTGCCCTTGATTCTTCCCAGTCTAACCAGTCTGTAACCAGAGGTGTTGCTGATAGGTCAGAGCAACTGTGTTTTCTTTTTCTTCTTTTATTTATTTGAGAGAGGATGAGAAAGAGGGAGGGAGGAAGAGGGAGAGAGGGAAGAGTGAGAGAGGGAGAATGGGTACACCAAGGTCTGTAGCCACCACAAATAAACTGCAGATGCATGTACCCCTTTGTGCATCTGGTTTACATGGGCCCTGGAGAATTGAACCGGGGTCCTTCCTTAGGCTTCTCAGGCAAGTACCTTCTCCCCTAAACCATCTCTCCAGCCCTGTTTTCTTACACTTTCCTTGCAGGGGAATAGAATTGAATGTCTTTTGGACCCCTCTCCGAAGGTTTTCATGATGTTACAGCTGCCCCTGGTGTACTTCTCCCTCTCTCACTAAGAGACAGTCACTTGTGTCCATGAGTCTAGCTTTCTGAGTGACACTCGGGCAGCTACTCCCATGTCTGCCACTTTGTCCCTAGAACCTGAGCTGCTTGTGTCCTGGTGAGTTTTGTCTGAGCTCAGTGTCTGCACACACCGATGGCTCGGGTTCCTCCCTAGTGCTTGCTGTCTCATAGGCAGTCTCATCGCTGTGCTGCTGACTAAAGCGGGAAAGGAAGATGGGTTGTGTGGAAGGCGAGCTGGCCTTCTTCCTGGAAGTGCTTTCAAGAGCTTTCCATGGAGGCTTCCGCCTGACTCCTGCTCTCTGAGGAGCCCCACATCATGTCCTCGCTACCTTCCCCGCTGCCTAGCGGTGGAGTGTAGAGGGCAATGGGGTATAGCAGGCGGGTGGGGTGTTCCAACCTTCAGCCTGGGCTGTCTACTAACAAAAACTCCATTTCTGCGCTCACATTCTTGTGGAGGAAACAGAACATGGAAGCAGAGTTGAAAAGCTGGTATCTATGGAGACTGCTTTTTTTTTTTTTTTCAAAATTAGACTGGATCCTCCCTAAATCTATATAATTCTTTTTGTGCAGATTGGTTCTACCAAGCCTTGAGATGAGATCTGGGTCTTGGATGTCAACACTGGGGTATGTTAATGAGGCCCAAATGAGGCCCAAAAGACCAAGAGAGAGAGAGAGAGAGAGATGATACAACTATTTGGAGAGCAGAATCATGTCTGTAGAGGGGAGCAGAGAGAATGTGGGCAGAAGTTAAAATCCTCTCATGTTGGAGAGTGAGATGCTCTTTGGCTATAGTCTGGGGTGATGGAGTGTCTGCAGAGATAATGGCATGTGTGGGGACCCATTCCACAGTGGGTTTCTTTAAAGCTGGATAAATAAGTGGGAATAAGACTCAGCTTGCTGTTTCACATTTTATGATCCAAAGGCAAGAATTTTCCCAGGTTGGTGAAGTTCATATGACATGAGGTTGCCAGAGACTGGGTATATTGCTCAGCTGACTGAGTGCTTGCCACACACACATGACCTGAGTTTGGATCCCCAGCAGCTACGTGAAAGCTGGTCATGGTGGAACGTTCCTGTGATTCCATGCTGACAGGATGGAGACAGGAGGATATCTGGGTCTTGCTGACCAACCAGTTGAGCTTACTGGGCAAATTCCAGGCTTGTGAGACTCTGTCTCACAAAAGGTGTACAGAGCTTAACAAATGACACCCAAAGTTGTGCCCAGAGTACCCCTGAACTCCACGTGGCTGTGCGCACACATCCCCCCACTGGCCCCACAACTGTCCCCCCAATAAAGTATCCCTGTTATAGCTCTGTGGATTCCTATGCCTTAACTAAATATGCTACGTGAGTCCTTTCTCTCTGAAGGATAATTCTATTATTCTCATAGAGCTATAGAGATAGATAGGGGAGGGGTCACCAAAATGAAAAATATTAAGAATAATAATTTTAAAAAACTATAGAGATAGGACCAGTGTTGGAATTACCTAGAAACACACTTCTTCTGAAAGTAAGGCCTTTTTTTTTTGGTTTAATTTGTTCCAGTTTTACTACTCTTTTCCATCAGAGGGTCGTGAGGCCTTTCCCCAGTTTTTCCTTTCAGTTAATTCCACTTACACAGGCTTTTACCTCCTGGGAGCAATCCCGTGTCTGCACAAGCTTCCCGTCACTGTGGGGCACCTTCCTTTTACCCTGGTCACCCCAGCCCCAGCCAGAGCAGCACATAGATCTTGCCGCGCAGGGCTTCCTTCTTTTGAAACTTACAGGTAGCCGGAGACGGCCTGTGAGCAGGTGATAGTCCCACATGGCCAGCAGTGCTCTTCTGCCCTTTGCAGTTTGCTCTGAGCAACATGGTAGAGCCATTGCTGGGCAGCAGGCTCTCTGCTGGGGAATACTCAGGACAACCTAAGTTGTTTGTGGGATTTGATCTTGTTCCCCCTTCCAGCCTTGATCCAAGGCCTCTACTGTGCTTTGGTGAGCCCAGCGGTTGTCTTGTGGTACCCCTGAACTCTGGATGTGGGCCCAGTTGGCTTTTCTCTACTCTCCATACATTGCTATTGGAGGATTTTTGTATCAAGGAGACTGAAAAGTAATAATGGCAACATATAGTTTTTCTGAATGGTGATACAAGGTGAGTTTCTTGTTAGTTTCATCCACTGCTTTCAACTCTAATGATGCAGGGTTCAGTTTTGTATGTAAGTGATGAAAAAAATAAGTCCTGCCTAAATTGCTTTGGTGGGTGATAGAGCCTCAATTTGTATCTGCCTGTGTTGTGTATAGTTCTAAGGCTCTAGAATCTTTGATGGGGCAGTGCACATTGTGCATTCACCTGCATGCTGTTCTCTATTGGACTATGAAAGCTCCAAAGGAGAATTTGGTTTCATGGTAGTTTAACTTATCCTTGTCATCACTCTTTCAGGACACATTCTAGACTTGGCTTAAGATGGCCCGTGATTTGACACCATTGGCTGGAGGAAGTTAAGTTAATGCTGGAAATTTTCCTCTTCTTCCTATTATATGAGTTAATTCATAAGGGTTTTATGGAAATATATGGCACTGTAATGAGGGCCATATTTTATAAATGTAAAACTAGAATTTCTGATTTTTATGGGAATGAACCATATTTATGGGTACAATGAGGTAGGATAATTGAAATATGGATGATAGTGTTATATCTAGAAGTTCTTGTCACTATGAGGGCCAGCATGTCCCATACCACATGCCATAGACCACATGTTTCACAGTGTATTAATAATTTCCATGCAGAAACCATTAGATACTTAAACTAAGTTGGAAGGCACTGGCTTGCCCAAGCAAAATCCTTATGTTACTTTCATTTTTACTGTAGGAATTTTCAGACTTTAATGGAGTAATGTTCACTGTTGCTCCCTGAGGGAACTCTGCCATATGTGGTTTTCTAAAGAAACCTGTTTCCAGTGGTGGTTGATGACTAGTTGTTGTTAAGCAGACAATAATTTATTAGGTATCGAAGAACTCATACCAGAATATAGCTTGGTAAATGGTTCAGTGGAATAACTGTAATTTCCACAGGGTGCAAATTCACAGTCTCTGGAGGTTAAACATAATCTAGATTGTTTTTAAAGTTCTAGAATAAAGGAGTAATATTATGTACAGTGTGGCTCTTTTGCTGCTGCCTTCATTTTTGTTTTTGTTTTTTGTCTTAAAATCTTTAAAAAATTTTTTTAATTAATTAATTTTTTTTGAGGTAGGGTTTTACTCTAGCTCAGGCTGACCTGGAATTCACTATGTAGTCTCAGGGTGGCCTTGAACTCACAGGGATCCTCCTACTTCTGCCTCCCGAGTGCTGGGATTAAAGGCTTGCACCACTATGCCTGGCTTAAACTCTTTTTTTAAAGAATTTGTTTTTTATTTGTGGTCACAGAGAGGAAGAGAGAGAAGGATAGAGGAAGTATGGACACACCAGCCTCCAAGATGCTACACATGAAGGTCCAAATATATGGGCTGTTTTGTGCATTTGGCCTTTATGTGGGTACTGAGGAATCAAACAGGCTTTGCAATTAAGCGCCTTTAACCACTGAGCAATCTCCCTGGTCCCCTTACTTTAAACACTAAGGGAAAAGAATGGTGACTGAAAGATTATTGTTTGTGTGTGCACATATCCACACACACATGCAGTGACTAACTCTTGCTGTGAAAATGAAAATATGTTGGTTTTTATAATAGCTTATTTGCCCGAATGAAAGGCAGCCAAACTAATGCAACTGCCATATTGTACTTGCTGTCCTTGGTGGTAAATGAGCTTTGCTGATTGTTTGGAGTCAGTCATTGAGCTGAGGAAGAGCAGGTAGAATTTTAAGTTTCTAGATTTCAAAAAAAAAAAAAATCATTGGAAGAGAGAAAAACAGTGGACAATGAAGGGAGAATTGTGGTATTTGAGCCAGTTGAAATAGTGAAGAGATGTCATGAAGTGGAACAGGATGGGTTGGGAAGTGGTCGTTTAACATTGAGCCATGAGTGATCATAGGAGAAAGATGCATGGATAGGAATCCACAAACCAAGACTTTTGAACTACTTGGGGGTCCTGTGGATGAGTTTTTAAAGCTGAAACATCTCTGAGTCTCTCTTCATTTGAGCCCATGTGTGTAAAGCATTGTTCTACTACTCTGAACCTGTAGCTTTTCACATTCCACTAAATTCACACCTTCTCTGGTACCTTTACAAATATAGCATATGTCATAAAGAAGTCTCCTGGGGTGAGGAGATAGCTCAGTATGTAAAGTACGTGTTGTACAAGCATGAGGACCTGAGTTCTGGTAGCAGCTCCCACGTATAACTCGGTCACAGCAGTCCACACCTATAATCCCATCACTGGGTAATTGGAAACATGGCATCCCTAGGGCCTTGCTGGTTAGCTAGTCTAGCAAATCAGTGAGCTTTAAGTTCAGTAAGAGATGCTGTCGTGAAGAATATGGTTGAGATTGAGGAAGACACCCAGTGTTGTCTTTTGGCCTCTGCATATGTGTGCAGACATGTGTATCTGCACACACACATGACATACATACATGCAAGTGTGCATATTCACACAAAAGAGAAGTGTCTAGCTATACCATTCAAGTCAATTGTCAATCCCCCTACTCTAACACACACACACACACACACACACACACATTTTAACGTCCTCATGAAATTCATCTATATCCACATCTCGGCTTCACTGTTTTATAGACACGGTGTCCGTAAGGGTATCTCATCATCTGTCCATGCCCACCTGACTGATCCCATCAACCTGCAATTGAACTTGCAGTGTAGCAAGTGACAGTTGTCTCCACAATGAACATGCACAGGCTCTGTTCATCTTGTCATTTGCCCCCAAATAACAGAGTGTAGTAACTGTTTATGTAGTGTTTTCCTTGCATTAGGTATTGTGAGTAACATAGAAATGACCTAAGCTGTATGGGGAAATGTGTGCCGATCCCGTGCAAATACTGTATCATTGTATGAGGGGGACTTGAATAGCTGTTAAGTTTTTGTGTCCAAGGTAGTCCAGAAACCTTTCCCACTGGGATGCTGGGAAATGATGGACAGTGCTTTTACATGTATTTCTTGAGTTCCTATCAACGGTGCCACAATGTATATGTGTCCGTACATTTTAAATGCTGGACCTCAGGTGTGTCCTGAGACCTAAAGCTCTTCTGCAGACGCTTGGCTATAAGGAGTTGTGAGTTGAGTTGAGCGTGTGGGAGAAGACTCAGTGGGGGGTATGCCTGTGGTGGGATGGTATGAGTGGGACTCGGAAGTAGGGGTCTTCTGTAGCCATCATCTGATCAGGGATAGCGAAGGGCCCCGGAGGCATCTAGAACCTATTTCCTAGCGTCACCATTTCTCATCTTTCATGTGACAGCGGTCACTTACTTCTTCAGAGTTACATATATTTGCAGATGTCTTTATTCCTGGTTTGTGAGGCCGCCTGCAAATTCCTTAAGAGTCAGGAATTCAACTCTTGGGATCTTGGTATCTCCTGTTTTGGTTTTTTGAGATAGGTTTTTGCTATGTATCCTAGGCTGATCTTGAACTCAGTCTGCAGCCCAGACTGGTGAGCCTTCCGCCTCAGCCTCTTGAGTGCTAGGATTACAGATGTGTGCTACTGTAATTAGGAAATATTTGTGATGGTTTCTTTTATTTATTTATTTTATTGTGTGTGTGTGTTAGTATTAGTATTAGAGAGAGAGAGAAAAAGAAAGAGAGAGAAAGAGAGAGAATAGGTACCCCACGGCCTCTAGCTACTGCAAATAAACTCCAGACACAAGTGACACTGTGCATCTGGATTACGTGGATACTGGGGAATGGAATCTTGTTCCTTAGGCTTTGCAGGCAAGTGCCTTAGCCACTAAGCCATCTCTCCAGCCCCTCTTTTTTTTTTTTTTAAGAGTATTGCACAGTAGAAACAATCCTTAGGGTGCTTAGTTTTTAAATAATTTTCAGAAATGGAACTTGATACAGGCGTGGTGGCATACACCTTTAATCCCAGCACTAAGGAAGCAGAGGTAGGAGGATCGCTGTGAGTTCGAGGCCACCCTGAGACTAGGCTAGAGTGAAACACTACCTCCAAAAACAAAAAACAAAAAACAAAAAACAAAAACAACCACCAAAAAAAAAGAAAGAAAGAAAGAAAGAAAGAAAGAAAGAAAGAAAGGAAAGAAATGGAACTTGAGCCTCCCAAAGAGAAATGAATGCTGTTGAGTCCAGTTAGTTTAGTTTACACCTGTGAGGTAAGTTTGGCTGTCATATGACCTGGACATGTGACTGATAATGTCTCGGCCTCCTAGTGCCATCAGAGAACGGCGGGCAGCGCGGGTGAGCACAGACTACAAGTTTGCTTCCTTGCAGGCGGGTACGTTAACACCCAGGGCAGCTTGATAGGAAAGAGGAGACTCGCAGGGACGCTTGGCTGGGCCTGGGGCTGATCCTGTGAGTTATTGAGAAACAAGCTAGCGGGTTTCCAGCACACAGGCCAAGCTGGACAGAACTGATCTCACCAGGGAGGGACACAGAGCCCCTGTGAACCCATTTTATATTGTTTGTACAGCAGGCACGTTTTTTCATGTGTGGTTTTATTTTAATGTGCAGACCTTTCTCCCTTGCACAGTCACAGATTACTCAAAGCCTCCCCTTGCCTGCCCTCTTTCTGATCCCTGTGTGTCAGACACCGGAGTGTTGAGGGCCTTTGAATGCATTCCCGCTCCTTGCTGACCCCATAAAGTTGTTTCCTCGGTGGACTCTGTGTCCAGTGTAATAACAAACATGAAGCCTCGGTCTGTTCTGATGGACACATATAATGTTTGTGTGTTTAGAAGAGGGATATATCAAAAGCTTGGCACCTCCTGTTTGATTTTATCGTTTTCAAAACAAGGCCTCAAGTGAGTGGGCTGATTAAGGCTGACTTGCTGTATTTTCTTCAGGGTCCTTGTATATCAGCAGTTTATGGCTTGTGTGGTTGAAGTCTTACCTATAAATCTACTGTTACGGCCATTTGGCTCTTTTTCATGTGAAGGAGGGCCCGAAGCAGGTCCCTCGGATCGCTGATTCTTCCCATACCCAAGGATCTCCATAGACAAGATGGATCTGGGCCTTCTGTTCTGACTGATAAAAATGAACCCCACCCGATGATTATTTTGTCTTTCTGAAAATGCAGGCTCTGAGATGGCATGGGAAACATCGCAACAAATAGTTCCTCCACCAAATGATGGCTGCATTTTTTTTAAACATGATCCCATTTCCTGTCAGAGTTACGTGTCGACCTTATTTGAAGCTTAGTATTAGGAACTCCGTGCTTAGCATGTGTGTAAGTGCCTGTTTTGGAACCTAGGAGGTGACAGGGCACAAAGCCCTGTGTTTCTTTATTGCCAGCCAGGCAGCCTGTGTCCCAGACTCAAAGCCTTTGAAAGCTCAGCCCAGAAGGCAGAGCCAGGCTAGGCCTTTCCCTACTAGGTGGGGCTCCAGCCAGAGGACCCTGTGGACTAAGAGCAGATTATTAGACTGGGAGGGACAGGAAAAGGAAGCTTCCAGGGAGAGAAGAATGAGGGTCACTGGGCCAGGGCCCGGGAGGGGTGCATTGATTGTACTTTGAATGCAGGGAGGGGTGCAAGGTCAAGGGCTGGGTCAGGGTGGCCAGGCTGGGAAGGGGAAGGGTAAAACACTGTAGGGGCTTGAGAGGATATGGAAAAATCAACCAGACAGATGTAGGAGAGGAGTGAAAGGAAAATTTTGTACTCTGTGTTGGACGTCTGTTTTGGACCCCACCAAGGTCAGGGTGAGAAGATGGTCTGTGACCCCAAAGGCTGTGACCAGAGCCATTCCAGATCCTGTGTCCTCCCTTCTCCTTGCATAGTGCCCTGACAACACACCAACCCTCTTCAAGGATGATGGTTGGCTTTGAATAAATACTTGCTGTGTATTTACTCTGGCTATAGGGGTTCCTGTGGGCTTGAAGTTTTCTCTCAGCTTTTCGGGCACGCAAATGGCTCTAGCCATGTGCAGGCAAAGGAGTACGTTGGAAAGGGGTTGGACTTGATCTTTTTATTTTTTAATATTTTATTTATTTATTTACAAGGAGAAGGGGAGGGAGAGGGAGAAGGAGAGAGAGAGAGAAAGACAGAATGGGCATGCCAGGGTCTCCAGCTGCTGAAAATGAACTCCAGATACATGCACCACTCTGTGCTTCTGGCTTTATGGGGTTACTGGGGAATCAAACCCAACCCTGGTTAGGCTTTTACAGGCAAGTAACTTAACTGCTGAGCCATCTCTTCAGGCCCAGGCTTCATCTTTTTAATTCAGTACTTTTAGTTTCTTTCTCCTCCTTTAGCTTGCCTCTTCCCCTTCCTTTCCCTTCCCTTCCCTTCCCTTCCCTTCCCTTCCCTCCTTCCCTTCCCTTCCCTTCCCTTCCCTTCCCTTCCCTTCCCTTCTCGTTCCTTTCTTTTCCTTTGCTCTCTCCTTTCTGAAAAGACAGTATTTCTGTGTTGCCTAAGCTGGCCTCACGCTCAGGATCCTCCTGCCTCAGCATCCAAAGTACTGGGATCGGTCCTGCATCACTATGCTTGGGACATGCCTTTGTTGGCCCATAGAAGTCAGAATTAACCATACAAATAAAATAAGGCTGAGAATGTAGCTGTCAGTAAAGTCCTTGCCTTGTAAGTTTGGGGAACTGGATTCAGTCCTTTTGTAATCCCAGCACTGGGAGGTGGAGACAAGCAGATCCCTGGGGTACACTGGCCAGCTATTCTAGCTTAAATGATGATGTCCAGGCCAATAAAAGACTCTGTCTCAGAGAAGGTGGATGGCTATCACACCCTCCAAGGCTCAGAGACCATTGCAGAAGAGGTGGCAGAAAGAATGTAAAAGCCAAAAGAGGAGGAGGAATATTTTGGAATGCTGTCTTCTAGAAATAAAATGGGCAATGCATTCATGATCTCACAGTGATTGTTATTACCTGCATAAGACCCACAAAATAATGGGCCTATCAACATGCTGTCATGGATGATGGTGGAGGGAAAAAATTACATCAAAAGAGAAGAGTGGCTGGTTGAAAAGCAGCAGGTATTCAGTGAAGAGGAGATAGGGAAAGGATACAAAAGAAATTACTTGAAGGGGATTGTGATCAAAGTATGTATCCATTATATAGGTGTTTGAAAAATTTAAATTAAAATGCGAAAAAGGAATAGTAGATGATACCTGAAGTACAATACTTGAGGTTGTCCACTGGCCTCTATCTGCACATACATGCATGTAACTCCCCCCGGATATTCATGTCCACTGGCCTCTGATTATTCACACATGCATGCATACTCCCCCAGACACTCATGTCTACTGGCCTCTGTCTATACACACATGTATACACACTCCCCCAGACACTCATGTCCACTGGCCTCTGTCTACACACATGTATACACATTCCCCCAGACACTCATGTCCACTGGCCTCTGTCTGTACACGCATGTATACACACTCCCCCAGACACTCATGTCCACTGGCTTCTACCTACACACACATGTATGCACACTCCCCCAGACACTCATGTCCACTGGCCTCTACCTACACACACATGTATACACACTCCCCCAGGCACTCATGTCCACTGGCCTCTACCTACACACACATGTATACACACTCCCCCAGACACTCATGTCCACTGGCCTCTACCTACACACACATGCAAGCACACTCCCCCAGACACTCATGTCCACTGGCTTCTTCCTGCACACACATGCATGCACACTCCCCCAGACACCCATGTCCACTGGCCTCTACCTACACACACATGCATGCACACTCCCCAGACACTCATGTCCACTGGCTTCTTCCTGCACACACATGCATGCACACTCCCCCAGACACTCATGTCCACTGGCCTCTACCTACACACACATGCATGCACACTCCCCCAGACACTCATGTCCACTGGCTTCTTCCTGCACACACATGCATGCACACTCCCCCAGACACCCATGTCCACTGGCCTCTACCTACACACACATGCATGCACACTCCCCCAGACACTCATGTCCACTGGCTTCTTCCTGCACACACATGCATGCACACTCCCCCAGACACCCATGTCCACTGGCTTCTTCCTGCACACACATGCATGCACACTCCCCCAGACACCCATGTCCACTGGCTTCTTCCTGCACACACATGCATGCACACTCCCCCAGACACCCATGTCCACTGGCTTCTTCCTGCACACACATGCATGCACACTCCCCCAGACACTCATGTCCACTGGCCTCTGTCTATACACATGCATGCACATTCCCCAGACACTCATGTCCACTGGCCTCTACCTACACACACATTCATGCACACTCCCTCAGACACTCATGTCCACTGGCCTCTACCTACACACACATGCATGCACACTCCCCCAGACACTCATGTCCACTGGCTTCTTCTTGCACACACATGCATGTGCACTCCCCCCAACAGACACTCATGCACACACATAAATACACATACTAACACAAAGGAAAAATATGGTCTGAAAAAGGGTATGCACTTTGGATTTTGAATTTGTTCTAAGTTCCTAGAGCAGCTTGCTATAAAATTTGGTCTCTGCTTCTCTTTTGTATGCTTTCTACCTGTGAAGAGTTTGCAGTTAGGAGTTTGTACTAGTGCCAAATGTGATTAGTTGAATACACATTCTGATCAGACATTAGGTCTGGGGGGTGCAGGGCTGGACTACATGGGTTAAGGCTCCAGTCCTTACTTCCGATTCCCTATCTTGGTGAGCCAAGCAAGGTGTCTTGTCCCTTTGAGCCTTGGTTTTTCTGTGTGTAAACAAGTCCTGGTGAGGCTTGAATGTGTGGGCCCACAACATGGCCCAGTGTTAGGAATATGTAAGTACTAAGTCCTTGACATCAACTTCTGTTACTGAGGAGTGTCCACCGGCATGCACCTTGGTCACTAGTGATGTGGACCACAGAGGGGAACTTCCTGGCCTTGCATCTTCTAGCATGTGGCTTCTTGTTCTTCATGGCCTCCTTTTCCATGATTTTTAGTTTTCTCAGATTTTCTTAGATTTCTTTCTTTTCTTTTTTCTTTTTTCTTTTTTTTTTTTTTTTTTTGGTTTTTCAAGGCAGGGTCTTGCTGTAGCCCAGGCTGACCTGGAATTCACTATATAGTTTCAGGGTGGCCTCCAACTCACAGCGATCCTCCTTCCTACCTCTGCCTCCCGAGTGCTGGGATTAAAGGCGTGCGCCACCATGCCTGGCAGATTTCCTTAGATTTCGAAGTAGAGAAGTGGCTCTGACCTCTCTGTTCTCACTGGAGATTGGTTATGTCACTTAGGAGTCTTTGTGCATTAATTTGTAAGTTACCTATGGACCAGAGGTGTGTCCCCTGGACCTCTGTCACTTACCTCCCTGTGTCCCTCCTCCCACCAGGTTCTAAAAGTTTTAAGGAAATGAGATTAATAGTGGAGAGAAGCCTGGGAAGATGTTTCCTATAAATAGAAAGGGCCTGTCCATGCACTGGCAAGCCTGTCTCTGTGGGGTGCGGTGGCCTCTCCACTGCTCTGAAGGCAGCCAGCCTGATGACTGTCAGACGAGCCCCATAGGCAGAATTCTAAACCTCTCTTCCAAGGTGGCAAACGCAATGCCTTCTCTGTTTGCTTTCCTGGGATCCGAGCAGGTAGAAGAGTTTGGGAGCTTGAAACACAGAAGAACCCTAGCTGGATCATGAAAGATTTAATATCGTTTTAAATAAAAGCAAATTTAAAAAGGAATCAAATGATTTCCAGGATAAATGGCACCAGAGAGACACTGTGATAAGTGATGTCGTGTATAGATATAATGACTTCTGCTTTTTAATTTTTTTCCCCTTGAACTTGGGATCCCTACATATCACAGACAAGAATCAAAGCCCAAGACTCAAATCTGTTACTGAATCCTTTCCAGAAAAGCAGGAAAACTACCAATTTGTCATCTGTTATACAATTTTATAACCTTTCTTTTTTCTGGTATTTTTATACTATTATTCACTCGGCTCGCATCCTGCGCCAGATTTACGCCTGCTCATTTTACGATGTGTGCGTGGCTGTGGTCTGTATTTTCTAAGTAAGGACTGTGGGCTGGAGCTAGCAAGGCCAGAGTGGCTCACGCAGCAAAGTCAGGTTTTCCGTGGTGGTGTGGGCTGGCTATTTTGGGGTCTGGTCAAAGAAACCTGAATTGCCTCACTCCCAGGGTGGTCTGTGTGGAGATAGTGGGTCAGTTTAGCAGGCTAATTTTTGCCAAGCTGTCATGGTAGAGGAAAAAAACAACACACAATTCTTCATTCCTGAGTTGCCAGGAATGGTAGCTTCCCAGTGGAGCAGAAGTAGCTTGGAAAGGTTCTAAATTTTGTTTTTCACTGGATATGCAAATATGTTTGAGAAGTGCTGGTAATGGGTGTGTGTCGTGGGGTTTTGGAATGAAGACTAAAGCCCACGTGATTTTTGGCTTTATTTGATGAAGTGCATGTAAATGCCGCCAGTTAGGTGAATGGGACTCGGGGCACCTGGGAGGGGCTTAGTCTGCCATAGATGATGCTAGTTCCCAGACAACGACTTCCTTGGGAACTCATATTTTGAGGTTTTCACCAAATTTCAGCTCAATATTTAGTTCACACAGACGGATCATTATGGAACATGTTAATTCTGTTTTTCCATTTTTGTACAATCAGTCTAACATTTCCTTTTCAAATACAATAGTCTTTCAGGTTTCACTCCTAAGCATTTTCCTAACTTTCTATTTCCATTTCACTATTTCCTGCCACCCAGACATCACCAGATGGACAGGGATGACGTGGTCCCCCCCCCTTCTGCTCTGCCCACCCCCACCCCAAGTTCTCTCACACAAGTGCTGACTTCCGCCCCTCTGTGCTTCTTGGCACAGGCCTGTGATTCCTGAAATGCTAAGAGACCAAAAAGTGTGGGGGGGGTACTCAGGTAATATGCTTTTTAAGAACTTGCTGGTCCTCTCCACTGTCCCTCTTAAAGGGGTGACAGCAGATGGAATACAGAATCTAGATCCCCCCTTGCTGTTTTCTTCAATATCAGTTTCCTTACACGTGACGTCATCTGATCTGGTGGCCCCAACCCTGGGGGTTGCTGGGGCATCAGGAGCAGAGTAGAGCTTGTGAGAAGTCAGAGGACCTCCCAGCTCCCTTCTTGTCCCTTACCTATACCTCAGTTTTGATGTCTTCTCCTCATGTTTGCTGGCTGCTGTAACGGAAATAGTAAAAAATGTCAGCCGACTACTGTCTGCGTGTCGGCACTGGTCCAGGGAGTTTCAAAGGGATGTCTTATTGGTTCTGTAATTGCACAGTAGAAGGGACAGCTGAATGGCACCTGGGGGTGGGAAAGCCCCTGCTCCCACCACAGCTTCTACTGCAGCTGGGTTGGGGTGGAGCTCATGGGGCATGTGCAAAGTAAGTTCAACTGTGCATTGCTCTGTCTCTAGATGTGCTCTTCAGTGTCCTTTGTGTGTGTGTGTTTGGAGACCACTTCCCGTGGTAGAAAGATCTCAGATGCTGAGTATTCTAGGAATCATGTGACATGCCCTGTCTATTCTGTTTCTACAAAGGCCTCTTAAAGGGCTTGTTTTAAACCTTGGACATGAAAGATGTGTTACATGGCGGCCTCCTTGCAGTTGTGTGTTCTCCGCAGTAACTTCTCATGACATGTAAACCACAGAGCAGCCCTGCACACAAGGCTTGTCAGGGTACAGTAGCCCACTCTCTGCTAGTAAGCTGATTGCTTTCCAACCTCAATGGGGTGGACTAAGATGTTTTGCCAAAACAATTGAAAATGAGCTCTGTCAACTTTTGCCACTGCCATATTTTGCGCTGGCATGCTTGTCTGTACTGTTCCGTCAGTTTGGATACATAGGAAACAGTTTTGAACGAGGGCTTTTGGAAAGGCAGCAAGGGATTCAGAGTGGTAACACAGCGTCCCGGCTGGGGTGAGGGAGGCAGGAAGCACTCCATCTCCTTCCGAAATGCTCCCTAGATTCTCCGTGGTTCCTGTTGTCCTCCTGGGCATGATTATGCTTCCTCCTGCTGCTACTGAATTTGTCACTCCAAGGATGTGAGGACGTCGCATACAGAAGCACAGAAAGGGGCTGTTTTCCCATCACTTACCAACTTGACCCAAAGCCACAATATTAGTGCTTGAAGGTAGGCCTTTTCTCTGACTTGGCGAACCCTCCAGGCTTCTCCTCCTGCTCCCTTGTTCTGTGCCCCATGTGGCTGTGGAGCACTCTGGGATAGTCCTGTTCTTTCTTGGTAATCTTTTACTTGGGTTACCATAATCCTTCTCGGGCACCTGGAAGATACCTTCATGAAGAGTCACCCTTGTCCTTACACATCTGCGTAGGTGTTTCTAGATGGAATTTGTCCCCTTTCCTCCTCTGTGTCCTGACTTCTTGTCTGCAACCATCAATGCCGTCTCTCACCCCCAAAGCCTGAGTCCTTGCTGCTCTTCAGCCCTTCCCCCAGCGCATTCCCACCGCTGCCCTGTTGAGTGGTTTCTTCTGTCCTCCGCTTGCGTTCTACTCGCTGGATTTCTCTTCCCACTTAGGACTGTGGTGTGCTTTGATCAGCTTACTGTGTGGCTGATAGCCTTACCTCTCTATGTTTCTGTAAGAGCCACCTAAATCCTGTCATCCATGTCTGTCCAGAACCTCCAGTGCCTTTAAAAAAAACCATTTTATGGGCTTGAGAGATGGCTTAGTGGTTAAGCGCTTGCCTGTGAAGCCTAAGGACCCTGGTTCAAGGCTTGATTCCCCAGGACCCACATTAGCCAGATGCACAAGGGGGATCATGTGTCTGGAGTTTGTTTTCAGTGGCTGGAGGCCCTGGCACGCCCATTCTCTCTCTCTCTCCATTATCTGCCTCTCTCTCTCTCTGTCATTCTCAACTAAATAAATAAAAATGAATGAAAAATTATTTTTAAAAAGTAGATAAAAACATTTTATTTATTTATTTAAGAGAGAAACATAGAGACAAAGAGAAAGAGGTAGACACAGAGACAGTGAATACGGGTGCACAAGACCTCTTGCCATTGCAGATGAACTCCAGACACATGTGTCACTTTGGGCATCTGACTTTATGTGGGTGCTGGGGAATCAAACCTGGACCATTAGGCTTTGTAAGCAAGCAGCTTTAGCCACTGAGCCATTGCTCCAGCCCACAGTGCCTCTTTTTTCTTTTTTTCTTTTTTTTTTTTTGAGGTAGGCACTTTCTCTAGCCCAGGTTGACCTGAAATTCACTATGTAGTGTCATTCTGGCTTTGAACTCACAGAGTTCCTCCTATTTCTGTGATCTTCCTACCTCTGCCTCCCCTGTGCTGGGATTAAAGGCATGTACCACCATGCTCCTATACCCCTTTAAAAAAAAATGGTTAATACCAGCTAATCCCAGCACTTGGGAGGCAGAGGTAGGAGGATTGCTATAAGTTCGAGGCAACCCTGAGACTACATAGTGAAATCCAGGTCAGCCTGGGCTAGAGTGAGATGCTACCTCAAAAAACAAGATACAAACAAACAAACAGAAAAAGGGGTTAATACCAGCAGTCCTACTAATGGGGCCCTCAGTGGAGTGGGGGCATGGAGGAAGGAAATGATGGTACCAACATATTATGTGTCCATACAAAGTTTCTACTTAATAAAAAAATATTCACTTATTTGCAAGAGGGAGGGAGAGAGAGAGAGGAAGAGGGGGGAGGGAGAGAGAGAGCATGTTAGGGAGGTAGGGAGGGGGAGAGCGAGCGTGTCAGGCGTCTTTGTAATCTGGGTTGTGAGCAATGGAACCATGGCTGGGCTGTCAGGCTTTACAAACAAGTACCTTTAACCACTGAACCATCTCCCCAACCAGCAGTACCTCTCTTCTTAACAGGAGATCCCAAGGTCCTTAGCCTGTCTGGCATTCCATACCTTCTGTGATGTCCATGGGAAATCCTTCTAACCCACTGTTTCTGGTTCCCCTAATCCTTCTCCTTGACATTCCCTTCCACTCCCTTCAGTCCAGCCAGGAGAACCCCTACAGCTTCACCGATATTAGATCCATGGAGGTGCATAAAGCCACCGTGGCACTTGCGCTTATGTTATGCTAAGGGAAAAGCCAAATAAACCTAGAAACACGTGCATATAATTTGGGATGATTGTGTGTTAATATTGAGACAGTAAAAGAAGAGTTTTTTTTTTTTTCTTGAATTTTATGAGGTAGGGTTTCACTCTAGCCCAGGCTGACCTGGAATTCACTATGTAGTCTCAGGGTGGCCTTGAATTCACGGCGATTCTTCTACTTTTGGCTCCTGAGTGCTGGGATTAAAGGCATGCACCACCAAGCCCAGCAAGAAAGAGGTACTTTTGCTTGCAGAACTAGAGAAGGGGCTCTGTAAGAAGGAGAGTTTTAAGTGAGGGCTTTGAGAATGAGGTAGACCTTGTCACGTATAAAGCTGGGAAGGAACCTTGTAGGAAGAATGACCAGCATGTGTTAAGACCCTGTGGTGGGCCAAGCATGTATTAAAGTGAAGGAAAGAGGGCTGGAGAGATGGCTTAGTGGTTAAGGCACTTGCCTGCAAAGCCTAAGGACCCTGGTTCAATTTTCTAGTTCCCATGTAAGCCAGGTGCACAAGAAGGCACATGTGTCTGGAGTTAGTTTGCAGTGGCTAGAGGTCCTCGTGTGCCCATTCTCTCTCTCTCTCTCTCTCTCTCTCTCTCTCTCTTTTCTCTCTCTTTCCTTCTCTCTGTCTCAAAACAATTTTAAAAAATGAATGAAAGAGTCTGGCACTTTGCCAAAGGTTTCCATTTTATTTTCTTTCATATGTTCCCTTCATTCCTCTTTTCACCAGAAACTATCTTTAGTTGGTGTGTTAGTGACAGTTCTCATTACTGAGACAACATGCTCAGGGAAGAGTTATTTATCTTGGATCACAGTTTCAGCAGGGTCATCCCATAGTATATAGTTCTATGTTTTGGGGCCCATCCTGAGGTGGCAGAAGCATGTGGTAGAGGACATTCTTCACTGCAAACAGGTAATAGAAAAGAGACGCATAAGAAGAGGCCAGAATAAGATAACAGCCCCCGGGGACATGCCCCAGTGACCCTCTTCGCACACCATGGCCACACTTCTTTATATTAGCCCCCTCATGATTCACTCGTATGTGCAGATGCCCTCTCAGACCCTCCCAAAGGGGCACATTTCTAATTTGTTTTATGCTTGTTGGGCCAAACAAGCGGATGGTCCAGCTGAGCCATTGCGCCTGGCTCAGCTGCGTGTATCTCTACTCTGCTATCCCAGTCCCGCGTTGGTCCTTCCAGTTAGCACTTCTCTGCTTTGCCTCACATGGAGCATATCATATGAATCTCATTTGAAGCATGCTATCGCTTTCCATTCCTTTCCTTTACAACAGAGAGGCTGCCATCTCACAAGCAGTTACCAATGATTTACTGAGTTCTTATGATGCGCAAACGTAACTTGAGTTGAGAACTTAGCTTATTCATTTGACTCCTTTGCTCAGAATCTTTCCAACCCTCAGACCTACCTGTGTTTCCAGAAAGTCGCTGGTTTTAAGATCTTAGGTCAAGAATTGCTGGTGTCAGCCCTATCCTGGTCCATCCTCCCATGGGCTCAGGCGGCTAGCTCTCAGGATGTGTGGGCCAGCCTCTGAAGTATATGCTGGGGTTTTTCCAGTCCTGGGCAGAGGCCTGGGTGAGCCAGCATGTTGGTCAGCCCAGCTGGCCTGTATGCCATGGTGCTGAACAGGCCACACTGTTGACTGATGGCTCAGCAGCATGTGGATGAGTCTACGTGGTTGGGACCCTGGCCATTTGCTTGAGTTTGAACAAGCCCAATTTCATGGCCTTTCACGTTGGATGAATGTCCTGGTAGAACAAAAATTGAGGGCGAAATGTTGAGATATTCATAAATCTCATGTCTCTTTTTAGTTCATTTTTTTAAAGTGGTTTGGCTACCTTTCCCAAGTGAACTCTTACTTGGAGGCCCCCCCATTTAAAATAAACAAAAGTTGGTTTCTTATGGCTGACTAAGGGCAGGAATTCAAAGCTCCGTCTTGTCTTCTCATTCACCAGATACTTAGTAAGCACTTCTGTTGCCAGAGCCTCTGGTGGGCGCTGAGAAGACAGTTCTGTATCCGGAAGCAAAGTGACTTCCAGATCTAAGCACTTGGTTCCCTCTTTCCACCTTCTACCCCACACTGGCCCCTTGGAATAGAGTTTGTAACCACAGCCTGTCCAGAGAACAGGGAAATGTAGGTTGTATGACATCTTAAATTGGGTATATTTCTAGCTTAATAATGCAAAGATAAAGCAATGTTTTTATTTTAATTAATATATTATAAAAGGTTGTACTCTTTTATCCCCTTCCCTTGGCTCCCATTACCCTGGGGCCCCTCCTCACTGTGGTTATGGTGTTCACTGTAAGGCTATGAAAGCCTCAGTCAGTCCCTATGGGGTAGTGTGAGGAGGGAGGACCATGCCTCAGGGTATTCCTCCCCTTCTTCCGTAAAGTTCCCTTAGCCATGGAAGGCCTATTGGCAGTATGATTTAGCATTGAGTTCTTTGTAGCCTCTGGATTTCTGCTTTGATAGGTTTTGATTGATCGCTGTGTCTGTCACCATCACCCTAGAGCTGGTTGTCAGGCTAGCAGTAAGACCAGTATTCATGACATCATTTCCTCTGCAATTTCTCCTGGGCCCTGGCAGATGTGGTAGAGGTGGTAAGTCTCATGGTGGGCAATCAGCTATTTTCTTGTCTTATTGATGGATCTCTGCTCTCCTCCATTTTCTCTGCCATCTGTAAAACAGAACAGACTCTCCAACCAAGAGTTAGAGTAGAATGGTATGTGGCCCTGGTTGCAGCTGACCTTCTACTGGTTTGTCCCTTTCCAGGCAGCTGCCCGGGAATGAGGTCTAGCCCAGGCACATAACTCCTGTGTTCAGCCCCAACTCACAATCTTTGTTTAGCAAGAGTGGACTGGTGCAGCTGCCATATGTACTTCCTTTTGCCTAGACAAACAGTCCCCTTTGTTCTTCATAGCTCCTTAGGAATGCATTCTTTGTCCTGGTTCTGAAGGGCAAGCGTTGTGCTTCCCACTTAACATCTGATGGCAGTGGATAGCCTGTAAGCATGAATGTCTCATAAGACCTGACACCAGTTTCCTGGGATATGTAGGAACTCATGGCAGAATTGCAGTGTGAGCATCTGGGATTCTGTACTATTGGAACTTAGTAACCAGTTGTGATTTTTAAGCATTTAAGTCCCCAGTGCCATTGCAGTAGTCCCTAGCACCCATGATGTGAGACACTGTATGTACTATGGTGTGGTTTGGTAGAAATATCATGAGCTTTGGATCAGGAGGACCAGATGTAAATATTATTTCTGGCTGTGGGACATTGGGTGAGACACCTGTCCCCATTTCATGATACCATAAGCTTATAGTGAGGGCTACAAAGAAATAAGGAAAGTTGCTTATCATTCATCATCCTCACCATATTCACACCTTGCAGAGAACACACCTTGAAGCCTGATCTGGAAGTGAGGCTTTGCTCTACTTAACAGCAGAGGAGATGGGGACTTCTGCTGGCAGGACTCCAATTTCATTATCCTTTAGGTCACAATGTTGTGAAAACAGCTCTAATTCCTGTGTTTTTTGTTGTTGTTGTTGCATGTATATGTGTATAGCATGCACAAATGTGTGCATGCATGTTCACATATATGTGAACACATGTGCACATGCATGTTGAGGCCAGACATTGATATAAAGTATATTCCTCAGTCATTTCTCACTGAATTTGTTTTGAGATAGCGCTAATGGATTGAGCTAGACTTGCAAGGCAGTGAGACCAAGGCTATCCCTGTCTCTGCTTGGCCAGTGATGGGAATAGAGAACTAGGCTGCCACACCCAGCTTGTAATATGGGGGCTTCGAATCCACATTTAGGCCCTCATGCTCATGTGACAAGCACTTTACCCACTGAGTCAAGCCAATCCTCAGCCCATACCCCATACTTTGTATATTTTTGAAATTATTGGCTAAGTACATGTTGTGGCAAGAATGTTAGTATTAGAAATATGTTTCCTTTTTTTTACCTAATGCACCTTTTGAGATTTGTGAATATACTTATCTGGCTAAGTTAAGATGACTCGATATGTCTTAAAATGTCCCAGAGTCAAGTATATTACTTACAGAAAAGGATGGGGTGGAATTATACATCCAGGACAGAGCTACCACAGGACCTAGTTAAGGAAGGAGGTATAAAGCAGTCAGGCCTCCAGGTTATATCTGTAAAATATCCTCAAGCCAGTCTAGGGTGCCCGTGTGCCCTTGGGTCCTGGTTCCCTGATCACTGGTTCCCTGTCCTTGGACTCTTCACCATTCTGGAACATCTTTGGGCCTGCCAGCTACAGGAAGATGCTCTTTGTTAGGAGAAGTCAATCTAATCCAGACGCCCTATAAAGAGGAGGAGAGACAGAGGGCACGCCTTTGGGACTTGTGTGGTTGTCCTCAGCAGACAGCCAGTCCAGCATGAATCTGTTCCCTCCAAAGGAACACCTCCCTCCCATGGTCCCAGGGCCTGTTTTCAGGTCTAATGGCGTGGATTAGTCTTGGGATCTAAGCCTGAAGCAGCTCCTCTTCCCTCCTCCTCCTCCTCCTCCTCCTTGCATGCTGAGACCTGCCCCATGAGCCCTTGTGCTTCCAATCTTCAGAATGGATTCAGCACCCTCTGGGAAAGACAGGTCTCATGGGGGGGGGGGGCGGTGCATTCACCCTCAGGAAGAGCTCTGAAGATGGGACTCTTTCAAAGCTTGGAGATGTAGTGTTGTAGACACAACCCAAGTTGCCAACATCTCAAATCTCTCTGGGGTGCTTGTGAAAGCAAGGGGCATTGGGTGCTCAGATTTCAGGGCTAGACTTGAGGTGAGTTCGAACTTTTGGTTTCCTCTGAGGCAACCATGGCTTGCTGTCTCAGCTGAGACAGTGGATGCTCCTTGGAGTATTCTGGCCTGCTATTTTTACTATGAAAGGATGTACTGTGTATATGTGTGTGTGTGTGTGTGTGTATGTGACAGCTGACATGAAATTTATAACTAACTCCTAAATACTGCAAATGGGATGAAAGCATTTCAAAGCTTCTATGACCAAGAGAAACAATAGTCATCTTTTGTTCTAATGGTGAGATTTGCCGACTGAAACCCTTCTGTGAAGTAGGAGCTTGGTAGGGAGTCAATTAGTTACTTTTACCTTTAATTGGAAGACTTGTTGCAACTTGAATGATTATTCTTTTTGGCTTTCTTTTCTATTATTTTTCCACACATCCGATTCTTTTGAAACAGGTTTTGGCTTTGTGCAGGTGGGAACCTGTTCATTGCTCTGGGCTTTCTTGACCCCTGTGTGCAGGTGAGCCAGAGGTGGGAAAGAGGGAGAGAGCGGGTCCCATCTTTTCCCAGCTTTAAATATGGTCCTCAGACCAGCAGGAGGCTCAGCATTGCCAGGGACTTGTTAGGCTTCCCACCTTGAGCTCTTTCCCCGCCACCCTGACTCAGTCTGTCTTTCCCAAGATCACCAGGTGGTTCCGATACGTTCCTTTGAGAAGTGAGGCGTTTTAGACGGCATGCTCTTTGTGTCATAGAAGTAGAAAACAACAGGGTGGCTCTTGGCTGGGAAGTTCATATCTGGTTTGCTCCTCTGTTGCAGGGCAGCTCCATCTCCACTGTCTTTCACTTGTTCACTTGTGCTAGAAAGCTGCAAAGTGTGACTGCAACCAGCCAGTGAGTTCATGTTCCCTGTAGCACATCACACCATGGAGATAGCAGCATACGTGCAACTAGAAAGTGCTCGGTGCCTGGGTTCCTTGGTGACTACAGAATGCCTTAGACCGTTGGGTCAGTTGTTTGAGCATTTCGAAGGAGACTATCTGGTGGAATTATGCAAAGGGAAACTGAGGCAACATGAGGAGGGCCTCAGATTAGAACTGTCTTCTGAGCAGGTCCTGTAGAGGTGCCTCGTCAGCTTTTTGGAGGCATCTGGAATGCTAGTCTTTGGTGGGCAATGCTAGTCTGTTTTTGTTTAAGAGAATTATGGTTGGTG
Source organism: Dipus sagitta (assembly GCA_036346955.1). Taxonomy (NCBI): domain Eukaryota; kingdom Metazoa; phylum Chordata; class Mammalia; order Rodentia; family Dipodidae; genus Dipus; species Dipus sagitta. Next base: position 36,732,774 of record CM070787.1, on the reverse strand, counting down.
GTGATGGTTTTAGGAGGAAGCTTGCCATTTCTAGGGAGGGCTTTGGGCAGTGGCTTGATGACATCACAGCACTTAGATGAAAGAAGAGTGGAGCTAGGCTTTATTTCAGCAGGAGGTCTTGAGGCCAGCGGCTTTCCTCTTTCTAGTGTGACCCACTCATTCTGCAGGTGTCCTGTGTTCGTGTCTTGCGGTTTTCCTAAAATAGCATGGACTGTAATTCGTTGCCGTGCATTGGGGATCTGGCCCTCAAATAATGGACGCGTCTTTGAAAAAAAATGTCAAAGTGTATAAACTCAAGATTATTTAGGAAACATGCAATTTTGGTTGCCTTATTGAATAAGAAGATAACTAAATTGCCCTGGCACAGAGAAAATATTGAAATACGTAGCTTCATTCCATTTTTCTGAAATTATGAACAGGGTATAAATTTACCTGCGGGTAGAGGAGGCATTGGAGTGAAATTCTCCTCTGATTTGCTTTTTTTTTTTAATTCTGGAGTCAGAATGGAGGCAAATCATATTCACTTACTTTCTCCTATTCCACCCTTCCTTTTATCATTCTCCTTTGTCTCTTCCTGAAGGTTAGCTCAGTGTCTTAATGTTCTTCAGGAAACAACAGGCCTTGGAGGTCATGATGACATGTTTTCCTTTGGTGAGTCTGTCCCCGGCACAAAGATGGCATGCTTTGTGGTGTGGGCATATCTGGTCTCACCTCGAGGGTCTCTTAGGAGAGACTGCTTGGAACACTGCTGTAGATTTTGAGAGTAATGCAGGAGAACTTCTAGCTAGGTGATTTCATGCCGTGAACCTAGAGCTCACCAGAGGCTGGTTGGGATAGGAGCCGGGAACTCTGATATGAGAACCAGGCAAGAAAAGATGCTGTGTTTCCTGATCTGCCAGGACCTTTGAGGGGACCTGGTTTTTATATACATATATACACGTGTATTTTTATGTATATTATATGTGTATATGCATACATGTATATGGAATAACAAACATGCTGTCAAGGCCAAACTTGACTCTTCATCTCTTCATGTTTGTAAAGCAAGCACTTTACTGACTGTGTGCTTCTTCCTTCCTTCCCTCCCTCCCTCTCTCTCTCTCTCTCTCCCTCTCTCTCTCTGTGGTGTGTGTGTGTGTGTGCGTGTGTGTGTGCACTTAGAATTGAGCACAAGGTCTCACAAATTCTAGGTAAGCTCCTCATCTATTTCCTTCATTTTGAGACAGAATCTCACTAAGTTACAAAGGCTGGTCTTGAACTCACTCTACAGTGAGACTGGCCTTGAATTTGTGAACTTTTGCCTCAGCCTCTTGAGTGGCTGGGATTCAAGGCTTTTGTCACCAGGCCATGTTGATAATGTATGCATGTCATACATTTTTAGCGCTTTTAGAAGTTCCACAGTGGAAACCTTTGAAATGCATGTATTTCTCCCCCTGCCCAGGTGAGGGCGCTTGGGCTGAGAGGGATGGAGTGGTGACTGTAGCAGTGGGTAGAAGAGGAACAGAGACTTTTCCTTCCCATTATGCTCTTAACAGTAGTGTTCTCAACTTCCCTATCACTGTGCAGCCAAATGGTTGCTTGACGGGCTCCACCCTTCCCCTGAAGTATAACATGCCTAATGTTTTTTATGATGTGTCTTTCTCTCTCTCTCTCTCTCTCTCTCTCTCTCTCTCTCTCTCTCTCTCTTCTTTCTTTCTTTCTTTCTTTGGTAGGGTCTTGCTCTAGCCCAGGCTAACCTGGAATTCACTATGTAATCTCAGGCTGGCCTTGAACTCACAATGATCCTTCTACCTTGGTCTCACAAGAAGTGGGATTAAAGGTACATGCCACCATGCCCAGCCTGTGATGCTTTGTAAAAGATTGTGTGTGTGTGTGTGTGGTGCATACATATATGTGTTCTTATGTATGTGCATGTGTTCTTGTAGTGGTCAAAGGGCAACATTCAGGTGCATTCCTCAGTCACTCTCCACTTTTGAGAACAAGAGCTCACTGGTTTGGTTAGACAAGGTACCCAGCAAGCCTCAGGAGTCCCCCTTCTCCACCTCCCCAGCTCTCAGATTTTGCGCAGATCACCACCCCCCAGGTTTAACGTGGATGCTGGAGATTTTCACTCAGGTCCTCATGCTTGCACAATAAGCACTTTTCCTACTGGCCCCTTTCCCCAGTCCTCCAAGATTACTTTAAAAATATTTTTCATCAAGGATAACTTGGGATTTGCTTATAAATAATGTTATGGTGGATGATCAAAAAGGAATACTATAAAGATGAGCACATCACTATTAAAGATGTACACATACACACACGTGCACACACGAGCTGTACTCTCATCCATTCATCGTCTCAAAGCAGCACGTGTACCACCCATGGGACTTGCAACTCACACACCTTGGGAGATGCTGAGTGAGTCCAGAGCTTTGCAGTTTGTGCGCAAGTATTGTAGCCAGTCTAGAGCCCGGACGGTAAGCTTGTTGTCTTTCCTCCACTGCAGGTTGAGACTAACCATGTTTATGGGTATCTAGTCTGTGTCTTACATGTCAAGAGCAGGTGTTAGTACCATCCTGAGACCTGCCCATTTTCACCCAGGTCTGAAACCTCTATAAACATCAACTTTTGATTACTTTTCTTTGCAATTCTGCTGCAAAGGTCAGAAGCTATAATTTGTAATATCATTTCCCTTTCATTTTCCTCTTATGGGTCACTAACATGTGATTCTGAAATCCTTAAGACATACAACCTTTTAGAAATAGGTACAACTGTGCTAGGAAGACGGCTCAGCAGGTAAAAGTGTTTGCTGTACAAGCATGATGACCCGAATTCAGAGCCCAGAATCTACATGAAAGTGGATGCAGGGGCGAGCCTCTCTGATAGGGAGAGGGGAGAGACAGGAAAATCCAGAAAGCTCTGGGCCCAGCTACCTTGGCTTATGCAGTGGGGAACAACAAGAGACACACTGGTCTCAGTCACAATAGAAGGCCATGACCAGCACCTAAAGTCGCCCCCTGACCTCCACACATGCAGCATAGCACACACACACACACACACACACACACACGACAAAAATGAGGAAACAGGTAAAGTTGTTTTGAAAAAAAAATGGAGATTGTGGGTACCCCGAAGTAATCCCTTGGTATGGAGATTCCAACCTCCTGTGGATTATGGGGAGTGGGCTGTAGTATTTGGATTTGACTTGTCCAGAGTAAAATGTTATGGTTCTGGCAGATACCAGTCTCTGTCTCTATTAGCTCCTTTGAGTGGATGAAGGTCTAACACTATTATCACTTCAAAGTAATGGGGGAAAAATCAGCAATAAATTAACATGGAAACTAGAGGAAAACCAGTGGCTTGTTCCGCATGTACTGTTTGATTCTAGCTCTCTAAAGTGAATGATGCATTTATGTTATAGAGCCTGTGAGGGAACATCAAGAAGAAAAATGCTATGTAGCTTTTGTTTAGTTAGGTTTTGTTTGCCTAGGCAGAAGAATATGCAAACAGCCTTTCTGTAGTCCCTCTGGGACTCCCTTGTGAAAGTTCTGTGGGGACACTTGCATGGAGCTCAGTTTGGGCCAGCTGGGAAGATTTGATTGGTCTGGGTAATAGAAGCAGATTTTGTCATTAGGAACACCCGATTGTGATGCCGCCTACGTTCTTGTCAAGTCTGTGACCAGAAAAATTCCTTTGGCTTAAGGGGCCAGTCAGTGGAGGGACACACGCGTACACACACTCCTCCTTTCTTCTCCTCCTTAAGCACATAGGATTGCACTGTGAAATTGGCAGGAAAAGAAAAGTGAGCCAAATTTGGCCCGTAGAAATTAACACAGGCAACTTTGTAAGTAAAAATCACCCAAAAAGCTCTCACAAAGGAAGGAAGAAGGAGAAAAACAAAAAGACCCAAAACTAGGCTAACAGTGCAACAGACCACATTTCCTATCCACAGCCTGTCTTCGCAGGGTGTTTGTCTAAACAGTGCCACCGGTGGTGTCCTTGATCTGCAGTAGGGAGAGCTCCGGCGCCGGCGCCGAGGACCAGATGCTCATTGGGTTGAGAGTTCCTTTATTTGGCCAAATTAAACCCAACAGCCTCAGCTCTGCCTAAACGTGCCACTAGTCCACAGCCAGCTTAAGATGTCTGTCCTTATTTTCTCTGCCGAGAAAAATGAAATGAAGTGTTAACTCTTTCCTGTATCTTTGATTAAGAGGAATTTAGCAAATAAATGTAAAACATAGGTTTTTTTTTAAAAAAATTGTTTTTGTTTATGTTTTTGTCTCCTAAAAACTGGAGCTGGAAACATGACACTTTGATAGGGTCTCAGAGTCAAGGGGAAAAACAAAATCCCAAGAGGCCCTGTGTGATTTGTGGAAAGATACGTGGTGGCATTAAAGCCTGTGTCCTATCTTTATTGTTTTCCGCTGCCATCCTCAGCATCTGCTGTAGATGCTGGTCCAGAAGCAGGGTGCTCATTTAGGAGGACCACTTGGAATGGTTTCCGGTTTGGGTTTTGGTGTCGGGTCTTTCACGTCTTAGCTCAGAAGCTCAAATAGAGAGATAATTGGAAGTCTAAAATCAATACTGGTGGAACATGGCCAATGGGAAACAGATGCTGGAATAAACCATCTGCAAATTCCATGGAGGGTGAGATTGGGGCTCGGAGTGTTTATTTGCACCCTGTGGACCTCCACTGAGCTGAGCCCTGAAGACACTGTGAGAGGCATCCTTTGGTTTGGGAGCCCTCTTTTCAGCCCACCCCAGCTCTGCCTGACATGTATTTGCAGAACTGCTTTGGGCATTTCATAAAGACTTCCTTTGGGGTTTTTCTCTAAGAGGAATCCAGTAAAAATGACTGATTTATTTTTATTTATTTATTTTCTTTGCTCACAGACTGGCTAGGGCCTTTCCAGCCTGTCCTATGTGAGCATTGCAAAATGCAATGTGATCATGTCACCCTCACTGTTGACCAGTGTCAACATAGGCTTTGCCTACACCCTTTTGATAAAGATGGAGTTCTGTAACTGCACTTCCCAGCCCTCAAGGGGTGAATTCTCTGCACCCACAACCCCCCCTCCCACTGCTCCTCCTTGCTTCTTCAGTTTTTGGCTGCAGCCATGCTTGGGTCTCACTCTGCTTGCTGGGCCACGGGACCTTTATATATGCCTTTGATTCCCTCTGGACTCTGCCTCCCTCCCCTCTTGCTTAGCTACCTCCTACCTCTGGCTTTCAGCCTGCTAGCCACTGCCCTGATCTCCCTGTCAGCATTCTTCTTAGGTCCTATGTAACTTGGTTGGGTATCATTCATTCATACATTATTTTATGTGTATCCACGTTTCTGTATTGATTAGTGTTTGTCTTCTCACCACCTGAAAAAGGCAGGCGTGACTTTCTGACTTGTGTTTTTGCATGTAAGTACAATGTCTGTCAGGAAGGGGACATTTTGTAGCCATTTCTTAAACAAATGATAATGACTGTGGGTGCAGAGGAGATAAAGATGTCTCCACTTTCTGTTATTTTGATCTTTGAGCTCGTATTTTGAAACCAAGCCAGATAATTTACTTACAAACCAAAGGGTTACTCTAGCTGGTTGCTTTTATGTTATAGGGCACATTCTTTCTCAGGGGTGGTTATGTGTTTTGTGGTATTAAGGGCCTGTGGTATTGTGGTCCTGACTGTTGGAGAGCTGGATCAGTTACCTTCTTGTTGCTGGGACAATATGACTGACCAGAAGCCCTTAAAAAAGGAGTTTTCTTTCAGCTTTCAGTTTCAAGGGGAAGTGCTCGTCAGTGAGGAAGGCATGGCAGGAGCAGACAGCTTGGGACATATCGGTACAGCAGCAGGGAGGGAGAAAAAGGCAAGTGGGGCTGGGCTGTGACACCACAAGGCCTCCCCTCTTCCCCTGTCTACCCCGTGACTTATTTCCTCTAGCAAGGCTCTACCTCTTAAAGGTTTCACAATCAACCCAGACAATGGCACCAGCTGGGTCCCAAGTGTTCAAACACATGAGACTATTGAGGGAGGGAATGCATTTTACATTCAAATCACCATAACAGTCAAACGCCAGTCATCACATACCAGAGCCTACATTGATAACCATGTTCCATTTACACTTACACTTCCTAATAAGTGTGTGTGTGTGTGTGTGTGTGTGTGTGTGTGTGTGTGTGTCCCTGCCTGCCTGTGCCTGTTTGTGTCTGGTACTCTGGACCATTTTTGCCCCTGCCTCCTGTACAAGCCGCTTGAATCTCTAAGCACCACTGTCCACTTCTGTGAACGAGAGTCCTCTTCCGTGACATGTAAATTCTCTTGCACTCTCAGATTCTAAGGTGTTATTTATATAAGTATATTGGCTCTCACATCAAATACCTGGGTTCAAGGAGAAAGTACGTTTTTATGCCCACATCTTGAAACATGTTTTTACGTCATCTCTCTTATAAAGTTTATGTGGTTTTTTGGATGTTTGAAACTTTTTTGGTTATTAGTAAGAGAAGAAAAAAACTGCAAGCTGCATATGGATTAATAATTGTACTGAATGGTTTGAGCTGTTAGATTGTTTTCTAAATCTGTCACTGGGACACTCCTTTTCTTAGCTTTTGCTTTTAATTTCTTGGGGATGGAACCCAGGGCCCGGCACCTGCCATGCAAATGCTGTGCCACTGAGCCACGTGCCACCCTTCTGGTACTTTAATGGGACCTTAGGTAATCTGTGACATCAAGACTGTCTGATACATCCACCTGGGCTATGCTAGGGATTTTTGTTTTAAGGTTTCTTTGCTTTTTACACTTTCCTTTTTAAACACAGACCCTCCCCCCCACACACACTGCCTATAACACACGCACACAGGGTGCAGAATGCTTGTGTGCGTAAACACAGATCCTCATCTCACCTACGTGTGATCATGCTGGGGGTGAGGTTCTGTTACAAACGACTCTTAAGAGATGAAGGAGAATTTAATGCCATAGTTCTGAGTGGCTATATTTCTCGTAGGATGCGCCTTAGGTATTCTCTTTTAATGGACCACAGTGACAAAAGGACAGGTAGTTTAGTGTGAGAGGGAATGTGGTGGTGGGTAGCTCCCATGACGCTGGATGTAGCATTTGAAAACGAAACCCTGAAGCTATGAGATGTCTCTGCTGAGACATCCATGACTGCTGTTTAAGAACCTGATGTAAGTTACCATGTGGGTTTCATTTGCTCTGACCTTCCTATTAGTCCTTACTCGTAACATAATCATATGCATCTCTGGTCTTTAAAGGCCAAGCTCAAAGCAGGTATGTTGGATGCTGGGCGCTCCAGTTCTCTTTATGATTGCTTGGTTTGTTCCCCCCTCTCTCCACCCTATCAATAGGTGGAGTATTTCTAGAAGGCTTTGAGAGCTGCTTTCAGAGTGTTCTTGGAGCAGAGGCAATTTCTCTTCCATGTTTTAATAATTGGAAACAGGACATAAGTCTTCTCCAGTGAGTCCAGCAATGGGCACAGAAGCTTGCATTGGCAGGTAAAGGACTGGGGCTCCATCAACTCGTATGTGGGGTGTAGAGGGTGGTCCTCACCTGCGCAGTTCACTTGTGACTGAGCTGTTCCTGTCTATTCAGGCTGGAGGTGGAGATGGATGCACACCAGGGGGCTTTCTAATAAGGGGAGTGTTGAATGCAGTGTAGACCCAAAGAATAATTGCCTCTGGTAACTTGTGTCCTGGATGTCCTGGGTTGTTTGTGGCAGAGCCTAGCACTGGGGAAACTCCAGGACATCCCCCAGAACTCATGGGCAGGGGTTTGAAAATTGTTCTCAACCTCCATCTGCATGGTAGTGAATCAGGTTCCAATGTCAGGGTTACCAGCAGGGCAGAGGGCCAGGCAGGATGCCACTCAGCTGCTCCCATGTGCCCTGTGTAACTATCTCTCCTGTGAGGAGCCTCAGCTGAGAGCTTTGGCCATGGCCACTGCAGCCAGGGGATGGAAGCATTGATGCCTTTGAATATGTTCTTCGCACCCTGCATCCTTCCTGCCTTCCTCAAATTTCTCCTTTCTTTCTTGCCTCTTTCCTTTACTGCTCAAAACCAAGATGGAAAATATGTATACATATGCATGTATGTGGGGATATGTATCTATGTATGTATGTATGTATGTATGTATGTATGTATATAATGAGTGTATGTGTGTTTTTTAACACGTTGTATATTTCCTTCCATTGTTGTTGCTCAGCTTGTGAGCACACACACTCATGGATATTTTCCTAAGTGAGCTCACACACTATGTGTCGTTGGTTGCTTGTCTTTTCTCTGTAAAATATATTATAGAACTTTTTCTTCAAAGTGGTAAGACAAGCAGGCCACTATGTTAGCCGGTAGAACCCAAAGTCTGGGTAGGAGCCTCTCAGCTTATCTTCATGTTTCCACATTGTTTTGTAATCAGATGTTCAAAGGGAAAGTCAGTGCAAGATAAGAAGACAGAGATGAAGCCTATAGGAAAAGTATACTCATGTGTGTGTGTGTGTGTGTGTGTGTGTGTGTGTGTTGACATCTTGGTCTTCATAACACAGATGTGTTGGTTTGTGTGTATGTGTATACATGTGTATTCATTTTCATTTAGGTAATATACGTTTGTAGGTGTGTGTACATATATGTGTATATATAAGCCAGAGGTCATCAGGTATCTTCCTTAATCTCTTTCCACCTTACTTTTTTTTTTTTTGCACTATCGCATGTATGTGTGTGTGTAGAAGGTGTGCTGTGGTGTGTGGAGTGTGTATATGTGTGGTGTATGCATGTGTGTGTGCAGACACAACACTGCATACATGCATGTGGAGGACAGAGGGGGACCTCGGGTGTCTCTCTGCATTGCTTATTCACTTGTTTCTACGAGGTAGGTCTTCACTGATTCCTGATACTTGGCAATTTCATGAACCCCGGTGGTTCCCCAGTCTTTGTTCCCCTAAGAACTGGGGTTACAGGAGGGCATGGCCATGGTTAGCTATTTACATGGATTATGGAAATCAAGCTCATTGCACTTAGCCTTCCTCAGGCCAACATGCTTGTGTAGGAAGTGCTCCTAACACTGAGCCATCTCTCTCCAGCCCTCTACCTTATTTTGTCAGACAGGGTGTCTCCCTGAACCTAGATCTCTGATTTGTCTAAACTAGGCAGCTGGCAATCTCTAGGGACACTCGTGTCTTGGCCTCCCCAGCACTGGGATGATGGGTGTAAGCCCCATACATGGCTTTTACCTGAGTGGTAGGAATCTGAACTCAGGCCTTCATGCAAGAATTTTCTCCAGTAAGCCTCCCTAGCCTGTGAATTGTACTTTTTAATTCAGTAAAGCATTGTGTTGCATGGGTGTTGTGCCATGGGATTTCTGTCGTTTGTGCGTGTGCATCAGCCGCATATCTAGCTGAATATTATTGGCTATATTGTTTATTTCCCACACCCTACCCCCATCACTCTGGCCTTGATTTTGGTAGAGTGGGCCCTGAGCGTAAACTTGGGCAGTCGTTCCTACACCCCAAGAGACAAAGCAACTATTGAAATTCTATTACTTCTTCTTCTTCCCAAATACGTGTACAGGTGGCACATTAATTCGACAGCCGGATAGCCTATATTAAGCAGGACAATATTTTTAATTAGACACACATCTTTGCTGTCAAATGTATTTATTCACCCTTGTCTATTTCATTTATGTTACATACACTGTGAGTTGCAGGAGTGTTTGGCAGCCAGTGAGAAGTCGTCATGCAAGAATGTGCACAAGGTCCTGGCCTCTGTGAGCAGGCCGTCCCTCGTGCTGTCTTTCCTGTGTGCTGTCTCAAAGAAAGGACTTGGTTGCATCATCTGGGAGCGTGCAGAGTGGCTCCTTCCTCCTGGTTAACATTCACTTCAAAGGGCAGCCAGGTCACTTGTGCCCTATTTGTGGTCAGCCTTGGCTTTACTCTTCAGCCCGTGATCTAGCCCACTGTGGCCAAAAGATTATATTGTTTTGAACTCTTGAGCAGAGTCACCACATGGAGATCAAGGCAGAAAAAGCATCGGGGCCCCTTTGATCAGAATGAGCCCCTGACAAGTATCTTGAATCCTGTGAACTTCTTATTTGCCCCAACCCATAAGTCCCAGATTGTCATTGCCCAAAGTAGATGGGTGGCAATGCTTTTGAGTCTGTGTGGTATTCCAGGCAAGGCATCAGAGCTGGGAGATGTTGGCTGACTTACCTAGGGGTGACTGGGTGCCATGATCACATGTGGGAGTCTGATCCTCTAGGTCATGTCACCTGTTCCACTGAGTGAACATACTGAGCATCTTTCTTTCTTTCTTTCTTTCTTTCTTTCTTTCTTTCTTTCTTTCTTTCTTTCTTTCTTTCTTTTTTTTTTTTTGAGGTAGGGTCTCACTCTAGTCTGGGCTGACCTGGAATTCACTATGGAGTCTCAGGGAGGCTACAAACCCACAGTAATCCTCCTACTTCTGCCTCCCCAGTGCTGGGATTAAAGGCATGTGCCACCATGCCTGGCAAGACTGATCATTTTTAATTTGTATGCATGTATGTGTGAGATGTGTCTGCATGTATGGATGCATGTTCATATGTGTGTGGCTGTATATGATATGTGTGAGCAGCTGTATGTGTATGTATATGATGTGTAATTATACGTACATGTGTGTGGGTGAATGTTTGGAGAACAGAGGCCAATGTTAAGTGTTCTTAGTCACTCTCCGCCTTATGTTTAGAGACAGTTTGGCTCTCTGAACCTAGAGCTCATCTATTTTGCTAGATAGCCAGCAAGCCCTAGGGACCCAGCAGTGGGATTACAGGTGCATGCTGCCATGCCCAGCTTGTACATAGGTGCTGGGGGTCCTAACTCCGGTCTTTATGCCTGCGTATAAATCCAGCTCCCTAGCCTGGATTTGAATATTTTATCAAACAGTAAAAAAGGACTGCTTGTCTAGAAAAGGAGAACATTTCAAAGCTTGGAGCGGGGTGTTGGCTACCACAAGTCAAGATAGTGCCTACCCTTTTTAGAGCACATCCTACTTGTTCCTTAAATGCGGGCTTTGTGTACTAATTACTGTTGTGAGCATCCTCATCCTCATGCCCATCATCTCATGTGATGGAATTTCTTTGCAATGGACCCGGAGGGATTCCCATTTTGCCATCTCTCACTATCTATTGATGAAGAAACTGAGGCTCCTAGAGAGGAAGTGGCCATTCTAGGTTCAGAGCTGGGAGTGGAAGAGGCGCTGAGGGAGCTGCGGTTTTTCTCCTTCCAAAGCCAAGTGTTTCTGCCACTGTGGAAGAGGAGGGAGTTTCAGTCTACAGGCCACACTCTGTGCGACACTGCTCACTACCTGCTAGCCTCAGGTGGTCAGAAAGATTGGGGGAAGGACTGTGGAGCCTCCATGGGATCTGAGCACAGACTTGTCTTCTCTGGAGAGGAGCCTGGAGGAGACATGCGAGAAATTAATGACAGCAGCCAGGGCTCACAGGTAGGTTGGCATCCTCTGTGTTGGGTGATGTCGATTGTAAGCACAGGTATTTACTATAAGTGAATTTAAAATTTACTTTCCATGGGTCAGGAAAATAGCTCAGTCAGTAAAGTGTTTGCCTGGTGAGTGTGGAAACTGAGCTCTATCTCTTACGATGTTTAATGTAATGTAAAAATGCTGAGTGTGGCATTGTGCACTGGGGTGGTGAAGACATGAGGATCCCTGTGACTTACTGGCCAGCTAGTCAGCCTTCCTCACTCACAGACCCTTACAGTCCATGACAGTCAGGAAAATGTTAGCAGATGCCTTGTTTTACAATTTTGCTTTGGAATAGTGTTGAACATTGTGTGGACGCAGTGGAGATTGCATTCTCTTGAGGAAATGTTTTCTGAGTCCATGTTTTTCCATTGGACATTCCTAGCACAGTGTATATTTCAAAAAAATATTAAAAAAACCAAAAAAACAAAACTTGTGCATGCTTGCATGGCAATGGCTCTATTCAAGCCTGATTAGCTACATTTCAACTTGCTTGCTGTTAAACATCATTATTTCTTAAAACCATCCTTTCTATTGAAGGAGCATAAAGGCTGGAAGCCCACTCACGGCATTCCATTTCTCGTAGTCCTCAGTGAGGTCCAAACTGTTAGTGCTGATTCAAGTTGTGTTGTCTTGGACGTATTTCCTTGCTGCTTTACAGCCCTTTGCAACAATGTCTGCATGTTGAAAAAAAATGTATTCAAGTTGCAAGGCCCCTGGAGAAAGGCTGCCACAGTAGGGAAGTTGTCATCCCCTTAATTCCATGGTTCTGCTCAAAGCTTCCAGAATCTGTGTTGGGCATAGTTGTAGGTAGGGAAGTCTTTAGCCACGATGGTTCATGCTTGGTCCCTCTCCTTCCTGATGGTGGAAAAAGGACAGCAATCAAGCGAAGGACATCTGACAATACTAACTGGCATGAATATTGAGAGCCACTTAGACTTCTGGGAAAGTGCCTGAACCACAGACACACAGAGGGTTCTTTTAGTGATACCCACGTGGCTGCGATCCTATTCCTTATCTGTGAGGAAGAAGTCAAGAGTTCTAGCTAATAGGAAATGCAGAAATATAAAGCAAAGAGCTGTATACATATACGCAATACACATGTACACATACACGCACACCCACCCAGCTCTGTATCTCCCAACCCTGATGTCACATATGGCCTTTCCAAAGGGAGTATTGTATGTTGTTTAGTCTTGGAACTTCTTTTAAAGATAGGATGTCATTTACAATCCTCAGGCCATATGTTTACTCAGACTTAAGAAACATGGGCTAATCTTTTTCTATTTTGAGGAGTAATAAATTGAAAAGATAATTACATAATGTGCTGCATAATGTAACTCTGGCTTGGGCCATATGTGTTTAATTTTAGAAAAACATGCGTGATGACAGGTTATGAAAGGATGAAACTATTTTAGTCTTTTTAAGGATTAGAAGCATGGTTCTTTTTTAAATAAGTATGCCCCCACCAACTCAGAAAACAACCCAATATACAAGCTCAAGAAAAAAAAAAAACACTCTACCAAAAATAATTTGTTTTTGTGGTAACCACTGGCAAAGAAATTCAAGGTAGAGGCTGTATTACTTCTCTCTTGCAGAGGCAGACACATACTTGAGCTTGGGGAGAAGGAGGCTGGCTTCTGTTATTCCCATCCTCACAGCAGAGTGGACTTCCTGTCCTCTGTGTCAGGCATCAAGCAGAAATCTCTTGTGCCTGTGGGACATGCCTCCTTCCTGAGCAGGGTCGCCTGTCAGATTCAGATGCTGAGGTGAGAGCAGTGCAAGGTGCTTCCTTCCTCCCTGCTGCACACATCCTTTGAGCATCTTGATGCCCTGGCACTGTACTTGGTTCCCAAGATACAGAGTTAGTGCAGACACTGCCGGCTAGACTGTGCAGCATGTAGGAGGCTTGCGTGTGGAGACGGGCTTTGAAGTCACCTTCAGAATGTGTCACTTTGCTAGTAATTCTGACCAAGAGACAGAATTGTCAGGGATGCCTGGCAGAATAATGCCTCCAAGAGTTGTCTAATTGTTGTCCCTAGAATCTGGGACAGTGAAATGGAGCTCACTCATTCCCTTGGCTTGGGAAGGGGAGAGATGATGCTGGATTCTCTCGGGGACTATCAGGGTCCTCAAAAGTCAAAGTGAGAGACAGGAGAGAGAACTAAAGAGAAGTCCTTGGCCAACTATGGCTGATTTGAAGTGGAGGTGTGGGTGCTGATGCTCAGGAAGTTGGGTGGTTTTCCAAGACTGAAGAGATGAACAACCAGATTGTTCCCTGGAACCTGGAAGGAACTAAGGCCTTACCATTAGCCCACTGAAATGACTTGGGAGATCCAGAACTGTGAGACATGAAATTCATTTTGTTGATGCTGTTATCCAGGGAACATGAATATATCAGAGAAGGACCACATGTGTGGTGCTATATGGAGAATGGTGTGGTAGTCTGTTAGATACACATGGTGGAAGGACTAACGTGTCTGCTGTTATAGGAAGGGTGTTGTGGACATCACAGTTGAGTGCAAGTGATTCTGAAGGCCAGTGAGGGATGCTATTCTTGCCAACAGATGATACATCCTGGCGGCTACCTGTGGGATGGCTGTGTGTAAAACAGGGATGCCGTGACTTTCTGTGGGGTGGGTTCATGCACAGATGTGATCAGGAGTGTGTGCATTTGCATGACAGTTGTTCAGAAGTTCAGAATGGAACTTCTGCTGTGCTCTTCTGTGCAGCACGTGGGTCCTCTGATGAATTGAGGGGCATAGAGCCTGGCCCTTTTAATCCCTCCCTCCCCTACATACTCAGGGCTGATTTGGAGGTGAGCCCTAATTACTACACTCATTCCGCAGTGGAGGGTAGAGCCCATCAGAGAAGTTGAGCCACTTGTCCACAGTCAAAATCTTATAGGCAATGAAATAGGAGTTGAGACTTGTACCCAGGTGTCACTTTGAGTTTGACACCGTGACAGTTTCCCTCCTCCCCTGGTCCTTGTGGAAGAAGACTCCTATACCCCAGGCAAGGCAGGTGTGTAGGAATGTAGCAGCTGGCCCCACTTGCTCAGAAGTGACTATTCTACAGAGCACTGCCAATGCCAGTTCTCACGCCTGGGGTGGCATTTCCTATTGGACTCAGCCTCTGCACATGAACCTTATCTGCCCGTTACCTGCCGTCAGGGGAAAGGAGTCTGAAAGCCATGGGGATGGTGGCTCTCAACAGTTCTAGGCTGCTTGCCTCTGTCTGCCGTTTAATCTAATCTCAGGTTCAGTTGGTACTATTGATTAGTTTCTTTTCAGAACCCTATGCAGCCTCTGGGGTTTCTCTGCGTGGGGTAAAATGTTATTCTTCTTCTACGGGAGTTGAGAAGAAAAGGTGAAAGTGTACAATTAATTTGCCTGCACTTTCTCACAAATTGTATGCTGGATTTCTCTGAAATGCTGCACAGAACAATATTCCAAGCAAATTATTGTTATTTACCGTGACTTTTGCCTGCATATTTAAAGTCAACAATTATGTTTCTTTTTTTCTACTTAATGGCCTTTGTACAACATTTTTAGAAACCTGGTCAAGTGTCACTATGAAAATCTACCCTGTCGGCCCTGTGGTGCTTGGGAAACACGTTAACAATATAAGAAGTAACAGCTGAGTCCTGCTTCCAAAAGAAATTACCCAGTACCCCTTGAGTCCCCATTGCCCATCTCTGACTTAAAGGCGATCAAACTGTAGGTCACAACCCCAAGTTAACTAGAAGTAACCTTTCTCTATCACTGGTGCCAGTGTCACTGAGAGCAAGTATTGAATTGCATTTTATCTTTTGTTTTCGTGTGTGTGTGTGTGTGTGTGTGTGTATGTGTGTGTGTGTTATACACATGTGCCCTTCTGTGGGGTGGGCTGTGTTTTCCAACAGAGCTTAGAAACACTGTGTGCCATGCCTAACTCCCTCACTTTTCAGCCATCCTTGTATGAGCTGGAGTCTCTCACTTATCTGGCTCCTGCTGTGTTTTTCTGATCTCCACAAGGCTAGGGTTATACATGGCCACATCCAGCTGTTCAATATAGGTTCTGAAGATTTGAACTCTACTGGTTTGACCGCCTGAAGCTTGAGCAGGAGGTGCACTTAACGCCCGAGCCATCTCACCAGCCCTGCGTTTAATGTTCTTAGTGGTAATACTAGTGTTCCATGGCCTGTGGGGTGCCATCACTCCCTGGGTGCCTTGGCAGAGGGAAAATGCTCTTCTTCCTCTCAGCCCAGGTCCTGAAGCAGACTTCTCCTGTTTGCGCTGCCCTTATTTTCTTGGCCACTGGGCAGTTAAAGACTTGGCCATGGGAGGCCCGAACAGGTTTTGAAGGCATACCTTCTGGCCTGGAAATTCCAGCAGGGCTTTCGTTGTGTTAGGGTGTCCACATTGTCCCTGGAACCAAGAAGAACTTCAGTTCTTTCATAGTCAAAGCAGCAGGTATTTAGAACCTGTTCAATCTGTTCAGGAATCGTGAATTAGAAAAGGTTCATCTTCATTATTTCCAATTCCCAGGTAGTTTTGGTGTTGTGGGTAAGACAGGCATTGATTCTGTACAAATTTCCACGTGCCAAAGGCCTGGCCCCCAATTCAGTGCTCATGAGTGGGGCTTTTAGAAGGTGACTGACTTATAAGGGCACTGAACTAATCAGCATGGGGTGGAGATTCACTGATAGTTGCATAATTTGATGTCATTAATAGTTGGTAGGAAGTAGGAGACAGAGCCTAGTTAGAGGAAGTAGGTCACTGGGAGTGTGCTCAGGGAATACATGCCTTGTCCTCAATACCTTCTTTCCTTCTCCTTCTTCCTGACCCCTGAACGGAGCAGCCTCTGTCACCACAATCTTCGGCCACCATGATGTTCTGCCTCATCTCAGGCCCAAAGCCATGGAATCAGCCGTGGTGGCAGAACGTTCTGAAAGTGTGAGCCACATTAAATCATTCTTCTTAGGTGTGTTGTCACATCGAGAAGATGTGCTGTCTCTACCGGGGGGGGGGGGGGGTGGCAGTGGCACAAAACTTTCTTTCTGAAGAATGCATTTGACTTGGCTTATAAAATCTCTCACCTTACTAATGAAGATATCTGGCTGAGGGTATGTAAAAAGACAACCTTGCTATTGGATAGATACAAGACCATTTTCAAAATTAAATTGGCAGAACAAAGTATGGGCAGAGAGGTGAAAACATGAAAAAGTTAAGAGTACAGGACGAGCCATCATCTATATTCCCTTTGACCTGAAGAAACCATTATTAACGTCTTGTCATATTTGCTCTAAATATATTTAAAAGGAACAGCACATTTCAGCCCCTGCTGTACTCTTTTTTACCTCTTCCTTCTCCCACTTCTCAGAATTAAATCTGCCAGTAACATGAGGTACCTCATTCCATGCCACTTTTCACACATTTGTTTATATAGGTACCGATTTTCTTTTTTATTAAGTATATACTTTGTATGGACACATCATGTGTTAGTACCATCATTTCCCTCCTCCCTACCCCCATTCTGCAGGGTGCCTTCCTCAGTGGGATTGCTGATATTCCCCGTGGGGTTGTATTGTTGATATTCCCCATGAGTTGTGAGAGCAGCAGGCAGTCATTGCAGGTGTGGGGGAGGCACAAAACTTCTGGATATTCCTTATCAGCCTGTGGCTCTTACATTCTTTCTTCCCCCTCTTCTGAAAAATTTCCTGCTCCATGATGGGTATGTTTTGAATCTACTGTAGTGTTCAGCTCTCAGGACATTCTGGATTTCTACTTTGGTATGTGTTGAGTGTCCTCAGTGACTGTCTCCTTCACCCTGGCGCAGGTTGTCAGGCTCACCATGGAAACAGCACTCTTGCTCATCTTGCCAATTCCTTTGTGGTTTCACCTGGGCCCTAGCTGATGTGTGTGGAGTGGGTCATCTCCTGCCAGAGTCAGTTATCTTTTCTTGTCTTGTTGATAGATTTTGGTTGCCCTCTGTTCCTGCTGCCTTTGGGGTGGGTGGGTGGGGAGGACAGGTTCTCAAATGGAGAGTGAGATCAACATAGGTTAAAGGACATAAGCCATAAGCATTGTTAATTTAGAGAGATTCTGATGGATGTAGCCCTTCTTTTGGCCAAAAAACTAGTGAGAGGTTGTTGGAGACATAATCTTGGTCTCCATATAGTTCTAACTTGGTTCCCAGTTCCAGATATGGGTTCCTTTCCAATGAGTGGATCTCTTAGCTAGTCAGAAAGCCATCGGTTACCCACCAAGGTGGGTGCCACCGTTGCACAGGTATGTATATCTCGTCAGGCCGATTTCTTTTGAATAGCAGTATCCCTGGATTGCTCACCACATTGTTGGCCACTTTCCCCCAGCAGCTCGTGTAGCACTTTCTAGCACTATACGGGCTAAGCATCTGGGAACTAGCTTATAGGTTGCATTTTTCTTTTGAGACAGGATCTCAAACTGGCTCAGGTTGAAGTGCAACTCACTTTAGCCCAGGCTGACCTTGAACTCACAGTGATCCTCCTCCCTTAGCCTATAGAGTGCTGGGATTGAAGATGGAGTAGAGTTGAGGATGTGCATAGATCTGGCTTACACCGGCACAAGTCTGTGTGGTGCTCTGATGTTGGGAGAAACTGTTTATTCTTTCCACTGTTCATGGGTCTGTGTTGTTTTCTTTTTACTGCAATTAGCAGTTTGGCTTGCAAGCTAACCTTGAACTTACTGTGTAGATGAGGATGACCTTGAATTCCTGATCCCTTTACTTCCAAGTCCTGTCTGCTGGGATTATAGTCAGTGCTGCAGATCGAACTTAGGATTTCTTGTAATGTAGGTGAGCACTCTACTAACAGTTAAGTGCAGTCACTAAGGATTTTGGGTCCCAGTTCACAGCCTGCCATTCTATAGTAGGTGAGGAAGAGATGATAGCTCAAGGGCTGCCTTGCCTCCCTGTCTTATCATTGCTCTTGAGACATCATTTAGAGAATGCTAGAAGGTAAGAGAACATAAGTTGCGAACAGAAAGGGGCCTGCCTTCTGTCTTGTTTTACTCAAAATGCTGTTTGAACTTTTGAACTATGAGTACCCAGAGAGCAGTGTGCAGGGGAATTGATAAATAAGATAGCGTTGATGTAAGTACAGTTGCTCTCCTATGTAACCAGAGAAGCGTGTGACTTCCAGATAAGCTTCTCTTAAAAATATCAAATTCTAAATGTCAACGTCTTTTGAGCATTGCTAGGGGAAGTCCAGAACCAGAGGACTCGTTTTTTGATGGGAGACAGAGCCACTGTGCCTGAAAACCAAGCCTAGAGCATCTTGCAAAAGGCCTTTCTTTTACGAAATTCCTACTGCCTTCTCCCTCCTATGTTCTCCCCAAGCCTCGGGTTCTAACTGAGGTGTTACTTCCTGCTTTGGCAGTAATAAATAACTACTTTCTGATTCTTCCCTAAGTGCACTCAACAATGGGAAGGGAGTCTTACATCTTTCCATTGCCTATTACTTACGTGGTGGACATTGTTCCCCTTTTAAGCCCTACTTCTAGAAAAATTAAATCAGCTACTCTTACTTCCCAAGTATCTTAGAAATCTGTGGTTCCAGATTCAGATAATGGTAAACATGAATAAAAATTACACACAAATTAATAAAGGATAAAATGCATGCCTTATAAATATCCAGTCCAGTTTACCACCTGCTTCTTAGATGATGTTTACAAACATTTTTATGTAGTTTTGTTATGTTCATATAGACATCCAGGTCAATCCACCACATAATAATGCTGACAAGTTTTTTCCTGTGATTGGTGATATATACGTAATATTTCATCTATCTTCCCATTATTTTAAAAGAATGAATTCAGGGGCTGGAGAGATGGCTTAGTGGTTAAGCACTTGCCTAGGAAGCCTAAGGATACCGTTTGAGGCTTGATTCCCCAGGACCCACGTAAGCCAGATGCATAAGGGGGCACATGCATCTGCAGTTCATTTGCAGTGGCTGGAGGCCCTGGCACTCCTGCTCTTTCTCTCTTCCTCTTTCTCTCTCTTTCTGTCGCTCTCAAATAAATAAATAAAAATAAACAAAATAAAGAAAGAATGAATTCAGTTTCTAAATCTCCCAGGAAAGCCTCCATTGCCAAGTGGCAGGTGAAAACATGAAAGCCTGGCCTGGGAAGATGCCCAGTGGATGAGGCGCTAGCTGCATGCACATGAGGACCCGAGTTTGGATCACCAGAACCCACATGAAGCCTGATGTGGTGGCAGTTATCTGTAATCTCAGATCAGGGAGATGGGAGGAGGAGAAGGAATTCTGGATTACATGGCAAGCACAGTGAACAACCACAAAGATACTACCTCATGCAAGGTGGAAGGTGAGGAGCAACACTTGAGGTTGTCCTCTGTCGTCCGTACCCTCCATATGTCATATGTGCATCCATACTCATATGTACACATTGTACACACACACATGCATACACACAGTGGATTAAAAAAGTGAAAGCTTATCATATATATTTTCAAAAAGCTTAGATGCTGGAAATAATGGTCATAAGTATTAACATTAATTGCATTTCATATCGAAGTTTCCATTTTCAGCATTCTGTCACTGTGTTTACTTCTTAAATGTTTTAAAGTGAGCAAGTTGATGTGGAAGTTAGATAATATTTATTAGGTATAATTGTTTTCTCATCACTGTGACCAAATACCCGATAAGCTACTTAAGGCAGGAAAGGTTTATTTAGGGGGTTAATTCGAGGGTCCAGTCCATCGTGGTGGGGAAGTCAGCAGGAGTATGAAACAGCTGCCTGCACCACATCCACAGTCAGGAAGCAGAGAGGTGATGCTGGGTTCAGCTCCTTTTCTCCTTTTCATTCAGCCTTGAACCCCAGCCTATCGCAGGGTGCTGTCCACAGTTGGGGTGAATCTCTGCCTCTGTTTACTCAATCTAGAAACTTCCTCACAGACGGGATACCCAGAGTTCTGTCTTGTATGTGATTTTAGATCCTGTCAATTGGACAGTGAATTTTGACCATCACACTAGGTGTCTGTCCAGTTAACAGGTGAGGATTTTTCAGTGACTCACAGTCTTTGGTGAATTGTCACATAGAGAGGAAGGTTCCTAAAGGGTGCGGAGTTTGTTGTGACTGAATGATGTTCCCTGACAAGCGAGTTTACCCTTAGTGATGGACCATGTTGCCCATGAATGTTCACCCTGACCTCTCTGAGGGTGTATACTTCCAGGGTGGAGGAAGTGTGATGACAGGCCATGTCATCACGCTCCACTAGGGAGGGCACACTGGGAGTTTCTTTACGGGTTTCACCCTTCCCCATCTCTGTCTTCAGGGTTTATTTCTGGGTGGATGTTGGAGCTGTGATCTTCATGGCATGAGTCATTTGACATTTGTGAACTTGCAGGAAAATGAACAAGGTTATAGAGCTTTGAAGTACATCCAAGTCGTTATATTGACTCCTCTTGAATTGTTTGGTAATTGGCATGGAGGATGTAGTGGGGATAAAAATCCCTCTCTTTCGTGTGCGCTCTCTCTCTCTCTCTCTTGCTCCCTTTCTCTTGGTATGTATTTATTGCACAAAATAATGGGTTTCATTATGACACTCATGCATGTATATAATGTACTTAGATCCATTCTCTCTTATAGGCAGCCACCTTTCTTACATCTGTCTTTTGTAGCTTATTTTCCTTGCTCACTGGGATGTCATGATAGGGCATGTTGATTTCTTTGGACTATGTGTGTGTGCTTTTGTACACATGTGCACTCAAATGTAATCCCACACATGTGTACATGAGTGCATTCATATATGGCTGTGAAATTTCCTAAACCCAAATAACTCAAGTTTCTTTCTGAACATAAAAGTCACTTCTACCAGCAGTTGAAAAATAAATATTATAATCAGCGAGGCATCACAAATAACTTTTATGTCTAAATCAAGCTATTAAATGCTTTTTTATTTTTAAGTAGATAGGGGAATAAAATAGCTGTATAGCTCAGAAAGTGGTGTGCCATTACTGCCTGCTGTGCCCAAGAATGATGCCAGCCTTTTACACTCATGAAGTAAAGCAGATTAGAACTGCGATCAATGTATTATCCTATATGTTGCATTGTGCGTTACATTTCCTTTTCGAGCACCTTTGTAGACTAAATGGCTACTAATGACATAATTACAGTTGTTTGTCACCACCGTAATGTGTGATTTCCTATCTCATCATGAGGATGTAAGTTAGATAAAGGAGGAGTTTTGGCAGGAAGACAGAGTGGCGTGATTTATTAAGGCCAGATGTGGTTGTTAAAAGCTTTTCTGTGGAGGGCTCAGTTTGAGTGATGCGAAATGGGTGGAAATCACTGCACAGCCAGCACGTGGTTCTCGGCATGAGTGACATAGTTGCTCACGGAAGCAAGGCCTACGAGCCACGTGCTCCATTGCTGTGTATAGATGCTATGTTGCGACTGAAACAGGGTGAGGAAGGTTCACATGAGCACCTGCTAGTCAGGTAGGTGTTTAAAGGAAATGCCGGCGGCGTCTTCACTATACTTCTCTTCTTTGTAGCAAAAACTGAAATACTTTAGGTTTCTGTCAGGTTTCAAAAACGGAAAATCCCAGCACTGCTATTTTTTTTAAAAGGGGGGGAGGGGAGAGAGAGAGAGAGAAAGAAAAAGAGATGAGGGAGGTGAATATGACAATACAGAGCCATCCGAAGTGAGTGGAGACATGATGCTTCTTAAGCGCATTGACATGCTTATTGCACGTGTAGGCTTGATATATATACAGTCAGATTAGCTAGATGCTTCTAAGGAGAAAGGCCCAATTCCTGGTTTTAGTTGTATTTGCACACACAAAGCTCTGTTAAAATAATGTTAAGACTCTGGAGCGATTGAAGCTATGAAAGGTTTGAAAGTGTTTTTCCAGCTTTTCAGGGGGAGAAGAGAAAAAAAGAAGAAAATGGTTATATCTTAAAGCAAATAGGTGCTCAGAAGGTAGTGATCTGTTTCCCTCTTTCCTTTCCTGCCCTGCCCTTCCTTCCCTTCCCCGTTCCTACCCTCCCTTTCCTATTAATCTACTTGGAGGAAGTGGTGGTAGAGGCAGTTAAAGACATATGCACTCTCTCATTCTCTCTCTCTTCTACTAGCATATATTCATTGTACAGAATAAGCGGTTTCATTTTGACATGCTCATGTGTGTATATTGTGTTCTTTGATCCATTTTCTTACATCTGTATTTTTCCCTTGCTCTTCCTACCCTAAGTCTTCCCTGTCTTCCGCAACTTTTCCCTCCCCGTTTTAATCTCTTCATATCATTTTCTCCCTTCCTTTGCCTTCCCCCTCCCTGCCTCACTGCCCTGTAAAGTTTTCTGTGGAGAAAAGTTCTCATAGAGAATGAGGTGCATACAGCCTAGGACCTAACCCGTTGAGCCTTTCCTACCCCTTCCAGTGTGGATGGAAACATTACTTTTGTTTTTTGTTTGTTTGTTTTGAGGTAGAGTCTCACTGTATCTCAGGCTGACCTGGAATTCACTATGTAGTCTCAGGCCTCGAACTCATGGCGATCCTCCTACCTCTGCCTCCTGAGTGCTGGTATTAAAGGCGTGTGCCACCAAGCCTGGCTGGAAACATTACTTTAAATAATCTACATTGAAGACATCAATGCATAACTTTTTCCATAAATTTTGAGACATATGTAAGACATATGACAGCTTAGGTGACATGCTCTTAGTGCTATGACCTTACTTATCCTCTCAGCTGAAAACATGAGGCCTCCCTGTGGCTTGCTGTCACGGTACTGCAGGATTAACAGACAGCTCTGGTAGAGTTTCTGTCCTTTGTGATCACATGTATATTTGTTATATGACTTGTGTGTTGTTCATGTCCTCTGTCTAGTCTGCAAGTTCCAGACAGGTAGGACCTGTACCACTCAGGCCTGGTGCATCACCTGAAAACTGAGGTACATTAAAAAAATATAAGTTTGGGGCTAGAGAGATGGCTTAGCAGTTAAGGCACTTGCTTGTGAAGCCTAAGGACCCATGTTTGACTCTCTGGGTCCCACATAAGTCAGACACACAAGGTGGTGCAAATGCACAAGGTCACACATGTGCACAAGGGGTCGCACATGTTTGGAGTTTGATTGCAGTGGCTGGAGGCCCTGTCACATCAATTCTCTCTCTCTCTCATTCTCTCTCATTCAAAAAAAATACAAAAATATATATCTTTGGTGATAGGGTTGCTCAGTGGATAAAGCTCTCACCACTCAAGTGGAGTACCCACGTTTGATCACCAGACCCCATGAAAAAAGGCTGGAAGCCATAGTGGGCATCTGTAATCCCAGCACACTGATGCTAATGATGAGATGAGAAATGGAGATAGGAAAATCTTCCAGAAGCTCTTAGTGAGCTCAGCAAAGAATAACAGCAGAGCAAAAAAACTAGAGAGGGAGGGAGGGAGAGAGAGACATCCTATCTCAAATCAGGGGAGTGTCCTGTGCATGGCATGTGAAGTTCATGCTTACACAGGAACATGTGAACACATATGAACACACATACCTACAAATAAATACAGGCCTATAATCCCAGATAGTCAGAAGCCTAAGGCAGCAGAATCTCAAGTTCAAGGACTTCCTGGGCTACAGAGTGAATTCAAAGCCAGCTTGGGCACCTTAGTGGCAGTGACACCCTGTTTCAAAATAAAAACTAAAGTAAGTCTGGGGATATAGCTCATGGGGGAGGGTTTGCCTAGCATATGCACCTCCCTAGATTAAATTTCCAGTGATAACCCCCCCCAAAGTATGTGCTGAGTGAATAAAAAGAGGCAGGGGCTTCAGTACCCCCAGGGTCCCTTCCCCACCACACACATCACTGGTAAACCAGTCCACACATCACTTTCCCAAATCACACAGGCTTGTCTTTATAATGGATTGACCCGGTTGGTGGCTCATTTGCCATCTGCTTAATTTGAAGTTGGGAACCTTAGGGTGTAATTAGGTCTGGTCCTTTCCTAGAGGCGTTTGCCCTCCAAAGACATACCCCATGCAGTTCCAAGGGCCACTTGATGGCTTGTCCCCAACCCTAGACAGTTAGAAGCAGGAAGTCAGAAGGTTACAGGGGCTCCCGCCATACCTTAGTGCTGTCTCTTCCATTTAGAAATGGATTCTTTATGACTCGTGCATTGAACTTTCTGAAGAGATGGACACAGCTGAAGTACAGGGAGTAAGCATCACAGGAAATAAACTCTTAGATGCCAGCTTAACCTTATCCTAGGCTTCATGGGCATGAGACCTGCCTTGTCTCCCCAGACAGCGATCAGAAAGGACCCCTGCTGCTGACACTGTGTCACGTCTATGTTGACATTCCTAACAGTTTGCAACAAGGTTTTCAGATTTCCGTTTTGTCTTGGTCTCCATCCCTTATGTAGCTGCATGGACCCTTGGACCATGTTCTTTCTGTAATTGTAATAATGTGATTTATTTTCAGTTTCTTGTGTTCTCTCCCCCTTGGTTTCATCAGAAGGAACATACTTCAGACCTGGTGTTCTCTGATGTAGCAGTAAAGGCTGTATTCTGTCCCTGGCCCTCCTCGGATACAAGCCTATGGGCTAAGTTTTTGGTTTGGACTCAGATTTCCTGGATGGAATCCTAGCTCCACAGCTCAGTTGAGCAAGTTGCTTTACTTTTCCCAAGCCAGTTTTCTCCTTTACAAATTGGAGGTGCTGGGCTTGGAGGGAGAGTCAAGCCAAACAATGTAGATGTTGCACGCATGGTGGCGCATGCTTTAATCCCAGCACTTGGGAGGCTGAGGTAGGAGGATCCCTGTGAGTTCAAGGCCAGCCTGAAACTACAGAGTGAATTCCAGGTCAGACTGGGCTAAACTGAGATCCTACCGTGAAAAAACAAAATGAACAACAAACAAAAACAGAACACAGTGTGGAGCAGGCTGCCCAGAAGCTTGGCTGGGAGAATCATACCCAGTCGCTGCAAAGTGTTGGTGTAGTCGTTGCTCACCAAGTCTCTGCTTCCACCTGGTCCTCACAGCTCTTCTGCCTTTTGAGTCTGTTGCTCCTTGACAGTTGAGCCCATGCTTTGCTGCCTCACATACACTTAGGTTCTGTGGTACCTGGCCTCTTTGCAAGCAAGTGCCTTTAAACACTGAGCCATCTCTTCAGCCCCAAGAACTTGGAAAATAAACTCTGCATTTTGCAACTCTTTTTTCTATTTGCAAGTAAGTGACTTTAACCACTGAGCCATCTCCCCAGCCCCAAGAGCCTGGGACTCTTAATGCCAACTCTGTACTCCTCAATGAAGCTATAGTTCCCTCTCCTCCACTCTCTATCCTTGATGTTGGGTGATTAATTCACACCAAAACTGTTTGTGTAAATAAGCTCTGCATTTTGCAACTCTTTTTCTAGTTCCCAGTGGTTCAAAGATGCCTCTTACTTTATATATCATTAAAGAAACCAGCTTCTTTTCTACAGACCATTTAAAACCCATTTTAATGAAGCCCAGTCATTTATAACTAAAGCGATCCCCTCCCCGTTTGTACAGGAAATTGCATAACATTGACCGTATAAAAGGATTCTGCCTTGTTGAGGTCTGGTGTGATGTGGGATATGATTCATTTCTTCATTTAGTGATCACTTGTTGGAGACTCTGTGTGTTAGGCAGGGATGAGTCCTGGAGATCTAACTGTTAATGATTGACCTCCAAGAGCCTTGCTGTGTGCATTGCCTGTGTTCTAGTGGGGTGCAGTTTTGAAACCAACCACCAAGAACCATATCTGAGAGTGTTGTCATCCAGAGAAATATAGTAGAATGAGAGCATCCCTGGGCTGCTTTAGGTGGGGTAGCCTAATAAGACTTCTTGCAGGAGGTGATGTTTGACCCAAGATGCAAATGGTAAGATGGAGGTAACCAGTAGATGCCCAACATGAGAAAAAGCCAGTGCTCAGACTAGAGATGACCTGGCCTTGGTGGACTTGAGGGACAGAAAGTGGGCCAATATGGCTGGCCTGGAGTCTACAGGGGGGCTGTAGAAAGGGTCAAGGCTGGATAATTAGATGGAGCCTCATCTTGTAGACTTTGCAAGTCACACTGTAGGGTTCCTGATCTGTCAGTTCTAGCTATTTTCATGCTAAAAGGGAACCAAGGAAATGTTTACTCATGAAGTAAATGGTTCGATCACTAAAGCAGGAGCATGCTACTAATGTGATGTGTGTGTGTGAGTGTGTTTGCCAAATCACTTTTCTAATTCAGAGCACTTAAATTAGAGCTCTAAAACAAATCCCAAAGTGCCTGGGACAGGCCTTTTAGTTCCTCTGGTTAGCTATTTCCCCTGGAAGACTCCTCATGCCTTTGACACGAGGTTAGCATAATGATGAAATGGCATAGGGCACATGGCCACTAGTTTGTCAGTGTAAAGTCACGTGCACATACAGAGTAGTTGGAGCTGGAGATATGGCTTAGCAGGTAAGAGTGCTTCCCTTGCCAGCATGTGGGCCTGAGGGCCCTAAGACTGCCTGAATTATGTTCCACATAAACACCAGGGCGTGGCTATGTATATCAGCAACTCAAGTCCTGTAGGGTATAGAGTCTGGAGAATTGCTGTGTCTCACAAAGATGACAGGCTCCAGAATCAGAGAGAGACTCTGTCTCAAGGAAATACACAGATAAACAATCAAGGGGGAGGGGCATACACACCTCATGTTGTCTTCCATTTGGCAGGCATACACCTACACACTTATGTCCATATATCACACGCACCACACCACACATACTACACACACAAACACATGCAAAAAGATAATACAAGGGAACCACTATTGATAATTCTTCCGCTTATCACTTTACTCACTAAAAATACCAGAGTTTTAATTATTAAAAAAGTATCTTCTTTGGCTGGAGAGATGGATTAGCGGCTAAGGAGTTTGCTTGCAAAGCCAAAGGACCCAGGTTTGATTCCCCAGGACCCACATTAGCGAGATGCACAAGGGTGTGCAAAGCATCTGGAGTTCGTTTGCAGTGGATGGAGGCCCTAGCACACCCATTCTCTTTCTCTCTCTCTCTCTCTCTCTCTCTCTCTGTCAAATAAATAAATGAATAAAAACAAAATATTTTTAAAAGTGTCTTATTAACCACTGAGGTAATTTTATATCATATTTGAAGAAACCTAGCCATGAAACTCATGATGAAAATGGCTATCCCAATGGTTCCCAGATAGATACTGGTTCATACTCGCTACTCATCTGTTTGACCGTCTTGTTTAAAGTCTGGGGTATTAGAACCAATAGCACCTGCCTGTAGAATTTGTTCTTTGAGGTCTGTTGACTAAGTTGGAATGAATATGAACTAAAGAGAGACATGAGAAAAGGATTCACTATTGTTTTTGTTTGTTTTTTGGTTTTTCGAGGTAGGGTCTCAATCTGGCTCAGGCTGACCTGGAATTCACTATGTAGTCTCAGGGTGGCCTCGAACTCATGGTGATCCTCCTACCTCTGCCTCTCCAGTGCTGGGATTAAAGGCGTGTGCCACCAGGACCTGCTGTTTTTTTGTTTTTTTAAATCAGTCTCTAAAGAGAGGCTCACATTGTTCTCATGAAACAAACAAACAAACAAACAAACAAACAAAAAAGTATATCTCCAAAAATAACCACTGGTTGCCTTGGAGTGAAGCTAGTGGCGATGCATGATTCAGACGTGATCCTCTGGGGCTGGGTAGCTCTTCAAGAAACGCTTGCCATGTGCATGTCTTCTCTTTGGTTCAGGGTATGCTTTTTTCTCCACGTGCTTCTTCGAACCCCTGGCCCCTGGCAAGCAGGACTTTTGTACTGTTTTAAAGAACCAGATGGGTTTCCAGAGGGCATGGGCCCATTTCTCCAAGGTTAGCTTTCAAGTGCTCTGTAAATGGTCCAAGATAATCCAAATTTCAAAATCTTGACATCTTTGATTTAACACATACCTCTTAGAAAAACTATCTGGGAATACCGGAAGACTCTATTGTTAAATTTTAGAGACTTTTGCATTCTGCTTAGAAATCATTTTTTTTTTGTTTTATTATAACATTTACTAGCAGTGGCACTAATTATTTTAAATATGACCCTGGAAATGGGCTATGTCAGCTCGAAAAGATGATTTTAAACAGAATTTGGTTTTAAAAGGCAGATTTTATAGACATTTTAGTAATACCATTGTTATCTAATTAGCATCTATTGCATAAAGCTATGTGATATTAGAGGCAAGTATACATAAAATTATAAATTGTGACATTTTATGAGTTTTTTATCATGAGTTTTATACAGTCATCATTACTTAACAGTGTGAAATGTGGCCCTAGACATTACATCATATGAAGACCAGGAGACAGAAAAAACTGAGGATCAATTTTTGATTATAATAAAGTTTTAGTATGAGACATTTCTGAATATATATCATGAATGTGAGTCACAGTTGGTTTTCACACCAAACCTGTGACCTATTATGATTATGTTTCGACTTTAAGGGGTTTTCAGTATTTAAATTCTAAACCTAATTCTAAGGTTTCAAAATGATTCACTTTCAAATCTACTTTTATGTTTAATAATTAAATAAGAAAATATTGCTTATACCTACATTTTTACTATTCTTGGATGTATTATAATTATTTCTTTAATTTCACCAATAAAATATCCCATTTCTTCATTAGTAAATTACAAGGCTATTTCAATTAAATAAAAAAAGAGTTCGAATATGGCTTGCCATCTCAAGTAGTCATCGCAGTTGAAAATTCTTTCAGAACTTTCATTTGTTCTCTTGGTACAATGTGAGGATACTTTCTAGGTAAATTAATCCCTTCCAAACGTTAAGATAACTTCCTTCTTGGAAAGAGTTATTAGAGTCTTATTCTTTATAATCTTAAATACCACTTATGTTCGAGTGAGCAATAAATGAACAAATTACACTAGTTAAAAAAAAAAAAAGAATGATTACGACCTAGGCCAAGTGCATTGCAATTAGATTTTCATAGAAAAGTGAGCTTTCTACTGGGAAAAGCATGATATAGATGCCCATGAAACAACCAAAGTTTAAGTATTTTTGTAAATTAGGTTGTTCCTAGTTAAACAGGTGGCTTTAAAGGCTGGTTTCACTGTTGTTTTAATCATAGTTTAGTTACCATGGAGAAATATGCAAGTTAGCATTTACACACAGAAGTGAAATTTATGCTGCATAGATAATAGCCTAAATTTAGCTCAACTTAAGTTTACCACTTCCTTTTTTTTAACAAAAAAGAATAATAATATATCACATATATCCATTAACAAGTTACTGTCTTTAAATACTATAACATTTGTAGAGAATCTCTTCCCTTCGGCATCGCTGCAAAGCTGCCAGGGTGTCTTCTTCCAGCGCTGAACGTCACATAACATATCACATCTGATTGACATTAATGATGTCACCCTTAAGTTGAATAGAAGACTTTGTTAAGGGTTAGCAATTCTATGTCAAGAAAATAACGTGTGGGCACATTGCCTCTCGTCGGTTTTTATAAGGGGACAATTATTTTCACTGCAAATCTTCAGAAATGGTATAACGCTGCAAAGACCATTTGTGGAAGTATTTTATGAAAGAATTTTTGACATCTTTGGGTATCTTCATGCCCCCTTAACTGGGTAACAGATTTTTTTTCCACCCTGAATTAAGATGTTCGGCTGTGTGGAACCCAGCAACTGGGAGCTGCCTTGCCTGCCAAGTTCTCTACCCCGTACCTCAGAGTGAAGGCTAAGTTTCAAGGACAAATGTAGCGAAAGTGTCCTGATCCAACGTGAGGTCCCACAGCACGGGGAGAGAGCAGCAGATCCCTTTCAACACCAGCTGTTCTCACAGATATAGATTGCTGCAGTGAAATTTTCTTAATATAATTCAGGAAGCTCTAGAGAATTCTCCAAAACAACTGTGCCAACAAGGAAAATGTTGAATTTTTCATCAGCTGCCCAATGCTGAGAGTTAGTGGGCAATCCGTTCATTCATGACCAGATGTTCAGTGTAGTAATGCTCCGCAGTTAACTTGAACCTTGTGGCCTGCTTACCATGGGCTGCAAGGACATTGGCAGCAAGCTGGCATTGGAGAATTGGGGCCTGCACGAGCAAAAGACCGAAGTGTGTGTCTGTGGCTTCCTGGTTTTCACCAGCGACCAGACAAGGTAGGGAGTGATGAAGGAGACCGGCGACATCCCATCAATCACGTTGGAGGTCAGGAGAGTCTGCCGTGTGGTGGTGTCTTGGGGGAGCAGTCGGCAACTTTTTATACTCCTTTTGATTTGGGAAAGAAAGGCGATCTTTGTGTGGTTGGACAGATTTTTCAACCTGTGTCTAAACTATAAAACTTTCTGTGGCGGAGGCATGAGGTGTGAGTGGTGAAGACAGAGAGAAAAGGATTTCTAATTTTAAACTAGAGGAAGGCAAAAAGTTGACTCTTAATATTTAATTCTTATTTTGTCCCATCTAGAATTAGAAATGAGTAACTTTATTTTTGCATTAGCATACTTTAGGATTATAGGTGAGAATATTCAGATCTTCCATTCATAAAGTTTCATCTTGTATCTTACTGATGTTTTGAGGGTCTGTGGCATTTTTTTTTTTTTTTTGAGCTGTTGTAAGTAACAGTGTTCAGGGCGAGGAGGAGAATAGGTGGACAAAGGGGTTTTGGACAATTTGATTTTCTACTTTGACAAGGATTCTTCCTTAAAGACTCCTGTTTGTTTCTGGATGTGGGGGCAGGACAAGTGATGGGGCAGGGGACAGGGTTTGATCCCATGAAGCTGGTCTCAGGGCTCCTCTTATCCCATGACCTACCAAGACAGTCTTTTTAATGATTTCAGAACTCAATGGACAGAGGAAATTTACAGAAGTTTCTTATTCAACAGTTTTTCTTTGGGGTCTAAGTGGTGGCCTCTCAATAAGCAGTTAATGTTTGTTTACATGGAACTTCTATAAGATGTTATCCTGTGGTAAATCCTTTGCTCTAGGGAAACTTTCAGTTGCTCTCTGGTCCTGTGGAATTCCATACTCCCCTTGGCACACTGTTACTGGGCCCAACCCCAGGGACCCAAGGGGAACTTGGAGGCTCTTTGGAGTAGCTCCTGGCAGTGACCATTTGCTTTGGCTGAGCTTTCTGCCTTTGGTTTGTAAGTTGCAGTGAACCATCCGGTCGCATTTTCTGCTTGTACAGAGATGGGGTGCATGTTATGTCCAGTGTGGAAATTCCTGATAACTCTATTTCAACCTGGCCCTTAGACTCACATCAAGAAGTTAGTGATTTGTCTGGGTGATCTTTTGTTTGTTTTCTTTTTCTTCTTTTAAAAATATTTTATTTTTTTAATTTATTTATGAGAGAAAGAGAAAGGGTGTGTCAGGGCCTCCAGCTACTGCAAACCAACTCCAGAAGCATGTGCCACCTTGTGCATCTGGCTTACATGGGTCTTGGGGAATTGAACTTGGGTCCATAGGCTTTGTAGGCATGTGCCTTAACTGCTAAGCCATCTCTCCCTCTCCAGCCCTCTTTTTCTTCTTTTCCTGAAAATTTCTTTGGCTTGTTGACTCGGGGAAGGGGTTGTGAATTACAGCTGGTCCTGCCTTCCTGCTGCTGCTGGGATGCAAGGTGAAGGCACTATGCTGTTGCCCTGAATGGTAACTTACTGATCTGAACTCCAGAACCAGTTCACAGTAGCCTGACACTGCTGTTACCTTACTGCTGTTACCTTGCTGCCGTCCCTCCCCAGCTGCTCCAAGCCCTCCCCACCCTCCGCCCTGTACACAGTTTGTTCTTGGGTGTGAAGGCAAACAGTATTTGCGTTGGCAGCAACTTCTCTCTCAGTGGAGCCTGCTGCCTCGGCAAGAAACCGCAGCATGAGCTGCTGCTGAAGGTTGCCACCAGCAGGATGGCCTTTTCCCACATTTCCTTGCTTGAAGGAAACAGATTTTTGAACTCCTTTTTTCAAAGACAAAATGCCAACATTTAACAGCTGGAGTTAGTCTATAATTTATGGTTTTCACTTTATGTTCTTGTGGATATATAAAAATTAAAAATCCACAATTATTGTTAAATTATGTACTTTTCTTGCAAAAAATGTGATTAAAAATAGACTGTATGTTAAGAAGAATTCTAGAAAGCCATGGTTACCCAAACAAGGTATTCTCAATTATTTTATCTTTAATGGTTTTTGATTGTTATAATTTACTCATATTCTATTACATCTCCCAGAGGAAATGTTTTTGAAAGATATTTGTTTTTCCTTTGAGGAACATATTGAGGTCAGTTCATTAAAAAAATTTTTTTTTGCCTTGAAACTCCTCAGTTGTGCTAATTCAGGCACCAGGTGACCCTCATTGGCAAAGCACGTCTGGAAGTAAAAGACTGGCAAACCTGCTCCCTCTCAGGGTGGTGGCCTTTATCCAGAAAACCCCAAGGACTCTTGTGGAAGTTTCTGGGCTTTTGTTACCTACAGAACCTTCCTTGTATGCTAGCCTCAGTTCCCCTCCCTTTCCTTAGGCACATTTTTTTTTTCTACACCTTACCCATTCAGCATGTGGATATTTTATTGTCTGGGCCTTTCACTGAAATTGTACTATATCAGGATCAGCGAATGAAAAGTGATGGTGCCTCAAGATAGTATTTTTATCATATCCCTGTCCAGAGACTACATTTGGGCGTTTGTTAATAGAGACAAGGAGCCTGAGACTCTTTACTGGACCCCTTAACTGCACTTTTCTTTACAGAGTAGTTCCAACATGCTTGTTTTCCTGACTTGTCAGAAAACAGGAAGTGAAAGACCTTCCTTGGGTACAGTGTGTTACCATAAAGATCATCTGATCTCCATGGTAGATTTAGGATCAGAACATTAGCTACATTTTCCCTTTCTTTTCAGGGATGGAGGTCGTTGATCATTTTTATCTGCCCGCCTTGTAGACTTGACTGAACTTACTAGGAATGCTGCATGTTTATGGCATCTTTATTATATGTTATTAATTCGTTATAACTGCCACTACATTTTATTCTCTTCTTCCTTTCTCTTTCTCCCCGAGGACCTTCGAAGGCAACTGTCAACTATTTCCTTGTGGTTCAGGAAACATCAGTTAGTTTTCAATTTCAGTGCCAGCTGCCGTTATAGGGTATATCAGTTAACAAAATACCAGTGTCATCAATGTGTCTCTTCCTTCCTTCCTATACGAAGAAAATCCGCACTTGTGCTATGAATTGTTCTGTTTTCTGTCACTGGGGAAGTGGCGCACGTTCGGTGCGCTTACAGAAGACACGCTTACGACAACAATTCACCGAAACCTAGAAGGGTGGCTGGGTGCAGCGATGGCACTGAACTGTAGTTGTGTTTATCAGTGGAAAATCATATAGATGGTTTTCAAATCACTGCTAGATAAGACAATTGAGCGATTTAACATTTAAGCTGCTTAAAAAGCCACGCAGTGAAACGGTGCATTTTAGAACGCCTTCTTTTTTAGCTTACTAGCTCTCAGTATGGCTATGGAATCCGTTAAATATAGAGGCCATTCTTTAAATAAGGCCGACAGTTAAAATTGGGAAGCCGGAGAATTAGATTGGAAATGATTTACGATGAGTCTACAGGACATTAAAAAAAATAAAGTTAGAAAAGGAAATCCACTGGGTGGATTGGCTGCAGCACAGAAGAGAATTTTTACTTTTCATCCCTTTGGAATTGGCTGGATATGTGGGCAATGCGTCGAAACAGACTTTCCGGAAAAACTGACAGAACTTTTCTTTTTATTGTATGTTCTGGCTTTGGTTTGGTATTGGCGTTGCAAGCTTATGATTCCAACCCAGTCGGTTTCTTATTTTGACAGTTACAAACTTTTTTTTTCAATAACAGAGCACTACCCATTCTCCTAAGGGCACTAGACATTGAAATAAATAGATGCTGGATCGAACGAACAAGGGCTTTGTTTTTCTCTTGTAGTCTGAACATATGGGTCATTAATAAATGTCATTTGAAGATGATGCATAGGTGTGGTTATTGAGTTTGTAATGTGTGATAATCACAAATACGTATGTCACTTTTAAGAATTAGTACCCATTTGCCCATACAGCATTGCATGAAGATTATGCATTTTTTTGTAGAATAAACAGTATGGATTCAAAGAGACCAAACACAGGCAGTGTGAGTCCCTTAGGTAGTAAGTGGTCTTCTAATAGCTAAACCTTGTTCGAATGATGGCTCATTAAACCATCAAAAACCCTTACTTATGGGGGGGGGGAATCATTCATTGTTTCCGTTATGCCTGTGTTAAGTGAACCAGGAAAAGGTGATATATTTACTGGCTAGCAGAAGAGGAGTTCAGATAGTAAAATTCTAGCCCACTTCTACATTGGCATTTTGGTTTTCTAAGACATGCACCCTACCTGTCATACGTATGAAACCATAACTGATTCCCTTTCCTTCAACGCTGCTTGCCATGGATGGAGTCGTATGTTTACTATTGCTGGAAACAACTTTGATAATACCAAAATTCATACTCAAGTTCTGTCACGTGTTGAAAAATGTGAGGTATCTGTTTAACTCCCTGGAAAATTGAAGCTGGAGCTCGCTGCAGTGCAGACATGGACCTTAGGTATATGGCTTAGGAGAAGGGCAGTGGTGTTTGGATTTATTTTGTCTGAGTAAGTAACAAAACCCAAAAGCTTGGGGCTTCAGCACAGAAATGAATGATTACATTTGGTCAGTGCATTAAGTACATAAAGGGAAATAGAGAAAATAGATTGGGAACATAGCTGACAGAGAGCTTCACTCCCATTCAGGTGAAGAAGTAAGGCATTCAGTCAACAACATTAATATTATACTAGATAAACTTTCCTGCATAGGAGGCTTCAAACTCAGTGATTAACACTTCATTATTTTTTTTTTCATTCTTTATAATTTTCCAAGGATCAGGGCCTTACAAGTTGAGTGTCCTTTATCTGAAATGCTTGACACCAGAAATGATACAGAGTTTAGAACTTTTCAGACTTTGAAATCTTTACATAGAATTCACTGGTTGGAATTGAGAATCCCTATTCTGAAAATCTAAAATCAGAAATGATCCAAAAATCTGATACTTTCAGTTATGAACATGGCATGTGCAAAGTAACTTTAGTACATTCCAGATTTCAGGTGTTCTGATTAGGGATGTTCAGCCTGTGTTATTATTACCCACAGATAACAATGCAAGTGAGGAAACTGAGTCTTTGAAAGGTTTTATGATCTTCCCACGGGTCCCCAGGAATGAGATGTTACGAAGATTTCAAATGAGACACTGTGAGTCAAGAGCCAGCCCTCTGAAGACGGCCTACACGGCCAGCGGGCACTGCCAGGGTCTTTTGAACGCAGGAGGTTCCTGTTCAGAGCTGCTGTCTGGAAGCTTACACCTGCCATTCATAAGAGAGCAAGAAGCCCAGGTCCACAGGACTTGCCATGGTTCCGCAGAGTGGCAATGCAAGGTACTTGAAGGGCAAAGCTACGATGGAGGGATGTGAAAGTCCCTAATGGTGGGACACGTTAGGGTATATAAGATAAAAACACTGGGACAGTGGGGATGGTGTTTGTGGCAGTCTGACAGGCAAGGCAGTGACAAGCTGGGTTTTGAATGTCACTCAAGCCACTGGCATTAATTTCTGTTGTGTCTTCCTGGAAGATGATGAAATCCGCTGTGAACTAGAAGTTAGCTCAGCGGTCCACCTGAGATGGGGATTTGAAAACCAGTGTAGATGGGGGAAGACTGGTACCTTCAGTGAGGAGAGAGAGTAGATGGAGATGGGGATGAGGCTATAATCAGCCTTTTGAGATACAGAAAAATCTTTGTGCACATTCAAGATGACAGATTTGTAGGCCATGCTTCAGACACGGAGCTATGCATATTCATGTGTGTATACATATTCATGTCCGTATTTATATATTATCCCTATAGACATTCATATGTATTACTCTGTGTGTTTGTATATGTACCTTATTCATGAGCATGCGCTGTTCTCTTCGGCTCACATATGGATTCTTGGGAACCTTTCCCACCTCACTTAGCAAGCGGAGAGAGGAAGGGTAGAGAAGGTGAGAGCCGTGCCCCTGAGCGAGCCAGCCGGGCAGGAACGTGTCTCCATGGTGCTGCGACTCAAAAGCAGTCAGGAGAGATGGGGTTAACTTCCACTGTGTGTGGCTTAGGCCGCCATGTCCAACTTTATGCCCCCGACACAGAAGCCTGGCAGCCTTAAATGCTCCAGTAAACGTTAAAT
This sequence comes from Dipus sagitta, assembly GCA_036346955.1. Lineage (NCBI taxonomy): Eukaryota > Metazoa > Chordata > Mammalia > Rodentia > Dipodidae > Dipus > Dipus sagitta. The sequence continues at coordinate 36,696,056 of CM070787.1, read as the reverse complement.
GACTTATAGTGAGATTTCACAGAACTCAGCAAGATAACCATTGTGTTGGGAAATAAGGGGAAACAGTGTGGTCAATAAACTTGTTAACATTTCATTTGGGGTTAGATTTCTCTCCTTTGGATAATATTCATTTATCTGCTGACCTGTGTTGGGGAAGTTCATTGCTTTCCTTGCTTTTGCCAGTGACAAATGACATAGAGCATTTTCCCCCTTTCCTTCTCTGTGTTCTTTCCTAATTGCTGTGCGGTGGACAAAGTAGTCATCAACTCTGCCTTGACATTTTTGCAATGTGTGTGTGTGAGATGTGTGTGGGGGGATGTATGTGGGGTGTGTGTGTGTGTGTGTGTGTGTGTGTGTGTGTGTGTAGAAGTGGGCACATCTGTGTGTGTTTAGAGTGACCAGAGGTGGCTGGCATTTGCTGTCCTCAGTTGCTGTCCACCTTATTTTTGGAGCCAGGGTCTCTCACTGAACCTAGAGCTCACTGTTGTAGCTAGGGACAGTGAGAGCCACCTGTTGCCACTTCCCCCGCACTGGGGTGAAAGCTTCGTACCACCATGCCTGGCATTTACATGGGTGCTAGCAATCCATACTCTGCTCCTCATGCTTGTACCTCTGACACTTTACCCACAGAGCCATCTCTCCAATCTTGCCATGTTTCCCCTCCCCCCCCCACTGCTAAAGAAAGGCTGTTTTCATGCGTGGCCTGCTGTGTATTGTTGATTGAAGATAGAGTGTCCTTTTCTTTCTTCCTAAGGCACTAGTGATTCCCCTTCAGAGTTCTAGAACATACTCTCCCGTATCAGGTGCTGCTGTGCATTCCCGTGCACAGCTGTTGCCTGCGTGGTTAACAGGACCTGGGGCACCTGACAAGAGTCGCATTGCTACCCACTCTTCAGAGAGTCACTGATGTGAAATTCATACAAACTCTTCATAGTGTGGAGGCTAATTTTGAGAAACTACATTTGAGAAAATTCCCCAAGTCCTCTCTAGTTTTATCCCAGGGACATTCTTCACGCTTCTCCTGGGAGTCTTCAATTGGCCCTATTACTGAAGACTGTCATAATGGTTTGAGAAGTCATTTGTCAACTGGGGTCACCTTGACTTCTGAATTTTTTTTAAATACAATTATCTTGAGTTTTTATCCTACACCCTACGGGAATACCACTGTGAATTTCTAGATGCTTCGTTTTCTTGGTTGATTGTGGTAGAGCCCCTGCTATTCCTGCTTCCTATTGCTCTTCGATCAGAGTTGCAGATTTGTACCATCCTGGTGTCTCCTGCCATACAACATTTGGCACGCTGAAGTTTAGGAAGTTGAGGGAAATAAGGAATCAAATATACAACAGTCTTTTAAAACTTTCTTTTGTTTTGTGTATGCATATTTCTATGTGTGTGCGTGCATGTGTGTGTGTGTGTGCACGTGTGGAGGCCAGAGGTTATGGCCAGTTGTCTTTCTCAAGTGCTCTCCATCTTAATTTTTGAGGAAAGATTTCTCTCTGAACCTAGAGTTCATTGTTTTGTCTAGCTATCCAGCAAGCCCCAATAATCCTCCTGCCTCTGCCTCTGCCTTCCCAGTGCTGCGGTTGTCTGTTTATGCCACTATGCCCGTGGCTGCTGGGGACTGAGCTAAGGTCCTCATGCTTGTATGGCAAGCATTTTACCTATCGAACTTTCTTCCTAAAAATTTTAAAGGCATGGTTTTGCTTTGTTTCTAGACTGGGATCAACTATCATCCAGCCTTAGTCTTCTAAATAGCTTGAGCTCCAGACCTGTGCCTGGCTTTCAGCTTTGTTCTTATAATGTGCACTTGTCTGTCACAGCTGGCCAGGGGGAGCTTTCTCTGCGGAGCATGACCTCCAGCTTGCCCTCTCACCTCTTGTTTGCCCTTTTGCTTCTCCTTTCTCTGCCTTCTCTTACCTACTTATGTTCCATGTGTGTGTGTGTAGGGGGGAAGAGTGCACATGTTTGTGCAAGTGTATGTATGCTCTGTGCACATGCCAGCAAAGGACAGAGAAGACCCTCGGCTGCCCTTCCTTTTATTGCTTTTCCACTTGTTTCCTTTTGAGGCCAGGTCTTTCCCTCAGTCGGGAGTTACTCCCTGTCAGAGAGTCCCAGTGATTCTCAGCTGTCCCCTAGAATTCACTGTGTAGGGTTACAGACATACATGGTTGTGCTCAGTTTTTTATGTAGGTGCTGCAGGGTCAAACATGGAGGGCTTGTTCTCAAACAGCCAGAGCTTTCAATGGCTGAGCCATTCTCCAAGCTCCGCCCCGCCCCCCTTACTCACACTTCCTGAAATCAGCACTTTAGCTTTCCCTGTCTGGAGAACCAGCTTCCTCCAGGGCAGGTTCAAGTGGCTGCCCTTCATGTCCCCAGTAGCACATATGGGAGGAGTCCTTAGGTACTGACCATCTTTTCTGTCAGTATACATGCATGGCACCACGTCCCCTGTCCATTCTTTCCCTCTTCCTCAAGCGTGACACCTTACAGTTTTCCCTCAGTTTAGCCATGCTCACCACCAGCGTTCTTTATTCACTACTTCCTTTAATCAATCATACAAATTGATTCGAAGTGATGGCCCTGATTTCTAGCATTTTTCTCATTGATACTTATTTTATTATAATAGGGCAGCCATCTACCTCTTGGAAAAACTTCAAGTACACAGTCTTCCACGCATGCCTTCGATCACCAGTCTTGGTAATAAGGTTCAATTCTTCATGGTTGAGACTGAGAAATTTTCAGATTGTGAATGTCTATAAAATAGTCTCACATAACAGGCTTTCTTTCTGTCATTACTTCCTAAACAATTCAGTGTAACATAGTTTACATGGCATACATGTGGAATTTGTATTGTAAATTGTCAAAGATAACTTAAAGGCTTGTATGGGAATGGGGAGATGGTTTTTACCCATCAAGCACTTGCCATGCAAGTGTGAGGAGTTTGAAACTGAGCATTCATGGATTTTGGGTCCTGGAACCCATGCTCTGCGGATAACAGGGGATGACTGTGCTTTTTCCTTAATCAAGTCTTGACTTGCGATGAACTTTCTCATTTCCCTTGAAAGTTCAGGATGCTAATGCAGTGGTCACGTGGTGCTTTAGGTGCAGAGCTCACTGAAAGCACTTGTGTTTTATGAGCCACCTGGAGCCGGCTCATCTCCTCATGTCACTTTGCCATATTAATGTCAGCTGGCATGGCCATCTTTTAATTAGAAGAGGACATCAGGCAGTTTCCTGGCGTTATCTTTCACAGTTCTCGCTCTGGTATATCTGACCTCAGGTTACAAAGACTCAGAAAAGCATGCGCCAGTCTTGCATCGCACACTCATTGGCTATTTTACACATTTCCTACCTAATCTAAATGTATACAGTATGTTTTCACTTGAGCATTGATTCCTAGGATCTAGGGTCCCCAAGCCCCAGAAACTGTATTTACAGGCTTAGGAGATGTAATCCTGTAGCTTTTCAGTATGTTAGTCAGGATGAGTTCGGTTGCATGCAGCAGAAAGCCCATTTCTGGCTTGAACCGTGAACTGGTAAGTCCTTAGCAGATAAGCCACGGAGGAGGCTAGATCCAGGTCTTACCCTGCCTCGCCTTCCGTGGTGGAGGCTTGTCTTCAGATTGGCACTGGTTGCAGTTTCACTGGCTGATGATTCCTAATAAGGCCTAGGCAAAAGATATCCTTGGATATGTCAAGCAAGATTTGAAGGTAAAGAAAAGCTTTTCTAAATTGTTTTGGAGAAAGTCTTACATAGACCAGCCTTCCTATAACCAGAGATAGGCTATGCTAGTTGGAACATCCTAAGTGCTATGTTTCCACAAGGATGAAGGTAGAGCCAGCATTCCAAGAATCTCATGACTGCCCTATTTTCAACTGCTCCTGCTTGGAAAGGGTATGGAGGAAAGGCTATGGGATACACTGTTTCAAATGTTCCATTAATTGAACTATTTATATATTTTTCAAGGCCTGAAGCTAATTCAGGCCTTGAAAAGAGACTTCTTGGGTTATCCAAATGTCAAGTTCTTTGTGTTTTGGCCATAAATATTTCAGTGTGATAGTTATGATTGGCAATTTAGTAGATGTAGCCTATAAGTTAATTCATTATTGTATATGAGAGAGAGAGAAGAGGGAAAAGAGATTAAGATATTGCTGTTCTTTGCACTTGCGAGTATTTCCAGGAAATTCTCAAATCTACCTCCCATCTCCAAGTCAGTGTGCTGGGATTATGCAGGCTCTGGGCTCGAACTTCCGCATTCTAGCTTGAAGAGTTGAGTGCTTTCTCCACCAAGCCATCCCCCAACCCCAACTTAATTAACTTTTTATAAATAATTGTAGCTGGTAGAATCTCCTGTAACTGAGTTTCTCATCTATGTTGAGAGAAACACCGCATTTAGTAAAATGAATTATTTGCTGTTTTTTTTTTTAAACTGTGAGTCTCCCGCTCAGCCTCATGAATCAATAACAAATAAAATCAACAGTAAATCACCTATGACCTGATAATTTACAGTTCAAAAGCTGTACAGATGTGGAAAAAGTGACAATCTGTTGTCCTGATCTTATTTTTAAAGTTTAAAATTCTGCATCTTATGCCCTTTTGTTTCGGATATGGCAAATTTTATGTTGCACTAACAGGTTTTAAAACCATTAATCATACGGAAAAAAAAAAGATGATGAATTTTAACACTACTACGATCGTGTCTATGACTCAACAACAGAAATTGTTGTTAGTGGAAGCACCAAAAAACAGTTGTGTCTTGGAGAAAAATGTTTAGTTGAAAGGCCACAAAGGAGATGCATATTCACCAAGAAGAATGAGAGACAAACAGAACGTGTGATCGCCTTACAGAGCATGATTTCTTAACAGTGTGTAGTCAAACTGTGGAGGAAACTTCATTGTTCAAGAACAAACACTGCACATATCAGACACAGAAGAGCGGAGAGTGTTGTCAGGGGTGATGGCATCGTATCCTGAGACGCAGACCATGTTCATCCTGGATGCCTGTGGGAACAAGCATTTCCATCCAAGGGAGAGAAAGAGAAAGGGAGTTAGGTCGAAGGGGATACAATAGCAGTGCGAATGATAACTGGCCTCCGACTTCATTCCTGCTGAGAATCTTGGCTTTTTGCTCTTTTACCTGACGCACAGTTCTGGTTTTGTTGGACCGACTTCTCTCCCAGTGGCCAGGCATGGAATTCTTGGCCTGTGTGACAAGATCTTGTGGATGTGAAATAAGAGCCTACTGCTTGTCTGACGAAGCCAGCTGAGATGATGTTCTTGGGTGACCTCTCTGACCTTCTGTCCACTGGGGGCTCTGCATTTCAGACTCCATTCTGACCTTTGAAGACAGACTGCTCCATCTGATGTCTTACTTACATGGTTTTCAGTTATAAGTTCCCACTCTCCCACAGTCCACTCCTTTCTTCTTGCCTTATTTTTCAAACCTCGCCATGTTCAGGCCTTTATGTTTTCGCTTATATTTTCCATTGTTTTTTATTTTTATTTTTAAATAATTTTTTATTTTTACTTACTTGAGAGAGTTAGGGAGAGAAGGAGAGAGAAAGAGGCAGATAGAGAATGGTACTCAGGGTCTCCACTGCAAATGAACTCCAGATACATGTGCCCCCTTGTGCATCTGGCTTATGTGGGTCCTGGGGAGTTGAACCTGGATCTTTGGCTTTGCAGGCAAATGCCTTAACGGCTAAGCCATCTCTCCAGCCCTTTTCCGCAGTTTTGATCTACATATCACTTGTATCTCATTTGTTTCTTTATCCTTTGAATGTCCTTACTTGTTAGAACATCAGTCAGTGGCAGCGAGACGTTTGCATGTTCTGAGAAGAAAAAGTAGCATGGGTTGCTTGCTGTGGCTGATGCTAACCTAAAACACGCTTGGAAAGCAGCAAGAAGATGGAAGCTAGGACCAGCCAACTCTGTTTCCTAACGCCAGCGAGCAAGTATGTTTGGCTTCAAATCTCATTTGCAATGCTTTAATGCAACCATTGTCACCATCAGTCAACCAGGAATGACACATAAGTGAAGGAAATGGCTGTGTCCCACCAAAATTTTACCTGTAGATACAGAAGTTTGGTTTTCAGAAAAAATTCTTTTTTTCATGTCATGAAATACTACTCTTTGTATCCCCCCAACTATTTAAAAAATATAAAAATCCATTCTTATCTCATGAGCTATATTAAAAAAATGATGGCTTAATTTGTGATCCTTGGTGTAAGCTTGTCACTGTGTGCGATGGCCTCCTCTACCTGAGGGGGGCAGTTCTTGTTGTTGGTGTGCATTACATATTTTTCCAGGCCCTGCATGAGGCTCTACCACTGACATCCCTTGAAGGGTTGAAGTGGTCTGGAACCACCGCATTGTAGAGTTTACTGTGTTTTGGTGCTGCGTTTACACCTAACACCACCTTAGGGATGCTACTAGGAAATGCTAGGAAGTGTTACCTAGCCTGTGTGTCAAAGACAAAGCTTTGTCCTAACGACTGGGGAGATATGGATATAGACAACACATCAGGGACATGAGACGCAGAAAAAGGGAGAGTTTGCTAGAAACCAGCATGATCAGTGAGAGGATAGAGGGAGGAGAGGAAGAAAAGAAAGAAGCCTAGTTTTGACACTGTGCAGATAAAAAGTGTGATGAAGAATAATTTTAAATATATTTTATTTATTCTTTTTTCAAGCAGAGTTTGGGGAGAGAGATAGAGTATGGGCACACCAGGGCTTCTTGCCACTGCAAATGTACTCTAGATGCATGTATCACTTTGTACATCTGGCTTTATGTGCATGCTGGGGAATCAACCTTGGTCTGTCAGGCTTTGCAAGCAAACACTTTTAACCACTGAACCATCTCCTTAGCCTAGTAGAATTTTTGAGATTAGAAGCTGTCAAAAAGTTAAGCATTTGCCAAACACACGCCAACCCCACCTTTCTTATTCTTACAACATAGTATCCTAGGATATAACTATATATTATCAACTTGTTCCCTAGCAGTCCCTTTTTGGTATCTGCATATCACATCGGTCTAGTCCAGAAGTTTCTGATGTTAGCATTCCTGCTGCCTGAGTAAAATAGGTGAGGGAATTTAGTGACACACAACAGAACCTCTTCACTTGTCACTTTTCTCTGTGGCAGACCACCTGGTGTTAGCTCTCAAATGGGCTGTTTTCCACCCTTGGCTTCTGTTAATTCATCTTGCGTTGAATGTGAACAAGATTCTAGCAGCTGTTTATTGATAAAATTCTGTATAAAACAGCCTGGACCAGTATGGTTTCACCTCACAACTTGACATAGGAGTGGCAGTGCAATGAGCCCCTTCCATCCCTGCCTCAGGACTATTAGTTAATAGTTACTGCGCATGTGGAAGACATTTTTTTGCATGGGTATAGCCACTGATAAAGTACACATATTCCTGCTCATGCAGGAAACCCTAGTTAGACTCAGTGTGTTACACATACACACCACACAACAACAGACATCAAAGTAGAAGAGGGACTAGTTGGGAAGAAGAAGGGGTTCGTGAAAAAGGACAGAGAGGGAGGGATAAGGGCAGGAAAGGGAGGGGATTATAAAAGAAAACAACAAAGCAGAAACAAAAAAGAAGGCAAAGATGCAAAAAGTTGGATGCTAAATCCTCTGTAATTTCGCATTGTCTTCTCATAGACAAAAACATTAAATTCTGAGGAAAATGTGAGTGACCGCATTAGGGAGCCAATTTTATGTGGTGTTCATAAGGTGCTAATTATTGTTATAACCTAAAAAATTATGTTTTTATATTAGTAGCTCAAAAAGTATTTCTTACTTCGAAATGGTTTCTTAAAACAAAGTTGTTTTTCTAACGTTCTATGACTTTCCAGCATCAACATGAAGCCGGCAATATTATCCAAGGCTGTGTATAGCTGATATGTTCAGAAGGGTGGTAGTGTACTTGTTAAATAATTACCCTGGTCAGGGACAAAAGATCTGATTTCCAGTTCTGGTGATCAGTACCTAGCAACTCTGTGAACTTGGGACAGTTACTAAATGGACTTTTTCAGCTGAAGATAGGGGTATGAAAGTGCTTCCTTTATGACAGGAGCTAAAAAAATTTAAAAAAAAATAAGTAGTTTAACATGAGTTAAGTGAGATTATGGAAAATAGTTCATAGTACTATGTTGGGCACAGAAAGAGGTGATCTATCTTTCACAGGCTATGCATAGGCATAATTAGCTAAAAGTATTTGAAGGTATCTTGCTGTTTATCTAAATGAACATCAATATTAGAGAACAATGAACTATTAGAATCAAAGGAAATTTAAGCACCCTTCTTCCCTGTCCACATTTTGGAGATGAGTTTAATTTGCTTTTGTACAGAAGGACTCTTCACAGAGAGTCTATATATATGTATGATCAGTATTTGAATAACCTTATATCCCTGAATGTTTGTGGCCCTCTCACCTGTCTCCAACTTGCTTGAGCCAAGGAAACACTGACTCATGTTTTCGTACCTTATACATATGTTCTGTTGCATCTGCTCACCCTGAAACTGTTTCTTCAGTTTTTTAAGTTAATTTTGACATTGAAAAGGATGTATTCTGCATTTTGCTTATTTTCTTTCCAGTTTCTTTTGATAAAAGAAGTGAGTATCTATGGCAGGCATAGGCTGCTGCGACGATTCTCTGTGTTTTTCCTCCTATCTTCACCATTTTTTTGTTTTGTTTGTTTTTAAGGTAGGGTTTCACTCTAGCCCAAGCTGACCTGGCATTCACTATGTAGTCTCAGAGTGGCCTCGAACTCACGGCGATCCTCCTACCTTTGCCTCCTGAGTGCTGGGATTAAAGGCATGTGCCACCACACCCAGGCCTCACCATTTTTTTTTTTTTTTCAATTTCTATGTCTGGAGAATATATGTGACCTGTGACACTCAGTCTCGAGTTCCCTGGTCCCCTGATTCTGTGAGATGAAAGGGGACTGGGCTACCATCATTTATGGGTCAGGTGGAAAAGGCTAAAAGACAGTTAAATTCTGACATGGTTGGAAGGTGATGGTAGTGGTGTATCCCTGGAGGCTTCTGTTAGAAGAAAGTAAGTCTAAGACATAACTGGCCACCTCAGCCATCTGGGGTTCCTAGGGTCTCAAGTTCCCATTTGGTATTTCTACTAAATGATGAGGCCAGGATTTGAAATCAGATCTTTTATTTATTTATTTATTTATTTTTACCCACGTGGGAAATACCTGGACAAGTTGCACTGCCTTTGCTCTTTAACATGTTAGCTATGTGCAACGGGTAATTTTAGGTTGAGAATTTTAAGGCCCGCATCGGAGCTGTGAGTAGCTAAGTCGCAAGGCAAACATATCATTGGCATAATCTCTGTAAGTGGATTTACTGGGGACAAAAGATCTATCTAGTCTATTACTAGGCGGATAAGTTGTTCCAGTACCGTAGCTGCTTGGAAGTCAGCCACGTCATTTAGCTGTATCTGGGCCTAAGTTCACTTGTCTGTAAGATGAGATTAATCTTAACAGTGTGTTGAGGAAAAATACTAGACTGGATGTGATATGGTTGAATAGTATTTAATTTTTATTATCTTATGCATGCGTTTATATTTACATGTGTGGGGCACACATATACACGAAGACACATACATGTGTGCGAGTTCACATGTACACCTGTGTGCATACCTGTTGAGGACAGAGGTGAGAATGGGCTATCTTCCTCATTCACTCTCCACCTTATTTATGTTTAAAGTACTGTCTCTCGCTGAACTTGGAGCTTACCAGTTGGTCTAGACTAGCTCCTTAGCAAGACGCCGGGATTCTCCTGTCTCTGCCTCCCCAGGCTTGTGGTTATAGGCACATGCCACCACACCTGGGATTTTCATCTGTGTTCTGGGGATTGAACTCAGGCCCAGAGGCTTATGAGGTAATCACAGACTGTGCTATCTCCCCAGCCCTACAATAGTATTTTCTGATGTGATCATAGCCTGTCATATGTCCTCTGAACTAATCTTGGAAATACATGCTTCGGGAGACTTCTTCCTCTACAGATTTGCCCAGTGAAGCAAGCAGAAAAAGGGTTTTCTAAAAGCTATGGATAGTTTTGAGCATTTAAGAAGCAGATAATTTAGTTTTCTGTCCCTGATTCTTGGATCAGATCCTGGAATTATGTGTCTTTATTTTGCCTATATAATAGTATTTAGCATTCACAATTCTAAGAATTTTAGGGGCTGGGAAATGGCTCAGTGGTTAAAGGCACTTGCTTGCAAAGCCCAATCTCCCAGGTCAGTCCCCCAGTGCCCATGTAAAGCCAGACACACAAGGTAGTGTTTGCATCTGGAGTTCGCTGGCAGTGGTAAGAGGCCCTGGCACACCTCACACAACTCTCTCCCTCTCCCCACTCTCTCTCATCAATAAATATTTAAATAAAGAATTTTGAAAGTTCTCATTTTAGAAGTTGGCTCTCCTTTGCAACTCTGGAATACAAGTTCCACATCTACTTTTCAGAGTCATCTTCTGTGCCTCAGCATTTTGGCTTTGTTAATATCAACATCTAGAAGAGTGATTGTGTCATATTTGTCTTTTAATGACGTAATTATTTCCACATCCAAAACGGAATCATTTCACTTGGGAAAGGCATCTCATTTCCTCAGACTGTTTCAGTTTAGAATGTCTCCTTGTACTGTTTATTCTTTACTTGGGGGTATGTCCAAGTTCAGATACAGAACACTTAGGACCTAACTGAGTACAGCAAGCTGAACATTATCCTAAAGACACCTTTTTCATTTCATCATATAGCTCTCAAGGGGCAGGTCAATATGCTATGAGAATACGTCCTTACATGATACCAAAATCATATACCATTTCCTTCACATATCACACTCTTTAATCATCTGCATTCCAACTGTTTCTTTATCCTTTCCTCCCCTTTTCTCCTCTCCTTTGTTCCCCCTCCTCCTTTCCTCTCTTCTCCTCTTCTTTGTTCTCTTCTCTTCTCATGTTAATCTTCTTTATTTCTTTTGTCTCTGAATAAATTTAGCAGTATGAGCTACTTTGTTGATCTAATAACAAGTTCTTTTGTCTTCTCTCAGGGTGACTGGGTGTAGTTTAGTGCCTTTGGGCATTTTGCTCTTGGCATAGCTGGAGATACTCAAAAGCAGGTTAATGGGAGCTAAACCTGCTACCTGGAGAAGAGCCGAGAAGCATACTTGTTAACATTGTGCCTCAACATGACCAGGGGACATGGGAAAAATTAAGATCAACTACTTCAATGGGTACCAAGGACTTGGAGCTATTTTCTTTGCCTGTGATGTGTCTAGTATCCCAGCTCTCTGAAGTTGGCAAGTCATTAGCAAAACTTTAGCTCTTGGTTCTTCAGGCCATCTTGCTACATGGATTGTGACTCAGTAGTAACTTTTAAGGCTTTTGCTATCTGCAGTAGTTTTGGAATTCACATAGTCTTTAAATTTACTTTCTGACTCTTTCGTAAGAAATCTAAGTAAAATATTTTCACCAGCCATTTTTGTCTTAATAATTTGCATGCCGGAGTACTTCTGTTGTTAGGGGAAGTGACTCCCTCATGCCTGCTCCCTGCCGAGAAAGCATTCTGGAGATGGATGTCAACCAAGGGAGATTCATTCATTCCATACGTTTTCTAATTTCAAAAAATGTACACCGTCAATATTTTTTCTTAATGGAACAGTTTGTTGAACAGACGGGTGCTTTAATTATGGTGGTCTAAATTTACACACATTGCAGTGGTATTTTGCTACATTAATTACCTTACTTGTCAAGAGTAACAGGTAATTACTACATCAACTCACCCTCTCACAGTATATGGAAACAGAACTTTATTTGAATAGACACACACACACACACACACACACACACAAAAGCAGAGTGCAGTTACCTGGCCCCTTGGTCTCTGTTGAAGGATGGCAGAATTGCCCGGTCCTGCTCAGGGTGAACCCGAGGGAAGGGGGCTCACCTTTCTCTGTGGCTGTCCACCTGGAATAATGCATGTCCAGAAACATCCTGGACTCCAGAAGCACGTGGACTGTACGAGACCTTATGTGTGTGTCACTGTGTGTGTGTGCACATGAATACATGCACGCAGAGGCCGGAGGTTCATGTCCAGCATGACTGCTTTACTTTACTCATGAAAACAATGTCTCTCACAGAGCCCCAAGCTTATCAGGTCTAGCTGGCCAGCTCACCACAGGGATGTGCCTTCCTGTGCCTCGCCGGGCACTGGGATTATAGGCACATGCTGCTGTACCTGGGGCTTACATGGATATTGGGGATCTGAACTCAGGTCCTTATGCTTGAGTGACCAGCATGTCACTGACAGAGCTGTCACTCCAGCCTCTGGAAGGAACTTTTGAGAGAATGGATTCCATTCCTCTGTCTTCTTGTGGCATGGTTCAGAGAAGATGCATTACTTTTTCAGGGCCAGAGAAGAAGCAAATCAGTGTCCAACCCCAATCTGGCTCTATATTCACCTCCCTGTGCTGCTTTTGTGAGACGTAGCTCATTTTAATGTATTTTGTTGCAATTATAGAAAAGTCATTTGGTGGCGCACACTTTGAATATTCATTCACTTCTTCTTCCTCGTTTGAACTTCTAACCAGTGCTTTGGCTGCCTTACAAAGCAAGAGTATTTATCCTATGTTCTGTTGAACTGCCAGGTACAACTCCTGTCATCCCGTTTCCTCTCCATTGCACTTGGTGTCAGCTTTCATGACAGGTCGTGTTAAAATTCTACTTGAACATTTTCCTTAGGCGTGAACATTTTGGAGCATCTAGGGTGCCCTTAGCGCAAAAAAAAAGAAAAAAAAAGTCACCCAGCATTAACTATCCCGGCTGCCATGCCCAGACAGAAAAGACTTTGTCAGCTCATAGGTGTGGTACTGAAGATACACAGTGACATAATATGGGCGTACTGGCTTAAAAGGCTTTGTCCTCCTTTCAGCCAAACACCTGTGACAAAATTAAAAACTGTGGTTTAACAAAGAACACTTACAAGTGGTTTTTCAGAGCCAGCCAGGATCGAGAGGCTTAGCTTGTAAAGAACCATGGTAGCAACTTTTCTTCTTGCACCTGGCAACGCCAGTGGATGACATTGAAAGAAGTTGGAGACATATGGGGTTAAGAACCCCATTTGACAGACATCCTATGAGATGGCTTGCAGAGGCCAAGGTGGGTGCTCATAAATGAGCAAGGGAGAATCATGTAGCCTTCAACCCCCTTCCGTTTCTGATGCTCCAAACCCCAGCCTGTTTATGCCCTTTCTGCAATTTCAGTCTCATTACATGCCATTGAAAATCACTCTTGAATTTGTCATTTGTTATATTAGAGCTTCAAGTGATTGAGTTTTCCCTCTTTACTTAGCTGAAGGATAGCAGTGGGTAATTAGACGAGTGACTCATTGATTCAGCAAGTATCTATTGAGTGCCTGCTGTGTGGCAGTCATTGTGCTACTGTATCCAGCAGCAGGAGGGCACCCAGCTAGGAAGAGGCAGACCCAGTCATGCTGCCCTAGAGTTTGTCTTCTAGTAGAGGGAGGAAGAGGAAAGCAAGTCCATGAAGAGAAAAGATGTTTACCTGAGTGAAAATTCACAAAGGACAGGGACAGTGTAAAGAATGTTTCTTGGGTGCTGGCAAGGTGGCTCAGTCATTAAAATGCGCTTTAGAACCTGAACTTGATCCTCAGAACGTGTGTGTGTGTGTGTCTCTCTCTCTCTCTGTGTGTGTGTGTGTATGTGTGTGTTCTTATAATTCCAGCACTAGGAAAAGAAGCAGATCACTCAGGATCACTGGCCAACTAGTCTAGTCTAAGCTCCAGCCCTGTGAGAGTCTTTATCTTAAAACAAAACCAACATGCATAACCCCTCTTTCCAGGAGCTCAGGATACCTCCTGCCTTCACATAAGCATACACCTGTACACACACCCGCATGTATACCCACACACCTACACAATGTACACACAGAGACAAAAAGAACCTATCTTAGGGGTGGAGAGATTGCTCAGTGGTTAAGGCACTTGCCTGCAAAGTCTAAAGACACAAGTTCTATTCCCTAGTACCCACGCATAGCCAGACGTGCAAAATGGTGCATGCATCTGGAGTTCACAGTGGCTAGAAGTCCTGGCATGCCCATATTCTCTCTCTCTCTCTCTCTCTCTCTCTCTTTCTTTCTTCCTCTTTACAATCAAATAAATACATAATATAAAAAATTAAAAAGAGCATATTTTGGAGACTACACTTTAGAGTGGTTAGAGAAGGCCTGTTGGGAGCTGGAGAGATGGCTTAGTGGTTAAGGCACATGCCTGGGAAGCCTAAGGACCCATGTTTGATTCTCCAGGTCCTGCATAAGCCAGATGCCCATGGTGGCACATGCATCTGGAATTCATTTGCAGTGGCTGGAGGCCCTGGCGTGCCCATTCTCTCCCTTCCTCCCTCTCTCCCTCCCTCCCTCTCCATCTCTGTCTTAAATAAATAAATAAATAAATATGAAAAATCCCACCCTCCCGAAAAAAAGAGAAGACCTGTTAGAAAATATGACTTTTTGGGGGCCATGGTCTCACTCTAGTCTATGCTGACCTGAAACTTACTTCGTAACCTAGCTTGACCTCAAACTCATGGCAATCCTCATAGCTCAACCTTCCAAGTGCTGGGATTAAAGGTGTGCATCACCATATATGAAAAATTACTTTTTGACTTCAGATGTGCAGCTAGGAATGATCTCTGTGGACAGAGAGTCTGGGTGAGTGAGGAAGTCCCTTCCAGGCAGTGGGAATGGGGAGAACTGAGCTGCAGAGCTGGAAGGAAGCAGAAAGTTGCACATGGCTGTACAGAGGACAGGGATGGAGGAAGGAGTCCTGGAGAGAGGGGCGGGATGTTCGCCCAGCCCCGTGTGCCATGGCCAAGGGCTAAGGTTCTTTGTCAGGTGGTTGCACAGTGGCTGGCCTCAGGGACTTCTAAGTTGGGTCTTGAATAACTCCAGGTACTACTTCAGGGGACTGTCCTGCAGTTTCTTATATTTTCCTGGAGGGGGCATTGTGGGGAGAGAGATCAGACCCTGGTATCCTGAGCTGCTGGGAGGAAGCCTGGAGGATGTCAGACCTGACACTGTTCTTCTGATCCTGCTGGAATAAGCCCCTGTTCCCAGTGGGGTGGGACACAAGGGAACCCCTTCCCTCCTGCCCCCAAGCGTGGTTCTGGAGCCTGACTCACCAACCTCCACACCCATAGCAGCAGCTTCACCAGGGGTTAGAAACTGATCACCTCACTGCAACCTTAGCAAGGCAGAAACTGCAATAGTACCAGAAACCCTACGTGAAGGAGCCTCCAGATGGTTCTGAGGAGTGTGAGGGAGTTGGAGCACCCCATGGCCTTTTGGGCCTGCAATGTTAGAACTCTCCAAACTCCCCAGTGCCTGAGAGGAGCGAGTCTCTGGAAGGGCTGGCCGTAGGTCCGTGGGGACCCAGCATCTACTGTCCCCTGGGTCTTGTCAGTACATTCTAGACTTTGTGGAGCAAAAGAATGAACAGAAGTACCTTTACTTTGTTGGAGGATAATGGTATTTATAGAGGAGTCATTGCAGGTTTCAAAGAAGAGCAAGTGTGGTAGCCTGTAAGGCAGGCTGCTCTGTTTTCCTTGCTATTATTTTCCTAAGTAATTTAGAAAAGCGATTTTAGTGTGGCTTGCTCACTGCCTTCTCTCTGTGAATGGTAGAACGTGGCACTGTTGAAACACTTAGCAGAGTGCGATGGCATTCTCTTATTATTTTCTGATTACTCCATGTATTTGCCCTATTTGGGGTTTTAAGGTCCTGATACTGCCATGTTATATTTTTATAGTCACTCTAGATGGTAGAAGATTAAGATTCACTACTGTGTGTGCACGTAGCTGGTTTCACTAGCAGTGCCATTGAAGAATCCCACGTGTTCCCCCTGCCCTTCACCCAGTCCTGTCTACCCATCTAGCTTCCACTCATCTTTACAAAAAAAATTATTGCGTGTGTGTGTGTATATGTGTGTGTGTGTGGGGGGGGGTGCATGGCATTCACACACCGTGGGGCATGTGTGGAGGTCCAAGGACAACCTTGGAGCATTGGTCCTCTCCTTCCACCTTGTTTGAGGCAGGGTCTCTCTTGTCCACTGCTAGGTAAGCCAGGCCTGCTTTTCCCGACTCTACCGCCAATCCTGTAGGTGTGCTGGGATGACAGATGTATGTGTCACTGCATGTCTGCCTTTACATGGTGCTGGAGATCTGAACTCCAGTCGGCAGGTTTATAGAGCAAGTGCTGTTAGCCACTGAGCCACCTCCTCAGACCCAGCTCCCACTCGCCTTTCATGCTTTGCAAGTTTTTTCTGGTGCAAGACTTTTTCTGACTTCCAGTGCAAGTCATTGCCTGGTAGTTTTGTTGGTGTTTCCTGACAGGTCTGGCTTTGTGAGGGCTGAGACCTTTTTACATGTCTCAAATTTAAGCTAGATTCTACTTCAAACATAGTTTTGGCACATGATATGTATGGATAAAAATGCCTACTGAGTTAACAGTTTCATTGGAAATTATCAGTCATTTCATTTTGCCACTGTGGGTCCATGGAAAACATGGTGGTAGCCTTTCCTGAAAGGAGGGCACATGGAATGTGAGGACGTCATCCCATAGGTCCAAGAGAGGACCCATGGAGACAAAGCTAGAAATGTGTGCATGTTTTGGGTGGATCCCCAGGTGGGTTCTGATGAGCTGTGACACGTCCAAGTCAGTGGGGCTAGCAGCTATGATGAGCAGCCTGTAGGTTTTGTCGTTATGATCTCTTGGTGTCAATGCTTGTCTGTTGACTAATTTCTGTATTACATGAGCCATGTGCATTGTGGGGTCACTGGGAAAGAGGAACAGGGAGTCCAGTCATTTTCTCGGCAGGCTTGGCAGTGGTGGGCTTTGTGTCTGCTCGCGTCCCATTGACAAGGCATTGTGGTCCTAACATATACGTCAGGGTAAATATGTATCATAACCTTCCCCGTATACCTAGGAAGAAGAGATGAAATTGAGAGTGTTGTCATGTGATGGTCCCACTCTCAGAGCCAGTGAGATTTTAGCTTCTGAGGGTTTCTCTTTGTCATCTTAATAGCCTTGACTACTGAGGGAGCGGGGGAGGGGGGGAATGCCAGCCTGTGGTGGTACTCACTTTCCTATGTCATGAGGAAAATGTCCTTCATTTACATCCCATTAAAGCCCATCTTCTTCTGAGGCAGGGTTTCCTGCTCTGGATTCTCACTGTACTCTGGTCATCACAAGCTTCTAGAAAATTCAGTCTCCACTTCCCATCTTGCAACCATGTTGGTATTACAGCAGCCCCACCATGACTTCCAGCTTTTAAATGGGATGTATTCCAGCTAGAACAGCGGGCACTTTTTCACAGAGCCATTGCCTTAGCCCTCCTGTCCTTTGATTTTCCTTTTATTTATTTTTTTTAAGAAATATGTTGTAGGCTGAAGCAGGAAGATCACAAATTTAACTTCATCTTGAGCAACTGAGACCCTGTTTCAGAATTTTTAAAAAAGAAAGTCAAAAGAGGGATGACTCTAGCTTAGGGATAGAAGACTTGTTCAGGGTGCTCAAGGCCTGCGTTTAATCCCTAACACTTGTGGAGGATGGGGCTGTTGTCCCCACTGTTTGACCGTGATGGGTCTCATGCTAGAAGCTGAAATCTTTACCTGGTCTCTAGTCTTCCCTTTCATCTTTTCATCCCAGGAAAGAGATTCAGTGAGACATTTGGCATAGGCAGGAGAGAGATGTAGTTAAGCTGGAGATGTCTGTAAGGGCTGGGCCATGCTGGACTTTGTAAGGCAGAGGGAGGCTTTGGTTCTCTGTCCTAAGACTATGCTGGAGCCATCAAGAATGCTGTGTGTGAGAGATGAGATGAGAGATTAGGATCATATTGTGTTTCTGACTGTTGGGAAAGAGACTACAAGGAGATAGTGAGTAGGTAGGAAGGCATCTTCTTCTGGCTGAAACCAGAGGTCTCTTCACTCTTTCTGCACACAGGTTGCCTGTCAATCAGGAGTTCGCCATCCCAACTTCAAAGCAGGTGATATATTTGGAGCAAATATTTATGAAATGCCAAGTTTCATGATCAAGATGTGTTTTGTTTTGAATGAGCAAATGACTCAGAATTTGAGGTTATTAAAATACAAATGATTATGTGCCATTGTGGAAAAAAGGAAAGAGAATAAAGTATCAATTCATATCAAGTAATTACTTTGCAGCTATAATCCACAAGCAATCATTTTCTTTCAACAAGTTTGTCTAATGTCCTTTAAGGACGTGAAGTATAAAAGTTTAATTTCTTTATGTCATCTCACTGAGAGGTCTTTCACAAAGTGAGGTGCGCTGTGCTGCTGCATCAAAGTGTCTTAGTGCGTAAGATGGTGGGGACCCTGGGGCATGAGAAGTGACAGAAGTGTCTGCCCTCAGGACACTCCCAGTCTGTAGAAAAGACCATCGAAAGCCGTTCATAAATGAATCTTTTCACACATCTTTCTCAAAATGCATAATACCTTGAAAGTTACTTTGTGGAAATCTAGAAAGCCAAAAATACAAAAGAAGAAAATATTATCTTATTCCATCCATCCATGGCTAACAAAAGAAAATTTTTTTATTCTTCATTGCTGCATATTTTTATGCGGTTCAGAATTATTGCAGATTAAAGTTTTCTGTCTTTCTTATGTGATGTCACCTACCAATGTCCATTTCCAGTGTCATTCTTAATAACTACAAATTACTCCTTTGTCCGACTGGACTGTGACTTACTTGATTCTGGTCTGTGTTGATGGAGATTTTAGGTAAACAGGTTCCTAAAAAAATTTTCCTTTCATGTCTTATATCATCTTGTACTGTTAGTTGGTCTAGTAAGACATTAGTGGGATACAGGTTCTTTGAAAAGAAAAACACAGTTCTATCTGGGTAGATGCCTGAACTGTACTGTCCAACGCAGCATATACATGCATGCTACATACGTACATATGTGCACAGAAACATACAGGGAACCAGTTCCTTGTTAGAATAGCTCCATGTTCCAGAGGTAATGATAAGGAGTGCACCTGACTTGTTTGTGCTGTACTCAGTTACTGGACAGCTAGCTCCCACTTTGAAGTTTATTAACAAAGCTTACACTCCAAATCCATGAATGCTATTTGGTTCCAGCGTAGAGATACTTCATTCCTGACTCTGAGAGTTTTGGAGAATCTCACTTTGACTTCCCAGCATTCACTCTTCTGGTGCCATTTCAAAGCTTTTATATTATTTAGTTTGCTTTTTTTTTTTTTAAAGAGGTTCTTCACATAAGATGACTTTAAGGCTTTGAGGTAGCTCCCTGCCTCAGCACAAGCACTTTTTGGTACTGGCAAAAAAAAAAAAAAAAAAAAAAATGCTAATGGCTCAGAATCCAGCTTCTGGTATGTGTGGGCTCAAGAGCCTTTGGGGAAGTGGTTGGCGGGGGAACCCAGCAATGGTTCATGTCTTTGCTGGAAGCAGAGACCTGCACCTGGCATATCTCCAACCATTGTCGCATGGAAGCTACTCCCTCTTAACACTGATGATTTATTTCTGCAATCAGTTATCCTAGTGAAATGCTAACAGGAGCCTATTTCCTATTATTTTAGAGGAAAATGTATCATGTGTTATGGGTGAATATGTAAATATCCTAGATACTTATGAAATAAAAGCTAACAAGTTATAGTCCTTGGACCAAATATGACCCTCAGTTTTTTATATAAATAAACTTTCATTGGAATCCAACTGCACCCATTTGCTTTGGATTGCATGTGGTTCTTGTCTGTCTATAATGGCAGAGTTGAGTATTTGTGATGGAGAACTTAGGGACGCAAATCACCATATACTACTCACTATGCTTTCTTTTATAGAAAAATGTTAGCCAATCCTCATTTTCCTCCTGCTGCTCTCTTCTTCCTTCTCCTATATTTATTTATTTTGGGGCAGTACTAGAGATTCAACCCAGGGCCTTATGCAAGCATTCAAGCATTCTACCATTAGACTATATCCTCAGACACGAATCCTATTCTTCTTTCTTTTGGGGGGGGGATTCAAGGAAGAGTCTCATTCTAGCACAGGCTGGGGACCAGGAATTCGCTCGGTAGTCTCAGGGTGGCCTTGAACTCATGGCGGTCTTCCTAACTGTGCCTCCCAAGTGCTGGGATTAAAGGAGTGCACCACCATGCCTGGCTACCAATCCTATTCTTAAAACACGACTAAAGTTTATGTTATATAAGTGCATTATATATATTTCATATTTGTGTATATATGTATATATAGACATATCTATATCTCTATCTCTATCTCTATCTCTATATCTATCTATCTATCTATCTATATATATATATATATATATATATTTTTTTTTTTTAATAGCCAAGAACATCTAAAACTATTCCCTCTACTGCTGGCTTTTCAAAAAGGAGCTCCTGGTGTTTTACTAATTGTGTTACAGCTGAACACTTCTCGTCCCATTTTGTTGAAAACATTGTATTGAATTGGAAAAATAGCATAGGAAATTGTTGTAAGCCATAACTAAAACATCTTATTTAGAACTGTGCACCATTCTAAAGTTTGTATACAAATAAGCCAGTACTTCTTTTACTAGAAAGATGTCTGCACTGTGCTGCATTGGGAGAGAGTAGCTCCCATTTCACTTCTCTAAGGCTCAGTATTCTCATTCACACAGTGGAATATTCGGTTCGCCCTTGGGTTATGTGAAGATTAGGTAAGGCAAGGCATGTTGGATACACTTTAAAAGTATGCTGTCTGATGGTTCTAGCTCCTTTGTCTCCTCTTAGTTTGGCTTAGAGGAGCCACAAACCCCAATTGTAAAGTATCTGTAAAAGTTGTCCAGTTTGCAGTGTAGCTTCCAGCAGGATTGCCCAGAGTCCGAAGAGGAGGCCATTTCACAGGTCTGGGTATAATAGTTAGACACGGAACCAGGGTGTAGCTCAGTGATGAGTACCTGGGTAGTATGTGCAAGTCCCTGGGTCCAGCTCTCACCAATGAGACAGGGAGTAAGGAGGAGGGGAAGACAGGATAGGAGAGGAAAGAAAAGGAAAAGAGAAAGAAGTTCATTGCAATATATAACACATATGCACATACATACATAAATATGTACACAAATAAGTAAATACATCAATAACTACAGCTGGTGGTACCGCACTTATCCAGTTTGTGTGAGATCCTGAGCTCAATCTTGAACACCTAAAATAAAAGAATTTAAAAATAAAAAAAGAAGAGGAAGAGGGAGCTACTTGCAGCAATAACAAATATCCTTGAATGCGAGCAGCTCAACCCAGTGCAGGATTTGTTTCCAGGCACCTCAGGTTGGCACAGGTTGAGGAGGATAGGGGTGGCTCTGTGTGGTACTTCAGGGCCTTAGGTGCATGGCATCCATGGTTTTACTCTCTAGGAATTAGGAGGTTCTGGTGGGTATTTGGATCCTCCATCATAGGGAAAGCTAGGGTGTTGGGGATGCAAAGAAGAGTTATAGTTGGAGTGAGAGTGGCCCATCATCTCCTTCATCTGTTTGGGCAAGACTTGGTCACAAGGACTCATAGCTACAAGGATGCCAGCAGATGCAACCCAGATTAAGCAGGAAAGGGGGAAATATGGATTTGGTGAACATCTAGCCGGTCATGGTCACGGAGCAGACATTTTCCTGGATTTAGATGGGGAGATAGTGTTTCCCACAAATGAACATCACAGAGATACTGCTGCTCGGAGAACTGTCTGCCACAGGTACGTATGGAAATAGCAGCAGTCGGAGACAGTCAGGCTGCTTGCGACAATTGATCTGGGGTCTTGTTCAGATATATTTAAGAATTAGTCCACAGACTAAATCTGATTTCCACATGTTGTGTACCAGTTAGACATTTTGGCATTCTAAAATTACAGATCTATCTCAAGACAGTAAGTTCAGAAATACATGCTTGGGAAATGTTGCATACAGTGACATTTTCATTCCCAAAGTGATCTGCATGAACTCATATTTATTTTACAATTTTATAAAAATCGAAGCCATATGCAGTATTGAGTAGAATTTTGTGTGCTTGTTCACATATAAGTATGTATTCATGTAGGTGCACATGTGAATGTAGGTGCTCATGCACATATTTGCATGTAGAGGCCAGAGGAAAACGTAGAGTATGGATCCTCAGGTGCCATCCACTTTTTTTTGAGACTTGGAGTCTCATTGGCCTGAAGCTTGCTAAGTAGGCTATATCTGCTGGGCCGTGAGCCCCAGTGATCTGCTTATCTTCTGCTTAGAGCTGATATGAACCGTATGTGTGCTGCTACACGCTGCTTCTTCTGAATAGGTTCTGTGGACTGAATTTAGGTTGCCATGGGTGCAAGGCCAGCACTTTACTAACTGAGCCATCTTACCAGCCCTGAATAGAATTCTTTATCCAGTTGGCAGATAGAATGTGTAGTATATTACTTGTTTAATTTGAATTGTACATTCTACAACCATGTTGGGAACATTGTCAGTGTTTCCATATCTGATTACACGTGGATTACCTTTTAAAAAACTAACTCAAAAACTAACTCAAGCCAGGCATAGTGACACATGCCTTTAATCCCAGTACTTTGGGTGGCAGAGGTAGGTGGATCACCGTGAGTTTGAGGCCACCCTGAGACTACATAGTGAATTCCAGGTCAGCCTGGGCTAGAGTGAGACCTTACCTTGAAAAAACAAACAAAAAAAACTTACTTCGTTTGAAATGATGATTGTATGAACATTTTCAGATTATAATGATCATAAAATAACTGATGAAACTTATCACACTAAAATAAAAGATAGAAATTGTTTATAAAGTTAAGTAGTACTCTCATAAGTGATGAGAGTAATAAAGGATTTTTAAAAAATTCCTCAATTTCATAATCGTTTTGTAAAAACATATTTGAGGCATCTTAATCCAAGACTAAGTTTGGGTAAGGTTGAGAAAGCATGTGAAAACAAACCTTAGGGTCATCTCATGGATAAAATAACTTAAACATCTGTTCTCAGAATCGTAAAGTTACTGTCCCCAAGAAAACCGATGTCAACAAACTCTGGCAAGGGTTCAGGGAAGAGGAACTGCAGGTGGGAATGGACACTAATGCAGCCACTATGGAAATCAGTGTGGAAGTTTCCTGAAAAACTAAAAATAGAACTATCATATGACCCAGCTGTACCATTCTTGGGTATACACTCCAAGGATTTTTCTTCAACACACCAGAGATACCTACACATCCATGTTTAAATTATTTTTTTTTTCTTTTTATTTATTTGAGTGAGCAAGTGAGTGAGAGAGAGAGAGAGAAATCGAAAGAAAGAGAGAGAGAGAGAGGATGGGTGTGCTAGGGCCTCCAGCCACTGCAAATGAACTCCAGATGCATGCACCACCATGTACATCTGGCTTACAAGGGTACTGGGGAATTGAACCTGGGTTCTTAGGCTTCACAGCCCGGATCCCTAACCACTAAGCAATCTCTCCAGCCCTATATCCATGTTTATTGCAGTCCTCTTCACAGTTGCCAAAATGTAGAATCTGCCTAGAGGCCCATCAACAGAAGAAAATGTGGGATATGTACACAATGGAGCCTTATTCAAGCACAAGAGGAATGAAGTTATATCATTTACATGAACATGAAAGGAGATGGAGGCATCATGTTAAGTGAAATAAGCCAGAGTCAAGTGAATATCTCTTGTTATCTCTCCCATGAGAGCAGATGGGGGAGCTTTGTGGAGGGAGGAAGAAGACCAGCGCTGGGGACAAGGAGAATCATGAGAGGTAGATGTTTGCCGAATACAGTGGTATTTATGTAAATGTTATAGTAAACCCTTCCTCCTGTATATCAACTAAAAACCCAAGTACATTGCATGAAATCCCATACAAAGTTAGTGAAATTACTCCTGACCACATTGTGGTTCCAATGGTCATGACCAGAACACCAAGCTCCTCCATGGGGTGTAGGTGATGAAAGTATTCCATGCCCTTTTCTTGGTCTTATTGCTTTACTTTTCCTCCCACCTGTCACCATCCTGGGTGACATCAAAAGCTGAACGTGAGGTGACTAGGTTTGTTTCCCAGTCAACTCTCCCTTGGTTTTCTCTGGTTTTTCTTTGTTACTGTAGAGCTCAAATTTATTATTCATGAAACACATTTTAATCACTGACCATATCAGACAAATGGAAAGCTAAGCGCTGGTTAGTACGTTGAAAATAAACGTGTGGGTTCTCATTAATGTCGCTGTCTGAATAATGAGTTGAGGAGCGAGTCCTAACCACAGTGAAAGAAAGCCAGATTTTCACTGCAACGACAGGCTGACAGCCACATCTTGCAGCCCGGTCATTAGTGTGCCATGCCATCAATGTCATGATACTGTGTCAAATTAGTTAGTGTCCCTTTAGCTGAGTAGCCAGACCTACAAATTATCCTCCCACATCAGGGGTTTCATGTTTGCGAAGCCCCTTGATCAAGTGTGAACAAATTATTAGCGTGGCTCGTAAATTCACTAGTTTACAGGCGTATAACATTTTACAAGTAGACAATAAAGGCTCCCAAAGTTTTCTGATTGCTCTGTCCTGGTGAGAGACTGACTGGCTTTCCCTTGAGGTGTGCAAAACTGATCATTGTTTTAAGAGGTACAGACTCTTGGGGTCTTGGAGCAAGAGTCCGGCAGTGCATGTTCTCAGAGCCAGCAAGTGAGCTTCCACTGGGGGCAGCCTAATGAACTTTGTTATCTTGTTACTCT
This sequence comes from Dipus sagitta, assembly GCA_036346955.1. Taxonomy (NCBI): domain Eukaryota; kingdom Metazoa; phylum Chordata; class Mammalia; order Rodentia; family Dipodidae; genus Dipus; species Dipus sagitta. Next base: position 36,671,269 of record CM070787.1, on the reverse strand, counting down.
GACGCGTTGGTGACAGTGGCCCTCATTCTCCTGGTGGCAGTTATTCATTAGTGAGCTTATCCATTAAGTCTGAATCATCACTCCCTATGCCAGTGAAATTCCTGTAAAAAGTATGTTTTTATACATTCTTGTTCTTTTATATGGCCTTCTTTGAGAGGAATAATGGCCAGATGTTATCTCGGAAGGATGAAGATTCCCTTGTGTCTGTGTGTGTGCATGTGTGCATGCATGCACATGTGTGTGGAGACCAGATGACAGCCTTGGGTGTCCTTCGTTGGGAACACCAGCCACCTTCTTTGATATAAGGCCTCTCATTGGCTTGGAGCTCTCCAAGTTGGCTTGACTGACTGGCCAGCAAGCCCCTGGGATCCTTCTGTCTCCTCTTCTCTAGCGCCAGGATCCCAAGCACCTGCCATCACACCTGGTATTTTTTGTGAACACTAGGGAGCCAAACTCAGGGCTGCATGCTTGCAAGCACTTTGCCAGCTAAGCTGTCTCCTCAGCCCAAGAACGAGGATTCTTATGCCTCAATGGGTCTGCAAACATCTCATGTACCACAGATGACCAGCGCCTGGGAACTACACTGTGAAGCGTATCGTTTGGACTCTCCCTCTCAGAGCAGAGGACTCACCCTCTGCAGCGCTGTCTCAGCACTCTGCATAGAGTTCTGCTTGGCAGGCGAGCCGCATGGCTTCCAGGGATGCACGACTATTCAAATCGTGAAGCTTCATACCTCTACGTTTCAGTTTCAACTTCTCAGTTTGATGAGATTAGCAAATAGGTCCGTTCACCAAGTGCCGCACAATTGAACCATGGAGCAAGCATAATGCCTGTACGCCTGTCTCTGAACCTTCCCCGAGTGGTCACACTGGGACCTCTTCTGCTAGTTTAGTAAGTCCTTTCTGATGACACTGCTGCCTTGCAGGCAGATGACCATCTTCAGGTTGCATAGGGACTTCTGTTGGCAGCTGTTCCTCAGCATTTTTGAATGTTCTTGTCTTTGAGTACAGTGATCTATCAGTAGACTTAGCTTATTTGGAATCCTGTTTGGTAAATATTATACCAATAAAACAACCAGGCTGCAGAAGCCTGTGGCCTCAGCACATGCACATGTCCTCTCCAGGACAGGGTGTGTCACAGCCTCTATGTATATTCAGAATGCTTCTGAAAACGGTGACACACTTGCAAATGTGGTTGTGTGTCTGACTGTGTGTGCTCATCTGCCCTCTGGGGGTGTCTATGTCAGTGCTGTTTCTTCCCAGAGCTTCTGCTGGCTTCTGTAAGAGAGCCTAACAGCTGAACCCAGAACACACTCATAGTCTGAGATGCCTGGTCTTCTTGACCCGCTTCTCAGTATCACAGTTCCAAGAATGTGTTCTAAGAGAACAACACTTCCCAAGAGAATGTCACCACATTTAAGAGTAGCACTTTAGGGACTGGGGAGGTAAGCTCAGTGGATAAAAGGCTGGCTGCACAATCATGAGGACATGAGTTCAGATCCCCAGCACCCACATAAATGACAGATGTGATAGTGCACGCCTGTAATCTCAGTGGTCATGGAGACAAGAGATAGCAGGATCCATTAGGCTTGCTGGCCACCTAGTCTAGCCAAGTCCATGAGCTCTTGTCTCAAGAATCAAGTGCAGAATGACTGAGGTGTCCTCTAACATCAGCCTCTGCCCTCCATGTGCATACACCTGCATGCACACAAGCACACACACATATGGAGACACAAACAAACTCAGCAACATAACATTTTTCATCCTTCCGGTACTTTAATACTGAAGTTGGACTGCAAGCTGAATTGAATGCTGGTTCTAGGCAGGAAAGGACAAGAGTTGCTCTGATTGCTTTGGCAAGGGCCCTAATTCTGCTCTTCTTTTCCTTCCAGGGTCTCTCTGTGTGTTCCAGTCCTGTGGCATTATGCATGCCCCCTGCCAGTGACCCCAGGCTTTTTATGGCTGTGAGACACACTAAAAGCTCAGGGTAAGTGAGTGGCAAACACTGCTGCTGTCGCGCTTCCTCTTTGGAGGAGTCACGGTCAAGAAGAGAAATCCACAGAGAACTGTGCTCTTCTTGCCCCGGGGTCAGCTATGAATTCCAAGGTTGGCAGGCACACTTACGCTGTCACCCTCCATGACCACTGCTTAAGACCTTTCATTTGGACTGTAGTTGCAGGAAGGTGACCTCATGCAAGGGGTGGCATAGTTTCTTTCTAATGGAGCAGGGAGCAACTGGTCACCCTCAGTGCCTAGTCTGTGTTACAGTTTTGCCATGGGGACACAGAATTAGCCATGAATAATTCACAAACAAATGGCGGTTACTATGTCCCCATGAAGTGTTGCTTACCAAAACACTCAGTGGCCTGTGCCTGGCCTGCAGGCTTGAGCTTGCGCCCCCTGCCCCCATCCTCTGACGCCTCGGGGTGGGAATGTTGCTTTACACTCCACCGCCTCACTGGGTACCAGTCCCCCTGAACTGGAGCCGAGCATTTATCTGCAGCAAGAAACAGGCATTTTGAGCTGCCTTCCCTTTCTACCCGACAGGAGGGAGCTGCAGGGATAAGTCAAGATGGATTGTGTACGGAAGGGCTTGGAACAATTGGAAACTCCTTTTTTCCATGTGGGGAGAATGTTCTCCATCTTCCTGGCTCACCCAGCCACCTTGGTTTTCAAGAGCCAAAGGAGAGTGGAGGCAAGCTCTTTTGTGTTGGGCGTAATGTGGTCTGTCTGTATCACACTTGATGGACACGCCGTCGAAATGTCTCTTAGTATCAAATATGGATGAAGGGATATACAGGGAGATTATGGCAGGCTACAGATCAAATGCCAATGAAGAACGATTAAATTTCCTTTAATCATCAGAATCTGAGAGGGCTCTAAGATCTTCTACCTTTAATATAGGCCTTAATAAATAATAATTCTTTGGATGTCTACAGTATGTTTGAATTTCACAAGTCTTGCATGTCAAAACATATAGGCAGGCTCAGCAAATATGCTTCTTGGAGGAGCAGGACTAATTAAGAAGGAAAGTCATACTTAAACAAACAGCTTTTGGGAATAGAGGTAATCAGAATCCCAAATCATGAATTTTCTAAGTATTTTTCCCCCTCACCAAAAAATAAAAAAAAAATAAGAATAAACTGCAATGAAATATGAAGAGATGTTTTCATGTCCTCCTATCGTTTGATATAATTGTTTGTAGTAACAGTTTTTAGTACATATACGTGTAAGAAGTTGCTTGCGTGCTCACTGTCTTGTAAAACATCTGGAGAGAAGAGTTGGTGCCTTCCGTCTGTCCTGCTCTGTGAAAGTGGTTTTCTGGCATTTACATTGTGGCTGCTGGGTCTCCGGCCATCACCTCTGCATCCTCAGAGGAAAAGATGGTGTTGTAAGAGACAAAAAGAGTAGCCCTTCCAGCAGAGGCAGGGAATTTTCTAGAGCTTCCCCAGAAGCCTCACTTTTGGCTTGTGCTCAGGTGCTCTTCACCTCTGACCATAAGGAATCCTGGGCCACGCAGCCTTCATCAGAAGCAGTTTGACACCCCAGTAAATGCCGGGGTGCAGCACCAGGGAAGAAAATGCGAATGGCTGCCGAACCACAGTGTGGTCACTTAGAGGAACCGTGAAGTGAATTTTCTGTCAGCCTGCATCTTGGGTGGATTTTACACACGAAGACTCCATCGCACTTCCTTCTTAGCAGAAGCAGCACATCTGAGCAAACATTTCGGCCAGTAATATTCCTCACTGAGGTGTCATGCCAAATCTGAGACATCCTTTGTTTTTATCCTCCAGAGAGATATAAGCCAAAATTCAAAGTCCTGAATATGCAAATAGGTTTCCACACCTGTGGCCCTTAGCTTTTAGCCAGGCCAAGGGTCAGCATGAGGTCCTAGTGACATGGCCAGTTCATGCCCAGGGCTGCTCTCTGAGCACGTGCAAGGGATGATCTGAGGCCCCTGCTCTGCCCTCTGTGCTTATGTGTAGAGCCAAAGACACCCAAAGTCCTCCCCCACATCCGCATCAGGCCCCACTTTTCCTTCCTCTGTTTAACACTTGCTCACCTTGGATGATAAGCAAGTTTTCCCTGTCCAGATTTCTCATCACAGTCTGGCCACTACATTATTTTGTGAAAATTCTCAACTCACAGAATGAATAGAAGCCTGTGTGGGTGAAGATGGGAGGCAGGGGACTTGCTGCCTTCCCATACCTGCTGTGGACTCAGTGTGGTCAGTACCGAAAGCTTTGGAGTTAGATCAGCTTACAATGCACATCCCACCATTGTACTCAGTGACCATTAGTGGCTAGTAGGTTACATAATGTTCCTGGGCTCTACCGCCTCATGTGGAAAGTGGGGACAGTACTAGAACCCCCTGTGGTACTCAGTTTAGTACTTAGTCCAGCATTCAGTCTGGCACCCTGTGGAGAATCTGCGAGGTGATGCTGACCAGGAGCTCAGTACAGATCCTGGGCCTCAGTAGAGGCCAGCACCGTGCTGGGCTCTCCAGGAAGAGTGTGCCACAGAGTCGCTGGCATCATCCATAGTTGTCCGCCTGGGGGAAGACACGGGTTTCCCTGGTCCATGATGTCTCCTTGCCTTTTAGTTCCTTTCCTCTTTGCTGTGACCTGACAAAACACAGCTTAGGAGAGACTCTCACGTTAAGGAGAAACAGCCTGTCACAGTGGGGAAACCATAGCCGCAAGGGCAGATGGCGGGGAAGGGAGTGAATACTCTTCCATGGGACCTGGTTATAAAACCTCAAGGCCCGCCCCCCGTGACTCACTTCCTCCAGGGAGGAGATTCCACCTCCCAAAACTTCCACAACTTGATTCTCAAACAGCGCCACCTGCTGGGGACCACGTGTTTAAATATACACGTGGGTATGGGGCTATTATGCGAGCATTTTACAGTTGTACATGCAAAAAGTCCAACTTTGGGAGGAGTCTTCATGAACCCAGGAGGATGGCTGTGCTGGCCCAACAGAGAGCTCTGTTTGAATAGCTTGTGGTTCTTACAGTGTTCTCCATCTTGCTCTGAGAGTAGGCCATGTTGGTATTGCCCATACTAATCTGCAGTGGATGGCCATACCAATTGTAGTAGATGGTTTGTAACTGAGCAGGCAAATGCACCCTGATGCCTGTCTTCTCCTGCCTCAGTCTTTCTCCCTAATACAGAGCCCAGTACGCAGTGTATGCTCTAGCTTCCCATGTCTTCCTGGGAATGGCTCTCAAAGATGTTATGGTCACCCAGGAAATCTGGCCTCGTGCGTGAGGCAGTGATCACCAGCCATACTCACAGATGGCCTAGCAGGTGATATGCCCCCACGTTTGGTAGCAGCAACAATCACACGAATGTGCCCATCTGTGGACTATTGAGTACCATGGGGCATCCCCAAGTCACTTGGTCATTCGCAATGATCTTTTTCCTAAATGATTGGTGTGGTGGAGGGGACATGTAGATGGGGCAGGGCTGGCTTATATCAGAACCTGCCACGAGTCTGCCCTATATCAGTTGTGCTTTCTGCCTCTAGGCCCAGTGTGTCCACATGGGCTGCCACATAGCTTCTGCCTGCATATGGCTTGGCTATGTGGTGTCCAGTATTGTGTGCGTATCTCCTCAGTCCTCCTCCTTCGTCTTGATGCCAACCTCTTCCTTGTCCCTTTCTCATGCTTTATCAGTACAACTGTGTACCAGGTCACAGCAGAGGCCAGGTCTGTGTAACTCCACATGGCTTCCTCATGGAGAAGGGTACCAAGCACATCATAGGCATTCGTGGTTGGTATTTTAGAGTTGGTATTTTAGAGTCAGTGTGTTTGGGGATTTCCCTGTGAACTTCTGTATTTTCGTGGTACCTAGGAGGTTTGATGTGGGCGAGGGAGTAGGAGGGGAAATAGAGTGTCACACATCACTGTACAGTAGGAACAGGGCCCTGTGCTTGGGTTTTGTCTGGGAAGTTTCCACCATACACTATACGTGACCCTGAGGTTCTATGTATCCCATCCTGAAGGGGTTAGCTGTCAGCTTCCCCAGAAGACAGGCCATCGGCCATAGAAGCCTAAAGCATATTGTAAGCAGTACAGGTTAATTAAGGTGGGTTAATTTCTAAGCTCATTTCTCAATGCTGATTGCTGGATCTTGGTCCTTGGTCAAACTTTCTCTCTCTCTTTCTCCTTCATTTTCCCTAAGTGAGGGGAGTAGTAAGATCCCCTTGCTCATGTGGTTATCAGCAGGGTTAATGGGGTGATCTAGGCAAAGTACTAGGATTACATGCATGCACCATGACTCCTTGTTAGCACTCTTCATCTTAAAGGTGACAAGAGAGGCAAAGACTTGATTTCTGATCCTATTTAGATGTTCAAGTTTCATGCACTAAATGCACATCGCTGAAAATGAGCTGAAAGCTTCAAAGAAAGAAATGGAGTGTGTAGAGGATGGTCTCTTGGCAGTGTGTCGGCTTGCTGGCCGTGGTTGATTATACCTTGTAGCAGAAGGTGCAACGTAGAAACATCAGATGCTGGCATGGCTTCACGTTGGGAACCTGGGTTACTTCCCCAGACACGTGGAAATAGGGAGTTCATCACTGGAGATCCATTTCTCTTAGTGTCAGTGAGGACTGGTTTGGTCCCCCACAGTGCAGTAGAAGGTAGTTTAATTTTCTGTAAGTCCTGTTTTATGTTGTTAAATGTATTCTTATCTGTCTGCTCATATTCTTCTTCTACTACTTTTTCTTCTTTTCTCTCTCCCTCCCTCCCTCTCTCTCTCTCTCTCTCTCTCTCTGTGTGTGTGTGTGTGTGTGTGTGTGTGTGTTTTCCTTTTGAGACAGGGTCTCACTCTAGCCCAGGCTAACAGGGGCCTCCCTAGGCTATCCTCAAACTTACAGATCTGCCTCCCTCAACCAGCAGTGTGCTAGGATTAAAGGCATGTGCCACCGCACTGGCCATGGGCTTCTTTTTTGATATAAAACTGAAATGCACATCAATGGGAGGAGTCAAGTAGAATCTCCTTTGCTGCTTCCACCCACTTGGGGAGGGCGGCCATGTCTTCTATTCATCCTGTTGTTCCAGCGTGCTGGCGATTGCCACACATTGTCGTTCATTGTGGATGTGTTGCCTACTAGCCAAAACACGCAGAATGGCTCATCCTTCTTTCTACCTGATAATTTCTGTTGGTAAAGGATGAAATGCATGAAATCTCAGTCTGTTACTGACATGAGTTGTGAATTACTACCTGGGGCTATTTAAGCAATCACAATACCCTCTCTGAACCTATAAAACAGAACATCATTAAAATGTTGTGTAGGCACCCAATTTGGTTTTTATCATCCTTTTAAGGGAATAAAATTATGAATTCCAGTGACTATCAGTTAAAGTAAGCAAACAAATGAGGAAAAAAAACTTTTGTTAAACTCCTCAGAGTAGCTAACACCCAGCTTTTTAGGTCTTTAAAAATATATAACACCCTTGTCTCCAAATATTTCAGAGTGTAAAATAATAATTCGTGGAAGGGCAAACAGATCAGTGTGCCTGAGTGCTGTTTGTATGGGGCACTGGCCAGTCGAGTCCCACCCCTCACTGCCTCTCCACAGTCCAGAAGGCTGAGTATCAGTGTGAAGGCCTGGGGGCCTTGGGGAGTTTTTCCTTAGTGTTTGGGAGCTTGGCTGACCTCTCTCAACCTAGCTAGGTACCTCCAGCTCTAGCTGCAAGACGATGCTGGCCAAGAGTCACTGGGGTTAAAACCAGTCCTCAAAGCAGACTTATGTCTTGGGCCTTCTGGGGCAGAGAACCCATGCCTTATCCTTTCCCTTCTCTGGTCTCAGTCACTAATTCATGGTGACAAAAGCCCATTTGCCCACTTTTGACCTGTTTCCTGAACACAGGGATTTCTTGGGACTACTGCTCTTCACAGAGGTCATGCTTGGCTATGCCGGGTTGGTTTAGCTGTGTGGGTGTGGCATTGTGGGCTTCCATCTTTTCACCACATACTCTTTCTGCTTCCTCCTCACAAAGTAATGAGAGACTGATGATGAGTTTTCATTTGTGTGTGTGTTCCTGTGTACATGGGTACATGCATGTGCATAGGTATGCATCCACAGGGGTGTGTGTTTGCATTTGTAGGCAAGAGAACAGGTTCAGGTGTCAACCTCAGGAACATTGCCCGCCTCTTTTGGAGACAAGGTCTCTCCCTGGCCTGGGCCTCAGCAGTTAGGCTAGACTAAGTGTCCACTGAGCCCCAGGGATCTGCGTACTGCTGCCTTGCCAGTGCTGGGATTACAAGTATGCACTACCATGCCCGTCTTTTTTTGTGTCTTTTCATTTTGTTTCTTAATGTGATCTCTGGGGATCAAACTCAGGTGAGGATCTGCTTGTAAGACAAGCACTTCACCAACTGAGTTACCCCCCCCCCCCCCGAGCCCAGATGCTGAGCTTTCTTTCTTTCTTTATTTATAAATATAACTTTTTATTTACATAGGCTATAGTCTTGTATCACCTCACCCTGGTCTCCATTATCCTGAGGGTCTCCCTTGGTAGGGTCCTTGGTCTTCATTGTGGGGTAATTAGGGCCTCTTTTCCGTTTTATTGGGGGAAGGGGGTCACTGTACCTCAGGGTAATTCTCCCTATCCTGTGGCTCTTACAACCTTCTTGCCCACTCTCGTGCAACAGTCCCAGAGCCTTGGGCGTGTTAGCAGATTGTTTTTAGTGTTGAGTTCACTGTGGCCTGTTTATGTTAAGATATGTTTCAGCTCATCTCCATGTTTGTTGTCACTCCCCTGGAGATGGCCAGACACAGGTTTCCAAACTCACAGACATCCCATTCTTGAGGCCTTCTGCCCCCCAACAGTTAAAGAAACCCGTTTCTGAAGTCTGTCCTGTGGTCACTGCCTTACTCAGAGTTAGCTGTGTACCAAACATGGCTCTCAGCAGTTGATATTGAGGAAGTTAGGGTTCTAAAAGTCCCTTTTTGCCGATAAGGAAACCAAGGCAGAGTGGAGTGTAATGGGAGGGGTGAGATTTGAATCCCTTCCCCCTCTGGTCCCTGGTTCATAACTACTGGGTTAGCTAGTCTCACGTCTTAGGGTGTTGATTTGGAGGCGTATTTTTGATTTAGGCTGAACACAGCTTTCCCTCTGGGACTGCAAGTACACGTGTGCGGAACTTTCTAGACTTTTCAAGAATGTTATTTACATATGATTTTACTACTACATGGGCTGTGAGAGGGATAGTGCATCCCAATATGATTAGGAAGAAGCATTCCCTTCCATCTGTAGTGGGTGTCTGTTAAGTCATTTCCTCTCCATCTTCTGAGTCATTTTGCTCTGGTGTGTTATTGTAATTAACCTCCCATGTGTAGCCCTCATTTCATGTCGCATTAGCCTCTGACCACCCAGCGATTGATTTGTTCCACTTAATCACCTGTGTGAAAAAGTGGGGAGAGCCAGAGGGTCTCCTTCTTAGAGCACCCGTCCTCTACCTGGGACATTTTCCCCACAAGCTGTGTCAGCATGTCCCCTTAGTTCTTGGAAACATAGTGTTTTATTTATTACCATAAAGATGTCATCCATTTAAAGGTAATGATTACAAACGTGTGGTTACACGGGCAATAGAATTATAGATTCATAAGCCATGTGCCAAGGACTATATTAGTAAAATAGTTGGTTTTAATATGCATAACACAAGTTTCAAGGGACCATAAATAAATAAGACAATAATTTAAAAAGACAAGAAATGTAATATTTCCTTGTTACTCAAAGTGTGGACCACTTTTCATGCAACTCTGCCTTCAGTTACTGAGCCTACATTAGTCAGGTCTCTTTGCAGCCAACTAGCCTCCGTCAAAGGGTTTGAGCAGGCTCATGCTTTTGAAAAGCCAGATAGCAGAGCAAGCTTCAGGAGCATCTTGGACCAAGGGTTCAGATGGTGCCTGTAAGTCTTGCTCTCAGTCTCCTGTTCTGTCTCATTCATTCACGGGCTGCATTTCCTGGTTCCAGTGTGATAACTATGTCTGCATTTGTTTCCAGGAAACTCCAGAGGAAATAAATCATTTCTAAAGAGCGTAGCAATGTCACAGAAGTCAGATATTTCTGTTTCTGTGATGGGCTTTGTGTGTTGTACATGCCCATCACTGAAGTACATTCTTGGCCCAGTCCAAGACTGGGTTGTGCACGTATGGTGGTTTTCTTGGCCTGGGGAAGCTCTCATATACATTTGTGAAGCAACAGATAGTGTGTGATTGACACAGAGCAATAGGAAGTAGGTAGAAGGGTGAGGATTTTGGGGATGGGGCAGAATTCTGGGGAAATGGACTATATCTAGATTAGATATAATGTATGTGAATGCATAGGGTTGGGTGGTGGAAGGAACTTACAGTGTCTATGATATAGCTCATCTTCAACTGTCTGCCTTCTATTATGACGTCATCTACCCAGGACTTGAGTATCTCCAGTGGCCTTGCCTACCTTGAAAGTGGGTCCATGTTCAGATTCACTACCACAGCTCTCACTCCTGCCTGCCTTTCTCTTTGTCATCCTTTTGCCCACACAGATGACACATGCCACCTACCATCTGCCACTGGTGTTCCAAGGCAGGTTACTTGACATCAGCATACCACCGTAGGGTCAGAAGAGAAAATTTTGATGGGTTGTGTTCATGTGGTCAAGGAGAAGGTTTTTGGGAGACTGGGAGACTTCATAGAAGAAATGAGATTGTTGGGGGCTGGGAAGAGGAATAGGAGCTACCCAGGAGCCAAACAGAGAATATCATAGTGGAAGACTCGCTAGGATTAAAACCACAGTTTGTATTCAGATTTGCAATAAATTACCAAGAAAAATTGGTTGGTGTACTATTTCAGCCTAGTTATAATACACATGTCTTTTAGATAATATCAACAATCACTAATGATGAAAATGAGAAGCTGATCATGAAAGATTGTTTCTGTGGGCAAGCCACATGGTGTGAGTTAAGTTACCTCAATTTTCTAACAGGTAAATGAGGGCAAAGATAGCAAGTCAGATGACCAAGTGTTTAGTATCCCTTCCACTGCAAAAAGGGCCTGGTGCTACTTATTTACACAACATTCTGTGTGCAACGAAATCTCCAGGTTTCAGTTTTCTCATACCTGAGAATAAAAGTAACACTTTCCCAAGGGTTCAGATTGGTATGGAATATAAACTTCTTCCCCATTTTCTTTCCTTGATTTTCTCTCTCTCCATCCCCCCTTCTTTCTTTCTCTCTTTTTAAAAAGATTTTATTTTTATTTATTTATTTGAGAGAGAGAGAGATACAGAAATAGGAAGGTAGACAGAGAGAATGGGCGTGCCAAGGCTTCCAGCCACTGCGAATGAACTCCAGACGTGTGTGCCCCTTGTGCATCTGGCTAACGTGTGTCCTGGGGAATTGAGCCTCAAACTGAGGTCCTTAGGCATCACAGGCAAGTGCTTAACCGCTAAACCATCTCTCCAGCCCTTTCTTTCTCTTTTTAAGACAGGGTCTCATTATGTAACTCAAGCTCTGGATCCTTATGCTTCTACCTCTGGAGTGCTGTAATGACAGGCTTGTACCATCACGGCAGAAGAGAATCTCTGATGCTCTGGGTGTGTAGTTAGCCCCTGCAGCACCTTTCTCAGCTAGTTGTCGTTATTATCAGTGGACATCAGTGACTTTTATACCCCATCAGATGTCAAGGCTTAAAGATTAATTTAGTCATATGCCCATTTAACTAATTGATTTTAAAATGTTTTTCCATATGCTCTGAATAGAATTTTTTTTTATTTTCTTAGGTTACTAATACTATAAAAATTGAAGCTTAATAAAGATGGCGAGATTTAGCAAAGAACTTGAACTCCACATGCTTTTATTGCTTCCCTGAATTAATAATTTTCTTGTCCATCATATTTTCTCCTTGGCCCACGATTCATCCCATATTTGGATCTTGGCAAATAATGACTTGGTTAATTAGGCAGTCTGTTAACTCTGGTTACTAAGTTAGAACAGATCAGTGTTGAAGTGTCATTGTGCAATTTGGATTAAGAGGCTTTTCATTTTATCTAAACAAATTCACATGTATGGGTAAGTATGCTGACATGCATTGCATTAAAATGATGCATTTCATATGGAATTTTTTTAAGGATGAAGAATTATTTCCTCCTCCTAACTTATTTTTTTATTGTGACATCACATTATTGTTCTACTAGGAATATACTTAAAAGCTTGGGATTTCCTTTTCAGCTTTGAGCATTATAGCTGATTTAATCCTTCTGTTACACAAATATGATGGGTGCGTTGCATTTTTAGTTCAGCAAATTCAGTGTGGTGGCACGTGATTATATTCTAATTCTGACCACAGTGGCCTCTGCTGCTGAAATCGCTTGTAGAAACGAACCATGTTAGTGTTGGAGGAATAGGCGAGCTACATTAGAGCGGCCTCTCTTTTCCCGCTGAAGGCGCGATGGTTATTGAATGTCACTGCGCTTCTGTTATCCTTTCTCTTTCCTTGTTAACGGGTTGTCATCACGTAAGGGCAGTTGGGGCATCAAGTGCTTTCTTGTTTACTCCCTTTCTAGCTCTGCCTCTTTTTTGTCCTTTCTTGGCACACACTGTTAATTAATTAATTTATTTATTTTTAATTTTTTTTTTTTTTTGTTTTTCGAGGTAGGGTTTCACTCTAGCCCAGGCTGACCTGGAATTCACTATGGAGTCTCAGGGTGGCCTCAAACTAACCACGATCCTCCTACCTCTGCCTCCCGGGTGCTGGGATTGAAAGGCGTGCGCCACCACGCCTGGCGGCACACACTATTTAGCATGATGGAAAAGGAATAGTTTTCTGGGCTGGGCAGATTGCTCAATGGCCAAAGTTCTTGCTACATAAGCACAAGGACCTGAGTTCAACCCCCAGTGTTCATCTTAGTTAAAAAAAAAAAAAAGCTGGGTACTGTGCTGCATGTTGAGTGAGTACCCTTTTGCTGGGAAGGTAGAGACAAGATGATCCCTGGCCAGCCCATCTAGCTCACTTTAGGAGCTCTGAGCCAATGAGAGACCTCCTCTCAAAAAAGGTACTGCATCCAAGCTTGTCCCCTGGCCTCCACACACATGTACACATACATGCATATGCACGTGCACACAAAGTGTGGAACCCATTAGGATTCCATCAACATCCTAAACATCAGCTGAACCTACCCCCTCCTGCTGCATACACCTACCCATGTGTACTCACTCACATGAGCACATGCATGTGCATCACTCATAGTAACTGTATCCCAGAGGCATGTCATAAGTCTTTGTTGGAGAATGATGGGGGGGGGGTTAAGCACAGATAGCCTTCCACTGCCAGATTACAAAGTCACTCCCAGAAGTGCCCCAGCCCTTGGCCCTTGTCTGTGATGGCAGTCACTGGAGTAAATATTGAAGAACTCGCTATTTCCTCTTTTCCAGAGCTTACTGGTGTCTACCTGTTATGAGCTGCTATATTCTGTTTCTGTGGGAAATGAAGAACTCAAAAGAAAAGATGTTCTTCACATTCACTGCTAAGCGTATCCTGTTGATGACTTATATTGACATGAGCGCAGGCCAAAACTCCTCAACCTCAGTGGTAGTATCTGGTACATGCAAACCTGGCTTCTTTGACCTGGAAGGTGTGATGGACATTGAAGGCAGTTGCAAAAGCTTGCTTAACCCAGACCGGAAGTTGGGATTCTTTGAACTTGATTTCTTTTCCTTTATTGAAATCATTTAATGATAGTCATAGGAGGCTCTTATTTTGGAGGGGTTATAGCTGGCTGTCCAAAGGTAAAATGAGGTTTGGGTCTCTTGTTTGGCAGCTATGAATGGCAGTATGCTACTTTAGTTTCCTGCTAGCTTTTCTCTTTCCCAAAGAAAGAACCAAGTAAGGAACTTTTAAGACTTAAACCAGGGCTAGGGAGATGGCTTAGTGACTTGCTTACAAAGCCTGGGTCTAGCCTGGGTTCAAATCCCCAGTATCCATGTAAAGTTTTGCCAGTTGCACAAAGTGACATATGCATCTGGAGTGTGCTTGCAGCGGCAAGATGCTGTGGCATGCCCATTCTCTCCTCTCTATTCTCTCTCAAATAAATAAACTAATTAAAAAAATTTCCAGACCATTCTGGGTGACATTATTTCTTGCAGCCATTTTTTCCAAAAGGCAGTTTGACTCACAGGTGTTTCCAGGCATATTTACTAGGTAAGGTCAAGATTTTAATCAGAATTTCAATTTCTGTCACTTTATTATTTATTTATTTTATGTTTTGCAGTGCTGGGGTTTGAATTCACATATTCTTAACAAGTGCTCTACAAAAGATGATCATACCCCAGCCTTGATCTTGTTGTTGTTTGGAAGGAAGAGTCTCCCTGTATAGTCCAGGATGGCTCCAGAGTCGCTGCGTGGTCCAGGATGGTTTCACGTTCCCTGTGTCATCTAGGATGGCTTCATTCTCACTCTGTAGTCCAGCCTGACGTAGAACTCCTGCCCCTCCTGCTTCAGCCTTCCCAGATCTTGGGGTTATAGGGCACCACTACATCCATCTAAGTTTGTATTTTTAATGGGGCCATTAATTACCTGGGGCAAAAGAACCCTCTAGAAAAGGACTGGCAGAATGCTAAGAAGCACAATGTCCTTGGAGGTATAAAATACTTACCCTGCATCCTTGTCCTCTGGAAAGTTTCAAAAACAATATGGAGGAACTTTGTGCATCACATGCTTACTAATCAGGCCTGTGGAGAGAAGCAAGCAGACTTATGGAAGGCTGGATACCATTACTGTGTGGTTTTATTAATTGGATTTATTCCTTTAAAATGACCATGGATGAAAACAACCACCTCTTCTGTGGTCATGGTGAGCAGATGTTTACCGGAATTCTTTGCTTGGTTAAAAAAAAAAAATGTCTCTTCCACCCAACAAAAACAGCCACGTTGGCTTGGGTTAATCAGAACTTTGGCACTGGGGTCTTACTTTATATATCACAGCTCCAGTCCCCATGACCTTTCCAAGTGCGAGCGTTAGATCAGCAGCTCCAACGTCTGCAGGCAAGGCTTGCTCACAGAGATGTGTTATGTGAGTGTTTCATTCTTGCACAGTTTTGGGCCTGGGCCGTCATTGAAAGCAATATCCCATGTACAGGGCTGTCTCTGTTTTCCTTGCCTACACATGGGAGCCCCTCATTCATTTCTTCACACTCACCACTACGCTGTGTTATGGAAGATTTTCATCATAGAAATAAAGTCAAGGTTTGCCTTCTCCATGGGAGAGTCTGATTCTCCTGGGCACTCTATAAAGTAAAAGACGTCTCCTCTTTTCATGGGCTGTATTTGTAGAACACCTTTTCTCATTATATATCGGGTGTATTAAACTGCCTCACTCCTGTTTTTTTTTTTTTTTTCTTCCACTTTTTTCTTTTTCTAATGAGCACTCGTGATCCTGAATGCACAGAGAGTCTGTGCCCATACCTGCACTCCTGGCTCTCCGCAGGGCCCGAGGACTGGCCCCTCCTTTGCGCTGCCTTCAGCCTCTCCGCAGAAGACGGCCCCTTGCTCATGGGCAGGGCAGAGAGGAAACACAACAGCAAAACTCTGCTTTGCTTGGGAAACTCCTCCCTTGGAATGGAGAACTCTGGGTGGCTCTTCGGATTTTGTTTCCTTCGCCAAAATAAGCAGGGATCTTGCATAACACCGGGGTAGGAAAAGCGAAGTAATTTTTAAAATTAAGGGAAACATATGTTCATGTCGAGAAAAAAGGAGTGGGAACAGGGCATAGGCTACTGGCTCACAGAGCTGAAGCTATCTTCCTTTAAATACCGGCCAGAAATCAGGTTTTGATCATTTTGGTATATTATACAAAACAAAAACAGTTGTTTCCCCTCTCCCTAAGTCTTCTTTTATCCAGCTGTAAACAACTTTTTTTGATGGGTTTAGTATGTTTTCTGTGTGTGTGTGTGTGTGTGTGTGTGTGTGCATGCACATGTGTGTGCCAAAGTATTCAGTCCATGCATACACATGCAGGGGACAGAGGAGTATGTCTGCTCTCCTCCTCTTTTGCTCTTCTGCCTTATTTCTCTGATTCACAGTCTTTCTTTGAACCTGGAGCTTGATGAATTTCCCTTAAACTAGTTGACCAGGGAGCCCCAGTGATCCTCCTGTCCCAGCCCCCCTCAGCATTGTGGATATGGATGCTGGGGATTGAAGTTTGGTTCTCATATTTGTGCAGCAAGAGCTCTTACCTGCTGAGCCACTTTCCTAACCCCAGGCTGGCATTGAACTCACACCCCTCCTGCCTCAGCCTCCTCAGGGCTGGGATTATAGGCATGTGCTACCCTGCCCAGAGCGTGACTATGCAATTTTTTCTCGCATGTGCAAAAAAGTACATCTGGGGCTGAAGGGATTGCTCAGTAGTTAAGGTATTATCCTGCAAAGCCAAAGGACCCAGGTTCAATTCCCCAGGACCCACGTAAGCCAGATGCAGAAGGTGACACATGCATCTGGAGTTCATTTGCAGTGGCTAGAGGCTCTGGCATGCCCACTCTCTTTCTCTCTGTCTCTAATAAATAAATAAAAAATAAGTACTTCTGGAGACCTTCTTAAGAAGTATTAAAATGCTTTGCTCCTTAAGAGCTATGTTTTCTTTGATTCTGTCTCAAGTATATTTGGAAACTGTGGCAGGGTGAGTTTCATCTTGTATTCAGTGTGTTCATTTAAAAAAAAAATTCTGAGATTTAAATACTCTTAGTAGGAAACAAAAAACCATCATAGCAATATCAAATTATACCGTCTCCAAAAAAAAAACAAAGTCACCAAACATGCCTTGAACTCTTAGTAGAGGCTTAAAATGCAGTGTGGACAGTCTCTCCTTTCCTCTAAACCCTCAAAAGCTTTGTCAGTTACTCCTGAGCCATGTCGCTACTGAGCCACCTTTAATGAATGAACCCCTGCATGGGCACAAACACAGGAAGTTTGAGTTCTATTTCCTGTCCGTCCTTAACTGTTCAACATCATGTTTTCCCATTGTTCTTGTCTTGAGGGATTAGTATTTGAGGCAGATGCCATCTCTGTATCAGTGAGAAGTAAGAAAGGCCTCAGGAAAAGTGCCAGAGAAATACTGGAAGTCCCAGAATTCTTGTTTAATAATTACGATGTGTCCATTTGCATCAGCTAATTTCTTATTGCTAGGCCAAGATGCCCAGCCAGAATCAGCTTAAGGAAGGGAAGAATTTACTTTTGTCTTTCAGTTTCAAGGGAAGTCCTACGTGGTGGGGAAAACATGGCAGAAACAGGAAACCAGTGTCACATCATCACATCATCAGGAAGGAAATACAGAGAAAGAGGAAAGCAAGTAAGGCTAGACTATAAGACCTCAAGCTCTGGCCCAGGGATACACTTCCTCCAGCAAGGCTGTGCCTCCTAAAGGTTTCACAACCTTCCAGGACAGCACCACCAGCTGGAAATCCAGTATCCAAGCATGTGAGTCTATGGGGGCGTATATTACATTACAACCATCATATGGCTTACCAGCTTCCTACTGTGTGATAGCTTCTCTTGTAGCAGTACTCTAGCACTCTCCTTTAAACCCTTAGCATGTGTGGTAACTTTGCTGGCTGTGATTATGTTCCAGATGGATAAACTGAGGCTTTGAGAAGTAAGCTACACTAGATTTCCTGGGACTGCAGAAATAATAAATGAAGCTGGATAAGGCAGGTCTGTCTTCACTAAAAGTCACGTGTCAGTGTGAGTTTCTGCCTTCAGGTACTGTGTACAGCTGTGTAAGGAGGCTTCATCCGGAGGAGCAGGGAGAAGGCGAAAAGGAAACTTGTACTATTTTTTTCAACTTCTTGTGTCTGTAATTATTTCAGAATTGACATTTAAAAGCCTATTTGAGTCAAAGCCTGTTTCCTTTTCAAAATCTTCAGATAAGGACTAGGGAAATAGCTCAGCAGGTAAGAGCACTCACTGTGTAGCATGAGGGCCTAAGGGACCGAGTTCAATCCCCAGAAACTATCCCTCGAACCAAGCGTAGCCACACATGCCTGTAACCCCAGTTCTATGGGGGAAACAGGAGAGTCACTGTAGTTTGTCAAATTCAGACAGTCTGACCAACAACAGGCAGGTCCAGCTTCATTGAGTGACTTTGTCTCAAAGAAACAATGTGGGAGAGCCATAGAGGAGGAGATTTGATGTCATTCTCTGGCATCTGCACAAGTATGCATGGGGTATGCATGCATGTGTACATACATATGTGACATAATCACCACAACATACATACTACATATATGCCCACACATCAATAAAAGTAAATGAATAAATAAATTAAAATCCTCATATTTCCTTCATCATTTTGCTTTCTTAGATGCCTTAACTAGCAAGGATGTGGGCTTGGTTCCCTCATCTTTCTTTTGTTTTATTTTTCTTTTGGTTTTTCAAAGTAGGGTCTTGCTCTAGCCCAGGCTGACCAGGAACTTAGTATGTAGTCTCAAGGTGGTCTCACACTCATGGCGATCCTCCTACCTCTACCTCCTGAGTTCTGGGACTAAAGGTGTGTGGAACCACATGGGACTTTGTTTCCCTAATCTTTCTAATCAGAGTTTTGGTGTCTTAGACCACACCCATCGGCTCCCATAACTCCTTGTGGCTTCATCCATTCTTGCCTCTCTTCTTTTCCTGAAGACATTAATAAATGCTTCTTGAGCAGACTTTAAGGGAGTTTTCTAGTGGAATAGTCTGTCAGGGGCATGTGTGTCTACAAAGGAGTCAACAGTACTAAACCAGAGGTTTCATGCCTCAGCAAGTTCAGCCCCATAAGTCACATACAAGTTCCACTCACTAGTCTAGTGATGGGCATAACAGTACACCAACAAAATTCAGAAAAATCTGCTTTTATTTTATTTACTTTTTATCATTTTTTTTTTTCCTGAGGCAGGATCTCACTGTAGCCCAGGCTGACCTGGAACTCACTCTTTAGTCCAGGCTGGCTTTGAATTCATGGAAATCCTTCTGCCTCAGCCTCCCAAGTCCTGGTCTAATGTTGTACACCACCATGCCATCTGTTTTACTTATTTATTTATTTATTTATTTATGGTTTTTCAAGGTAGGGTCTCACTCTAGCTGAGGCTGACCTGGAATGCACTATGGAGTCTCAGGGTGTCCACAAACTCATGGTGATCCTCCTACCTTTGCCTCCTGAGTGCTGGGATTAAAGGCATGCGCCACCACACCTGGCTTATTTTTAAAGCTACATCTTATGTTCACTTGTTAGCTGATCTTAGTTTCTTTCTCTGAGAAATCTTTGATAAGAGATCAGTGTTTGACCAGAAGCTTCCATCAATGCAATATAACGTCAAATCTTTGTCTTGACTGAGTAAACATGATTGATTGGCTTCGAGGTTGCCCAGTCTTGTGACTGGTGAATCAACACTCTAGGATGTGTTGGTGAGTTTGCTACCTGGATGCTTAGTAATAAATAAGACTTGATGTTTCTTCCTTTTATGATGTAGTGTTTACAGCTGTGCATTTCCCTCTGATCACCACATTAGCTGTATCTTATAAGTTTTGATCATTTTCTTTTTGTTCATCTGAAAATATTTTCCAATTGCTTCTGATTTTTCCCTTGACTCTTCGGTTACTTAGGTGTGTGTTGTTAATTTCCATATGGTGGTGAACTTACCATATTCTGTTCTTTTACTGATTTCTGAGTTTATTCCATTATAACTGGAAGATGTAGTTTTACAAGAATTGAGGTGTGTCTTGCCCTGTAGAAACTCCTTGAGATGAATATGTCTTGTTTAGTTTGGTGACATTTCCCAGGTGTCTGTCATGTCCAGCTGGCTCGTCTCATTTTTTCTGTCTTCCTTCCTTCATTGATCCTTTGCCACTCTTTGTCCCTTTAAGATAATGTGAGTGCTGAGGTTGCCGGCGATTATCATTAAATTGTTTATTTCTCTCTTCAGTTCCATCTGTTTGTGCTCCATGTGTTTTGGGACTTTGTTCTTAGTGGTAGACTTTGTTGAAAAAACCAGAATGAAGCACACCTGCTGTGTCACCCACTTTCAGGGGTTGCTTCAGACTCAGGGTTTGACCGCGTGATATGGCACCACAGTAAGTAGTCTTGTCATGGCGCTGTTCCAGCACTAGGGAGACACTCGTCCATATTTAACTGAGAAAGCAGTAATGAAGCGTGGGTGGCTTATTTAGCCGGTGTATTATTTTGTTATTTCAGGCAGCTGGTGGGGTCCAATTGAGGCCACATCAGCATTATCTTCAGTGGCAGGTAACTGACTTTGCTCCACTCAGATCCATCTTTGTCTCTACTGTTCACTTCTACTATGCAGACTTAGACTAACTCAATACAGACATGTTCCATGGGAAAAAAATATTCTTTTGATGTTTTGGCAAATAAGGATAAAATGCAATTTTCTCATTGCCACTAAATCTGTGGCTTTCCAGCTCTTTCTCTGTGAAGGCCACGTGGTAAACTCCAGGTGCAACTGTCATACAGAAATTGCTTTTCCCCCAAAATACAGAAATGTGAAATAAACCAATTTGGGAACAAGTAGTGTATGCTAGATTTACTTAGTATCTATCCAACATGTCCCTACATTCATTGTGTTAGGACTAATCAGAGTTCGAACTGCCTGGTTTCTGCACAAATGCATGCACAGTTTCTGTATGGACAGTGCTACTCCTGATGGATTCGTTTTGCTCACATTGTTATAGCCAAACATTTCACATTCTTTGGTCTGGTTTGTAATTTTATTCTAGACATATGTCAGTGGGATGATGGCGTGGAGCATTTATGTGTACACATATATACATACGTATACATACATACACATGTGCACTTAGAAATGATTTCTCACTGAACGGTTTTTAAGGCATGTGTTCATCTTTGATATTAAGTAATTTATCTGTTTTGACCTTTTAAGCCATATTTCCATGATTATCAATGAGTAACAAATAGTTGGACCATGATTGCAAATTCACTTTGAATAACACATGAATTTTTAGAAAAGATTTTTCTGTTAAAGTCCTTTCTTGGGGGTCACTGTGAGTGGCCTTCAGAGTTGATGCTTGGTGGAAGAAGCCATGTGGTTCTTAATCTTAATTTCGTAACTTGCTCTGAAACTGGAATGATTGTCTTATGGTTTTGTTTCAATGTGTGTGACTCCCTACCTGCTGGGTCTCCCTACAGCTGTCAGCCGAACTCTTCCAACCCCATACTGCTACCAGCATTCCTGGTTCACAGATAGGAAGTAAACAGAAAATCTTGCTAATTTGAGCCCAGTAGGAACCTTTACACTGTAATGAGGGACTAATTGTGAAAGCACGGAGACATCTTACAAAATTAGAGCCAAATTTTTAAATGATCTTAAGTAACTCATTGAGAGCAAGAATGGTACTTACGAAGAGTTAGACACTGAGACATCGAGGAACTGCAACAGGGATCGACAGTTCCACCAGGAGTGTCAGTAATTACGGTGTCTTGGTTGGGTTGCTGCTGATACTAAGCTGAGCGTGGGAATGATAATGTACCTTGGAGGACAGGTTTGTGGTTGAAATGCTCTTGATAGATTTTGACAAATTAAACAATGGCAAAGATGTTTGGAAGTTATCCAGGTCCTTACCATTATTGATGTCAGTGAATGGGAAATCAGTGGTTCATTTGCAGTTCTTATAATTTTTATGATACATGTGTTGTTGTAAATGTAGCCGTGTGCAGCACCAACTCAGCGGGGTACGTTTTATGTTGTCAGCTCCCTTTTGACATCATAATAGATTTCAGTTGCCAAATCTTTCTCGATAGAACAAGATGGAAACAAGAGCCATACAGAATACTTGGCCCAGAGCCAGGCACGAGTAAACATAGCATGGACACTTTGAGATGGAAAGGCTCAGAGTCGAGTGGGGCTTGCAAAAGACTCACTTTTGTTTTCCTTCTTTTTGCTTTTAACTCATTCTAGCATCCTTTCTGAGGTTAGGCATCTTTTATCCTGACTCGGGTACTGCAGCCTTTGGTGTGTGTACCTTGCATGATAACTCAGATGTCATTTGACAATATTGATCTTCCAGACCAAGTGATAAAGCATCACTTTTTGCCCCGGATCTTGGGGTCTATAGTTTTGCATGTTACTTGTTAGCATCCATTGTGTTATTAAAGAATATTGAGGAGCTGGGAAGATAGCTCAATTTGTGAACTACTTGTTTTACAAGTATGAGAACCTGAATGCAATCCCAAACCCTCGTAAAAGCACTGGGCATGGCAGTATGCATTTGTAAGCCCAGCCTTGGGAAGGTAGAGACCGAGACAAGAGGACCTGGTGAGCTCCAAGCCAGCAAGAGACCTGCTCTTAAGAAAGTAAGTAAATAAAGAAGAGGGATGGCATTCCTGAGAAAGGACACCCAAGGTTATCCACTGGCCTCCATATGTGCGTGCATGCACTCACACACACACACACACACACACACACACACACACACATGCATGTATGAAGGCACTCTCCATGGATTAAAAAAACTACTGACATTTTCTTCATATAATTGAAGACTTGTTTGGAGGGATATTTTGTAGAGACATTTTTTTGCCTTTTACAGTTTATTCATAGTCCCTCCCTTACCCATCTCTGAGGCCCCAATTTTGGTCCTGCTGATTTTAAGGGCATTGCTGGAGAGCTTGCCTTTTGTAGTCTTTCAGTCTTTGAAATTCTCTCTCTGGATCTCTAAATTACTTTTCTATAGGGCCTCTGCTTTTTAAGTACCATGTATTTTTGTAGCTCTCACGTTGACCTGTGTGGCCAGCTAGCCTACCGTCTCTCTTATGTAATTTACCCTATCTAGAAACAATTTCTGACTTCATCCACCAAACTTCCACCTTCCCTTTCCCCACACCTGCGTGGAGTCTCCAGAGAAGCAGTTCCTCCAGAAGGCTCTTGTGAGCTCAGCAGTCACAGGGAGGTGGAAAGCAGCTGACCTCAGGATAAGCAGAAGAGAAGCGAGCTGCCTGGCTGTCCCTTTGTCAAATGGGTTACATATCTTAAGAACGTTATCTCGTGTCCATTTGGCAGATTCTGTGGCTGTATTTTATTTGAGCCTTATCTACTCCCGATGTCTAATAAATGTTTAATGGTAATTGAAATGATCGGTTATCTGTCGGTGGCTGGGAAGTGCTTATTAACCTTTTCTCAACACAGCCACATTGGCCTTGGGATGGCAATTTCTGGGTGCCATGTACCCTCACCTTGAAATCAGATCTGTTGGATGGGCTTGGGGTCCTGGCATGTAAGAGCATCTTCCTTCATCTTTCTTCTGAAGATGTATGCCCTTTGTTATCATTTCAAAGAAGAGTTAATATTCATATTAGATGAACTAGGTGATGTACTTCAGGAGTACGTACTTTAAGATTTTTAATAAAATCAAATATAGTAGTGGAAATGGGGCCCCATGTTGAACTGTTCACATGCCATAAACAAAGCCTTCTTTGTCCCAGGATCTTTGCACAGCAGATCGCCCGCGTCTATGAAACATCTCATATGTAGCTATGAATGAATTTTTAAATCTAATTGAAGTTAAATTGATTTTGTTATAGCCATATGTGACTTCTATATTAGACAGCATTAATATTTTATTTTAAGGTGGGTATCCTTGTAACCACCATTGAAGCCAAGACATCAAGCTTTGCCGGCCTGGTTAAAGCCCCTCACATGTTCTATTTGACTCATGTCACAGCCTCATCCAAAATTTTCCTGTTTTGAGTTTGTGGGACTCCCTTCTTTGTGCTTGTTACCACCTCAGTATGCATTCCTTGGAGTCATAGCTTATCATCACCCACGTCTAAAATATTTGAGCCAACGTTGAAGTTTCTGGAACTGAAGATTTCTTGTCAAGGCCTTTCTTTTGAGTTGCTACTCTTTGGAGAACCCTAGTGTGTCACTGTTCTTGTGGTGGCAATGTGCACAACAGAAGCAGTTTATAAGAGGAGAGACTTCGTTTGGCCCAAGGTTTGAGAAGTCTTAGTGATCCTGGCAGGGAAAGCAGGGTGGGAGTTTATGGTGGTGGGAACACAAGGCAGAGGTTCCTCATATCTTGGTGGATTAGCAAGCAGAGTGGGCATGACAGGAGGGAGGCAGAAGAGTATACCTCAAAGACTTACCTCAAGGGATCAACTTCCTCCCCCTGAGCTGGCCCTCCTTAAGGTCCTACAGCCTCTAACAATAGCTCTACTAGCTGGGAAATAAGGCCCAAATCCTAGCCCGTGGGAGGCATAGTAGAATCAAACCGTGACACATGCCTAGCCACATGACCTATAGATTTGTGATTAAATATTAAGTTCAAGAGTCGCTCTGCTAAGTGTCCTGATATTGGCCGTGGCGCCTGGTCCAGTTTGACCCTTTAGCAAGATTCTAGGTGATGATACCATGACACCACGTTCCTAAAGGACCTAATATCTTACTATCTTTCCTTTGGTCATCTTAACAGCTGACATTTCAGTGGGAGAAAAAGATATGGTGATATGTTGTACCCTGTGTACGCTGGGAAGCTGTTATAGTTTTCCTCCTCATCTGCTCTTTGGTTCCCTAGCGAAACACTTCACTTCAGAGATGGAAGGTACATGGTAGGGTCCTCCCCTTTCTTTACCAGCTTTCATACAATAAATTGCCCATTGTCATCCTAGCAAAGGCTTTTTTGAATTTATCATCTTCATGAACCATGAGCTTAAATATGACTCAGTTTCCTTCATTTGTATTTCTATCTTTATGGAAAATCCTATCTCATTCAGGAAGAAGAGTGGAACGAATTTAATCACAGAGCAGGTGGCAGTACCCCGAGGCACAGTCTCCACTCCTTCTCCACAGGGACTAATAACTGAGGCTGCCATGACTCCGCTGTGTTCACCTGAACCTCACCGAGGAGGAGTCCCAGGGAAACAGGGGCAGCGGTGAGGAAATAAAAAGAGTACAGCCTTTTATAAAATATGTTTTTAATTTTCTATTAATTTATTATTTTTAAGGAGAGAGAGAGAGAGAGAGAGAGAGAGAAGATAATTGGTGTGCCAGGGCATCCAGCCACTGCAAATGAACTCCAGATGCATGCATCACTTTGTGCATCTGGTTTTACATGGGTACTAGGGAATCGAACCTGGGTCATTAGGCTTTGCAGGCAACTGCTTTAATGGCTGAGCCATCTTCCCAACCCCTATGAAATAATTTGTTAAAAATAATCCTGTTCTCTGTCTTTGACCAGTAGAACCTGATTACATTTGTACTTTAGGTAACCATGTGTTACCTGAGAACTGAGATCAGCCATTTATCTTACAATCTAAATTTGTTTCTAATGAAACTTGTGTTCAAGACAATTATCTCTGTTGCTGGGATGGTCAGTATGTATAGATGGCACAGATGCTAATTATTCCATTTTATACCCAGGGTTATGGGCCTTCGGTTTACTCTCTTATCTACTGTATCTTTGGTGTGTGTGTCACGTGTGTATGCATGTTCATATGTGTGTGACATGTTCATATGTGAATGGGAATATGTGTGTATGCATGTGGCAGCTAGAGGTCAATATGGAGTGTCTTCCTCAATCACTCTGCACCTTAATTTTCTCTAAGACAGAGTCTCTCAGTGAACGCAGAGCTCACCAGTTCAACTTCACTGGCTGTGCAGCATTCCCCACGGAAATTCCTGACTTCCCTCCTCAGCACTGGAATCACAGGCTCACACTGCCAATGCGCAGATTTTTATGTGGCTATTGCTGATCCAGACGTAGGTCCTCATGCTTATGCAGCACACACTTTGCTCATTGAACCATCTCCCCAGCCCACTTTATCTCCTTTTTTTTTTTTTAATGCTGACAGTTCTCATGGATTTGGGAGAGGTAGAGTTGGGATACCTGTAATTGCTGTCCTCATTCTACCTTACACACTCCTCAGTCTTAGAATAACATATCAATTCTGATGGCCAGGGAGATTCACTTATACCATTCTTAGTTGCTCTGCAATATTTTTTTAATGATTATATTATATTGCATTTGCCTTCTGAAGGAACTGTGAAATTTACACTGTACTGTTCCCCTCCAGCTCTCTTTTAGCTGTGGTAACATAGGTAAATATATCAGTTTTGAATACCACTTTTTATGTTGTGGTACTTAGTAATTTTGTCTCTGATTTCCTACATTTAAAATTTTTGCTGTGCCCTTTGTATTTAAAGCATAGTTTTTATGAATGACTTTGTGAGTAATTTATTTTCTTTGAATATTTTAAATCTGTTACTCTATTTTCTTCTAGTATATGTGCTCAACTCAGTCATTTTTCTAGAATACGTCTTAGTGTTGGTCATTTTGTGTAGCTATGTTTAAGGTTCCATTGCCTCTTTCAATATATAGTTGCAAGCTGGTCTTGATGGTGCACTCTTGTGCCCCTACCTGCCCCAACACTTGAGAATTAGAGGCAGGAGGATCAGCCTTGACAACAAAGCAAGTTGGAGACAAGCTCTGCATCTCATTTCCCTCTCTGCCACCCTCGGTGACACAAACAAATACATACATTCAAATTTTAATTTTTTTATGAAAGAGAAAGCAACAGATAGTGAGAGAGAGAATTGGCACACCAGGGCCTCCAGCTACTGCAATAGAACTCCAGATGCACGTGTCACCTTGTATACATGTACAACTTTGTGTGCTTACATCATCTTGTGCATGTGGCTTATATGGGACCTGGACAGTTGAACATGGGTCTTTAGGCTTTGCAGGCAAGCGCCTTAACTGCCCTCAAAATGTTTTTATATATTTGTTTGAGAGAAAGAGACAGAAAGAGGCAGACACACACACACAACACACGGACACACAAAGAGAGAAAGAGAGAATGTGTGTATAGATGTGCCAGGACCTCCTACAACTACAAGTGAATGCTAGATGAATTAGATATGCCACTTTTGTGCATCTGGATTTATGTGGATACTGAGAAATTGAACCCAGACCATCAGGCTTTGCAAGAAGCACACACCTTTAACCATTGAGCTATCTATCCACTTCCTTCATCCCTTCCTCCACTCTCTCTCTCTGTTTGCTCATTCCTTCCATCCTTGTGGAGGAATATCTTGCTGTGTAATCCTGACTAGCCTTGAACTCTCTCAGCCTTCTGCATGCTGGGAGTATAGGCACATATTACCACATGGAGCCTCTTTGAATAGTAAATTTCAGTATTTGGACAGTTCCCTTCCATTAACATCCTTCTCAGAGGTTTCTGTTTCTGTATGTTGGATCTGCTTTACCTGCCTTCAACACTTGCTTTATTCTCATAACTCCATTTTATCTTTGTCTTCACTCCTTTTTAGTTTTAAATGTTTTTTCTCATTTTAACTTTCTAGTTATTTTCTGTTATTTATTCTAAAATTTGTTTAGTTAGCTTAATTTGTTATTCTGAGTTCTCTATCCTAATGCATTCTTTATTTCTATAGTGGTGTGTCTTTTTCTTCAGATTCATTCTTTAAAGTATATTTTTATATTATTGGAGATTGGGTCTTACTGGGTAACCCAGGCTTGCCTGGAACTCATGACCTTCCTGCCTTAGCCTATTGATTATAGATGGAAGCTACCATGCCTGGCAGATTCATTGTTTCTACCCTCTCTTCTCAGTAAGGAAGATTCTTATTTGCTGCTCATTTGTGCTTTTTGTTATAATCTACTTGTCTTTGAGCTTATTTTGAAATATATTATAGAAATAAAATGGCATTTCTTTTCAGTGTGTGCTTTGAGTTACTCTGAAATATTACTGTTTCTGTTTCTTTTAGAGTTGGGCATAACTTTACCTATGACTTTTTCTGTTGCTCTAATCGTAGGTAATTGAACTATTAGAAGGGTGGTCTGGTTTGACAGCATTTCTAACTAACTTTGCAGATCTCTCCTTTGAGGGCTATCATCTAGTTTTGCACTCTTGACCTGCTTTCCTAAAAGATCTAGACTGTTCTTCTCTGCTCTTCTTGGTTGTTCTCTGTCTGTCCTCTCATGATTCTATGTCCAGCAGGGTTTCTTCTCTGAGGAGTCCAGAGCTGGAATGGAGGTCCGGAAACTCAGTTTTGAGGGTTCACAGGCATCAGACCCTCCCAGCCCTCCAAACTTGCCTTAGAGCAGCCCTATGAATTGACACTTTGGTAGAATGGGAGCCTCCCAGGCTTCTAGCTGCAGCTTCTGTTCTACACCAGTACCCCGTCAACCCACACACACACACTTTTGCTGTAGTCCACACTGACCATCTTGGGGGCCGTTTTTCTACATCCTTCACTTGTCCTCTGCCTCTTACCATGTGGTTCCTGAAAGTCTGTACATCTTCCCCACATTGTCATATACTGGAATGTTTGAAGTATGTAGTGTCCTTCTCCATCCCACCACCCACCTCAGCAAGGTCTCATTAAGCCAAGGCTAGCCTCCAAGTTCCAGTTGTGCTGGTTAAAGCAAGTACAGGTATGTGCCATTATATCTGAGTCTTAAAAAAAAGTGGGGACTGGGGAAATGGCCTAGCTGTTATGGCATTTGCCTGCAAAGCCTAAGGACCCGGGTTTGATTCCCCAGGACCCACATTAGCCAGATGCACAACAGGGCACATAGGCCCTGGCGTGCCCATTCTCTCTTTATCTCTATCTTATCTCTCTTTCTCTCTCATAAATAAATAAAATATTTTTTAAAAAGTATGTGTGTGTGGTTGGATATGATTTGTGTGTGTGTGTGTGTGTGTGTGTGTGTGTGTGTGTGTGTGTGTATGTATGTATGTATGTACGTGTGTACACTCACACTCACACTTGCATGGGCATGTGCCATAGTGTGCATGTGGAGGTCAGAGGACAAACTTGGAATGTTTGCTTCTTCTTTCCACTTTCCTTGAAACAGAATCTGTTATCTTTGCCACTGTATTTGTGCCAGTCTTTCTGGCTTATGAGCTTCTGTGTGCTCTTGGTCCTGCACACATCCGCATTGCTTAGGTACATTGGGATCACACAGGTGGACACCATTTTGTGTCCAGCTTTATGTGAGTGCAGAAGAATTGAACTTGGGCTGACAGGCTGGCAAGCAAGTGCTTTTATTTGCTGAGTCATCTCCCAAGCACAATGTCTTTTTTTGTCCTGTTTTATCTAATGCTCTGTTCAAAATACTTTTCCATGTTACTAAATGTCCACTCCAAAGCCTTATTTTAATGGCTATGTAATACTCTGATCTAATTAAATTAACATAATTTTAAAATCCAATCTATCATTACTGGATATTTTTGGTTTAATTTCTTGTATTAATACTGTTAGGCCTTGTGGTGGTTTGATTCAGGTGTTCCCCATAAACTTCTGTGTTCTGAATGGTAGGTCCCTAGCCAGTGGTAATTTGGGAATTGGAGCTTCCTGGAGGTGATGTATTATTGGGGGCCGGATTGTGGTTGTCATAGCAAACTTCCCATTGCCAGAATCTGGCACAGTCTGCTGCTGCTGTTGTCTACCTGATGTTGGCCCGTAGGTGATATCCAGCCTCTATTCATGCCATCAGTTTTCCCTGTCATCATGAAGTTTCCCCTTGGGTCTGTAACCCATAATAAACCCTTTTCTCCCATAAATTGTTCTTGGTCAGGTGTCTTCTGCCAGCAACATGAAGCTAAATGCAACAGGCAGAATGTAATGCAAGTTGCTTTCAGTTATATCTTTTACAAAATTAATTAAATAAATTTATTTTAAGTTAATCAAGCTTTTGCCCATACATTTTTCTCCCTCCCTAGGTTTTGTGGATTCAAGTAGAGGCAGCAAAAATAGGGCCTTTTTTTGAGGCTATAACTTTCATTCCTTTAGTTTTGTCTTTTCCAAGCATGAATATCTGTTCTTTCCTAACATTGTGGACTATGATCTTCTCAAGGAGGTTCCTGACTTGAAGAGTAACATGTAAAGTTTACTAAGCTGAGTAGATAATTCTATAATAATGTGTGTTTAATGAGTTGTTTGTTTTGACCATATTAAAATCACAAGAAAATGGAAATGCTCTAGAAAGAAAAAATATTCTTAGATACAGCAAAGCTTTTGCCTGAAGAAGAATATGTGGTGAGCAGTGAGGCAGCTTAATCACAGGTCACAGAGCACTTCAGGTTGGGATTTCCTCAACCTGAGCAGGGTTGATCCGTGTTTCCTTGTAACACCTAGAAGGGGGTCAGAGGCCCATTTCCTGCTATGAGAGTGTGTGTCATCTAATGGTTTTCTCTCTGTGGGTCTTAGTTTGTAATATCTATAGGTATGCATATGAGGAGGCAAATGTGGATAAACTCTATAAATAAAGTACTTTAACCAAAAGTGAATATAAAGAGGTGAACTGGAAGATGGTGGAGAGATAGGTAAAAGGATGCTTGTGACATGTAACAGAAGGAAGAAAACTAAGGAGAGAGTGGGTAAGGGATTAGGGGAGTAGAGATAGGAGGAGGGATAGGAAGCAACCAAAATAAATTGGATTTGAAATGGTGGTACAAATGAAAAAATGCTACTTGAACAAAAAGTTTAATGCAGTGTGAACATATTCAAAGTACATATCATATAGGACATACACATATATACACACATATGTGAACACATGATGTGTTAAAAGTGTCAAAATAAAAGAAAAAACAAAGAAAATCACAAAGTGCACTATGCAGCACTCAGTTGGCTGAGGCAAGAGAATCATGAGTTTAAGGCTATTGTGGGTGGCCCACTGAGAAAGAACATGGGTAACTCTTGCGTGCCACCCAGGAGTCTGCATCAGGACTGTCTATCTTATTCCCATCACTGGAGTGGCCTCCTGCTTACTCTTTTGTGTCCCTGATTCGCCTGTGTCTAGTGCTTTTCCTGCACGGGCAGGTCCGAAGACAACTTTGCTCCTCCTCCCTGTGGGTAGATAACTACTTTTATTCACTGTTGCCTCGTGACCTCAAATTTGGAGGTTGAGGCACTGGATTCTAGAATTGAAAGAGAAATGTAATTCGTGGCTTTGCCTGTATTAACTGTGTGGTGTGGGTCTAGTTATCTTGCTGGGCCTTAGTTTCCTCATCTGCACAATGTGGATAAGATGTTCCACCAGGCTGATTTCTGACGACCTTTTCTTCTTCTATTGCCTTCATTGCAGTCTAGGTTCCTTTCCTTTAGTCCCCGTCCTGTAGGACCCTGCCAGTTCGAACTTCATCTTGACCCTTGTGTACCAGTTGCCCTCCGTCTCTCCCATTTACTGCATTTTCCTCTCCTTGCAGCTTCTGCTGGTGTTTAGGCATTTGCTTAAATACAGTATTTACTCATCTAGAACATGCAGCCAGTGAGCATGACCGAAAGCCTTTCTTATGGTGAATCTTTTAGTTTTGGAAGCTGTCACAGTGTTCTGCTCAGACAGAGAGAAGCCCTGCATCTGTATGCCCAGCTCTAGGCTCTACCTCCCTGAGGACTTTGTGATGAGAGAAAGATGCCCTCAGCACTGCCGCAACAGCATCCTTGAGTGAGCTAAACCCCAGTCGCTACCACGAGGATGTTGTTGTTGTTTTCATACTTTCTTTGCACCATTAACAACCTGACTGTACAAATGCCCCTTACATGTAATATTTAACTTGAGATTTTTTTTCAACTTTACAATGTACAGAATGGTCTGTGTTTATTGGAAGCCAGCCTTCAGAGTTCCTATCTTGACCTTCCCTCACACTAGCCACGTGCAGTCTGCTCAGCCGCAGTGAGTCTCAGCTCCTGGTCAGGCCAGTGATCAGAAGGGAATTCTAGGACCCCACTGGGTGCCTTGTTGCTGAGTGAGGTGCTTCAGGCCACTGGGTATGTTCAATGTGCTTTCTCTTTACAGTGCTTTTACTGAAGATGGGTTCATTGAGATATAATCACATGGTGAGTGAAGGAGCATTAGAATTATTACTGGATTGTTACTTTTCATCTGGACTCCGTTTTAGGCTTTTTCCCTCCCACAGATTTTTCTGTCCATTAAGTCCCTTACAGATTTTTGTAGGACAGTCCCTTAGCCTAGGACTCCATTTTCCTAGCAGGACCTCTGAGTTGCACCATAGCCGAGGTCTTAAGGTAGTCTGAGAGCAAAAGATCATATTTCACTGGCCTTTGAAGAAGGGGGTGATGGCATATCCCACCTACTCATGGCCTCTTCCTGCTAATGTGTGCCAGATTGTTTAGTACTTTGTGTTAAAAATGCTAATGATAATAAGAATAATAATAAAAGTGGTGTATGAAAAGTTTCTTTTTTTCTGTTTGAAAGGAATAAAAAGTGATCTTAATCCCAAACAACCTATTTTTCTCTTTTGAATGCAGTGAGGGAGAGATGGATGGCTGCTCTTGGCAGAACAAAAACTATCACATTTTTATCACCAGAAGTGCACCTGATATTTGGTACACAAAGAATTCATTTACCAGCTATTCTGTTTGCCACTCAAACCCCGCAGATGTTTTGTATTAACTGATGTCTTCCATGGGAGGTTTCTTTTTGCTCAGTATTGAGGCAGTTGCAAGCACCTTGCTATCCTCACTGCTCGAAATCATGTGACTAAGCCCCAGTGGTCAACCCAGCTTCTAGACAGAAGCGGACTCTTGTCATATTATATGCATGTATTATCATCTAAAGGTTTACAGACCACACAGGCATAGCTTACCTTAGTCCACAGACCTGAGCTTGGACTGAATGGAAGAGCATTTGGAGATAATTTTGTTCCTGGGATTTAAATAAGATGAGAGTTCACCTAAGATAGTTCTAGATTGCAGCTTTTGTGAGTGACGTGTAGCAGCACAGCTCAAGCCCCGCACTCCTAAGAGAGAGCTGTGGCAGAGGGGGGTTCCCCCCCACACTGGGGCATGGTCTGGAATTCAAACTTCCCATCTCCACTGTTTTCCTTATGGTTGTGACCCTCCACCCTATGAGGTATTCTCAACCCCTCACTTGAACATGGTAAAAACAAAACCTAACAGCACTTTGGTGTAAAATCAAACTGCCTATTTGATGACAAACTTTAAGACAAAAGGAAGTAAAACCTGTAAAGTTTCTGATATCTAGATATAGTCTCTGAAATGTTTATATGAATCTTAGGAACATTAGCATAATATTAGAGGGCTGGAGACATGGCTTAGTGGTTAAGATTCTTGCCTGCAAAGCCTAAGGACCCAAGATCGGTTCCACTGGACCCACGTAAGCCAGATGCACAAGGTGGTGCATGTGTCTGGAGTTCCTTTGCAGTGGTTGGAGACCCTGGTGCATCCCATACTCATTCTCTCTCTCAAATAAATAAATGAGTAAAATATTAATTTTTTTTAATTGGAAAAAAGCAAAAAAATTGGGATATAAAAGTACTTTGAAGAAATATTTCATGAATTTATTTGCAAGCAGAGGGATACAGACACAGAGAGAGAAAGAGAGACAGAGAGAGAAAGCATGAGTCCCTGCCAGGGCCTCCAGCCACTGCAAACAAACTCCAGATGCATGCGCTACATTGTGTATCTGGCTTTATTTGGGTACTGGGAAATCCAATGTAGGTTGATAGGCTTTACAGGAAAGTACCTTAACAGCTAGCTGAGCCATCTCTCCAGGTGATGCTTTCATTCTAGCTTCACTTCAATCTCTGTTGTTGGTCCTCTCGGTTGGTTTTCCAACCCTGTCTACACACTGCCACTCTGGGGTTTTAGAACTCATTGGAGTAAGGCCTGTGACATCCACATTTGTCAGAGCTTCTGGGAGGAGTTCTCATGTGCATCTCCAGAGCTCATAGCTATTGCTTTCTGCTGTCGGCAGGTTAGCTCTCTAGGACCCCTCTGATGGGTCACGTGGTCAGCTCTACTTCACTATCCCTGAGTTTTGAGTTATGTCCAGGCTCTATGTTTCCTTTATGAGGTCTTTATAACTTGGTCCTGACCTCTCTGTCAAGCTTGTCTCTGAACTCTGCTTCCCCCTATACTTGGATAGCAGCTCTTTTCTCCCACTGCTTTGCAGGCTGTCTGAAAAGTCTGAGCTGCTCCAGGTGGGATGCATGGGGCCATTGTGAAAGCTGAAGCTAAACAGACCAGAGGACATAGGGAAGGAATTACAGTTCATCTAAGTTATTAATGCAAAATTTTCTTACAACCTGAACTTCTCTCTCTCTCTCTCTCTCTCTCTCTGTGTGTGTGTGTGTGTGTGTGTTTATGAACAGAGTCTGAATAAGGACACTGTTAGTAGGGGGATGGTAATTACATTTTTGGTAAGTAGTGAATCTCAATTCTTATTTATAAAAAATCGATTAACTTCTCATGTCCTGCTCACTCATTCTATTTCCTCTGTACTCTATGTACACCATGAGGTGATTTTACTTCATGAGACTGTAGGGAGTTTTGTTCATATTCTAACTGAGGCATTCACACAAATACCAGGTATGAGCCATTTCTTCTATCTCCAGAAGTGTGAACAAATATAGAGACGTGATCTGCTTGACTGACTCTGCTGAGCAATCGTGGGGAGAGAAAAGAGGGTAGAGAGAGGGTATTTGTGAAGGAACCAAAGGAATAAAATTATTCTTAACTTTGCTTACTACCATTCTTTAGCTGCCTTCATTCAAGAGTCATGAAGTGCTTCTTATAGACTGAACACACAAGATCGCAGGCAGCAGTGAGGCTGAAATGAAAGGCAGTCCATCCCATAGAGGAGAAGCACCATGTGCAAGTAGAGCAGACACAGGGGCTCAGTTCTAAGAGTTGCTATGGAGCACTTCTTGGACCAAGTGGCATCTACGGTGGTGTTCTGTGGGACAAGTAGACTTCTCTAGACAAAAGAGGGCAGTGCCACACAATGACGGGCTAGATAAGGGCACAGTGTGATGATGAGAACATTCACAGTCTGTATGAGTCTCTACTGACGAGGGGAGCCAGGGGAGTCCCAGATGTTTCTTTTCTAGAAAAGGCAACTGTGACGAGGGCCTTTGCACATTCTAGCTGGACCCTTCCAACCTTGAGAAACTACGAGATGTTTAAGCCAGGGTGGGACACACATTCTGGGAAGCATGCAGCTGTAAGTGTTCACATCAATGTTGAGATGGACTCAGTGTGGAAATAGGCTGTGATAGGGAGGGCTTTTTCTGAATGGAAGGAATTGCACAGATTTGTGTTTTGAAAGATTTTGTCTTTCACAAGGGTAAGTTTAGGGAAGAAGATCTAAAGACAGGGAAGAGCTTTCAGAAAGTAATGACAGGTCTGTCACATGGCTTGTGAATTTCAGCTGGATTAAGAAGAGAATGAACCCCAGCCACACATCTGCTGCGGACTGTGGTGTGGGACTTTGCTTTTCCTGATCAAGTTAACTCATGGACTGGAGAGGTGACCCAGTGGGTAAAGTGCTCCCATGAAAGCACGAAGACCTGAGTTTGGATCTCCAGCACCCACGTAAAAACTGGGCAGGGTGGTATGCGTAATCCCAGTGCTGGGGGAATCTGGAGACAGGAAGATACGTGGGGCTTGCCAGCTGGCTTGTCTAGCTGAATCCCTGAGCTCCAGGCTCACTGAAAGAATTTGTCTAAAAAGTAAGGTGGAGAGTGATTATGGAAGACACCTGATATTCCCCTTTAGCCTCCACCCACATGTGCACCTTGCACCTAGTATGTTCCCACATGAGTACACACACACACATACACACACACACACACACACACCTCACACATGCATACATATGCACACAGACACACAGACACACACACACACATACACACACTTGTGCACTTTAAAAAACTTCTAAGAATGAAAGCACATTAACATCTCCAATTCTCATGACCTGAAGACCTGCCATTCCTTCTGCTGCAAAAGGCTCATTGAGTTTCAAGACTGAGGAGCTGCCAGCCTATGGTAAAGGTGCTTGAAGGCAATGAAGCAGAGATCCAGACAGCAAAGCAGCGCCTACACACCACCGTCTCTGAGAACCCAGCCGTGCTTTGGAACACCTAGCAAGCAACCTTCACCTAGCCACTGTGCCACACCAGTATGCATAGCCAGAAACCCGATATAGCAAAAAGGGACTCACCCTTAAAGTGCTCCCAAGGAGTCCCTGTCCCCAAAGCAGTGAAGGCTAAGGCAGCTGTCTAAAGAAAGGAGAGTGAATGCCACAGATGTTGGAGGTGTGGTAGAATCAAAGGAGCTCAGTGTCTGACCTCTGTCCTTGGATGGCTAGAGTAGATGCACCATGGGAAAACTCATAGGGGAAAAAAAGAAAAAGCTTGTAAAAGAGGGTGTTGTACAAAGTGGCCATGACTGTTTTGGAAGGGATGTCTTCCCTACGAAAGGATGGCCACTACCCAAATCCAAAGTGACTGTAAACCGAAAGACCTGTGCAAAGGCTGACTGGGGAGGCAGTGTGAGAGTTGAAGGCTGGTGAAAGGTCAGTGTGGAGAGGCAGTCTTTCCAGAGATTTCTGAACAGACAGAAAGAGATGGTGATACAGGGTCAAGGGAATTATTTCAAAGCTGAACAGTCCTTATAGAGTTACTTATTTAAACCATAATTTTCTCTTAAAATTCTTAAAATTGAGAGGCTGGGAAGATGGCATAGCAGTGAAGATCTGTTTTCGCTTACTCACGAGGGCCTCTTGGGTCAGAAAATGTCAAATTCAACTCCCCAGAACCCACATACGAAGCTGGCTGGACATGGCTGTGCATGTCTCTAACACCAACCCATTGAGGGGGCAGAGAATTGTGGGGGTTCACATCTTGTGTTTGAGGGAGAAAGCTCATCTCAGAAAAATAAAGCAAATGAGTGGTAAAAGAAAGATACTCAACATTTTCCTCTAGGCCTTGCATGCATGTGCATGGGACACATGCATTAGTGTGCAAACAGGCATACATTACATACCACATGCACCACATATAACACACATGAAAAAGATTCTTAAAAATTAGAACTTTACATGTCTTTTTTTTTTTTTTTTTTTTGGTGCATGTATGTGCATGTGGAGGCCTGGAATTGAAGTCTGAGTGTCTTTCCCCTGTCACTTTTCACTTTTTTTTTTTTTAGTCAGGGCCTCTCTGAACCCACAAATCATCAATTTGACTAAACAAACAAACCAGCAAGTCCCAGAGATCCTTCTGTCTACCTTCGCATTGCTGAGATTACAGACACATGCCGCGTGCCTGGCATTTTCCTTGGGTGCTCAGGTCCTCTTGCATGTATGCCAAGCACTTTGTGACAGAGTCATCTCTGTAGCTCCACAGATGTCTTTTCATTGAACATTTATCTTGCAGCAAGTTTGAGGCTTTTAGAGGTAAGTATGGATACTTCTAGAAGGATACAGCATGAGAGATTGTACCTAACAGTTCTTTAAGACCCATTGTCAC
This sequence comes from Dipus sagitta, assembly GCA_036346955.1. Classification (NCBI taxonomy): domain Eukaryota; kingdom Metazoa; phylum Chordata; class Mammalia; order Rodentia; family Dipodidae; genus Dipus; species Dipus sagitta. Next base: position 36,633,961 of record CM070787.1, on the reverse strand, counting down.
CACCACTACCAACACCCCTCTCGTGGTGGCCTGGGGCCTTGCGATGTTAAAGGATGCAGCCCCACCAGGCCAAGAGAGCTCTGAGGTGGTTGTGGGTATAAAGTGTGCACTGGTTAGCTATCAGTGCACATGCATCACAGAGCTCCCTATCAGACAGAGAACAGAAGACAAGTTGTGGTACCAAGGCTGTCAAGTGACCTTCTAGAAAGCTCATTCTAGCAAAATGGTGATCCCCCAATCCAGCCCTAGGGCCTATAGTCACTCTGAAATGTTTCTGCACTCTTCAGTATTATGCCCTGTAATTCTGTCCTTTTGATGACTGTGCTCCTCCCCCCACTACCACCAGATTTGTGTGTGCTTTCTTAATGGAACACATCTCTGCCCCAGTAACCATGTTAATTTATGGTGTATTTTGGTATTCCAAGAAGTGAGTGATGGGGAGCGAATGTGACTTCTCTTTGTTTCACTCTGAAGAGCTTTTTACTACAGGCCCTTGACATCTTCCACCTTACTTTATCTTGCAGTTATCTTTAACTGGGACCATTCTGTCCATTAGCTCTATTCTAATCACCTCTCAAAATGGTCAGATTTACAAGCAACACATGAGAGAGAAAACACAGAAAGCCAGCCAGCCTCCCCTGACGTTCACCAGCAGTCTCCTTCTAAAGAGTGGGAAAGTTTATTTGCTCCCTCTGAGGGTACTGCTGAGTGATTTTGCAGTTGGAGAGCGGTAGCCTTCTAGCACTTAGCTTGCATTTATTAAATAAATTTGTTCTCTAACTCAAGTGTTAAGTGTGTATTATGAAACCTCAAAGCCAATTTCGGTGATTGCAATGTGCAAATATTTTTTAGATTATGTAATTAAATAGGACTTGGTCTGCAAGGTCCACCAAAGTAATTTATTAATTGAATCGTCTGATTTAATTGTGTGTTATTTTCGTTTATTCAGGGAAGCACTTGCGTCTCTTAGAAGGATAAGGGGGCCTCATGTGTGTCTTTCTCTCCAAGCTCAGAGGTGTTCTCTGAGAAGTCTTTAGCACTTGATGAAATATTAACCAAGAAGAGAGGCCTTGTTCCCTCTGTCCTTTAAGTTTGGATGCCTAAGTTTCTTGGCTAAAAAAAAAAAAGTTGTAGGGTCAAGTTATTGTAATTCACTATGTGTACCATTAGATTATTTTAAAAAACGAGTCACTCTTTTCTTCTTCATCGTGCCAGCTCTCAGAGTTGTATACAGAGTCTTTGTATAAAAGTCAAAGCCCTTTTAATTCAGTGTTCGCTACATCTTGCTAGGGCTAAAGCCATGCCATATCTGTTTCCTTAAAATGTCATTTTAAAGGTGTTGTGGTTTTGGAGCAGCAGCTGTGACTAGAAAGTATGCAAACTAAGCTGTTCTTGCTCATATCATTTTTATATTCTTATGTCAGACCAGAAGGCTGCTTTAAAGTTATTTTTCATTGTGTATTAGTTCTAGATCCCTTTTTTTTTTTTTTTTTGCTTTTTTGGGAACATATGCTCTTTGGGGTATGTTATACTCAAGTGCTTAGGAAATAACAATGAGAGGGGGTACCAGAACAAGTTCTTGTGGTGCGTATTGTACTTGGAAGGAGAGGCATTAGGAAAAGAGTTAACTCACACAAAGCAGAATTTGGGATCCTGGCTTCTATGTTGAAGAAAAGGAAAGGATTTCACTCTACTGTACCATCATGTGAAAGGCAGCAAGTTTTAGAAGCCCAAATTGCTTTCCCAAAATGAAAATATTTTTTGTTTCAATTAAATATAGTTTATATTGCTACTTTAGAACTCCCTCCTGCCCAGTGTTAACTCTTAGTTCTGTATAGAAATGCCTTTGTCTGTATAGCCCAGCTTTTCAAATTCCCATTTATTGTGTGGTTGTGGCATATATCACATACCACCTGGCACCACATACCTGATCAAGTGGTAACAGAGTCATGGCAGCACAATGTTTGAGTGGCTTAAAAAAAAAAAGTTTTGTCTTTATTTATTTATGTGAGAGAGAGAGAAAGAGAATGGGTGCCCCAGGACCTCCAGTCACTGCAAATAAATTCCAGATGCATGTGCCACCTTGTGCATCTGGTTTACATGGGTCCTGGGGAATTGAACCTGGGTCCTTTGGCTTTGTAGACAAGCACCTTAACCACTAAACCATCTCTTCAACCCTTAAGTGACTTTTGAGTAATGTTGGCATAGAAGGTAGAGAGGGTTGAAGGAAATAGCCATAATGGGCAACCCCCTCGTTTCTATGCATTTTAGTTTGTGGAATGCCTCAATGCGACTGTGGAAACTTAGAATGCCATTCTCTTACTGATTGTACAAGCAGAGTAGAAGGCCTGCTCTGTTAGTCTCCATGGCAAATATGCATCCATTACACTTCCATTGCACACGTTGGTCTTTCCTCTCCATCGTCAGGATCTCAGCTTGAGGAGTTAGAGACTGGTGGTCCTATTCTTAGTGTGTGGATCCTCACCATATGCACAATCTCCATCATACATGGGCTCCACTGCCAGAAAGAAGGGGGCTTGACTGGCCCCTCAAAGTCACCTTCCAGCTCCTGTTCTACCTCCCTTCCATTTCCCCATCTCAACTTTATTCCTTCCTCATGGAAGTTGAGGTCATAATTGGTGCAGGAGAAGTCTGAGGTTTAAGATGCCTCTTGAGTTCATCCCAAATTCATTCTTGGAGGATATGCTGGTCATTTGTCATTGGCAAAACTCAACCTAGGGGTTTCTGGTACAATGAATGTACACTCTTCTCTTTTGAGTTGGACTTATTCTGCTCCTCCTCCTCCTTTATTGTCACCATCACTTATGTCACTGATAAAGCCCCATGGGCAACGAGCAGAACGTTTAGAGGTTTTTTTTTTTTTTTTTTTTCTTCCCTCAAGTGGGGAAACACATGAAAGGTTGTGTGGTGGGCAAAGTGCCTTAGCAGTTAAATAGAAGACTGTTTCATATAAAAGGCTTGTTTCTGTGTGGAAAATATGAGCTTTTTTTTTTACATGGACCAGGTGTGGATTAGTCCCTGAACCCTTTACCCAGCCATAGTCCCGCTTATAATTCTTCTGAGGCATAGTTCAGCCAAGTCAAAGAAACATGTTATTAAAGGTGAGCTGAAAGGCATTCAAAAATAAACAAACTGCTTAAGATCCTAAATCAGTAACAGAGTCTAGATGCACAGACTTGAAAAGTCCAAGAGAATGTGTTTTAATACCGTTGGGTTCCAGACTGGACTCTCCTTCTTCTTGGAAGCTCTCCCTGAAGTCCTTTTGGGTCACTGGCATTGGCAGGATGGGCAGCTGCCACTCACGATCTGTCTGGCACAGCTTTTTTGTAAGTAGTGAGTTGCCTTTATTTACTCAGGTAAGGGAGGCCCGGTAGTAAATCCATGACTTGCTAATGGTGGAAGAAAGTGCCTTCAGCACTGTGTTTGGAAGAAAGGCATAGTTTGATGTATGTTCTCTCCTGTTTTCTAACCTGTAGCATGGCAGACCACTGTTATTAAAAATTTGTAGGGCTGGAGAAGATGGCTTAGTGGCTAAGGTGTTTGCCTGCAAAGCCAAAGGACCTCGGTTCAATTCCCCAGGACACACGTAAGCCAAAGGCACATGCATCTGGTGTTTGTTTGCGGTGGCTAGGGGCCATGGTGTGCCCATTCTCTCTCTCCACCTCTTATTCTCTCTCTCTATCAAATAAAGAAAGAATGAAAATATATTTTTAAAAAACTGGTAGAAGTGGCAGAAATGAGGCCTGGGGAGTTTTTGCTTTCCTTGTCATATTATCTGTGGTCACAGTAACAGGGTCAATCTTTTTACATTCTCTAAATGCCAGACATTATTATAAGCCTCTTTTTTATTCATGTGTCCCTCAGAAGCACATTAGTGACTATAATTAAACCCATTTTGTGGATGAGCACAGTGAAGCATTAGGAATTTAAGCAACTTGTATGAGTTCCCAAGGTCAGCGAGCAGCAGAGCTGGGTATTTTTTAGCACTTGAACCTGTGCTGGCATGGTCCAGACCATTCTAGACATATTCTGAGCAGGTCAAAGTCACCTATGCATTTCAGCCATGTTTCTTATACAAACTTCTGTGTTGAGGAAGCAAAATTATATATGAAGTATATAGCATATTAGTGTCCCTTCTCTTTTTAAAAATTTTATTTATTTATTTGAGAGAGAAATAGGGAGAGAGAGAGAGAGAGAGAGAGAAAGCTAGACAGAGAGACAGAGAAAGAGAGAGAGAATGGGTACGCCAGGGCTTCCAGCCACTGCAAACAAATGCCAGATTGTGTACCACCTTGTGCATCTGGCTTACGTGGGACTTGGGGAATCGAACATGAGTCCTTTGGCTTTGCAGGCAAGTGCCTTAACTGCTGAGCTATCTCTCCAGCCCAACATATTAGTGTCCTTTCTCTTTGACCATGTTCTTAGTGCACTTGGGAGAGCCATGTGGTCACCAAGATGTCACGTTCCTACATGTCTTTGGTAACGCAGAATCTTTAGACTATCAGCTCCTCTCTAGGTAGGGAGCCAGGAGAGTGTGCTCTGGGCCTGCTCCTCATTGATGTTGGCATTTCTGAATATGTTCTCATGGGAGATGGTGGTGAGCTTTGGAAAAGCTTAAGGGTGGGTCAGAGCAGAGAGCTGCAAATGTCAGGGGATGCAGGAAGAGAGGCATGGGAAAGGAAATGAGATGAAAAGGTGCCAGGAAAAGCTGCTTCACCATTTAGTGTTCCTCTGGTGTCCAAGACAAGTCTCTGCTTTGAAGTCGTCTATGTGCACTTTAGGCACATGCTGCCAAGGATCAATAAGGAAGGGACATGCGTAGTTCTGGGATATGGTTATTTTGAGGGAAGGATACTTGGAAATCTGTCCAGCCATGCAGCTGAGGCACATGGCTTCATTTATAAGTAACAACAAGCCCTTAATAAGAGTTAGCCATTCAGTTACCTGTAGGTTTTCCTGACTGTGCTGGACTGGTAGTCAGTGCACGTTCAGCAAGCAGGAACAGGGGAGCTGGAGTGAGGCACAGAGATGCTTGTCTCAGCATCGCGGCAGCTCAGCACCACTCACACCGCTCATTTGGCTTCAGTGCCGCACTGCCCATGGTAGACATTTTATCCCAAGCCCAAATGCATAGTCAAGATTAACCTGACTTGTCTTATCTGTTAACTGAACTTGCTTAGAAAAACCAAACTGGATGCTTATGGCTGTGGATGGGAGCTGCCAAGAGCCAGATGTGCTCCTGGGGGGAACATCCTTGAGAACTTGTCGTTGGGCTCCAGCTGTGCTAACCCAGGCCTGGTAGGCAGCCATGTGCTGTGTCTGCCAAATGGGGGCCAGACACTGGCGTACGCTGAAACAATTACCCAAATGTCTCATATGGTGAGTAGATGTGCCGTGTGTATCCCACAGATGACTGCTGCTGTACAGGCCAAGGCCCTTTGTGGGCAGAAGACCCAGAACAGATCCAAGGCATTACCCTATCACAAACTAGGCAAGGTCTCTTTATCCACAGATGTCCAGAGGGATTCATGCACAAGGAGAACTGTTGTCAGAGAGGGAACCAGACCCGGTCCCACCTTGCTAATCTTGCTTCCCACTGAAAACTCTTAGCCAGTGTTGATCCCCGAGCCCTGCAGAAGAGCAGCAAGGACAGGCTGGCCTCAGAGGGGTACCTGTGCCTCAGCTGTTAGCTTGTTGAGTTGCTGCCTCTTGGTGAAAAGCATTTGTTAGGCTCTTGATTTTTTTTCCCACCAAAAGTTTCCATTAAGAGTTGGCAGAGGTAGGAGGATAGCTGTGAGTTCAAGGCCACCCTGAGATTACATAGTGAATTCCAGGTTGGCCTGGGCTAGAGTGAAACCCTACCTTGAAAACCAACAAAAAAATAAAATAAAACCAAACAAAAGCCTTAATTCCCATTTTTTATAAGTAGTTTTATCCCTGTGTAGACATCTGTCATGTTCACATACTTTATGCCTGCAAAAATATCTACATAAATAAAATATATCAGCCTACCTACAAATGGAGGCTTTAGAATAAACTGTTAGAGGTTCTGGTATAATACACCAGTCAGTTCATGCTAGTACACAGGAGAATTGTGGATTTTGATGGTCCTTTCTTTTTTTATTCAAATATTTTTATTTATGTTATTTATTTGTGAGGGGAGAGGGAGAACTCCAGATGCATGTGCCACTATGTACATCTGGCTTATGTGGATGTTGGGAATCGAACCCTGGACCTGAAGTGTTTGCAAGCCAGTGCCTTTAACCACTGTGCAATCTCCTCAGCCCTGATTGTTCATTTCTTAGCAAGCTCCTGACTTCATTGTCGTTACTCAATACATTCATATATATATATGAATTCATATATATATATATATATATGTATATGTATATATATATGTATATATATATATATTTATTTATTTATCTATTTGAGAGCGCTACAGACAGAGAAAAAGGGAGAGAGAGGTAGAGAATGGGCACCTCAGGGCCTCCAGCCACTGCGAACGAACTCCAGACGCGTGCGCCCCCTTGTGCATCTGGCTAATGTGGGTCCTGGGGAATCGAGCCTCGAACCATAGGCTTCACAGGCAAGCGCTTAACTGCTAAGCCATCTCTCCAGCCCACATTTTTATATTTTATTTTTATTTATTTATTTGAGAAAGGGAAAGAGGGAGGGAGGGAGAGAGAAAGAGAGAGAGAGAAAGAGAGAGAATGGGCGCACCAGGGCTTCTGGCCTCTGCAAACAAACTCCAGATGCATGTGCCACCTTGTGCATCTGGCTTACGTAGGTGCTGGGGAACAGAACAGAGGTCCTTTGGCTTTGAAGGCAAGTGCCTTAACTGCTAAGCCATCTCTCCAGCCCTCAATACATTTTTGTAAACTGAGTCAAATTCTGAAAAATTTCAACAGACATGCTTACTTGTGAGAGAGGTGATTAAGGTTAATGAAATCATATCAACTAGTCATATTAACTAATACCAGTGGAGGTAAACAATATATAATTTGTGTGTATATTTGTGGTGTGCATATGTGTATTGCTGGGTGTGGGCCCATGTGTGTGGAGGCCAGAAGTTGATGTCCAGTATTTTCTCCAGTCTCTCTCCTTTTATTTGTTGAGACAGGTTCTCTCATTTGGACTCAGGATTTGTCCATTCAGCTCCTCTAGCTAGTCTGCTTGCCCTGGGGATCCCATGTCTTCACCTCCAGGACATCAGTACTGCAGGTGGAGAGCTACACCTACCTGGCACTTACGGGGGTGCCAGGCACTTCTAGTCTTCATGTTTGCATGGCAAGTGCTTTGTCTATGGAACCATCTCCCCAGCCCATGAGCCACAGTTTTGTGTCAAAAAAATAAATGCACCAATTGAAATTAGTGTCGCATTCCTTTTTTCATATGTCCACATCTGATTCTAGCAGAAAGCATGAGATGGCAGAGGTGAAGTTTTCGCAGAGTGTTTTTCTGGAAACTGAACAGATGTATCCATGTGAGACTGCCTTTATCACAGAAAAGTTCTCAGTGGTTTTTCAAAGAAGTCCCACTCTGAATCACGAAGATGACAGAGTCATTGAAGTGGGGGATTTAGTAAGGTACTAGTGGATATGTCAGAAAAAAAAAATCAACTCTTGCATCCTGACTGCATTGTGTAAGCTTGCTGCGCAGGAAACAGAAGTGAAGCCATTTGGTTCTGTGGCATTGGTGTGGGTTGGCTCAGGGTGGGGATAAAGTTGAAGTATTGAGATAGCATGAAGAGAGCCAGATGGCTGCATTACACATCTTTTGTGTTCTTGTTTGCTTCTTAAAGCAGTTGCAGAATTTTGCCCTTGGCGATATTTTCTCCGTGCCTGTGTGTTCTGCTACGAATTTACTTTTGTCAGAGTACTTTGAAAGAAAAGCCGTGCTGGGGGAAAAAAAAAGCTTTTTAACTTACATTATAAACTTGTGAAGTCAACAGTGTGTTCATAAAAATATTTTTAAAATGTTAAGTATGTTAGTAAATAGTGGGAGGATCAGCTTTCCTTTCTTCTTAGCACGGTGACTTCAACCATATTTTATATCAAGTCAGAGAGATTTCTGCAAAATTATGCATGTGGCATTAATGATGCCTGGATGGAGATGGATAAGTAGACAGATAGAACAGATACCGTCTTGCAGCACGAATGAGGCCGCTCTGATTAGAGATTTAACTTTTCCCGTGACTTATTACAGGGTCTCAGGTTGTGCTGAACCCCGTGGGGTCTGTCAGTGAGTCTGACTTTGGGCTGTTCAGGTTATTGACAGTGGGTTAGTACAGGTTGATTAGTTTTGCCTGAGTATAGGGTTGGCATTAATTAGAACTGTTTATCACAGTACCATTAAAATTATATTTATTTTCTACCAAAAGCAAATTATCTCTTGCCAGTGCCAATGACAAAGACGATTTAGGATGCTGTAACTGTATACAAGGGATGATATTTTATCCTAGAATGCTTTTAATAAGGCATTACTTAGAGTGTTTTTTTTTTTTTCTTGTCATGATAGAACGATTCAGAGTAATTTCATGTCTTTTTCCTAGTCTTAGTTTATCTTTCTGCTCTTAAAAGAGAACACCATCCGTGTGGCTTCCTCAGGTGATGGTTTATTTTCCTGTGGCTCACAGATTTCTAGTAAGAGTAGGAACCTATGATCCCTGATGAGAAAACTGCACACTTACGGTTCTAGTCTAACCTTGTTGAAATCCCCACTGAGGTTAGTCTCAAGTCCGAGGTGACTCCTTCCATTAATGAAGCCATTGTATGCATCGTATCTGATCAGTTCTTGAAATGTTTTAGTAAGTCTATCTTACAACATTCTAAGAAGATAATCAGCAGCCTTAGAAGGTCCCCATCTGGACTGTAGAGTTCTTTTACTGCGCGATGTTTTGCCTTTTTGAGATAGCTCTCGCGTTTCATCATCTGTTCCGCTGAGATGAAGTGCATATGAAAAGTCAGTGACTCCATAGCCATCTGTTGTTATTATTTTCCGCTGATAATTGGCTTGAACAATGAGATGTCTGTCTGAAGTCTTTGAAACTGTACACCCTGTTTATTTTCTGGAGGTCTCACTGCAACTGCGCCCCCTCCCCCCAGCTCTTTCCCTTCCTTTCCCCTATAGCTTGCAGTGCGTGGCTTGTGGGAGGATGACATCTCTGACTTTGTGCATCAGCGTGTCACTTAGCATCCAAAGCTTGCATAAGGTTTTTTGCCACAATCCCAGTCTGTGCGGTTTGCTTCTGCTTCTGACATTCTTCCAGCCAGGAGCTTAGCTTGGGCCACAAATGCATGGTTCGTTTACTGAGTTGCTGTCTTTCATTTCACTGTCCTCATTAAAATATTAATTCAGAGTACAGTATCTAATGCCTATGGAATTAGATACCACATATAATTATATAATACAATCAGTGGCACCCAGGTTTGTATGACACCTCACATTAATATTGGATCCCACTAACAGCTCTTCCATTAGCTGCCCCACCAGTGTGAGGTGTGGATGAGCTGGGACCCTAACTACCCACTAGACCTCCAGAGGAATCATTAGAAGCTCCATTGGGATGGACACGGGCTTCCCCATAGTGCTATATGATTAAATTTTATTCTTTTGCTTGTTTTCTTAGAGGTTAGATCCCCACTGTCATCCACAGTGGCTGCTTTATTCAAAAGATTATTTTGAAGCAAAGTAGTGAGCAGAATTGGGGTCTTTAGTTGTGCTGAAAGCCCCTCATAGAAACCCCATGTTTTGTTCTTTGGCAGTTTGAAGACTCTTTTTTAGTTTATTTCTTTTCTGCAATAACGCCCATCAGCTTTGTTCAGAACATTGAAAAAAAATCAAAACTTTTCGGTGCATATCCTTCATTTTTTTTCCAGCAGAATGACTTGACCATCAAACTGTTGTATTAATAGTCAATTTGCTTTTGGGAAAAAAAAAAGCCTTTTTTTTTTTTTTAAATTTGGCTAGGAGAATCAAAGTGCTTTCTCTTATTTTAGTCCAAACAATAACATAGACACATGCTGTAGAGCAGTACTGAGTTGACCCCCAAAGTACCGTGAGGCATTGCAAACTAGATGAATATAATTGTTGTGGTTGCTTCAGTGGAACTCATGTAATACTGCAAAATTTATGAAAACATAATTAAGTTACTAAGACCAACATATGACTGGAACCCAGAGAGTAGGAGATCCATAGGAAGTGACCCCCTAAGTCGAGAAAAGGCACTAGAGAATTCCTGGCTTTACCATGTTTTATCCTCTTGGCAAGTTTCTGGGTTCTAAGAACAAAGTACATTGATGTGTGTCATATTTTCTGCAGAAATAGAGAAAATTATTGACTGTAATTGTGCTATTTAATTGAAATTGTAAGTGGCTGAGGCCACTTAGTTTAAAGCCTCCTTCCTAGGGTGTGGGTAATGTTTTTAAATGAGTGGTCATGGATTAGTAACATTTAAAAGGCAGGCATTTGGGATATATTTTTGGAAAACTGACATTTCCTCCAAAATGATTAGCGAAGTAAAGAGTGTTAAGTGCTGTTTTGGGTATGTGAGTTTATGTATATTTTCCTTAGCTATGTATAGATAATATGTGTGTGACTGCACATGCTCATACATACATGGGTCTATATGTGTATGTGTCTTACACATACATGTTTTCTAAATGTGTGTAAAGTACGTCTTTCAGAGGGACTCACAGAGGTGTGTGAGTAGTGTGATGCACAGAGAAAGGAGAAGTCTGTCCCTGACCTTAAATGGGGACTCGACCATGTGCTTGTGTAAAGTCTCATTGAACAGAGGAGATTGAAATGCTGCCCGCAGCAGAACTCCACCGAAGTGTAGCATGCCAAGTTCTTTTTGGAGTAGCTAGAAACACAATAGTACTACATCTCCCCAGTGCCCACCCCCAGGAGTGAATTTTTAATTACTAATGAACGCAGTCCATTCTAATTGTTCTTACAGCAACCTAACATTTAGCTGCGCGTCCCTGTTTAGTGATGTCCCCTGGAACAGGCAGGGTGGGTCTCTCCTCCAAGGAGGACAGGTAGAAGGCACAGCGGGCGTCTGATTGAGCCAGTTATTCATTTGCGGAGTGTTTGTGTTTATGCAAAGGGGCCTCTTCCTGCATATTTAATCTCGAGTAAGGCAGTGGCTTTTGTTGTCTTGAGCCCACATACCTTCAGTCCTTCCTCACCCTGCCGCCAGCCTGGGAGTTCTGGGAGCTTGAGAGCCCCTGGGCTTGGCTCGCAAGTGGCTGTAGTTTCTCCCTCACAAACTCTCAACTCTCTTCCTTCCGTTGTGGGCGAAGTGCCTGTCCTGCCCCACAGCCTTGCCTCTTCACCATGACCCGGTAAGTGTGTGCCAAACCAAGCTGAGACATTCGTTTCATTTTACAAAGGTGAGAGGGGACCTCTTGCTGCCCCTCTGGGCGCCTCTTGAAAGCCGTCCAGATTCCTGGGTGGTTGTCACTTTCTGGCTGCCCTGAAATAGACCAGCACAGGTGCCCTGGAGGAAAGTGGCTGAATCTTGGACTGGCAGGCAGAGAGAGGCTCTTGGGGACCAGAAGGAATTTAAAAGAAAAAGGAGAGAGAGAGAGAGCGCGCGCAAGAGCGACCATCCTTATTATTCTGTGTCCTAACAAATCCTGTTTGCTAACTACCCTGCAGCCACTGCTACCTTTGTTTGGTAAAAGCCTGCAGACTGTGCAGGACTGAACTGTAGGAACCCAGTGAAACTCGGCTGCTTTATTGTCTAGATGGGGCCAGGGTCCTCCCCCAAAAGTCTGTACTGGAATTGAAGGGTTTCTTCTGTGGAAATGGAATCATCTCTTCGTTGATGTTAACAGCACACTAGAGATGTTGCCACGATGCTTGGAGGGGCGGTATATAGGGGAGGAAATCTGAGCTTACTGAGGGGGAAATGACAGCCCCCTGGCTCCACGGTGGAGGGGACATCCATCTAGACTCTGTCCCTCTGGATAATGGCCTCCTGGCTTAATTGTTTGCTGTAGAAATTTTAATCTTGAGCTGTTTGTTAGACTTATCTGGAGTCTTGCTATTTTGTTGTTGTTTTTGTTTCTTGCACTTTAGAAAGCGCCACGTTCAGGGGCTAATGCAGTCCTTTTAAAAAAGTGAAATCAAAAAGACAGACTTAGCAATTGAGGCAGGGTGCACTTGAATTATTTTGGGTGGTGGTGGGGTTTTCTACTTTCTTTGTAAGGGCAAAGTGCTTATCATTTCCCTGCAAGTTGCCCAAGCAGACAAGAATTGCTATCGAAGGGTGCTTTGTCCTGGGTAAAGATGCGCGGGGGTGTGGGGGGGAGTACTGTATCTAGTGTCTGATAAAAAGGAGTTTTTGCAGCTGACTATTGCCTGGGTCTGAGTAACTCTTTTCAACAGAAGAGTGTGCTATTCACCCACAGGTTGGAAACTGGCAGAATTGAAATAAAATTTCATCAACCTTATTAAAATATATGAGGACTAGGGTCTTCTTGGGTACAAATCAGTGTAGAGAATTACAAGCATTTATTAACATTGAGACTGCTGACGGTTTTTAATGATAAAATTACAAATATTCTATCTAATTGTAAGTATATGACTTTTATACTTGGTTTTTAAGAGGAAAAATACTTTTTTATGAGGGAAAGAAGTAACTATGTCAGAGCACCTTCTGTGATTAGCGCTATTGTATTCTTAAATTTTGATTGATAGAGATAATAGTTTTCACTTAAAAATACAGACAGGTACTTTAACTTTCCATGACAATAGCTATTTGCATTTCTTTTATCTTTTTGTTTAACATCTGTGGGGGTTGGGATAGATTTGATTATTAACTCTTATTGCTCTCTGAAGGTAAATCTAAAACAAAGGCTTTGTTAGCGCTTCAAAGGCAAAACAGCAAATATTGTTTTTGGGTTTCAACATGTACAGGCTGTTAAAGGATACCTATAAAATATTTTCACATGACCGTGACCATGGTTTTACTTTTGTGGAAGGTAAGAGAGAGTGAGTTTTCCAAATGAGACAGGCCCAAAGGCTGGCTTTCTTGGGGGTCTGCCAGCTTGGAGTGATTTCTTGGGTAAGCCTTGGCTGGGGTGGCCTGTATCACGTGTTTGCATTATGTGTGAAGGTTTTTTTAAATCACTTTTGTCTACTAGAATGGACCCCACAGTTAGGCTCTGTGACATAGTGAGGGTCCTAGAAGGAGAGGGAAAGGTAGTAAAATGTTCTTCAAGGGATAGAAGGGAGATTTAGAAAATGCTATTGTAGTACATTTCTTTGATAGAGACAATGAAGAAAATGTAGCGTTTGTGAATTTTAGCCATTGCTGGTGTCTCAGGACCTCTGGTTACAGAGATGCGCTTGCCCAGGAAATGGTCCATTTCCTGCGTCCTTTCCTCTCCTTTCCCTTGTTCTTCTCCACTCATCTGACTCTGTTCTTCTCCTCTCTTATCCCCTTTCCTTTCATTCTGTCTTCCTTTCAATTTTTATAAATCCAGAGTTCTAAGTAAGGGTAGAGGCAAAAACAACCTTAGGGGTTATTTTTTTAGTGGATTTTCTAAAGTACAGAAAATAAAATGACCCTTGTGTTATCATTTCTCATTCAGTCAAACATGTACCGATATCTTTCTGTTTTCTAAGAAACCATTGAAAAATAAGACAGGAAAGCCAAAATGAGGTAAGATTGCCTACTTAAGGAAACACTACTCCTTGGGAATTGGCCCATTTGGACCTATTTTCACCAGTGAAACCTGTGCTGTTAAGTGGGGGCGGGGGGAGTTGGGGATGTGGGAAATCTGAGTCACACCCCTGTACTTCAGGGAGGGAAGGCTTCTTGCGTCCTACCCCTGCCACATTGCTGCCACTGTCTTCCTTGGGCTGGCTCTGAGCATCTTTTTGCCCTTAATTAGGCTAGTCCACACTGGGCTGGCCCCAGCATATGCTAAATTGAAGACTGAGAGGGATTCTGAGGGTCACCCTCCACTCAGTTATGTGGGATTAAATATTGTGAATGATGATGGAGGAATACTGGTATCAGTCATTTGTTTGGGCTGCCATGAATAACAAAGGGGGGACACAACTATTTTCAATGAGAAAATTAGAGGATGTGTTGTTCTTTGCAGCCTCATGAAATGAGATCACACTGCCACACTTACCTGAGACTCAGTTCCAAGTGGTCTATGCCAGTTAGCACTTGCTGTTACATAATCATGTGGATTGAGTGAGGGGCAGCCTAAGAAAGAGTAGCTTTGAAAGCATGGTAGTGCACTTGGAGCACGCATCTAGCGATTGAGGGGGAAGAGAGGCGGTGGACATGAGAGAGAGAGAAAGGCACTTTGGCGGCACGTGAAGCTGTGGTGGTTGTTGTTTTTTTTGTTTTGTTTTGTTTTTGTTTTTTTTTTTTTTGGTTTTTCGAGGTAGGGTCTCACTCTAGCCCAGGCTGACCTGGAATTCACTATGGAATCTCAGGGTGGCCTTGAACTCATGGCAATCCTCCTACCTCTGCCTCCTGAGTACTGGGGTTAAAGGCGTGCGCCACATGCCCGGCTCCGTGTGTTTCTTCATGTCTTCTGTGGCCAACTTGTAGCTTTAGGTAAATGACATTTGCCATCAGCAGTGAAGAAAGCATGGAAAATTCTAGTGTTCACAGGATCTTAAGTGTTGCAGAGGATGATAGAAAAGAAAATAATCAATTTCTGTTTACCCTATTCCTGCCTCACTTTTAACACCTAGAATCAGCAGGAAACTTAAAAAAGAACAGGAGAAAAAGAAAAAGAAGTAACCATTTGTATGGTGACAACCTTCTTTTAAATGAAGACAAGTGGGCTGGAGGGGAATATATTTCTTTTACCTTGTGTCTCATTTTTTTTTTAAACTTAAAAGCTTTACATAATGGTTTAATTTTAGTTCTGGAGCCTGTGCTGCCAGTAATCATACAGGTAAATAGTTGATATATTTGAACAGTACAAGAGACTGAATGAGTACAGTTTTGGAAATGGAAGTTTTTATGTGTTGGGAGAAAGGCAAAATGCATATTTTTTCCCCAAGTTGTTGATTTCCAATTCTTAGAAGCCCTTAATGCTGCTGGCTCCGGCCCCAGGGCTACCCTCTGATTCTCTTGTCTCTTGTATTGACACATTTCTTGTCGTTTAGCATGACGGCAAACAGCTGTTGAACTCTTCATCTTTTTCTCTGCAAAACTCGAAACACAGCATTCAAATGACATGGCTAACAGGTCCCTTTCTAAAAACTAAAATCAACAGAAATAAATTAATGAGTGGTCAGTACATGTGTGCATTAAAATTTATGGAATGTATTTTATACCTCACTGCCAATATTTTATGTATAAGTGAAAATTAAACGCAGCCGATTTTTGTATTGCTTTAGTGCATATAGAGTGGAGGGTCAGCGGTAAGATTGTGTTGTCATTAATTCTTTTTGCTTTTACTAACCATCCCCACAAGAAAAAGACCGAGGGTGAGCCAGCTTGCGTGTTTGCTGTCTGTCCCTGTACGTACTGTACCACGTAGGCAGCTGAGCAAGCTGGCAGGCCCAGCTCTCACCTGCAAATGTTCTGCAGGTTCAAGTGCAGCACTATAGAGATAACTTTATTCAAAGTAGGCGTTTTCAGCAGTTTTCTTTTTAAATTAAATTTTAATGAGGTCCAATTGTTTGCCAGGCCTATATGATAGCACATCTCATCTGCATTGCAAAGTCTGATACTATAGGTCCTTCTGCCAAACATGCAAAAAGAAGACACAGTGCAATAGATAAACGTATAAATTAGCTTGGAGTGCATGCTTTGGAGAAAGTCTCAAGGAAAAAGGGGGCAGAAAAGAGCCTTCTTTGCTTTGCATTGAGAGGTTTCTGCCAGAGTTCACCTACTCTGCTGTTAGGAGTTTGTGAACACCGGCCATGTTGCTCAGTGGTACGTGCTATAGCCTAGTATGGGTACGACCCTGAGTTTGATCCTCAGTGCTGCAAAGAACACAGGCATGCATACATGAATAAGGAAATAAACAAATAAAATATATGGCGTTTAAAATTTTGTTGTGTGTGTGTCTGTGTGTGATTGCAGGTGCTCACGTGCCGTAGTGCGTGTGTGAAGGTGAGTGGGAAACCCTGAGTGTGTCCTCTGCTTCCACCTCGTTTGAGAGAGGCTCCTGTTCACCACCACTTTCACCAGGCTCGCTGGTCTCAATTTCCAGGGGGTTCTCCTGCTGCTGGCTCTCTTGCCAGAGGTGTGCTGGGATGACAGACGCTAGCTACAGCAACTGTTTTCTACATGGGTTCTGGGGATCTAAACTCAGGAACCCACACTTGCATGGCAAACACTGAACCATTGCTCCTCCCCCTTTTGTAGGAGTTGTGGAGGTAAAAGTTTCTCGCGTGGGAATGCTGCTGTCCCTGTGTGGAGTGGGGTGCCATGCAGATCTGAGCAGCACTTCCCCGACTGACCATCACACGACTTTCCTTTATGGTCGCCGCTTGCCATGAAACATACCCTCGCCATTGCTGAGCCAATCCCGGGGACAGAGATCAGCAGGAAAGACACCAATTTCATTTTCAATTTGAGTTGTTTTGTGTAAAAACAGAAAGATTTGGGGGCAGGTTGCAAAACAGTAAATTTAGGTCTCAGTGTTAGGGTTTTCCCCCACCCCAGTGGTGAAGATGTATGGTGAAAACCTCCAATTTCCTCTTACAGTAAACGTGAAAACGATGGTTTCACCCAGAGCCTGTGTCTTTTTTCCAATCAGAGCGGCAAGAATCTGCATACGCTTGCGGTGGAAATGTCATAAATTGGCCTCAGACCAATTCCTCAAAGAGAATCCACCAAGGAGCTACTTGAAAATGTTTAGCCCTAGTGAGGGAAGACGTGAGCCCCCTGAAAGCTCTCTGCCTTTGCACTCTCCAGGCTGGCATCAGAGGGGTAGCCAGAAATAGAGCCATGTGAAATAAAACCACTTTATTCCAGCCTAGTCTTTTTTTTTTTTTTTTTTTTTTTTGAGGTAGGGTCTCACTCTAGGTCAGGCTGACCTGGAATTCACTATGTAGTTTCAGGCTGGCATTGAACTCACAGCGATGCTCCTACGTCTGCCTCCCAAGTGCTAGGATTAAAGGCGTGCACCACCATGTTTAGCTTCCATGCTATTCTTAAGATGGAGCAAAAGGATATTAACATGTTGGTAAAATGATGATGTGATTTCGTGATCTTAAAGGAAAAAAAAGAGCATTTGGTCAAAGGATATGGACTGAGTCCTGTTGGTAACTTGATCTAAATCAACAAACAAATGTTTTTCTTTTCACTCATGTCACATGTTGATCCCAGTTACATAGGCAGAAAGAGGCAGCTTGTAAGGTTTCCTCAAGAATCAAACAAGGTTTTGCATAACAGAGGTTAGGGATGCAAGAGGAGATGCTGTCTTTGTGTTTGAGGAACAGGATTTCAATTGATTATTTCACCAGACATGAAACCTTTTTACCTGGCATAGTGGATCTGGTCACCTCTGAGTAGCTTTCACCAGCAGTTAACTTCCCTCCCACACCCTTCCCTGAACTGAAAATGGTGGCATTTTGATTCAGTTTGAAAGGTTGAAAGTGGCAGAAAGCATCATGTTTACAAGGACAAATGCTCTTCCAAAGAGGAAAAAAATAAGCCCTTGTTTTAATGAAATTAGAGATGTGGATAGGAACCAAACAGACACATGTTCAAATGGCAATATGGTTTTCAAAAGCAGAGCCCTGTGAGTCACGTCTTATTTCACATGAAAATAAATTGATAGATGGCCAGATGAGAAAAAGTTCATAGGCAAAATTTGAAATGTTTCACCTTGACTTTTTCCGCCCCTGCTCTCTTTGCTTTCTGAGGAGCTCCAGATGAGTGAGTGTAGATTCCAGAGCTGTGAGCGTCACTTGCCAGTAGATACAATTCTCCTTGTTGTTTGCTGGAGGTGATCCTGGGCAGTTCTTGTCCCTGCCTCCCTTGACATTCAGATTTTGACATTCTCTTTTGTTTTCAGGGTGAGAAGTGACCTTTTGTGGTGACTATAACTGAAGATTGCTGTTACAGAAGCCAAAAAAGGTACATCCAAACGTAATTAGTGGAATTGTGTCTAGAACCCTGTCTTTGAAGACTTTAAACTTGGTTGTTTTTTGAGCTTTTTGTTGTTGTTGTTATTAAATATCCCTGCGCTGGTATGTAAGTTTGTATGCCACTCGTTTTTAGAAGTTTTAAAAATTTCTCCTTAAAAGTAATATACAGATTCATTCCAACCCCAAAACGCTTTCCCCTGTTTGTTGAAGCTGAACTTTAATTAATTTTGCTTGTAGATTGGGTAGGTTTAAAGTTAGGAACAATTCAAAAAATGAATGTGCTTCAAGCAAGAGACACGTATGTCCGTGTTCTGTGTGGATTGGTGTCAGCCAGTGAATGCTCATCTTGTGGCCGTCTAATCAGCTTCTTTTAGAAATTAACAGTCAGGCTCCATAGCAACAACACCACGTTGATGTCACTGACGAGTGAGTGGTGTAGGGCACAGCCCTGGAATGTCAGCACTAGTCTGCCTTGTTCTCTTGACCTTGCTTAGAATCAAATGAGTACTTGATTTTAAAATTAGAAGTTTGCAGACAGAGCCTGTTGTAACCTGATGAATGAAAGCCAAATTTAATTTGCTAAAACTCACGTATTTTTTTAAGGATTGGAGAAATGGCATGCCAATTAAAATGGCTATGGATGTTCTGTGTTCACTTGGCTTCAGCAGGATGGCTGCAGCAGATAAGGCAGAAACTGGCTGGCCAGAGATAGTCTTGGAGGCCATTTCCACATCTGATCTTTCTCCAACACTATCACTGACATCTCACCTTTGAATTTTGGCCTTTCACAGTTCCACATAATCGACTTGTTTACATTTCAGAACAGGTTATTATTATTTTTTTTTGTATGGCTGTATCCAGTCTTTTTGCAGATTTTGCTAAGTTAATGTTTATGTGTTTGTAAGATACAGATTTCCTACTCCAGTTGAAGGAGGGTATATTTTAACTTCTATCATGTGAAGATTGTTTGATTAGCTTTATCTTTAATCTCAGATCACTTTTTGGTTCTAGACTACATTGTGAAAAGAATAGACTTCCTTTTCTTCTTAAGATTTTTTTTTTAAGCTATTTTCTGGCTTATTTGATTTAAGCCAAAAAAAAAAAAAATCAAACTTGTCTTATCATAATCTGTGCGGGTTCCTTTAAACCCTTTGGAAGCATCTTGGAAGCCTCTGAAGAAGGCGCATGTCCACTCAGTGTCCAGCACAGAAGGGATTGATCCCCGTAGTACTGGAGGTGGTCAGCCACAGCAAGAGACAGTGACATGCTTCCCTTCACTGGGACTCAGTTTAGGAGTTTGCAGACTTTCTCTCTCATGGGCCATTCAGTAAGTATTGTCTGCTTCCAGGGGTATCAGCCATTTGGTCTGGTCTCCAAAGCTTCCAGGGTAGATCCAAATCCAAGATGTCCCTCAGGCCATGTCCTGCTAGGAATGGAACTGATCTCATGCTGTTAGCAAAGGTTTCCGTAAGTGCTGAAAATTGGGATTCCGCAAAGTTGGGAAGGGGGTGACAGACTAAGAGGCAGTAGTGTGAATCAGAGATGGGGTTCTTGTCTAGCGTTGATGAACCCAGTCTTCAGTAGTGCTCTAGACAGGAGCGTCACCCATAGATTTTTCTCTGGGGTACCCTGTGAGCGTGAGTGACGTGTTATCTTTACAATGTCTGTACTTACATCTGCTTGGTGCTAATTGCTCAGAGTTCATAATATCATAGTTTGAGGGGAACACTGCTGAATAGAGCATCCAGGAATTTGTCGTTAGAGTTAACTGAGAGAAGTAACTCCAGCTTTTTTAAAAATACTATTTCTTCATAATTCCAGTTAATGACATGATCTGTTTTATTATTCAGTATCCTGCAAATAAGGCAACCCTATGGCAAAGTTTATGGAGCCTGAAAATAGTTTGTTTTCCTAATCCCTTTCATGAACAAGGGAAGCCGACTTATATACCCACAGTGTTTCTCTTCAGACTCTGAATAAAAGCTTTTGCTTCATTGATGTAGATTTTCCTATTTACACTTTTGTTATCTTTGTTTTTGTTCTTCTTTACATCATCTCTATTATTTGTTTGCTCTTTAATGATCATTTGATTATTTAACATCTTTTTCCCTACATCATCCAGTCCCTGTGTGTTTGACCCAAATTTCAATTTTAAAGAAGTAAGTTAGGGTATATAGTATCAAATAAGAAAAAAATGTGTTTTTTCCCCTTTAAACAAGCTCAAAATCTTTCAAAGACAAATCCATATGTGTGTATATGTGTTATATATAGTAGAGAAAAAAGATACTAGAAACATAAAATAAGGGCATATAGAATGAGTTTAGTTGTATTTCTTCCTGATGAGAATTTTCAAGAGCAATTCTTGCTGTCTAGTGAGGGACAAAAATTAGTGCATTATTCTCACTACCAGAGGATGTGGATTTCAGCCACCGCAAGCATCTCAGTACATACTATGCCCCAAATTTGAAATCTGGGAATCGTTAACTGTCAGTATTAATGCAAATCAATGTGTTCATTATGGGAACAACTGGTTATGTGTGCTGAAGTGGATGAGCTAATTCAGAGAAATAGATGAAGCCATTTAAAAAATTTAGATCGGAAGGTTTGAAGAATCATAAATAATAGTCATCATACTTGCTGGTAGTGATGTTCACAGTTTTCTTACAAGTACATCTGAGTGCTTTATACAATGGAGCTGGTCACTGGTATTCCCGAGAGAGCATGGGCAGTTATTATAACCCTTGCTTCACAGGGTGGGAAAGTGGTACCATCATTGATAAGTAACCTACCCAAAGTCATCTAGAATGACAAGTTGGAAACTGAAAAGAGAACGTGGCTCTGGTTATGATTATATCCATGTCATTCCTTCATGGCTGCAGTGGCTTGGAGGTTTAGGGAAGGTTTCTGTGGCATTTTCTCTCATTTCCCCTCACCATTGATAATTCACTCATGAGCAGTTTGCTTAAAACTCAACCCAATTTGTAAAGTCTCTCATTTTATATTTGATCCTGAATGACTGCAGTTATAGATGATCCATATGCCCATGTGTTTGCAGTTAAATGATGTCTCTAAATACTAGGCATTCCCAAGCTTCCCATTTTACATAGTGTCTTCTGTGGGTTTTTCACATGTTGCAAGCACAGAAGTCGGGGGACAACACTCAGGTCAGTCCTCATCTTTCACCTTCTTTGAAGGAGAGCTTGCTGTTCTTGTTGTTTTTGTCCAGGTTAGCTCTTCCTGAGGCTTCTGGAACCTTCTGTCTCCGCCTCCCATCCTTCCTTCCCTGCTCTGGGATTGCAGAAGCTGGCTCTGCCTTCTGCCTTTTATGGGGTCCAGGGGTCCAAATGAGGCTTGAGTGGCTGGTACTTCACCCAGCGAACTCTTTCCCTAGCCCCTCTATGTTTTGATAACTCATTTATTTGTGAGAAAGTGAAGAAACAATCCAAAAGAAAGAGCATAAGCATGTCAGTTTTTTACCATCACAGTTTGAGCTGTTTTATGTTAAGTAAAAGAGCTACAATGCATGTGTACCTATCCTGTTGCATCTTATGTATTGCAAATGAGAGTTCTTGATTAAAATAAATTAAAAGTGCTCATCTATTTTGAAATATATTGGTTCTTTTGGAAGTATATGTTTACATGAGTCCTTATTGACTTAATAGTAGTAATAATTCTGAAACCAACAATCCCTTTCAAGTGATATTTTTATAGCATTCAGCATTTGATAGCCAGGGGTCGTGGCACATGCCTGTAATCCCAGCTCATGCTAGGCGATGATGGGGAATCAGGAATTTAAGGCAGTATTACTCATGTAGCAAGTTCAAGACTAGTCAAGGCTATATAAAACAAATTTTTTAAACAGCAGTCAGCAGTTGAATTATATGATTATTAATTCATGGTGTTAGTTCAGTGTAAGAAAGTATTCACTGCAAAACTAGATAACCATATTGGCTGGAAAATGATGAATAAACTGGCTTAGTTAGGTATAGAGTGCACTCTGCCTAAACACAGAACATCCCCACATCTGGATGAGTGTAGATTGTGATATTGAAGAACCCCCAACGTCAGACACCTAAAGTAAAGGAGAAGTTGACTTCTTGTTTCACAATCTAGCCAGTTGAGTTTAGCCAGATTGGTCCCTTGTATCTGCTATCTCCTCTCTTAGGGCCTCCTTATCTGCTTGGCTAAACTCAGTTGTCATACTATAGAAAACAAGCAATTTTCTTTCAAGCAAAATTTTGAAAATTGTTCACATGACACCTCCTTCACATTTAATGGGTGAATTTATGGTCACATGGCTTTAACAGGTTCCTAGAGATGCTGGGAGATGTCTCTGTCTCAGTGGCCAGAAGTCTATATAGTCTCTTAATTGGTTGAATTTGTCTAATCCAACGATTTCCTTCGTTCATTCACTCATCTAGATAAACTTCCATGTACATTAATTCTTACCATGAAGGTGGAGTCTCTGTCCTCATAGAGTTTATATCCTACAGTGAGAGATGCACATGGATGATGATGTTGGGAAAAGTTAGTATTAGTTTCTACTTGAAAGGGGTTTGTAACAAGAGGAAGCTGTTGGGGCGATATGCTTCAGCACTGTATGGTATGTAAGTTTGACTTGATTGTTTTGATTTTCTTCACATAAGTGCTCTTCTGATTGTCAGGCTGGTTAATGTTTTGTTTTTTGCTTTCTCAAGATTGTAATTCATAGACAATAGAATTCACCCCTTTAAAGTAGGTTTACTATCCAGTTGCTTTTAGTATATTCAACCACCTGGCAACCATCTTGCATAGTTTTGGGCATTGCATCATCCAAGAAAGAAAGTCTACTGTCAGTTAGCTGTCATTCACCATTCCACCCTCCACCCGTCCCACCAGCAACAGCTAATCTACTTTCTGTTGGAATCACACAGTACGTGTCGTTTTGTAACTACCTTGTCTCACTTAGCATAATGCTTTCAAAGTTCACTTAAGGCACCTGAAATTTTAAGCTGCTTAAAATGTGTTGAGTTCAGAGTCCTAAGTCCAATAGAGTGGTTGTCTGAAGTTTGCTTGGCCATGATAGAATCTGGGAAAATTACTGATGTGGCCTCTCAACAGATCAACATCCGAATATAAGTGTTTACATTTTAAGTTAGCTGCTTTTAAATATTGTTAGCCACAATGCTAACCTTACTGACTCTACAAGCAAGAGCTGTCTCTTTTTGATTGCCAGTTTCAAAGAAAAAATTTTAAATGCTGTCTTTCAGAGAAATATAGTCAATAGAATTCATTTTCAAGGAGAGATACTTGATATAATACACATGAATACACACTGTGTGTGTGTGTGTGTGTGTGTGTGTGTGTTAGATGTTTCTGTACATACTGGTGCATGTGTGTACACATGGGTGCAGGCCAGAGGACAACCTTGGGTAGAGTTTTGGCTACAATTTCTCAGGTAATGTCCACCTTTTTTTTTTTCTTTTGAGACATGGTCTCTCACTGGCCTAGAACTCTCCAAGTAGACTAGATTGGCTGGCTACTGATGCTCAGGGGTTCTGCTGTCTCTATCTCCACATTGGCAGGTTGATAAGGACCATCCTCATGTCTGTAATGCAAGCATGTCACTGACTGAGCCATCTCCTTGGCCCTGGCGAAAGCATATTCCCTAGTAAAAACTGTATTTGCTGCAGTGATCGAGTAGCCACATTTAAAGCACAAAAAGCAAATACAAATGATTTTGACCATTTTTTTCTTTTCAGTTTGTAGTCTTCACAGTTGAAATCAGGGCCTCGCACATGCTCAGCAGGACTCTCCCACTGAGCCACATTCCTGGCCCTATCCATGCTTTTAAAATGATGGTCTTGTGTCTCACTTGCCAGTGGCAACAGTTTTTCCAACTGCTCACCTTGAGCATTGCAAGAAGAAGTCCTCATGTGAGGTGACAACCTGTCAGCTTATCAGAACTGTAGGAAATCTTACTTTTCTTTATCAATTCAGACCCCTCAGGAAGAAATTTGTCTTATAATTACACAAGAAAACCCTACGAGGGTATCACCTCTGTGTTAACCTCGTCAGTATTCCTTCTCGGTTCGCAATAACACCCAGGACCTCAAAAGAGCAATAGTATTACTCACAATAGAATACTTCCTGCACAAGTTGATTCTTGTCATGGCAATCTGCCCAGGGCTCTGTTTGAATTTGCTGTTTGTGGTATCTTTTTAAAAGACTCCTGGTGATTGGACTCTGTAAATATGAAATCATGAATCATCATCTATTCTCTATCCCTGATGCAAACTATTAAATTTCTGTGGCCTTTAGCTAAAGGGTGATGGAGAATAAACATGAAAAACATGAAATCTTTGTACTCTTTACAAATCCATTCTTTTTGAAGTATGAAAATCGTGCAGCTTCCCCCTTGAATTTTATATATTAGTATGTACATAGCATATAATTAAAGGTAATTACATGTTTTGTTAATTACCTGACAGTATGATAAGTTACATACAATTATTCTTAATTAAAAAAGCAAACTCCCATCACTGGATGGACTGTGATTACTGCAGTCCACTGGTTGGTGGGGAACGTGGAAGGCTCACCTTTCCTTTCAGGCCTTTTGCTGGAGTTTGGTTCATCTCTTGCGAAGAGTGCTGAACAATCACTGGAGGTCAGAGCCTACGTCAGAAAATCCATTCACTAAAGATTTCATGTTTGAGAGTTAAGATTGGTGATTTTCAAAGTGGGCATTGGGACCAATTTATCAATTAGTGAATCAATTGGGTGGTCTGTACTTGAGACTCTTTAAATGGAATGAACATGCAAGAGAATAGAATTTTTAAAAATGTACCACATGCTGTGTACTTAATGAAGCTTTTTAAACTTATGAGTACTGTCTTTGTAATGTAAAGTCATTCGTTCTATAGGGTTCATTGATTAATTTACTTGTTCATTCATGTCTTTATTAAATATCTGACCTGGCCCAGGCTGGATGCTACTAGCCACATGTGGCTATGGTGTCCTTAATATATGGTTAGCTAGAACTTATGTGTGCTTTATGCATAAATACATAAAGTACTTCAGAGCATTTAGCTGGGAAAGTAATGTAAAATATCTGTGTACTTGTCATTTACTGACTACATGTTGAAATGGTCATGTTGGATCTTTTGGGCTCAGTAAAACTATTAAAGTTCATTTCAACTGCATTTTTACCTTCAACAGTAACAGTCACAGTGACAGGCATGTCAAGCCTTGTGCTTTTGCTGGACAGCATTAGTGGGGATACAGCAGTCAGCAGCAGCTACTAAGCCCTCTTCCGATTGCCCTAGGATGTAGGGCCAGGCAGCGGGAGCATAGTAAACCAGAAGAAAGCAGGATGGGGGTGGGGGTGGGGGCAGACTGCCAGGGGAGGTGACAGTGTGAGTGGGGTGATCCAGGTAAGTCTCATTTTGGAGTTGGTGATTCTGAGCATGTTCTAAAGATATCTGGTCCACCTGCAGCAGAAACCAGGCCATCAAGCTGGAAGGGTCTTGGGGGCCATGGTAAGGAGCAACAGAGGTAGATGGAGTGGCTCATTACAGGATAGTAAGTGCCCCACTCCTGCTTTACACAGGTTACTCCAAACACCGGCTTGAGAATAGTGTGAGGCCATGGAAGGGAGGCCAGTTAAGAGAGCACTGGCTAATGCCAGTGGGATCCAGTGAACGCTAGAGGACTTAGGCTGGAAGTGGCTATTGGGGTGGTAATCACTTATTATGTTTGGGATTTATTTAAGGTTGAACCGAAGGATTTTCTAGTGGAAAAGTGTTGAGAAGAAGAATTCTATCAAGGATGACTCAGATTTTTGTCATGCTGATTGGATGTTAGCAATAGGATTCACTGATGGATTGTTAGGCCGGGGTGGCCAACTCTTTTTTTTGTTGTTATTATTATTGTTTTACTTTTACAGGTCTGTGTTTGTGTATGGCATGAATATGCATATGTGTATTCATACATGTGTTGGTGCACATGTGTGAAGGTGTGTGTGTACAGGTGTGTGAACTTATGTGGGGGTCAGAAGATAACTTTGGGTGTCCTCAGAAATGCCATCTATCTTTTTTTGTGACTGAGTCTCTCAGTGGTCCGGAGCTTACTAATACAGCTAGTGCGGCTAGCCAGCAAGGCCCAGGGATCCTCCTGTCTCTGCTTCCTCAGCTCTGGGATTACAAGTACACAGCAGTATGCCCAGCTTTTTTTACATGAGTTCCGGGGATCTTAGGTCCTTGTGCTTGCAAATCAAGCATTTGTACCCATTGAGCTATCTCCCTTGCTCTCACTATGAAACTGTGTTTCATAGTAAGCCAGCTCTTTGATGCACTTAGTTAATTTGAAAGATTGATAAAGCGGTCAAAGACTACCTGTATTAGTAGAAGGTAAAGGAGTTAGACTGACTTGTGGCTCAGGTTCAAACTCATTCCTTAGTAATCTAGAGACTGTGCTAACCACACCAGGCTGTGATACCATTTAGAATAGTAAAATGGAGTATTCTAAGTAGAGCCTTAAGTGCTGCTTCTGCACAGCCTTGTAGCCAATCCCAAATCACAAAAGCACTGGATCAGAGGATGGTCGGAAAGGAAAAAGACGAGCCACAGTACTCTTGTTCTCTCATCTCGGGATCTCAGGCTGTACCATGGTAGATGTGAGGTTGCATGGGCTGGGGACAAATTTGTGACCTTAACAAATAATAGTGTGGAAAGATACCAACAACTCTAAAAATCACACAAGCCACTAGTGTTAGCTATTCCTTGATGTGCCAAAAGTACCTGAGAAAAGCAGTTTCAAAGGAACGGAAGTAAACTTTTTAACAGGGGAATTTTAGAACACTTTGCAGTCCCTTCTATCTATATCATAGCTTTCTTGGTGTGCACACATAGCCTGATGCCTTATATTTCTTACATATTCTTGTGAATCCTCCATTGATAGCATCCAGCTAGACTATTTCTAGAACATAATCAAATGCCCATGTGTGTCTATGTGTGTGTATGTGTGATGTGTAGGTGTGTGCATGGCCGGGCATGCTAAGGCGTGCATGTGAAGGTCAGAAGACAACATGCAAGTGTTGATCCTTCCACTTTGTTTGAGACAGGATTTTCTTTGATGTTTTGCCCTTAAGAAGGGCAGATTAGCTGGCCTCTGAGCATCAGGATACTCTTGATTCTAACTCGCATTGCAGTAGGCCCATTGGAATTACAGATGCATGTGCCACTGCCCATCTGGCTTTAACACGGGTGCTAGGGATTTGAACTCCAGGCTTGCATAGCAAATGCTTTTAACCACTGACTCAGCTCCTCATCCCTATCTGCATATTTTATATTTACAGCAGGAAGTTCTTATGAGTTTGATATTTCTGTTCTGATTATATGTGCAATCATCACAGGGAAAGTTAAGCAATAAGGTGTCAGACCAAATAAAAAAAGAAAAATCATCTAGAATCTTGACCCTCAGAATAACTTAAATAGCTATTTCAGTTTTTTTCTTTGATATATATGTGTGTGTGTATTTTAATAAAATTATTCATATGAATTTAAAACTTAAAAAACTTGTTCATTTTTATTTATTTATTTGACAGCAACGGACAGAGAAAGAGGCAGAGAGAGAGAGAGAGGGAGGGAGGGAGGGGGAGGGAGAATGGGCGTGCCAGGACCTCCAGCCACAGCAAACAAACTCCAGATTCGTGCACCCCTTGTGCATCTGGCTAATGTGGGTTATGGGGAATCGAGCCTCGAACCAGGGTTATTAGGCTTCATAGGCAAGCGCTTAACCACTAAGCCATCTCTCCAGCCCTGAATTTAAAACTTTTTAAGAATTAAATATCACACCTTGAATACTTTCTTTGTCATGGCATTTAGAGACTTTGTTTTTGTTTCTGTTGTTCTTGTTTTTGGGTTTTCAAGGTAGGGTCTCGCTCTAACCCAGGTTGACCTAGAATTCACTACGAAGTCTCAGAGTGGCCTCAATCTCACAGCGATCCCCCTACCTCTGCCTCAGGAGTGCCGGGATTAAAGGCGTGCGCCACCACACTTGGCTTGTTTTTGTTTTGTGGCCTAGGGACAACCCAGTTTCTCTCACATGCTGGGTAAATGCTTTACCAGAGAGCAACGCTCCAGCCCATGACATATCCTCTAAGGCCTGCGCACTGCTGTGAACCACATTACCTTTGGATGTAATAGACGCAGCTCCTCAGCAGTGTTGAGTCTTGAGGCTGTGTCTAGGTTTTCTGCAGTAAGTTGTACTAGGTACATACAAATGTTTAGGGGGTTCCATTACTTTAGATATATTCTTAAGCCGGGCGTGGTGGCGCAAAGCCGGGCGTGGTGGCGCACGCCTTTAATCCCAGCACTCGGGAGGCAGAGGTAGGAGGATCGCCGTGAGTTCGAGGCCACCCTGAGACTCCATAGTGAATTCCAGGTCAGCCTGGGCTAGAGTGAGACCCTACCTCGAAAAACCAAAAAAAAAAAAAAAAAAAAAAAAAAGATATATTCTTGGGAAATGGGTTCAAGAAAAGCTGTGTGGTTTCTGTAGTCTGCAAACATCTAAGTTTCTTGATTTTCAAAGTGAACTGCTCTCTTTCCTGCCAGTACTGGACGGAAGTGTTTATTTCACTGTCACTTTGCCAACATTTAGGTTCAACGTTCTTTGTCATTTAAATAATAGAAGAAAATAAAAGTGTATCTCTCTTGTTTGTTTGTTTTTTAATTTACTTGAAGTTTCTGGCATGTGTGTATGTGAGTGGAACATATGTGGTGTGGTGTGCATGTGCACATAGGTATGCAGATGTGCGCACATGTGGTGGCCAGAGGAGAACATCCGTATGTTCCTCCTTTCACTCATCCACCTCTTTCCTTGAGATAGAATCTGTCCTTTATCCCAAAGCTGCTGTTTTTGCCTTTTTTTTTCAGTTGGCACACCCCAATGACCCCCTTGTCCCTTCCCCTACCGTAACTGGGGTTATGGATATGTGTGACCATGCCCAACTGTTGAATGCGAGTCCTGGGAAATCAAACTGGGCGCTCTGTACCTTTCAGATCCTCATGCTTTTACCATCTCCCCAGCAGATACCTATTGGAATTTGTTGTTGACCATGAAGTCTATTAACTTTGTTTTGTTTCTTCAGTCTATCTGCATTTCTCCTCTAAATTATGCAAAGTCTTTGGAACAGAGGTGGAAGGGTTAGGGACATGGATGAAGCTAGGATAATGAGAATAAGGAAGGGCCCCATGATTAGGGGACTGCTTGACCAGCAGCCTTCCTCTCGGGATTCACGTGTTACTTATTGCCCTCGATTTCTTCCTGTATTCCCTCACTCATCACTAAGTACTTACTTGTTGTGGCTGGGACTTTACACAGAGGCCTTAGTGAACTACCATGTAAGCCTGCTGTCGGATTGGGTGACTCATTGCATTGTTCTGCAGTGTGGACAAGCTGACCAATCTGCAGAAACTTCCCAGTATGGTGGAGCTTTCCAAAGCAGTGGCTCTGTTCTCCTTCTCTTGTCTTCAGCTGGTAACAGAACAGGTGCTACTTCTTCAGGTCCCTTCAGTGGTCGAGTGTCAGAGGAAGGAGTCACCCTCATATGCTTCCTGCGCTCTCAAGTGAATAAGCTTGGCTAAGTTTCACTTCTCTACTGGGCTACCACCCCTGTGCCCTGACGCTCCACTGGTCTCGTTGAAGCCTGGCAGTGTCTGATAAGCCCATAGACTCTGAAGACAGCCCTGGGATTACAGGGAGCGCCGCCATTTGCAAGTGTTAAGTGGTGTGCTCTCTACATTGTGTTCCAGAGACACAGTGGGATGGTATCCTTTCTTTGGTTTTTATTCTATTGGTGTGCCCCATCCAACTCTACATGAAAGAATTAAAAGGAAGGAAAATGGGCAGGTAACCTGGGTTTCTTCTTCCTTCCTCAGCCCTACTCAGACGTCCTTGGGCTCAGTGTTGATGAAGGCCAGGAGAGGTTAGAGCTAGGATTGATGGTTAAGCCATTGTCCCCAGTGGTCAGGTTAGCATGGTGCTATCTCTCTCTCTCTTTCTCACTCTCTATCTCTCTCTCCTTCCTTCTCTCCCCTTTCTCTCCCTCCCTATTTCCAGGAATCCACCTAGAAACCATATTGCTGTCTTTGCATTTCTCTGGTTCTTGTCACTGCTGTTTCAAAATGGGATCAATTACTAACAGCAAATTCAGTGTTTCAGACACCAGTGGTACCGGCTGAGAGGCTAGTTTTTGTCTCAGTCTGTGCTCTGGAGAAGCATGAATGTGCTTTGACTGTGTTTGGAAGCCAGTTCTTGGGCATGGTTTTGGCTCTTTGAGTCTGGGTTCCCACCTGTAAAATGGGATGGGAGCACCTACATTCTAGGGCCATTTTGAAGACTACAAAGAATAGTGTTGCTTAAGAGATCAGGGTTCAGAGCCATGGTTGGACACTCAGCTCTTCTTAGTTCATAACCAAGAAGCAACCAGACTTTTCCTCATAAATTCAAAAACTAATTCTCTCCCCATGAAAAAGTTGGCAGATTCACAGATTTTTTTTTCCAAGGAATCAAGTACCTAGCCCAGCACTTTATACACAATGCTCAGTAAATGTTGGCACAGATTGTGAGCTATTTTTATGACTACATGGTGCATGGACCATATAGTAAGTTCTCAAGGAGGTTAATTTTTATTATTAATTAAAATTTCAAGATAATAAAAATATTTTAATATCTTATTTTATTAGAGAAAGCATAATAGAAATAAAAAATGAAACAGATATTCTGTCCCCTGGTCCCAAATAGGGAAGCAAGTTAAGATCCTGAGTAGAAAGAAATGGCTTCTGCTTGCAGGGGGTGGTAGTGCAAATGGAAATCATTTTCTGCCCTGGAAGAGATGCCATCATGGAGGATGCCCTGGGACCACCCCATGGATCCAGCTGGCCTGTCTTTCTGTGTGTGTGTGTGTGTGTGTGTGTGTGTGTGTGTGTGTGTGGTACAAGTGCATGTTTGGGTGTGTGGGCATGCGTGTGTGCCTGTGTGTGGAGGCCAGCTTTACGTGTCATTTCTCAGGTGCCATTTGCCTTTTTGTGAGACAGAATTTTTCACTGGCTTCTAATTTACCACTTAGGTAGACTGGCTGGCCACTGCATTCCAAGGATCCTTGTGTGTCTGCCTCCCCAGGGATGGGATTGTAGGCATGCACCGGGCATGTACCACGGTTCCTAGCTTTTTAAAATGTGGGTTCAGAGGATTGAACTCAGCTCCTCACATTATCAAGGCAAGCACTTTCCTGACTGAGCTATCTCCCTAGCCCTTGAGTAACCACTTACGTGTGTTATAGCTTGGATTTGAGGATGAACAGTTTACAAATTATGGCCACTGGCACCCTGGTGCTCCTGAGATTAATCTGAGGGATCTAGGCTTTGAGCTTTTCTGAAACCTGGATAGATTAGCATAGGAAGCTTTTCCAGGGCTCTTCATGAGATCATGGGATGTCCTGTGATCTTATATAGAGCAGATGCACAGACTATGTTAAAAGAGCATTAGGACTAGCCCTCATGGTAAACACCTGTAATCCCACATCTAAGAATGCTGAAGCAAGAGAAGTGTGAATTTGAGACAACCTGGGCTACAAATTGAAACTTTTTTTTTTTTTTTTTTTTTTTAGTTTTTCGAGGTAAGGTCTCACTCTAGTCCAGGCTGACCTGGAATTCACTATGTAGTCTCAGGGTGGCCTTGAACTCATGGCGATCCTCTTACCTCTGCCTCCCAGGTGCTGGGATTAAAGGCGTGCGCCACCACGCCCGGCTAAATTGAAACTTTTTGGCTTAGAAAATGAATCATAAAAAGAGCATTAGGCTCCTGCCCTGAGAGTACTTTATATGAGCAGCTTGGGCAGAAACTTCCTTATCAAGCATTCACTGGGCCAAGGTCTCACACACGCATGTGCAAGTGCATGCGCGTGGTGTGTGTGTGTGTGTATGTGTGTGTGTAAAAAGCCCTTTCTATCTGGGGACTATGAGGAAGGCTCTTTCCCAGTATTCAGATATGTTTTGAGGTAGCAGAAGATTGGCTTTATAGACACATTTGGCAAGATTGGCCTTGACCTTGGTATTAAACAAAGGAGTATATGGTGACAACCTTTTCCCTGAAATCTCTACAATCCATCATTTTCAGTGAGTGGGCACGATATATTCATGAAGCGTAACAAGGTCTTTATTTCTCTTTGTTCTTTCAAATGCATGTAGTTTGATTTTTCTTTACTTACATATGATAACTGCAATTATATAAACAGGGATTGTGGGCCTAGGGGACCGGGCTCAGTGGATAAAGCAAGAGGACTGAAGTTTGCATCCCAGCATGCATGTGGTGGCCCATTTGTAATCCTCGTGCTTGAGATAGGCTGTTCTGGAAGCAGTCTGGCTAGTTAGATGAGCCGAATCAGCAAGCTCTGAGCTCAAGTGAGGGACCTGCCTCAGTTAATAAAGTGGACCATGAACAAGGAAGGCACCTTGTATCAACCAAGCACACACATGCATACATACCCACACACATGTACACATGCATACATAACACCATACATAAACATATACTCTACACCCAGTGAAGAAGGCAGTTGTAAGAATGAACGTGAATCAGAAAGCAGACATCTCTGTGAGGTCATTCCCAGGTTCAGGCTTAGACCATTGGGCAACAGTCACTCTAGGAATCTCCATCTCTGCACATCTGGTCTAGAGTTAACCAAGAATTTCTAGTGACTTCTGAGCAGTGAAATGTACTTATCCAAAATTTACAACAACTAAATGTGGAACTTGTACACGTGATTTTGAAATAAAAAAGAGTATAGTACCTAATAATTTTAGATATTAATGGCATATTATTATGATGACACTTTAAACATGTTATACATAATCAAATATACTATTTAGATTAATTTGATTTATTAAATAAGTCTTTGAGAAAAATTGAAATTATGTTTTCAGATGCATAATATTTTTATTGGGAAATTCAATATAGACATATCACAGAATTATGTTGTTTTTCCCGTTTTTTTTTTAATTAGACATATGTTGCCATTGTCTTTCTCTAACATTTGACATATTGTACATTACAGTTACTTGATAGCAATGCATAGGTATGTTACGGTTTATTTAACCAGTCCCACTCTCTTGAATCTACAAGACTGTACACAGTAGAGCTTTTATATGTACCTTTGCAGGCCTATATAGGAGGATACACCTGCATGCATACACACCCATAGGCACATTGACAAAAAGAATGCCTAGAGAGTAAGAGTGGTGGGGACCGGCTGCAAAAAGCCGGTATGCAGGCCCATTATCCATTTTCACGACACAGTGAACCTCACTGCCTCACTTGCTTACTGTGGCTTCACAAACTGCCCAGAAGCAATAGACATTCTTGAAGAGTCTTCCCTTATTTTCCTTTTCTTTTTCAAGGTAGGCTCTCACTCTAGCCTACAGTGTTGATGATGGGCAGGCAAAGAAGATGTTTGTCAGAAGCGCTTAGAGGTTAAAATTAGTTTGCTGCCCTTGGTGAACTGAGTAGGGCATATGAAGATGAATGAGCTGTTACAGATAATATGTAGATTTCTTTACGTGATTGTTGTGGTTCTGGGTGTTGAATTCAGGACCTTATGCATGCAAGGCATGGGTTCTACCACTGACCTGTGTCCCAACACCCAGACATCTGAGATAAGCCTCTCTGGATGGACACTTGGTTGGCTTAGTTAGGGGAATGTTGAGGAGCCCAGATGTGAAATAAACACCAATGAGATGGACCCATCTCAGAGCTTTCAGGACAGAAATATTTATTATATAGTATGTATTATGTATGTAATATATTATATAGATTATGTATATATAATGTACTTTTTTCTCTTCTATAGCCAGAAGGACCATAAGTGTCTACATTTTATGATAAAAGTGAACTTGTGGGCTGCAGAGATGGCTTAGCAGTTAAGTGCTTGCCTGTGAAGCCTAAGGACCCCGGTTCAAGGCTCAATTCCCCAGGACCCACGTTAGCCAGATGCACAAGGGGGCGCATGCATCTGGAGTTCATTTACAGAGGCTGGAAGCTCTGGCGCGCCCATTCTCTCTCTCTCTCTCTCTCTCTGCCTCCTTCTCTCTGTTGATGTTGAATAAATAAATAAACAAACAAAAAATTTAAAAAAAAAGTGAACTTGTAGATCATCATTAGAACGTCATACTTATTCAAAATGGCTTGATCTTATCCTTCA
This sequence comes from Dipus sagitta, assembly GCA_036346955.1. Taxonomy (NCBI): domain Eukaryota; kingdom Metazoa; phylum Chordata; class Mammalia; order Rodentia; family Dipodidae; genus Dipus; species Dipus sagitta. The sequence continues at coordinate 36,599,610 of CM070787.1, read as the reverse complement.
TCCTGATACTTTGTTCAGAAAATATCATTGCTGGAGACCATAGGAAGAAAGTAGCTTGGAAAACAGAGAATATCAGCTGTAAGCAGCCAGGTTCACTGTTCCATAATTTCTCACAAGTCTGCAAAAACCGGTCACAAAAATAAACTTGTGTTGGATGATAGGATGGTAAGGCGTCCTTTTCATCACTGGCTCTTTGGTGTTGGTAGATTTTTCTGGCTTGGTCATTTGTGCTGTATCTGCCCTTCCTTCCTATATATTAGTATGGCTTAACTACAAATGAAAATGTCAAAGTTATATTATTATATTATTTTAGACTGAATGAAAACATGCTGAAAGACAGCCCCAGGTTATTTTGAAGATGAAAAAAGTCAGAAAAAAACAGACGGTATAAGCATAGCACAAGAAGATGAGGAACCATCCTACTTCCCAGACCCTGGGGTGTGACTGTACACCATGTGTGACTGTCAGGAGCGTGCGCACACACACACACACACACAGAGAGAGAGAGAGAGAGAGAGAGGCCTCACTTGTGTCATTATTTGCAGATTCCAGTGATTTTTCTAGGAAGTCTGTAAGAATGTCATATTTCCCCAAAAGGATGATGAAATAAAGTATTTTGCCTGGTTTCTTGGATTCTGAATGAATATTGAATAAGGAATATTTATTTTATTGTACATTCATTTATTTGAGAGAGAGAGAGAAGGAAAGAATGGGTGCAACAGGGCCTCTAGCCACTGCAAAAGAACTCCAGATGCATGTGCCACCTGGTGCACCTAGTACACGGGTACTAGGGAATCAAACTGAAGCTTTGCAGGCAAACACCTTAACCACTAAGCCATTTCTCCAGCCCTGGTGAATATTTTTGAATTGTGCTTCCCTGGGTTTTGGTTTTGGTAGCAACAAAGATACCCGATTATCCAACTCTCCCTGAGAAATGCCAGGTGTAATATTGTTTACAATCATGGAAGTTGTTAATAAAAAAAACAATTTTTAAAAGCCTTAAGTCTAGGGCAGTTGAGATGGTAAAATGGGATTTATTTTTCCAGTGGTCCATGGTATTGACTTTGTTAATCCACAATTGACAGCTGCTTTGAGGATTGATGCCTACCCTGCTGATACAAGCATATGTGCTGGGGTACACCTTATAATGTTGTCCGAGGGAGCAAAAAAGAAAGTGATTTCCTAAATATCTACCAGGAGGGAATTGAAAAATGAAGACCCTACCTGGTATGGTGGAAGACACTCAGGGACATCGTTTTGCAGTTATAAAAGAATATAGATCTTTATGTACTGATGTAGAAATATCTCCTGTATATACCAGTCAGTAAAGAAGTTGATGAATTGGGTAGATATAAGTAAAAAAAAAAAAAAGGAATAAGCATGCAAAACATACAATCACATATGTATAGAATACTTTTGAAGGAGACACAGGAAATGGATCACCGTAGTTGTTCTGAGGCAGTGAAACTGGTGGGGGTGGGATTCCTCTCCCCCACCCCCCGTTGTTTTTGTTTGAGCGTGGATAGGTGGGTGTGATAACATATTTAAGCAGAGTTTCATAGTATCCAAGAACAAACTGTTAATACCAGAAAAAGGGCAGCAACCTCTACTGAAATCGATCAGATACTGGTTTTGATGATGTCTCTTTTAAATCCCCGCTTTTAGTAAAAGTGAAAATCAGATAAGATTGCTGATTGATTTCAAAGCCCAGTGATAAGAAACAGTCCATTCAGCGGCTAATCACCCTGGTCAGACTCCGCCTGTGCAGCTCGGCTCCCATGATGCTAATTCTCTTGCTTGACCTCCACCATCAGTGCATCCACAGAACATTTTTTATGTGAACGGCCTGTAAGACTCAGCCCCTGCTGGCTTCAGCAAAAAGACTATCTGATGATGTAAGTGAAGAGCTCCTATATAGGCCTGGATCCTCTCAGCCTAAGTCCCATGCTTACATTCCTCCCTCTGCTTTCTTTTCAGTTGACCCACTTAGAACAGGGTTCCTGTCCTGTTGGTGAGGTACTCCTAGGGTCACAGTGCTGCTGCTTGTTCTCTCTCCAGGGGTGGTCTTGAGTCTTGTGCTTCGAATCACCTTAACTAAGGACCTTAAGGTGGCACAGCTGGCGCATTGATCTTTCACTTACCTTTGTCTTAAGTTCCCCATTTGCAGTACCCTTGACATTGAAATCCCAGATCAGAGTTCTATAGGCCTGGGGACACCAGGATGCACGCAATATTATACAGATCCCATGGAGTTCAAGTGTGGAAGAGAAGACCCAGGTGCCAACCTGGAAATTCCTTTACATGGGAAATATTATAACTAAACAAAATGTTACAAAGGCTCAGAGGATAATCCCAGATAAATAGGTAGAGACTCTTTTTAAAAAAATTATTTGTTTATTTGAGAAGAGAGAGAGAGAGAGAGAGAGAGAAAGGAAGGCAGAGAGAGAAAGAGAGAGGGAATGGGTGTACCAGGGCTTCTAGCCACTGAAAATAAAACTCCAGATGCATGTATCACCCTGTGCATCTGACTTACGTCGGTACTCGGGAATCAAATCTTGGTCCTTAGGCTTTGCAGGCAAGTGCCTTAACTGCTAAGCCATCTCTCTAACCCTGGGTAGAGACTCTTAAGGGAGGTGAGACGGGTCAACACCCGTTATTTTTTGTTGTTGTTGTTTGTTTGTTTTTAAGCTTTTGTGAGGAGTTCACTTCTCCAGAGACAGATTTGGAGCAAGGTGGAAGGACACAAGCATACAATTCCAATTCTCATCCGGTTCATTCCTCTGCCTTCAGGTGACTCTTACTCTGCCGTCCTCCTGCCTGCATCTTATAGCCACCACCTGTAACCAGATGTTCCATAGCAAACACTCAGAGCTTAGAGGAGTGGCATATCTCAGTCCTTCTCCTATCCTTTGGCCTTATTCATGGACTACTTTGTATTGTTTCTTATTCCCTCCCTTCACCGGTGTCCTCCTCTTTCACAATCTGCTCTGAACAATCCTGCCCTACTGGGGAGTCGCAATCATCCCACCACTCTGCCAGTGCAAGGGCTATGTTCAAGGACAGATTCTGTCATCAGAAATGATGTTTCCAGGATGTAATAGAGGCAGGCTGTGTCTCTATCCTAGGAAGGCTGGAGGACATGGGCATAGTATTAGACTATCAGCCCACTGTTATGCTGGAAGGCAAACACCTGAGTCTGAGTCTTGAAGCTGACAAGAACCCCGGAATTAGAAGAGGGATGAAAGCAGCTTGATGTATGGCTTGACCGCAAGGGAGGAAAGGTGAGCACCCAGGTGGGTAGGAGAGGTTGCTGTTGAATTTCGTTACAGTATTATTAAGGTCAGATGTCATAGTGCCACATCAGCTACATGTGTATGAAGGAGGACAGTGGCGAGTAGAAAGAAAATTATCCTTTGATTGTCAGTTGGGCTTCCAAGTGGCTCCTTGCAGGTCTTTCTTGGAAAATGAGCTTGAACCTCTGGCCTCATGTTGGTATCATGTTGCACATTTCTCGCTCCTTCTTTGGTCCTGAATCTTGGCACTCCTAGGTAAAGCACAGGGACACATGAGGTGAGCAGACTGTGCTCACTTCTGCTGGGTCCATCATGCACCAAGAGGACAGAACAGTGTAGAGGGAGGTAGATCCACATCCAGGTCCATGTGAGGCCAGTGTCTGTGCTCAGAGCAGCATTCCTTCTGCGGGTGCTGTGTCTGCCATCTGAGGAAGACCATTGCCCTCATATAGTTGTCTCCAGGCCCAGAGATGAGCTACAACTGAGCAGTTCTGGAAACTATATTGCACTTGAAAAGGTACCAGTGGAAACATTAGGAAGTTATTCATGATCTCCAATGATTCCAAAATCCAGTTAGAAAATGAACTCAAATTAAATGACCCTTTCATGAGGGCCACAGTTCTTCATCCACAAATAATGTCAGTGTCTTTTTCTATCATAACAGTTGACTAGAGGTTGCAAATATCAAAGTCATAATGAAGGACTGAGGGAGAAATTTCTAGATTGGAAGAGAAAAAGGGTCCGGAAACGTGAAAACAATGGAGGGAGGGCCATGGTAACTGCAAGACACAGGCATGGAAACTTCCCGGTCTCCTCTGTTATAACTGAGGCTAATTCAGTGTCTGTGCTAGATTGTTCCAGAATCCCTTCTTAAACCAAAATCTAAGAATATTCTCTCATGCCCCTTATGTAAATATGTCTGTATCATATACATAGCATATCCTCCTATATACTTGAAATCATATATTATTTATACCTATTACAATACAAGCTACACAGTTATTATACTGTATTGCTTAGGAAATAATGGTCCAAAAAAGTTCACATGCATACCAATGCAGTTTTTCTTGAACAGTTTTAGCCGAAAGTGATTTGAATCCATGGACACTGAGAGACAGTGTGGCAAGGACCATGCAGGTTTCACTCACTCCTGTTGTACCCGGTCCTCCACAGGGCTATATGTGGGCAGTGAAATCAGCCCATTATGATGCAGAGGATATTGCCAAAAAGGATTGTGTCTGTGGCCTTCTATTTTCTTTATTAAGTCAACAAATCAGTGTACCTCTTTGTGAAAGTTCTCCTCTTCATTTTCATTCTATACATATAGAATGTTGATAGATACATCTTGCCTTGTTCAGGGGTTGATGCTTAAAATTACTCTAAAATTTCAATGGATTGACAAACTGTCTTTTTAAGAATCACCTGATTCCTGATTTAGACCACATGTTGTGTGCTGTATAATTTTTTCTCAAATGAGGCACTGAAGCTCTTATGAGTACAGAAACAATGTCATATGTCTGTCCATCTCCTCTGACATTACCGTACACATAGTAGGTCTTGTCTATGTTGGGGAGGAGATACGGGGGACTGTTTTGACAATTCAGCCACCCTGTCCCAGTATGTGGCTTTGGGTTTTAATCTTTTGAAAGTACATTAATAGAAAAAGTTCTTCTCTGTAAGGTTTTTCTTCTTTGTCTCTTTTCCTTTTTTTTTTTTTTTTTTTTTTTTTTTTGGTACATGAACAGGCTCTGTCTCTCTGTGGGAAACCGCAGACAGCTTCAGCAAGTACAAATGTTATATCCACATGCGGAACATAGCCCAAGAGATAATCACATGTACCAGTTATCCCTCAGTAGATTCTATTACATGTGGGGTTCTTTGATCAAAAGAATTAAGCTTTCCTGATAGCTCAAAAATAGTACTTTTTTGACCAATTCTGGGATGGATAAAGAAGTGTTTTGGTTGCCTATCTAGGTTGAGCTCTTTGGCTTGATCCCCCCCCACTTCATTTTTCTGCAATACCAGATTTAGTGTGCATGTCTTCCAAAAATGTTTTTTTTTTCCCCAAATGGTCATCCATAAATTGTTGGCAGTATTTTTTTTCTTTTTCAAAAAATTATTCCCCCACTTTTTTCACAGCAAATGTCTTTAAGAAGCATTTCTTAATTATTCTTTCTTTTTCTCTTCCTCTCTACATTTGTATTTGCCTAGCAAAGATCCCAAGATACTTCTTTTGCAAAGAGGTTTTTAAGTAGATGGGTTCAGCCAAATTACTGCTTTATACATTGTACTTGGGAGGGAGGAGATATTACTTGCTTAGTGGCATAATAATTGACTTTTCACCCTCTGTTAATTTGGAATAATATCTTGTATACCTCAGAAAAAGCCAAAGATGGAACCTAACAAATTAAGGAAATTTACCAGTCACATCCCCAGTGCACCTACCTTGTCTGAGGAATGGGATCTGACATTATCTGCCTTGTGTGTTAAACAAAACCTGACCAGTCACGACACATTGGATCCCACCCTTGCTAAGACTTGGTCACAAGATAAAACTCCAATCCCTCTTAGTTAAGGCACAATTTCTATTCATTCTAAGCATAAATTCTTTACATAATATTTTGACTCTTGTTTTCCTCCTGGGCATAAGCCTTTTTTTGGCAACTTCTCATTCTGTGGTAGGGTCGACTTTAAAGCACATGAGAAATTTTTGAGGTAATTACACCCCTTCTTCCATTCTAGTGACTTTAATAACTGCCAAGTCCCAATGACACTTAGATTAAATTTTTTTATTATTTTATCTTATTTTGTCAAGAAGTCTGCATGTGGTGACTTGGTCTGCCTTGTCTTAGAGGTACATCATTTTTGCACATCGGTATTAACAATCCCAACACCCTGAAATGCTAATAGTGCTAGTAAGCTTTTAATTCCATGGAATTTATTGCTTGCTGTATTTCCATGAATTTATAACGCTTTGATTCTTAAGAGCCCCATTTAATCAGTTTTGTCTGGCACCAAACATAATAAACAACTTGCTGGTGAAAAAGTGCCACTTGGGGGAGGCTGCGAACAAGGAAGTTAAATGCTTCTGCCACCAGCAGTTTCTTCGCTGTATTTTTCATGAGCCGTAATGTACTTGGCTGGCTCCGGAGCGGTGGTTAAACACAGTGACAAACCAAGCCCACTCCGACGCTCCAAGCTCAAGCTTTGCTAGGTGTTTTTGCAAAAAGCACAGAAGAAATCTATGCTTTTAGCCTTATTTCTTCCCTCCTTTGGCTTAATGGTTTCTAATACTCTTTCATTATCTTTACCTTAATCTCTTAGCATATGATTTATGGACTGGAATGGTGAGTGATATTAGTGGGCAAGAACAATCATTAGAGCTGTTAAGGAACATTTATTGTTTATTTGGCTGCCTGTCTATAAAAGTACACATGATGGCCCTAATAGCAAAATATCAAATTATCAAGTGCTTTAAAGCAGAAAATGTCATTTGTTTCTCAAAACTGCACCAACTTTATATAATTGCCCTTTTAATTATCCCTAGTGGCCCATGAAATTTGCAAAATAGAGCATCAAAGGTTTGATTTACTTACATGTTGCACTTTGGCGGGATTCTTAATGAATATTGTTTAGTCCTAATGCCAGGATGAAATTTGTAAATGTTTATAGTGAGGGACCTAAATCGGGGAGGAGGGCAGTCATAAAACAGAATCAACTGGGTTTCTCAGGGTGGAACAAGAAGGCTATATTCTTGGACCTAACATTTTGAAAAATCTTTTTATAGTGTAATTTTATTACTAATTCCAGTCTAGATGAATGCACATCAAGTTTTGCCATGTCTTCCTTTATTTTCTGCTTTGGTAAGCCATCTTGCCTTGGCTTTCCTAGGGCCTCTGGACAGTCAGGCGTTTGTTTGTTTCCTGGCAATGTCGCATCAGGGCACCTGTTTCTTTGGAAATGGAGACTACAATGACATTCTGAACCCGGCTCTAAAAGCTTGTCTTCAGGAGGTGGTCTCTGCCATTGCAGTCTTGTGGGCTGATTGCAAACTATGTGTTTCTTAGAATCCCTGAAGCCAAGCATGCAGCACACACTCCACAGTTCCTGGAACCCTTTGGTGCCGTCTTCCTAGAAGTTTTGTGTGGACTGTCAGGTGTCAGAAATGACAAACAAGAATCTATTCCGAGTAGCCATGAGCCCAGGAGGGGGCAGCTGGGAGATACGGGTGCAGAGTGAGTTTCCATCTCTCTGCCTTCGTTTTCTTCCCAGGTTTTTGTCTTTTCTCGTGGAGCTCAACTGTGGGGCCACACGTGGAGTAATATAAAAAGCAGTGATATAGACCATTGACAGCAAGACCCTGGCGTTCTGATTATGGGCTAGCTTTCCAAGCACAGGAAGTACTACTGCGCCTCACTGATAGAGATATTAAATAACCCTGCCGGGGAGGCGGCTCCTGCAGACTATCACTTGTTCAGCATCCCCAGGTTGACAGGGCACCGGTGATAACCGCCTGGTGGGTGTGGTGTGCCACCTTGCATTTTCCTGGTCCCTTGATGAGACTGTCACAGGGGACAGAATGAGGGGACTGACAGAAGTCCATACGATTAACTCTCTCATTTCCCCTTTATCTACTTTTCTTGTCACTTGGTTGGAGGGGCAGATGTGACCTGTCTTCCCAAAACCCTGTTAAGTTGTTGCCTGGTAACTCGCTCTTCTCAAAGTGATGGTATAAAAGATTGCTTCCTCTGACTTCTTCTTTGACTCACTGAGCTTATTATTTTTTGAGGGGTTCTTAGTGATACCTCTGCTGCCTGCCCAATGGTGCCCTGTCCTCTGAGGCTCATGCTGCCCCCTGGCAGCTCTGAAATAGCACTTGCCACTTCACAGGAGCTTTGCCAGCACTCCGGCTTGCTCTTTGTCATATGACAGCATCTGACTTTTAGAAATATTTTATTGACTTTTTCATCTAACTGATGGTAATTTCAAAGCCAAAAGCAATCTGTGAGCCCTGTCTACCAGCAGGGGTGATATTTTCCTGGTTCACCACTTTGTCTTATATCATTTTCCATAAGCATACCCCGCACCTTCCTGTTGTCATATACAAACTGTGTATCTTGTCTTCCTTTTTGCTCCATGTCTTTCCTTAGACAATACTTTTTGGGTTTTGTTGTTGTTGTTGTTTTTGAGGTAGGATCTCACTGTAGCCCTGGCTGACCTAGAACTCACTCTCTTAGCCCCAAGCTGACCTCAAACTCACAGGGATCCTTCTACCTCAGCTGACCTAGTGCTGAGACTAAAGGTGTGCGCTATGACACCGGGCAATACTTCTCGTTTTTGACCCTCCACATCTGCAGACTGGTTTCTACCTGTCTGCAGCTCACACATGTGTTTCTATGCAGTGTTGCTGAGCTATGTGGTCACTATGTGACCACCACTGCTTATCTGTGGTCCTCCCATGCTTCAGAAGCTCTGGTCTTTGAGTTCTTCCCCCCTTGGTTCCCTATATGTCTTGAATTTTATTGAATGATTGATTTAAATTTTTACAGCTCTTCTTTCTGAGTCAACTGTACCCATTTCTATTATCAAATCTCTTTCTGTGAAGAGAAGGCCACTCAGAGGTCAGAGCATCTCCACCACATCTACTATTCTCAAACTAGTCTAGGTAAATACATGCTGTTAGGGACACACACACATGTGGTTTGAAGGTATAACATTTATAAAATTCATGTCTTCTTCTTGATGTTTAAGTAAGTTCATGTTTTCACCCAGAACACACAATGTAGTATAATAACATGTCTCAGGAAATGTATCCAAAATTAGGCTTCGGATGCATTTATGGTATGGTGGGGAGTACCACCAAATGGCTCTTTAGTTTAGAATTCTGAGCTGTACAATCAAGTTGAACCCTGTTGTATACCTGGGACTTCAGATGATGTCTGATTTGGAAAGAGCATGAACAGTCCAAACTTGGGAGCCCCTGTGTTTTGTGAGTTAGTAAATTTCAATACACTCTCCCATGATTGTCACATTTCCATGCATCTTGCATGGTAGCATCTTATTTTCCTTTCTTCCTTGTCTCCTTATTTATATCTGTATTTAACCTCAGGGTTCAAGCAGATGCCTCCCTGTTATAAAACTTGAGCCTACCAAACATTGGGTCTCAGAACCAAGCATTGTCACTGCACTTGTGCATCATTGTGCATGGGAATGAGCTGGAGGCATTCTTTCTTCACAATTCCTTGCATGTTGGAGGTTTGCTCTTAATTCCTGATGCCTCATCCAGGTTTCCCAAGGTGCTTGTGAAATGAGCTGCTCCTACCTTTTGATTCCTCAAATGGCATTGCTATTGCTTATCTCTCTTCTCCTCCGTGGTTCTGGCAAGGTTTGTCTTCCTGTTGTGGGTTATATCACCTCAGTTTTGGTTCTTCTGTCCAAAGTCCAAGTCTTCAGTTTGACCAGGACACCCATTGTAGGCTGTGGGGTCTGAGAAGCTAGAGCTTCTTCCGGTCCTGGAGTGTTCCATGTTTTCTGTTCTGTGTCTCTGTGTGGGAGAGAGACATCATCAGCTTGGTGTTCCTGTGTTCTTTCCTCCCACTTGGCTGTTTCTTCCTGTAAGAAGCCCTCTAGTTGTCTCCAGGGACTGGAAGGCAGGTGAAGAAGGGTAAGGATTTGTATGAGCTGTGATGGATCTCTGGATCTCATGTGAACTTGCTTTGCTATTTACTGTGGAGGTAATTCAGTCCCCTCCCTTTGTTTTTTTTTTTTTTTTTTTTCAGTCTATGCTTCATCTATTACATCTGATTTTTCATCTGGTCTCCTTCAGTAGAGGCCTGGCTCAGGCTCATACAGTCTGTGTCAGTCTCTAGCCTCATTACTGTGTCCAGATACCTGGCAGGAAACAGCTTAAGAGAGGAAGAGTTTATTTTGGATTATAGTTTTAAGGGATACTATATATCATGGTGAAAGAAAGCATGATTGTTGGAGCAGGAGACAGCTGGTCACATCACATCCAAGGAAGCAGAAAGAGCATGGAGTGAAGCTGGGCTATGACATCTGCACCCCAGTGACTCATTTCCTCAAGCAAGGCTTTGACTCCTAAACCTCCCCAAGTGGCACTACCAGCTGGGTTCTTGTGTTCAAAGACATGGGCCTATTGGGAGAGACATTTCCCAATCCATCTACAATGCAGTGTTCAATTACATTTAGCAATACTCTTGCTTTTGCCCAAAGTTGTTGCTCGGCCAAAGACGAGTAGTCCAGAAGTATCATTAGAGAAAATTCTCTCTATTTTCTTTATTGGCCTTTGTTAGATTCCCAGAGCAACATCTCACAGAGCAGAGCTGGACTTTGTCTGAACCTCAGAAAGGGCACTTTGCAATGTATACCAGAGCAGACTTGATAATCTGACGAGTTCTGCCAAGTATGGTGACACCTGCCTGTAATCCCAGCACTTTGGAGGCTGTGGCAGGAGGATCTCAAGTTCAGGTCCATCCAGGGCTGAACACACATAAAGCCTCCATTGAGTCTGCATGTGCACCTGAGCTTAGCAGCTTCCCAGCTATATGATCTTGTGCAAGCTACTTATTTGACTTAGGGAACATCTTTTTCCTAGCTGCAAAGTAGGAACATTATAGTCACTTAAAAGGTGTGAATTACATACAGTGTTGACTAGCAAAGCCACAGCACAGAGCCTCATGCACAGTGAACACTCCATAAATGGTATTTTTCATTACCACTGAGTGTCCTGCTGAAACGTTATGATCAGGTGGACAATTTGGTACCCGCTGCTGAACCCCAGAGCAATCACTACTGAATGGGCAGCTTTGTACTTGGAAATCCAGAGCTGAAGGCTGATGTCATGTCAAGGATGATAGCAACCTTCCTGTCCGTCAGTACAGAGTGCAGCAAGCCAGCCAAAGGCGGGTGAAGAATAGGTGCCAAAGCCATTAGAGAATCCCACAGAGACCCCGAGTGCCAGTGTTGTGAAGAGTCTGTAGACTTCTGAACTGAACTTAGCTCTCTAAAGGTCATTCCTGGCCATGCCTGGTGTCAGGATTATATGGACCTTGCATTTCTCATCTTCATCTCAGTGCATTTTGGAAACTAAGGTTTTATATTTGTTGGCAGCTTACCATGAATGCTTCATGGGTCTCGGGAATTTATGTGTTTTGAGAAACATCACTTTTGTTTAGCATCTTGGTCCAGGACTTGTCTCTAGATGGATACTATCTGTGATGAATTGATTTGAAGGGTGGGGCCGAAGCTTGTGGTCCCAATGCACAGATTGAATTTTTCATTTTCCTTAGGGTATAGATACCCAAATGATTCCCCCCTAGAACTTTCTAGACTTAGAAATCAAAGTTGTGCATAAGTATTAAATTTACCATCAAGATCCTTCTAGACAGATGCTGTGTTGGTTAGCCTCCTGATCACTATGACCAAAACCCTTGACAGAACAAACTAAGGGAAGGGAGAAGGTAGAGCCCATGGTTGCTTAGCCAGCATGTCATGGTAGAGGGAGTACATTTCATAATAGCATCTCCTCACCTTATTGTAGAAAGAAAGCAGAGAAAGGCAGGAAAAAGCTAAGATGTTCCTAAGGACCTGCCCTTAGTCATCTACTTTCCTCCTACCTCCTAAATTTTCTGGAATCTTCAAAAATAGCCCCACTAGCCTCCCAACACATACTTGAGCTTTTCGGCAAGACACTTCATATCTAAACCACAACAGTTGTTTTCTTTGATTTTAGGTTCCTTTGAGTGTGTTCTGCCTCACTGTTAGTAGAGTGTTGCAGCGGCTCCGTGGAAGGTGATGGGTATCCAGGACCAGCTTCCTTGGAGTAGACGGTGGTCAGGTGGAAAGGTTTTATGTAGAAATACAGGCAACAATTACACTTTCAGAGATCATTTCACTGACTCCTCCAGATTCAGTGAGGCCCCTGATTATGTGTTTTCATAGCAACGTGTATTTTCTTGTAGCACTTAACAAATACAAGTGATTATTTCTGAAGCTTTGCTTTTTTAGCAAGTTCCACAAAGGTCGGGAACAGTATCCAGTCCAGGATGTCTAGCACATCCCACGGGATCTGGCGCATGATAGGACTTGATATTCATAGTTACTAACACTGGAAAGGAAGATCAGCCTCCTTTTTTTTATTTTTGCATGTGAATGCACATGTGTTGTGTGTGCATGTGCAGATGAATGTGCGCACATTGTGTGTGGTTGCACGTGGACGTGTATGCACGTGCGTATGGAGTCCACAGGTTGACATCCTGTGTTTTCTTCAATTGCTCTGCAGCTAATTTTTTTTTTGAAACAGGATCTCTCACTGAGCCTAGAATTCACTCATTCTGCTAGTCTAGCTAGCCAGCAAGCACCAAGGTTCCTCCTGTTTCTACCTCCCCATTGCTGAGATTACAGGAGCCTGCTATCACACTTGACTTTTACTTAAGTGCTGGGGATCTGAACGTGAGTCCTCGTGCCTTTCCATCAAGTACATTATTGACTGAGACATCATCCCAGCCCTAGAACAAGCATTTTTATTCTTTACTCACTGGATGTTTTCCATGGTGAACTACGTTTCACTTGGGATGGAATTTGGTTGCATTGAACAGAAACCTGACTACAGTGATTTAATCTAGGGATTGGAAATATAGTTTATTTAAGTGTAGGGTAGGGGCAAGAAGAGAATGGCAGGGAATGTTTCAGACACAACAGGGCCTGTTCAGTTTGTGCTTCAGCTGCCCGGCAGTGCTGTTGGCCACACATGCAGCCATGGACTGTCGTGAAAGAAACCGTCATGGCTGTGTTTCATTACATCTTCCTGAAAGTGGACTCCCAGTCCCTGGAGGAGAGACACTCTTTGTAACAAGATAAGCAGTCTAGAAGCAGGCCATCCAGGGCAGGTACAGCTAAACACGGTACTCCTCAGAGACTATGCCTCATCTTGGATTTCCACCTTCCATCTCTAGCTCATGGTTTTTGTTCTAATGGTCTCTTAAATGACCCTGTATCCACCTAGTCATCAAAGGTGTGCTTCAGGGCAAGGAGGCGGTGAGGAAACAAAGGACAAAGAGGTTGCTTCTTTCCAGATTTTCTTATTTCTCTAAGTGCACTGTACCATATGGGATTTGCCTTTGAACTTTAGCAAGACTTCCCTTCCCATAGATATCTATCAGTATTTCATCAGCCAAGGCTGTGTTGCAGGGCTGCTTCCGGTGATGAGAGAGCCTGCGCCGGCAAATGTTTTCATTGAATACGTTGCTGCCTAAACAGCACTGGGTGGTGAGAAAGGAAGAATGGCAGTCTGGTGAGGAACTATCAAGGTCTGCTCTGCTGTGGGCTTTAGCTGGTAATCTGTCCATAAGTGCTTCTTGTCTGGGCTTATGTATGTTATATATTGCATATAAGAGGTGCTGGGTAAGTACCCTTTGTAGGTTAAATTTCACCTCTTGTGCTCACTGTCCCCATGACCTTAGCCTTATATTTCTTGGCTGTAAAATGGAAAACAAGTTCGACCTGCTCTGTGGAATTGATAGGGGTAAGTTCAGAAGGTACATGAAGGAAGCCTTTGTACTAATATATAGAGAATGTCCATTAAGTAGCATGTGCCATCATTACCAGCCATCCTACAAGTGTAATGATAATGTTTGTTACTCCAATTGGTCTTTCCAACAGAGCTGTATTGATTAGAAGTAGTGGCCCTAGGGGCTGGAGAGATGGCTTAGCAGTTAAGGCGCTTGCCTGAGAAGGCAAAGGACCTAGGTTCAATTCTACAGTACCCACGTAAGCCAGATACACAAGGGGGCACATGCGCCTGGAGTTCATTTGCAGTGGCTTCCAGAGGCCTTAGTGCACCCATTCTCCCTTGGTCTGGTTCCCCTCTCTCTCTGCTTGTAAATAAATAAAATATATTTTTTTAAAGTAGAGGGCCTAAAACAAGCTGTGAGGGAAGATTGGGGTTGTTCTCTTAAAAGACATGGGACCTCCAGATGATGGTGAGCATTTCCAAATGGAACCCAGGCCAGAGTTGGAGAAATGTAGCAATAGAACATTGAAAAAATAGTTTCACAAATCTTTGCTATTTTTGGACCTTCCCAGTTTCTATTGATTTTGCAAGCCTTCCTGGTTTTGTAGAGTGCTTTATTATGTTGTTTCAGTCTTTAACATGTTTAAACCCCTGGGTAGGTATCAGTGCGGATGGGAATGCTAGTTGTCAAAGGCTGTGCTACCTAGGTGTGGGAAAGCACCATGGGTCTCTCCTTACAACCAGTGCAGGTGCGGAAAGCGTTGATCTGGTTAGCAGAGGGTGGGAACTATGTCCTGTTTGCTTCTGGCCAAGATGCCCCCAAATTTAAATGACTTCCTTTGAGAGTCTTCAACTCTCTTCTAGCCTCTGTGTGAGAAGTGCTCTCTCTGGCATATTGGACACTTTTTCTGTCAGCTTGCCAAGGCTGTTCATTTTGAAAATGGCATCCTACAGCCACCTCAAGAATCCGACCTAAGCTTATGAATGGAGTTCCTTCTCTGGGGCTGGAGATCTGCTAGATCAAATCAGAAAAGTGAACACCTTATTGATAAACCCTTGCAAGATTTGTTCCTACCACCAGCCACACACTACAATACCTACCTAAGAGTCATTTTTTTTTTTAAAGGCAAAAGCCTAGCCTGAAATTAGCAGAGCCCCGGCGGAAATTTCTTCTGCAGATCCATTACGCAGGAGATGAGCTGGGTAAATACCGAGGACGCTCCCATTTAGACTCTGACCCGCACTCAGCGAGGGGAGTGATTTGTTTCCCACGTTGGTTCTGTGCCCACCTTTTTTGCGAACCTTTTAATTTAAAAGAGACAGTGATTAATGGTGCTTTTGATCCACTGACGGTTTTTTCTTTTAAAGGGCAGCCTCGTTCTTTTCTACATAAATTTGATGTTGAAGGTAAACCAGAAGTAGAAAGATGATATTGCTTATTTTTTTCCAGGGGCGTGAGGCACTCTCTGTCCCCAAAGAGGAGTAGTCCTACCTTTGATAGTCCCAGAGCCCCTGGGAGCTTATCTATTTTTTTTGTTGTTGCTGTGCTGAGGCTTCTGTGTCTGGGGTGTAATGTGAGGACTTGCCAAATATTTGCAGAATGAGAAAATGGATGAATAAATTGATAGTCAGAGTTTTGTATGAAGAATATTTTCAAAACAGTGTGTTTCTGGGCTGAAGAGATGGCTTAGTGGTTAAGGCACTTTCTTGCAAAGCCAAAGGACCCAGGTTCGATTCTCCAGGTCCCATGTACGCCAGATGCACATGGTGGCACATGTGTCTGGAGTTTGTTTGCAGTGGCTGGAGGCCCTGGTGGGCCCATTCTCTCTCTCTCTCTCCCTTTCTCTCTCTGTCTCTAATAAATAAATAAAAATAAAATCTTTATAAAAAGTGTGTTTCTGAAGAAGCTTGCACATCTTCTTATTGCGCATGTTCTATAGGTTGTGGTGTTGGCTTGAGTTTTGTCCCTGCAGGGACTCTGTAGTTCTCAGTGGAAAATGTTTTAACTTGGTCCTCCTAGTAGTAACTGCACTGTGTGCCCTGGCTGGAGGGTTAGACTCCCAGGAAACAGGGTGATGATTTTCACAGTTGTCCTGAATCTCTGCTCAGTAGCACACCTTTGGTCTCCAGAGCACATTGGCCTGTGTTGTAACTCTGTTTTATTTTGTTGTTGTTGTTGTTGTTTTGGTTTTGGTTTTTGAGACACTAGAAATTAGAAAATGTAGATTTTGTTACAATATTTTGGCCCAACTTTCTTAGAAATGCTCTCTATCCCTATAATTTACCAGTTTCTTTTTTAAAAAATGTAATATCTGTGGGAAAAATTGCAAGGATTGGTTTTATTTCCAAATTGACAGGATCCTAAAGTCAAAAAATAAAATAGTTTATAAAATCTGATGTTTTGGGCTGGAGGGATGGTTTAGCAGTTAAGGTGCTTGTCTGCAAAGCCAAAGGACCCAGGTTTGATTCCCCAGGACCCATGTAAGCCACATGCACAAGGTGGCACATGCGTCTGGAGTTCGTTTGCAATGGCTGGAGGCCTTGGTGTGCCCATTCTTTCTCTCTGCCTTTTTCTCTCTCTCTCAAAAAAAATAAAAATAAGCTAATGTTTTACTTTATAATTAAAGAGTGACAGTTTACTAATAGTGGCAATATTTATATAGATTTATTAAGTATAGGAAGATCATAAAATTTCCCGTGCTGTAAGATCAGTAGTTACAGTATCCAGCAACTTGGCAGTGATCTGTTATCCCCAATAATCTATGTGACAAGGCCAGTGATAGTATTATTTTAGTGATGGGAGGGCTCTTTCAGTCTGTCTGAAAACTCTCTGGAAACTCCTGCTTAGCTTATTCATAAGCATTTCCAAGAAGGAAGTGCGGGGCTAATGGTTTAACAAATTCCAAACTTCCTTAGTAGTTTGCACTTAGGAGTCAGGGGTGTAGTTGAAAGCTCCCTAGAGGAGGAACATACCTCATTTTTAATCAAGGTGGTTTTCTGTTTTCATAAATAACCAGAAAGAGAGGGCTGATCACATGAAACCCTCATACCTGTCCATTCTTCCCTTTGGTGGCTTTACCAGGTATACATTGGCTCCTAGTGCCACGCCCTTGGTCCATCTACTCAACTCCCTGCCTCGTTAATTCTTTTTAAAAATTTTTTTTCAATTATTCATTGAGAGAGACACAGAAAGAAGCAGATAGATAAAGAGAGAGAATAGGAGTGCCAGGTCCTCTTGCCACTGCAAAGGAACTTCAGACGCATGTGCCCCCTCGTGCATCTGGCTTAGCGAGGCTCCTGTGGAATGGAACCTGGGTCCCTTGGCTCTGCTGGCACGTGCTGTAACTGCTAAGCCATCTCTGCAGTACCTCATTCATTCTTAGGGTATATTTCTGCCCGTTAAATTCATATGAAAGTCAGTTCCTACACAAAGGTGACTTTTTGCTTATAATTCAGTATGAAAATAAACAACGAAGGGTTGGGGAGATTGCCTTGTCAGTAAAATGCTTGTTATGCAGGTGTGAGGACCTGAATTCAGAACCTCAGCAGCCATGGATGCTGGGTGTGGTCGGTAGTTCATAATCTCAGTGCTGAGAAGGTGGATGCAGGCGAATCCTTGGGGCAAGTTGCCCAGCTCGACTAGATAAATTGTGGAACGTGGTTTAGTGAGAAACTATCTCAATAAATAAGTGAACGAGTGACAGAGCGAGACACCTGACATTGACTTCTGGACTCCACACAAACTCACACATACACTCACTCACACATGCATATGCACCTCACACATATGAAATACTTACGTGTATCACACATATATACCTGCTCATAAATAAGTAAATAAATAAAGGAGATCAACAAAATCATGCAATTTGATTCTGGACATATTTTTCTTTGTTTTGCCTGACCACCACTGCAAGTCGTCTTTCTAGGTTGGGCTGCAACCCTGTCATTTTGCTCGTTGGTTTCTCCCTATATTTGGGCTGTTGCTGTGAACTTTCCTTTGAGTTTTGATGAGGTACCAGAGTTAATTCAGATATGACATCGAGCCAATTCAATGCATTAGTGTAACACTTGAAATTTGGGAACACGTGACAGCTCAGCAGACTTCATCCTGCAGTAGAAAACACAAAGGTGTGAAGGAAGCAACAGGAGTGAACCGTCACTGAGATTCGTTGACAAACCCTAGCTGAAAGAGTGCTTCACTTAGACTCACCACGGGTGTGCAATGCCTCTTTGCAGCTCTGCCTTAGCTAGATGAAAGTGTCGCTGCTTAGGTCCAGCCACCCTCACTCTCCTTTCCCTCTGTATTCCCTCCCTGAGCCCCCTGCCGCTCCCAGCTTCCTTGAATGTCTGTTGGTACACATGTGGTTCTGAGGGTCAGAGGCCTCCTTCCTTATATGTGGACAGTCCATCAATAATACATGTTTTTGCTTAGTCACAGACCTACTCCAGTTACCAATTGCTCATCTATCCTTTTTTTTCTCATAATTGCCCATCTGTGGATGGCATCATCTAGCTGGGACATAGCAGAGGGTCTGCTGAAGGGCCAATCCCTTTACCAGATACCATAGGTTGGCAACATCAGGATCTGAGAGTTGGGAACATGGACATTGGGGCTCATTCCTCACCACCACGTCTAGATCTCAATAGAAGAAATAACAGCGTAAAAGTGGTAACACTTTCTGAACACTTACTGGGTGCCAGCGTAGCAAGCCTTTCCGAGTCCTTCACGTATGTCTTCGCTTAGATGCTCCTCTCAGCCTCGGGGCCTGTGCTGACACCCTTTCAGCCCTAAGTTGATAAACTTAGACGCCAAGAGGTCACACAAATACAGCTGCACCTCAAGCCTGGTCTCTCCTCGTTTCTGTGGGATGGTTTTGAAAATCTCTCTCTCTCTCTCTCCCTCTGAGCAGTTTATAGGTCACATATATAGCTCTGTTGTCAGAAGATTCCTCTGTGGGCCCAAACTACTTTGTATCTATCATTAGTGATAGGTTTGGACAGAGAATTATTTCAGTTAGGAAAAAAGTAAGTTCTCAGATTGAAAATCCCCTTTCTTCTCCATTTGCCTCTTATATTCACAGCAGTTGTTGTACCCTGTTTATTTAACCTCTGAGGTCTTTCTCTACATTTCTCCTCTTCTTATCTTTGCCTTTTGATTGCAGAATGAACCCTTGACCCCTTGGCATGGCCTTAAAGGCCCTTCTTGAGTTCCCTGGCCTCCCTCTCTCTTTCTCTCTCTCTGCCTCTCTCTCCATACATGCTATGTATGGCACTGGCCCTCCTCGCATGAGTTCAGGAGGGACGCCACAGGCCTTCTCCCGGAGTATACATCAGACCTCTTACTCTATCTGGTGTGCCCTACCCTTGAACTTTTATAGCTCATGTTATTGCTTCCTTCAGATTTGGATGCCAATCCTCATTTTTTTTTTCTTTCCCCCTCCTCTACCTATTAACATCCTACTCATCCTTCAAGGCTTGGCTCGGATATAACCTCCATGAAGCCTTTTCAATTGAACTCAGTCTGTGTGACTCACTCCTTTGTCTGGGCTCCCACAAGTGTGTATTTGTATTTCATTATAACCTTTGTTCAACTCGGCTCTGTATTTTAGTGTGTTCTTTTCAGATCTGAAAGCCACAAATTCCTGCCTGAAGGTAAGAACCCATTTAATTTATTTTTATGTGCCCCAGAGCACAGTGCGTGGTTGTCAGGGGCTCTGCAGATGTTATTAAGCACAGTAAGAGCAGATGTCACTTTGTTGAAGGCCTACTGTGTGTCACGACTTCTAGGTAAACTAGGCCCAATGGCCTGTAATCCCAGCTACTTTAAAGGCTGAGGCAGGAGGATCACAAATTCAAGACCTGCCATTGCTGTAGTGAGTTCAAGACCAACCTGGGGGAACTAAACAAGACCCTGTCTCAAAATAAAGGATAACATTATGGCTAGGTGATATAGCTCAGTGGTTGAACTGATGTGCAGGGTCCTGAGTTTAATCCTCAGTACCTCTAAAAGAAAAGAAAAGGACTGCTAGGTATATTGTTTGCTCTTGCCAGCTAGGTTATAGGTGTGATTATTATCCACATCTCACAAATAAGAAAGCAGGTGCAGAAAGATTCGGTGACTTGCTTGGGCCACAAAGCTGGTAAGTGACAGAGCAGACATTTGTACACTAGCTGGTTGATTTCTGAAGTCCATGTTTTTGTCACCACACGCTTATGTCATACAGTGGTGACTTGTCACTATAGAGGACCTAGGAGATTAGATTAAAAATCCATAGTGCTCTATTAAATGTTCATACAACTCAGTGTCATCATCTGTCAACATTCTGGAAACTTCCACATTTTACTCCCCTACTATTTTCACCAATTCTGTATTATTATTATTCTTATCATTGTCTCACTGTAGCCCAGCTGACCTGGAATTCACTGTGTAGTCTAAGGTTACCCTTTAACTCATGGCAATCCTCCCACCTTTGCCTCCTAAGTGCTGAGATTAAAGGTGTGAGCCACCACACCTGGCTCCAATTCTGTATTTGTTAACTATTCGTACAATAAGAGATTCCTATCACACTAGGCTTTCCTAAGTGACTATTGGTCAAGTTGTTGCATAGAATTCTGAGCAACAGTGATACAGTGCCCCATGTAGTGAGTACTGTTCAGTGTGGCTCAGTACTCAAGTGCTGCTCAGCGTGGGCTCAGTACTCCCAGCTCCCTTTCATGACCCAGGACCAACAGGGAGGCTTCCCCATCTATGTGTGGCCAACTGAAGGAAAAAGGGTTTGTTGGAAGAATGGCCAGAAGAGAGGAATAGGAAGTGACAGTCAGTGGGACAATTTCTTGCATGAGTTAGAGTCAAGGATGATCCTGCCATCCACACTCCTCATGTTCTGTGTCATATTGCCAGTCTACATAGATGATTCAGACTGGTTGTGTCATACATGCATGTGTCCTGTGAAAGCAAGAGGACATAGGACCTTAAGGGTTAATTATCCCCTTCTTTTTTGTGGAAGGGGTCTCATTCTAGCCCAAGCTGACCTAGACTTCACTATGTAGTCACAGGCTGGCCTCAGAATTCACAGTAATCCTCTTATGTCTGCCTTCCAAATGCTGAGATTAAAGGTGTGCACCACCATGCATGGCAAGTTTTCTCCTTCTTGAAGCACCAGTGGACTGTGACCCACAAAAGGACTAGGAGAGCAAGAATAGATCTGAGATCCATGCGTGGTGGCACATACCTTTAATCCCAGCACTCGGGAGGCAGAGGTAGGAGGATCACCATGAGTTTGAGGCCACCCTAAGACTACGCTAAATAGATAAATAAATAAATAAATAAATAAATAAATAAATAAATAAAAGATCCAAGGTAATCCCAGAAGTAGGAGTGTGCTATCTGTGACCTCTATGTGGGCAGCGGAGTTCACTGGAGCACAATTGTTTTCCTATTTGAGGTCCCATACTCTGAAGCATGGACCAAGATCTTGATGGGCTATCCTATCAGCTTACCCCAGCAACTTTGATGAGCCTGCCTTACCCTCCTGGTGACATCTAGTATTGAAGTCACTTGGAAAGCACACAGGCTGAGCATCTCCAACTAGAAACCTGAATTTGCCAGTCTTGGAAACTTTTTGAGCACCAGCCTGTGCCACAAGTGGAAAATTCCACCCTCAACCTGGTGATGGTGAGCTCCAGTGAAAACACAGGGACCATATGAAATTACCTGCACAGCTTAGGAGACTGCCTCATCTATAAAGTGCTTGCCTCACAGGAACAAGGACCTGAGTTTGATCCCCAGAACCAATTCAAAAATCCTGGGCTTGGTGGCACATGCTTATAATCCCAGAGTTGGGGAGGAGAAGACAAGAGGATCTCTGGGGTTTACTTATCATCTAGTACCCTAATTGATGAGCTCAAGGCCAATGAGAGACCCTGGCTCAAAAAATAGTAGACAGTATTCCTGAGACACCATGATCTACACTCTCTCTCTCTCTCTCCATCCATACACGAGTGCACATTAAGAAATAAAATCTGGGCTGGGCGTGGTGGTGCACGCCTTTAATCCCAGCACTTGGGAGGCAGAGGTAAGAGGATTGCCATGAGTTCGAGGCCACCCTGAGAAGACATAGTGAATTCCAGGTCAGCCTGAACTAGAGTGAGACCCTACCTCGAAAAACCAAAAAAAAAAAAAAAAAAAAAAAAAAGAAATAAAATCTGAGGCTGGAAGGATGGCTTAGCAGTTAAGGCATTTGCCTGCAAAGCCAAAGGACCCTGGTTTGATTCCCCAGGACCCACATTAGCCAGATGCACAAGGGGGCGCACGCGTCTGGAGTTTGTCTTCAGTGGCTGGAGGCCCTGGTGTGCCCATTCTCTCTCTCTCTCTTTCTCCCTCTTTCTCTGTCAAATAAATAAATAAAAATAAAAATATCTTAAAAAATAAAATCTTGGCTGGAGAGATGGCTTAGCAGTTAAGGCACTTGCTTGCAAAGCCAAAGACCCCGGTTCAAATCCCCAGGACCCAAATAAGCCAGATGCACAAGGTGATGCATGCATCTGGAGTTTGTTTGCAGTGGCTAGAGGCTTTGGCATGCCCATTCTCTCCCTCTCTCTCTCTCTCTCTCTCTCTCTCCCTCCCTCCCTCCCTCTCTCTTTCTCTCTCTCTCAAACAAAAATAAAATAAGTAAAATCTATGGGCTGAGAAGATTTCTCAGTGGTTAAAGGCATTTGATTGCAAAACCTGGTGTCCTATGTGGTGGTTTGATTCAGGTGTACCCCATAAGCTAAGGCGTTCTGAATGCTAGGTTCCCAAGTGATGGAGATTTGGGAATTAATTCCTCCTGGAGGCAGTGTATTGTTGGGGGCGGGCTTATGGGTCTTAAAGCTAGTTTCCCCTTGCCAGTGTTTGGCACTCTCTCCTGTTGCCATTGTTCACCTTATGTTGGCCAGGGGGTGATGTTCATGCCATCATTTTCCCTGCCATTGTGGAGTTTCCCCTCAAACCTGTAAGCCAAAATAAATCCTCTTTTTCTCATGAGCTGCTCTTGGTTGGGTGATTTCTACCAGCAATGTGAACCTGACTGCAACAGCTTAGATTCAGTTTCCCAGTATCCAATTAAAGCCAGATGGACAAAGTGGCATATGTGTCTGGAGTTCATTTGCAGTGGCAGGAGTCCCTGGCCTGTCCATACTCACTCTTTCTCTTTGTCTCTCTTAAATATATAAATAAAAGTGTTTTAAACAATAAAATAAAATCTAGAAAAAAAAGAAATTTCCTTTAAGTATATGACAAAAGTTAAACAAGAATGGGTTCCCTATTTAGATGCGGACTCCTTCCTCAAGGTATTTTATTATGGATATATAACCATCTCGAAATCCAGAAGAACTTGAAATCCGCAGTCCTTCTGGTGTATAGAGGATCGCAGAAGGGAGTGCTCATGAAGACGCGCCACACTGAGACCTGTAGCTTAGCTCACTGCTGCAGACTTTCCTCCAGCAAGTCCTAATAAAACTCAGGCTCTGAAAACCCATCATCAAATAATAAAAGAGAAGGAGAGTAAATGTACAATTCATGAGATTAATATAGAGCAGGGAGACAATCTTTTTTTCCCTAATAATCTTTACTTTTATATCCTCCTTTATGGGGGTGCTGTTTAATTTCATGTTCATTTACTTTAATTACTTCTTGCATGTAGTTTTCAGGGAAGTTTGCCATTTTCCAACATCTAAAAGATGGCTTAACTGGAGTTGTGCTTCAGACCCTGTTAGAATTAATATATAATAAAACCCAGTATGTATAGTTCTCTTCTTTCACCTCAAAGGATTAATCTTCATAACAGAATCAGGTTTTTATTCCAGGGAGATTTTATCAGGTGTACAAGTACAATGAGTTGAATGCATTTCTTCTGCTAATAAACACAACTGTACCCCAGAAGTCGTCTCACACCAAATTACAATGCACACTAAATTACAATGATTCAGTGTTTCCTCGCCTCCAGACCTTGACCAGTGGATGACCTAGGAAAAAATGCTCTATGAATTTGTTAGCCTAAAGGGAAACTGCTAACACGGGAAAATTTAAGAGAAGTAAAGAAAGATTATAAAGCCAAAATATAAATATGAATTTATGTTAGCTATTGTTTTTTCTTTCGTATTGCTTTTCATTTAATTTTTAGCATGCGTTTGTGGTGTGTGTGCATGTATGCACATGCATGTTACTATGTACATGGTCACGTGTGGAGTGTAGTGAGAGGGGCTGTCACATTGATAATCCCAGAACAAGAAGTAAGTAGTGTAGTGAACCATACTATCTCTCTCTGTTTCTTACTCGTGTGTGTGTGTGTGTGTGTGTGTGTTATGCATGCATGTGGAGGCTAGAAGCTGAGAGCAGGTATCTTTGTCACAATCCCTGTCCACCTTATTCTTTGAGATAGAGTCTGTCCTTGAACCTGGAGCTCATCTGTCTGGCTTATTAGCCAGTGAGCCCCAGGAGCTGCTTGTCTCTTCCCCTCCAGCTCTAGGATTGCAGGCCATGCTGCCACGTCTGGTGCTGGGGATCCGAGCTCGGGCTTTTAAGCACTATACCACTGAGCCATCACCCCAGCCTAGATATTATTTTTTTAAATATATTTATTTATTTATTTAAAGAGAGGGGGCAGAGAAAGACTGAGGAAGAGATGGGTGTGGCAGGGCCTCCAGCCACTGCAAATGAACACCAGACGCGTGCTCCACCTTGTGCATCTGGGTAACGTGGGTCCTGGGGAATTGAACCTGGGTCCTTTGGCTTTGTAGGCAAACGTCTTAACCACTAAGCCATCCCTTCAGCCCCTAGATATTATTTCTTAAAACTTAATTTTGGGGTGTAAACTGCATTCTCCCACACTCCAAGTCAAGCCTCATCTGGGGCAGTGTTTCAGGTGTGGATACTTGTATTTATTCTTATATTACCTGTGAGGACCATCCCAGATAGGGAGGGCCTCTCTGTTATCTACTTACCTAAAGCATTCTGGATTTAGTTTGGAAGATCATGGCGTTAGAAGCAGGCCAGGGCTTAGGTGACAGTGGCTGGTGCGATTGCCGCCTGCCTGTTGGTTTGCTTCATAGTCTCTAGGTCAACGTTAATTGTGGGAAGATTTTTGTCCATGAAACCACAGCAAGCCCTTACATGAATGGAAGAGGGGTCTGTTTCTTTCAAGTGGTTTATTGGGGGAAGGTGTGATTGCTGATTCATGTCTTGATGACCGGAGTCCTCCAGTTCTTAGCATGAGTGCATTCTTGGTTCTTTTGGGCTGTGGCCCCATGGTCATGACCTCCTCAGGCTCCTCAGGTTCCCTGAAACTGCTGCAGGATGAGGTGCCGGCCATTCTGTCTTGTTCATAACTGAGAAGTGTTTCCTACACTGTGAGATGAGGCAGACTGGATCCTACTGAAGAGACAGGAATGTGACTTCCTTCAGTCCATAGGTAACATCATCTGTGGCAAAAGATGCTGGTAAGCAGAGGGCGTCTGTGGAAGTGGTTGGACTGTGGTGTATAAATGCCAGCTGAGAAACTCTTCAGGGCTAATAGGAAAGCCCTCTGCAGTGCGTAGCTGCAACTCACCTTCTCTGGTATTTTCACACAAGACCGAGAATAAAAATGGTTATGATTGATGAAGCGTTCAGTATATGTCGAACTGTAAGTCGGACTACAGGGACTTCGAAATCACCCACATGAAAGATTGCATTATCATAAACATTAATATGTAACAGTTAAGTATGCCATTGCTGATCGCAGTCCTGGCATTCATGGGCTTCAGGGAGGCCAGCCAACCAAGAAGGAGAAACTTCCACAAATGCCAGTCCTTAAAGCTGCCATGAGTGAAGTCAGGTTGCTGATTCATAGGTGCCCTATGCATCTGTCTGTCTTCATCACCCCATGGGGAGCTCAGAGGGGCCCCCTGATTCACTGGGAACAGATAGCCAAGAAAGCCAAGGGAGTCTTTTATTTCCAGAGAGAAACAGAGGTGAGCAGTAGACTCCACCAACCAATGCTGGCGGCCATGGGGAGCTTAGCCCAATGTTCAGGTGATTGTTGTTTTTTATTTCTCATGTCGCCATTTATGTGGTTGCCCAATCATTTCTTGTTGACCCCAAGAAATCCAATTCAAAACGATAGAAATTGCGTCCTTCTTTTGCTTTTGATCTCTTGCAAACTAAAGTCTTTTCTTTCAAATTACATGTAGTGTGTGTTGAGAAAAAAAAAATCTGCCCTATAGGATTGGAGAGATGGCCTAACCATTAAGGTGTTTGTCTGTGAAACTTAAGGACCCAGGTTCAGTTCCTCAGTACCCACATAAACCAGATGCACAAGGTAGCACATGTGTCTGGAATTTCTGCAATGGCTGGAGGCCCTGGTGCACCCATTCATTCTCTCCCTCTGTATCTCTCTCTCATAAATTACTGAAATAAATCTGTAACAGATATTTGAAAAGGAAAAATATATGTCCTATAAGGAAAAATATTGTCAAAATTAAAATTACCTTTTTCTCAAAACCCAGAGAAATTGAGTAACTCAGTGTTCTTATATTTACTCTACTAAAAAATGCATGTTACTCTTAAACACCTAGATATTTAATTACACAATTAAATGAGCAGATAACTTCCTATATCATTTTAAGTTGGATTGCTTTTTAAAAGCAATTCATATTATTTTTTGAGACAGGATCTAATTTTGTATATCAGTCTTGTCTTGCTCATTATGTAGCCCTGGCTGGCCTCAAACTCACTTAATGACTGATCCACACGGGTTTTCAACTCCTGACAGTTATCCTGACTCCCCAGTGTTTACTTGGCATGGTCATAATGTGAGTGTAGGTTCATTGAAGCTTTCTTTGTCTTTCTGTCCACCATGACACCAAGCCTAGCTCCACTGGTGTGGATGAGCTAATGAACGATTATAAAAATAGGGGATCACATGTGAGTTAGGTTCTTGAGTAATTTGTTGCAAGAATGGGAAAGGGAAATGGGGAGGACACAGTGAGAACCTCATGTTTGCTATCCATTGTAGTGGGAACTTGAAGAGACAAGGCAGTTCATTAACGTTCAACATTGATGGTGATGACAGCAGGTGACGCTTGTTGAGCACCTAGTATGTGCCAGGTAAGAACTTAGGCATGCATCGTGTCATCTAATTCTTGACCCTGGCTTCCAGCTGGCTGTTGCCTCCACCAGGGTCTCTGGAGATTTGGCAGCCATTACAAGACAAACTGAAGTCTCTGTGATCAGCTCCTGCCCAGCAGCTTGCAAGACCCTGTGTGGCACAGGCCCTGGGCCAGGGTTTCACCTTTTACGTGTTAGCATAGTCATTATGGCTCCTTCCTCGGCACTGACTGTCTTTTGCAGTTGGGCCATGCGTGCAGCCATCCTCCTGCTGCGTGTCCAGAATCTCTGTTGTCCCAGGACTTTCATTTCTCTCTGCTTCTGTTCCTTTGTGTCAGACATCGAGATCATCATGGAACCTTCCAGAAGGGTTGTTGGCAGACTGGGCAAGACTTTAGTGAACGTTTTGCATGGGACTGGTGCCCAGAGGAGGATGAGGCCTTCTTGGCTACTTCAGGGACATGCTAAATACTTAGCCGGATTTCTCTTCAGTGACAGGTTCTCACACAACTGGTTATCTGAGAGACATGGTTAATTACACTACATTACTGTGCTTCCCTCAAGGAAGTGATTTTTCTCTTCCCTGGAATTTAGGATCTATCGATTGTCGTGTGTTTATAGAACTCCTTGCTGATAGAAAACGCCTCCAACAGTGTCTGAACATATAAGGATATTATTATCATTTACTTGCTCAGAAGTCTTAAGGTAGGAAAATCCAGGGTTGACTTGGCACTTTGATAATAGCCCATTGCTGGGGGCATGACTATGTGATTCTTTTAAGTTTTCCCTCATGGCCACAAGATGGCTACAAAAGCACCAGGTATCACCATTCTTTGTTGTAACACTTTAAGGTACAAAGGAAGTGAGGAAAGAGTTCAATGGGAGAAGGAGGGATCTCTTCATGTTCCATTTTTTGTTACTAAAGAGGAAGAATCTTCCTAGGCAATCCCCAGGTGTCTGTGGCCACGACCAAGTACATGATTATTCGTGACTGCAAAGACAGCTGAGAAGGGGGACATCTCCTTTGTTTCAGCTTGAGAGAGTGTGACGCTAAGAGGAGCAATAGAGTTGACTCGGCAGGTGTGTAGCCATCCGTCACTGTGCACCTTAGGGAGTAACTCTTCAGTTTGTCCAGCTAAGGGCAGCCTAACTTTTGGGTTCCCACATCAGCACTAAAGTAAAACTTCTTGGTGTCCAGAGCCAGTGGGTAATACTGCCACTTATGATGCTTTTACTCCTGTCAAGACTTTATCCCAGTCCAGTCTCTTTCTTGTACCTGCATGCTCACGCGCGTGCACGCGCACACACCACCTTCACAGCCGTGATGCATCCATTAACATTATGCAGCTGGGTTTATAGTTGCTGGAGTCCCTCTGCAATACTCATTTTTCTCCCTGTGTTAAACTTTCACTTCCCCTTGAGCTCCAATGCAGAGCTCCCATCAATCAACATGTTCATTTTTTGAGGGAGGGAGCGGCTGGAAGCAAAGCACACTGCTGCCTCAGAAACCGGCTTCATGTCATTCCTGTGTGCACACCCAGTGACTCAGTGGAGTGGTGAATCCAAGCTATTTCTGCTGTATGGCTGCGGCCTCAGCGCGTGCTGTTTATGAGCAGCATGTCTCCGAGTGGCTCTGAAAGTCAGCTCTTGAGCTGAGAGTCATAGTGCCTAACCTTAATTCCAGAACTTGGGGAGCAGAAGTAGGAGGATTGTGAGTTCAAGGCCAGCCTGGGCTATATAGCAAGACCCTGCTTTTGAAATCTATACGATGAGGACATAGGTCAGTAGTAGCCTGCTTTTCTAGGTGAGACCCTGAATTTGCATCCTCAACACACACATCATATAGAAATTATTAATTTCATCTGAGAAGACCTATCATGTTTTATAATTCTTCCAGAGAACCTCCAAGTGGAGACCAAACACCCATCTTGGTAAGGATGTGCTTCTCGTGAATATGAAAATGTTATGATACCTCTCCAATGACAGGGCACTCATGGCTATTTAAATGAACTTACACTACATAAATTGAAGCATTCCGTTCCTTGGTTGTCCTGGCCATATTCCGAGGGCTCCATGGTTCCATGGCTCCTGGCTGCTGAGCCAGAGAGTGTAGGTGAAGAACCTTTTCAAATCACAGACAGTCCTATACAATGCATTGTTTGATGAGCACGTTTCACCACATGTGGTATTCTCCAGTGTGCAGTCCTCAGCAAGATGTGGGGACATTTTTAGAGGTCACAACTTACATGGTGCTCCTGGCAGCTCCCTCAATTCATTCTCCAACCCTAGATATCACTGGTGCTGATGTTGAAATTCCCTGTTAGGATCCGAAAGCAGGCAGCGTGTGTTTTGGATATACTGTTGGTGCTCAGTAGGGTTAAAATCTGAAGGTCAAGTGAGTGTGGTGGTACACACCTGTAATTCCAGGGCCCTGAAAGTAAAGGCTAGAGGATTACACATTCAAGGACAGCCTGGCTTCATAGTAAGTTTGAGGCCATCCTGTTCTACTTAAAAATAGCATCAGCAACCACAAGATACCCTGTGGTTACATTCAGAAAGACCTACTCCTGAGTTGCATAGCCCCAGTTTGAGGGCAGGAAGGTCCCTTAGAGCTGTCGGAAGAATCTCGTTGACCCCCACACAGCTGAGGCAGGATCATGTGGGTGTTTCTCTTTGGTTTCTCTCTACTTCTCTTCTCACTTTCCTTCTCTCTGTAATTGAGCAGAGCCATCCCAGCATGTCCAGCTCTTGCCCATGGACTGCATTTGGCCCAGACTAGCTGTGAATGTGCCTCAACACAAAATCATAAACTCACTTAAAATGGGAGATTTTTCTTTTCAAATGTGTTTTTATTGTTTTTTTTTTGACAACTTCATAGGTGTATATAACATGTATTCAATCATATTCATCCCCCTATTACTGTCTCTTACATTATGAGAATTTGTTTTTCAGTAACATGATTGTATGGTTCTCAAGCATGAACTCTGTAGGTGACAATACCATGTCTATATCAAAAGGTTGGACAGGCTGTCATGGTTTGATGGGGTGGATTGGATTGGCATTCCACATTGAGCCAGTGTCTGTAACTGGGTAAGCTGCATGGACTGGATATCAGTATATTATCCAGGGGTCAGGACTCTCAGCCATAGCTGGGTGCAGATACGGACTCTTCCATTTAGCTGTGTGCTCACCAAGGACTTACTGACCCTCTCTGTATCTTCAGACTTACTAGAAAGATGAAGTGCAGATTCGTGAGGACCATGTCTCCTGTATTAATATGAATGGGTAACTTCCGTTATTGTTGCTTTTTTATTGTCTATGTTTCCAAGGTTTCTAGTTCCAAAGAAAGCTGTATGCATTTAGTGATTCACTGGGAACACAAATCAAGGTCCAGGTTTGCTTGTCTGGCTGGGGGACAGCCAGGGTCAAAAACCAGACAACTGGCAGGTCCACACTCACTCTGCCTGCAAGGGTCACTGTAAGGGCTCTCACCTAGTCTGTCCCCTCCACAGTGGGTGCTGAGTTTTACAAATATGTTTTCGGTTTTTTTAATGCTTTTTTTTTGTTCTTCTAGACTTAAGGTTGGTGGTGGGCATAAGATGTTTAAAAATTAATGGGACATTATAATTAATAACTCACAGGATTGCTAAGGGTTGTAGAACCTTCAACACAAAAATAGGACAGCAGAGAGAGAACAGACCATGACTAGTATATGTTTACTGTCAGTTTCCCATATTGTAACCTTAAGTCACTCATTAAGCCTGAGGTTACATGTCAGGTGACATGTCTTCTGTCTCAGTTAAGTGTGACAAAGGAATGTCCTGTGGGTCTATCATTTCTCCTGGGCTTCTCTCCATAGTGTGTGGTGATGTGGGTGCATTGCATGTCACATTCAGGAGACAGGTATCAAAACTAAGAGCAGCACCTTCTCATTTTGAGGATTTTTTTTGTCCACATATGTTCCTGTATTTACATTTCCTTATTATATACAGAGCATGTGTTTTGCATATGTGTGTATATATAACTGATTTTGAATACATATACATGTATTTCTGTATTTAAATTTACCTATTATATAGTACGTATTTTATATAACATAAACATGTATAATGCATATATATGTATATGTGTATTGGCATATATATATATGTTGAGAACATATAACATGTCCATGTTTTGCAGTTGTTTATTATATACATTGTATGTTTTTGTATAATATCTACATCCAAAATGTGTGTGTGCATATTTGCATACATACTTTTTTGAGTACATATTCATGTGCTCCTGTATTTACATGCATATTGATTTGTTATATACATACCTTACATTTCACACAGTGCATGTACAATGTGTATGGTGTATGCATGTAAGTATGTGTGTGCATGTGTGTGTATTATGTATGTGTTTGTGGTAGAGGTGACTCAGCATACTGTGTGGGTGTGGATCATACAGTCTGGCAGCCTGGGTTCAGATCCTGGATAGATAATTCATAAACCCTCTCTGGGCCCCCATTTTCTCATGTGCAGAATGGAATAACAGCAGTGCTAGCCTTACAGAGATGTTTCGAGGATTTACTGAGCTAATGTGACATGCATAAAATGGGCAGTGTAGCACATGGTGCTTGCAGAAGTCTCTAGCATCAGTTTTATCATTTCAAGCTTCTATGTGTTAGCTGCCGCTGGCTGTTCACCTAATCCCATGGGTGTTTCATCTCTGACCTGAGTCATGATCACCAGAGCCTGGACAAGGGATGTGATGGAATCCAGTTTAGACCCCATGCTGATTTGTCTTCGACCTCTAGAGTTCTTTCTGGCTATAGGTCCTGACCTGCTAACAGACAGGGGGCCATGGGGGATGAACAGGTTACGTGGGCTTCATAAGGTCCTAGTGATTTTGAGGATTAGCCATGGGAGTTCATTGCTTCGTATGTTTTTAATTGACCTGCATTCTCATCTAGATTAACATATGTTGGAGAGTTGGAGAGCTCTGTACAGAAAGCCGAAACCTATTTGGAGTGCCTTTATTATGCTTTACAGTGGCAATGGCCCAAGGCCAACCCAGCTGCTAATAAGAGATTGTATTTGGCTCCTGTAGTGACACATCCAGGAGGAGCACGGTCCTCTCTGAGCCCTGCTACACTCTCACGTACAGCCCTGGGTGTGTGGCCTCTTTTTGGGTACATTTCTCCTTGCAGAGGCAAGCCCTGTTCATGGTTTAATTAATTGTGTATTTTTTATTTTGATGTGTTTGTGTGTGGAAGGGGGTATGTGTGTGTGCACATACATGTGGAGGCTAAGCGACGGCTCAGGTTAAGTTCCTCACCTATGTTGAAACAGGGTCTCTAGTGACCTGAAGTTCACCAAGTAGGTTAGATGGGCTGGCCAGCAAGCTCCAGGGATCCACCTGTTTCTGCCTTCTCGGCACTGGGATTACAGAGGCACACCACCACACCTGACTTGTCATGGGTTCTAGGACTGAACTCGAGTCCAGACTCTCTCCCCAGCCACATAGGTGCTTTTAAGGCTTTTGCAGGTGAGCATGGCCACCTTTTACCATTCCAGTTCCTACACGGAACTGGTAGTTAAGGTGTCCTTTCTGTCTTGGGACACTGCCAGCTGCCCAGATTCGACGGTGCTGATTGGTCAGTCTTGGCTCGTAGCTCCACCCTCTGGAGCTCAAAGCTACACCAGCCTCCTGTGAACCTGGGCTAGGAGAGAGGAGTGGGGGGAGTGGGCGTGTCCCCAGTGGAAAGTCAGGAAGTCCCAAGGTGAAATGGGCGCAGAACCGCATCAGCCGGCCACTAGTGTATTTCCCCTGAATATTCACTGTGCCCATGGGGAAAATCAGTGTCAGGGGGTGCCTTGACTTTACCTCCCAAGCAGCACAGAGCTCCTACCCTTGATTTTATTTACAGCCCAGCACACCTCTGTCGTCTTCCTGCCGTGTGCATGCCCTGGTCTTCCCCCCAGAGGTTGCATAAATGGCCTTCTCCGTTCCAAGATCAATGTGTGACAGAAGAGGCCATCTGGCACTTGTCCCATTGTCCTCTCTCCCTGTCCAGGGAAGAGGCCGACCGGCAGCCGAAGGCCGCAGCTCAGGAAGTCGTGCTGTCTCTCAGAAGCACCGTGTCTTCTGCGTACGTGGCACAAAAATGCAGCAAGAGTCAAACACCTGACAGAATTATCTTTTTGTGAAATTTCCCATCAGAATCAGGTTGCAGAATAATATGTAATGAAAATGATTTTTGAATAAAATTATAAGTTTGAAGGTTGCACATGGTATTTTCCCAAATATTGGATAGATTTTTTTTTTTAAGATGCCAAGGCTCAGATCACCGGCCTATTTCAGTTTTTATTGAAACAAATAAACCCAATAAAAACACTTATGCTGAGAGCTGTAGCACCACAATAAAAGAATCACCCAGTATTGAATGTATTGATTTATTTATTTACTCCAACTGGAAAATCGAGTATTGTGTTAATGTCTTTTATAAGACTCACACTGCTCGATGAAATGGCTAATTTATTTTAGCATATACATAAATAGCTAGCAATTTTCCATGAGACAGGCTAATGAAAACGATGCCATGAAATTGTCTATACTATGAGGAGTGACAGAGCCGGGTTATTATTGCGTGAGTGCTAAGAAGCCCTGAACTGGCCATCATATCTTTGAACTTTTGAACTGCTACTTGTTTCGCGTGATTTATTGATTTTGCTATCTCTCTGTTTAGCTCAACTTTAGTTTTTGCCCAGCAATGCAGATAAGTGGCATAGGAGATTTAATTTCATGGGTATTTGGGGTTAAAACCTATCTTTAAGAAGAATGCTAAACACGTTTTAATAAAACATGAGTTTACAAAGGTTTTAGGTTTCTGTAGGGTATGGATCTGATAAGAACCAAGGCAGTTTAGAGGCCAGCCCCGAGGATCCAGGCTGGGGAGAAACTCTTTTCTTAGCTATGCAAGTTGCACCAGGCCCCACGTGTATTTCATTTACTCTGTCAGCCTGGCTTTGTTCTTAATTACATATATCATTTATTCGCCTGCCTGAGCTCCTTTCCTTTGCACACATGCCCCTGTGTCTGGTCCAGGGATTTTCTGGGGTTGTTGGCAGCATCATGCCAGCCCTGCCCTGCTACATGATGAGGACCCACCCGTAGCTACTTAAAAGACATCCGTCCCTGGGGCCGATTTCTCAAGCCTTCTCTTTGGAGAGCAGGCAGTGATGTCACCTAGGGCATGGGCAGTTCAGCCTGGGCTACTGGCTTGCTGCTGCTGAATTCTGTTCTCAGGTCTGTCCTCTGGTCCCCATCAATGGCTTGCTGCCCTCCCCAGCCAGCCCTGGCCTTTTTACTCTGTGTGAGTGTGTGTGCGTGTGTGTGCGTGTGTGTGCGTGTGTGTGTGTGTGTGTGTGTGTGTGCGTGCGTGTGTGTGGGGAGGGGCTGGACATTATGCTGGCAGAGTGGGAGAAAGACAGCTGTACTTTCTCATTGTGGCTGGCCATGCACAACTTGCTCACCTTACGAACTCATCCTTGAGCATATTTTTGTTGTATTAGCTAATTTCTAAAGAGTGGTGTGACAACAGTATTTTATGCTTCCCCTCTTCCCTTGTGTGTGGGGACAGGCGCAGGAGGTGGAAAAGAGACTTATAGTAGAAAAGTAACCATCTACAGATTTCACCTCATAAATTTTCAGGCATGTGAACGGTTAAGACTCTTCACTCAGTGACGCAGTGTGTGAATGTGGAATTTTTATGAAGGTAACGGGTCTCGTTCTTTAAAAATCTGATTTATTTAGAAAGTACTTTTAAATGACCAAGTAATTTTAACCTTCAGGGAAAGATTGGATGGAGGGGGGCTGTGAGGATTCATGTGTGGAAGATTGGATATTTGCAAGGGGCTAAAAATTCACATCCCCTTAATGATTAAACTGGCAAGGTCTTTATTTGGATGTTAAAAGCTTTTTCTTACATCGCAAACATTCTTAGCAAATTTACAGTCAGATATTTGGAAACAGCTAGCCACAAAAAAAAAGAGGGAAAGCTTGTTTATACTAGGGAACAAAATTAGTGGGAATGGCTAAAAAGATAAGACTGACCCCAACACCATTAGCTAGAAGAAAAAAAAAAAAACACATTCCATTTCATCCCAAGTAGTTATTGTTTACTTTTTCGTGCACATCCTAATATGGTCACCTCCGTGTTCGAGGCAGCCAAGCTGGGGGCTGAGAACCCCCTGGGGTGGGGAGAGCTCTGAACTGGCCAAGACAATAAGAAACAATCAGTAGAACTTCACAAAAGGCTTCCGGGAAAAATAAGTGTCAAATAAAGCCCACAGAACTCTCCCTGTGCCTCTGAGCTCTCTATGCAAAGCTGTTTTATGCCATTGCTGCCCCGGTTGAGCTACATTTGTTTGAAAATATTAGTCTTTTCTCTCTTTTTCTCTTCTACCCCCCACCCCTGCCTTTGCTCTGAGGGCTCTGGATTAATTCTTTAAGACATACCTTTGCATACATGTCTCATGAGTTATGTTTCCTGGAGCCTTTTACTAGGAAAATTAAGGTAAGAATGTTGATTTAGCCTGGGACCTTTGTCACTTAACAGTAGTGCTCATCAGTGACACAGACATCTTCAAGAAAGACTGCACAAGTCTTTTGTGGACCCCTCCCAGAGAGGTGAAGTTGCTTTTAATTGTCATGCATAGATTGAAAAAAAAAATGCCACCAGTTGTGGCTGGGATGAGCAGAGGTGTGTACTCACTGGTGTAAATACCGCAGCAAGCACCCGCCAGTATCAGCACGGCAGCTTCATTAGAACGCTCTTCC
Source organism: Dipus sagitta (assembly GCA_036346955.1). Classification (NCBI taxonomy): domain Eukaryota; kingdom Metazoa; phylum Chordata; class Mammalia; order Rodentia; family Dipodidae; genus Dipus; species Dipus sagitta. The sequence continues at coordinate 36,563,831 of CM070787.1, read as the reverse complement.
TCTTGGTGTTTTATTTCCCCCAATTCTTCTCTACTTGGGGTATTTCATTTTCTTCTCCCTCCCTCTTTTTCTCTGTTTTCCTTTCTTTCTTCCACTCTCCTATCCTTTCCCACATCCTCATGGTCTTGAGGTTTGCCTGTTCTTAGCTGGAACTGCTGAACAAAGGTAGGATGTTCAACTCCCGTGCTTTGAGGGAGGACCAAGTTATTTTGGGAGGGATGTCTTCCGAATGCATGAATGGCTGACCTAAAAGGGTGGAGTGGTGGGGGGGGGAAGGGAGATCATGCTTGGAGCCCAGGGATGGGAGCACACCCGCTGTAGCAGCTCTTATGTAGTGGAGTTTAATTCTATACAACTTAAAGAAGAGGCAGAATCTTTGGGAGGCTGAACTCCTCAGGTCCCGATATTCCACACTGCTCTAACACTGATGTGTGCATTTCATTACCAAGCTGCTGCTCAGCCCCTTGGGGAAGCTTGAATTTGTGAGAGCCAGATAAGATTCTCTGCTTAGATTCTACGTGGTGTTTCTCAACATGAAATACAATTCACCTCGCAATTTTTCTTTTCTCTTATATTTTAATGTAAAGGTATGTTGAGTGACTGGAATTTCACTTCTTTTTTTTTTTTTTTCTTTTTCCTTTTGTCTAATTGCTTTCATCCCCTGGACACCATCACTTCTTTCATGATTTCTTTTTCCCCCTTGTTGTTGTTGTTTTCTAATTTTGTGTTCATCTGGTGTTTGGTTGGAGACAAGGTGGAGGTTGTGTTTTTAACTGATTGCTCCTTGTTGGGTGGTAGTACAATAGGAAAAGTCAGGACCACAGAAATTCATCTCCACCTGAAAAGGCAAACTGAAATGGTGGTGCAGATTCATAATTGAAAACAAGAGCAAATTAAGCCGTAGTGAGGGATATTACAGGCTATTAATCATAATAAATATGTTTGGCAACGTCTTGTTTGTGTTCTATAGTTTTCAGTTGAAAAAAAAAATCAAAGTCCATGATTAGAAGAAGGAATAATTCTCTGGCTTGTGAGATGCTGGGCTGCACTTACTCATTAGTTCAAACCACATTAAAAGTGAACACTTTTGTTCCAGGATCCAGCATGTCGCTCCCAAGCACATTTAAATGCGTCCTCACCCAAGTGTGCTCTCGGGTCCATGCCACAGTGCCTGGCTTTTTTTTTTTTTTTTTTTCTCTTCCTGAACATCTCAGCTTTAGCACAGAACTCGAGTACTAAGATTTTTATTTTCCACTATTAGCTCTGCTAGCTCATTCCTGTTGAATCCTTGGTTGCTCACAGTCTGCATGCACGCTATTTTGCTGTCCTGTCAAGGTGAAGGCAGCTCTTTGAATCAGAGAAGTCTGGTGCATTTAACCAAAACCAGCTCGAAAGACCCCAAAGTTTATATTTTGGAAGGCTACTAATTATTCTAGTCATAAAATACATCTGAGTGGAAGGTTCTGAGTCCAAACAGAAATGGAGTATTGCGTTAGCAATAGGATAGGAGTGTGTGTGTTGAAAGAGGTTTATTTTTACTTTGGGGCCAGAGAGGGGGCGATTGGAATTAGTAGCCTTTAATTAGACGGAGAGATATTCAAATTTTACAGGGATTTATGTTGGAACATGGAATGGCGGGTGGCTCTTTCCTCATTATGAATCCTCCCTGTACATAATGAGGCTCATCATTAGTTGATGGAGTGAATTTGCCCCAGCTCTACCTTGAAAGGCACATAATTTACATACTACTTCAGAGCCTACGCTTTAATGGATTCCTCGATGAATAAAATGAAAAGCTACTTTCTTTAAATTTTTGAACACTGTTTAGATAATACGATTTTAATAAGACATTCAATTTGCTTGTTAAGTATATTTGAAAGTGCTTTCTCCCCCCTTCCCTTTTGGGGCAAAATATATTTTGTATGTTGTGTGTGTGTGTGTGTGTGTGTGTGTGTGTATCGCAGTGGTGGATACCCTCACAGATGTACCAGAGGGTATACGGGGTATTTGCTAAGAAATGACCGGGGGAGGGGGCCTGGCCGTTGAATCTTAAGGCAAAGTGCTGTCTGCATGTGAGCCTCCAGATTCTTGGCAAGCCATTTACTGTGGAAACTCTGCTGACATTAAATGGTCATAACAAAAAGGGTTGGAAACAAGCTTGTTATGAGTGTCTATTATTAGTGTTTTGCATAAACAGATTTTCTTTGCGCACTGACTTCAGCTCACAGCGATAGCTCTCGGTTTGTTTTAATGGTAGAGGAGCAGACCTTCCCCAGTGCAGTGCATGTTAGGACCTGCTGGGGAGCTGTGACGCGAGGAGGAGAAATGGGGTTGGAGGCTGTCTGATATGTTATCAGGTCATCAAGTGAGCATGAGGCTGGTCTCCCCTAGGAATTCAGCAACTTTTCCTCACTCCTCTCTGAGCTGGCGTAAGAGGCAAGATCAGCTTTGACCCGGCACAGTTCGGATGCCGATGTCTTTTAAATAAGTATGGGAGTTTAGTAATAGCGTGTTGTTGAACATGTCCTTTACTGGTTCAAGACAGGTCACTCCTACATTGTTCTCACTGCTTCAAGTGGAAACAGCCTTCTGGTGGTGTGTCACTTGCACTTGGAAGATGTCTAAATATAAGCGAATCCTTGTTTTGATAGAATGCTTTATTACCTGAAAATGATCAGCATATATTAACATTAATAGAATAGTCCATGTCATTCTTTTTTAGGTAATTTACCTCTTGTATAGACCTGTCTACTTAAATAAAAAAAAAAAAACCCTCCTCTCTTCTAAAACATATATTTGTTTAGAGAGTTTTCACTGAAGTGTACATGACAATTACAGCTGTTCATTAACAAAATTGGGTATTTGTTTTAAACTTTAACCAATCACTTTGATATGCTAATTATGGTGTAATTTAATTTGAGCCCTGTAATGATGATGCCGTTATTATGGACATAAATGATGCAGTTAAGCTGAGAGTAATCTCATTTGCATACTGTACATGCCAGTAAATTAAGCCCTTTCTCCAACTGCCTCAGCTTTAATTTTCCACTTCTTTTCACACAGCTCCTTTTCAGCCCCTCTCTTATAAGCCCACTTTGTAATAGTCCTGATGACTGTTTGATGTGAAGAGTTTCGGCATCGCTGTGATGCAGGACAGAAGATGTATCATTTAAAGGATTCATTATCTAGCTGAGTGTTCCTTTAAGAAGGAAGGATTACAGAGGGTGGTGGGAGACCCAAGTGTCCTTTCCCTGGGATATGACAGCCCTAACCCCCTCCTTCAAGTAATTCGAGATGCCAAATGCTCTCCACTTGTCCCCAAGTCATACTTGAGACCTATTATGTATACATGATATGTTCCCCCACTGTACTGTAGCTCATGGTCACAAATGGCGTTGCCTCTGCCAGCAGTGATTCTTTACTGTGTCAGGATGTAACATTTATGCATGTAACCTTTAATTTGGCTTGAATGATAAGATTTGTCAAATCTGGGTCTTTCTGGATGAGATTATACTTTTAAACAACTCTGGGAGATCACTATTGTTTTCAGAAAGAGCTTTTTTTCTCCTCCCCACCCAATTCCTGGCTGGATTATCCAAAGAACACACATTTTCCATGCAGCTGTGGGAGATTCTAACACACTGCACGTGGGTTTTCCTGGGTGAGTGAGCCCCAGTAACTTGACGCCTGTGTGTCTTGAGGAGATCGTCCCTTGTGGTTGTGGCTGAATCCAGCGGGAGTGAGTGGGTGTAAAGCAAGGATTGAATTTAGTGCTGTTTGAAAAGGGGTCAGAGGCCTAAAAATAGTTCAAGCTGTGTGACTCTCCTGCAGGCTGCTTCCTCAGCAAATGGAAGAATAATTTTTGAAAAAAAAAAAAGTTGAGTGGCTGTCCCCATCCTTATTTCTAGAAGGTGTGAAAGTCTTACCCTTCATTCCTAAGCTCGTACTCTGACACCCCCGGCCCCACAGTTTTTGCTGGTTTGTTTCCATTCCTGCCCAATGTAATTCTCTGATAGCAGGCAGCCGTTCTAATATTTTTATTTGAAAGAAATGTTTTTGATATTGCCATGACAAAGTGCACACAGAGCTTATTCAGCCATGACGACTAGAATATGGAGTTTTCGCCCAACTTTGGGAGTTGTAATGGAGGTGACCATCTCTCAGTTGTTTTGGAGGAAGCAAAGGGTACCTCTCTGTCGACTGATGTCTGACTGCTTGTTTCTTAAGTGATTTGAAAATAAGGGATGTGTAACCCCTTTAAGAGCTTTTTTCTAGTCTCCCTTCACGTAAGTTAAAAGTACCCGTGGTACACTACGGCATGTAATAAAGCTTGTGGAAGTACTTGTCTATGGCTATAATTCAATATTCAGTATTATAGGTTTTTAAATACTTTACAAGTTTATGCTTTCCAATGTCATGAAAGGGGAAAAAAGAAGTGATTTTTATAGTAGTATAAATTATTTATTTGTTTATATGTATTGGGGATTGAATGTAGGGCCTCTCTCATGTTAGTGAAGTCCTTTTCCCTAAGCTAAAATGTTTTAAGTCTTCGATACATAATAAAGATGAAGACTTTCTCAGTACAGACCAAGCACCTCAGGAAGTGCCCAGGAAGCACGTCTTCAGACTGTGAGATTCCCTGTTTCTAAGAAGAGGAGCAAGCAAGTAGGTGAATTAAAATTAGAACAGAAACTGAAAGCAGAGAAAGTCTATATGAATTCCCAGCACTTAGAATCATGCATCGCGCATAGTAGGTATTGATGAAATATATCTTTCTTTCCCTCCTTTCCTCCTCCATTCTTTCCTTCCTTCCTTCCTTCCTTCTTCTCTCCTTCCCTCTCTCCCTCCCTTCCTTCCCCCTTCCTCCTCTCCTCTCCCTCTTTCCCCTTCCTTCCTTCCTTCCTTCCTTCCTTCCTTCCTTCCTTCCTTCCTTCCTTCTTTCCTTCCTTTCTTTCTTTTCCACAGTGCTTAGGATGGTACTCAGGCATTCTTGGACATGCTAAGCAAGCCCTCCACCACTGAACTATGTCCTCAGGCCAGGAAATATCTTTAAAAATTATTAATCAATTTGTGTGTGTGCGCGTGCGTGTATGCATGCATGCATCAGGTTTCTTACCACTGTAGACAAACGTCAGATGCTTGTAACCTTTTTGCATGTGGCTTTATGTGGGTGCTATGGAATTGGACCCTGGGCCAGTAGACTTTACAAACAAGCACCTTTAACAGAGAAAGACAGAGGGAGAGAGTGGGAGAGAGAAAGTATGGGTGTGCCGGGGCCTCTAGTCACTGCAAACAAATTTCAGATGCATGCACCATTTTGTGCATCTGAATTGAGTACTAGGGAATTAAACCCAGGAAGTTAGGCTTTGCAGGCAAGCACCTTAGCCTCTGAGACATCACTCTAGCCCACCAAGAAGTATTTCTTGATTTTAATAAATCTGCCTACTTCTGTAAGCTTATGAGGAAATGAGGAAGACAGTCACGGAGAAAAAGAGGAAACGACTTTGTAATGTGTAAAAATTTTAAAGGTACATGTTTGTAAGTCCCTCCAGTCTGCTGTCCTCTGGTCACTTCCCTTGTGTGAGAGCCACCCTTCATGCTTAACTGCCTTTAACCTTGATCCCAGAGCAGAAGTCATTGTCCCTTGGCTTTTGATTCGGGCCTGCCATGATTATATTAACTGATAGTCACTGAGCCACAGCAGAGCTCCGGAACTGTGTGGAGCTCTTGTCAGAAATGTGGGTGCTGCATCCTCGCAAGGTGGTGGATACAGCTACATCCTCTCAGTGATGCCACAGGGACACCGCCTCAGGTCCCACAGCAGTGAGGGCGGTGAACAAGACTTCCATTCCTTCAGGAAAGCTCCAGAATCTTCGCAGGTGGCTATGTCTCGAGAATTGTTTTTATTATAGACGCGTTTGTGAACATTTTGTCTGTCCCGAGAGGCCTGCATCTACTATGTACACTTGTTTACTGAACAACAAAGTAGTCCAGGTACCAGGCTGAGCTCCTCACCTGTCGAATTTTCATACAAGCCTGGAAACATGACTGTTACTGATTTTTACCAACTAACGAGGAAAGCAACATCTACTCAGATTTCAAAACTTCCTTACACAGGTAGGAAGTGACTGGAAGACCTACACTCCATAAACACCACTGGCTGTTCCCTCCTGATCTCGACGGGAAGGGTTTTGCCCTCGTGAAGGAGTTCATTCACATATGTTGCATGCCTGTGGTATGCAAATCTTTTCCTGTTTATCTATTTTTAAAATATTTTATTTATGTATGTATTTATTTATTTATGAGAGAGAGAGAAAGGCATATAGAGAGAGTGGGTCTGCCAGGGCCTCCAGCCACTGCAAATGAACTCCAGACACATATACCACCACATGCATCTGGCTTTATGTGGGTCCTGGGGAATCGAACCTGGGGTCCTTAGGCTTCGTAGGCAAGTGTCATAACCACTAAGCCAACTGTCCAGTCCCCCTGTTTATCTTTTATTTTGCAGATGTAGACATTATATAAATATGATCTAAATAATTGTAGGATCTCCCCTAATTCCTCAGTCTTTTAATGTGAAATTAATTCTGGGCAAGAAACTACTTTCTCTTACTCTTTCCATCCCATGCAGACAAACAATTTTGTAGTTAAATTCTTTTTTTCATGGGGGAGGATGATACTGGAACAGCCTCCTTCTCTTTGATCAAAGTCTTCCTTTCTGCTAGCTTGACAGGTGACAGAATGAATATCAGCTAGAGAATTGACAGTTGCATGGATCCGTGCCCGCTTGCGCATATCCTTGCGGTCAGGTGAAGGCTTGGGGTTTGTACAGCCTTCATGCACGTTTCGGGCTTTGTGGAGAGGAAGCACTGGGAAGGTCTCAAGGACACTGTGTATTTCCTTTTCCTTTCACGACCCAGCTTCTTGGCTTTGTACCTCAGCAGTTACAGCTCAGCGATGGAAGGTGATAATAGTTTGCAAAGCATCACTTTCCCTGACCATGCAGAACCTCTGCCAACCTGGAGTCTCACAGTGTTCTTGGGTCTGAGCTCCCAGGATGGCAGCCACTCACCAGGTGTGGTTACTTAGCCCTTGCAGTGTGGCCAGCCTCAACCATGGCATGCAGTACCTGTAAAATAAACATAGCAGTTCACAGACAGAAGAAGAAAAAGAATGTAAACTGTCCCCTTCATCCTTTCTGTATTGATCATATGTTGAAAGTAGCATTTTGATGTTTTGGTTACATAAAATATATACTTAATACTAATATTACTATTTCTCTTTTCCTCTCTCCCTTTCTACTCCTCCCTCCTTCTGTCATCTCTCCCCTTCTCTCTCTCCCTCTCCCCTTCTCTCTCTCTCTCTCTCTTTCTCTCTCTGAGCTTACCAAATGCCAGAATTATAGGAGTGTACCACCCTATATGTAGTGCTGGGGATGAAACACAGGGCTTTATGCATGCTAGACAAGTGCTCTACCAACTTAGTGGCCATACCAGCCTCATTCCTTTTTTGCCCCTGAGCTGCAGCTTTTAGATGTTTTAAAATTACATATCTAACTTTTGCCTGGGTCTCTTATTTTGCACCCATGGGACATAGTAGCTATAGAATTGATGTGCTGTAGCTTTAGACATACTGACCAGTAGAGAGCGTGGCCCAAAGATTTACTCTGAAAGTGGGTAGAGGGGCTGGAGAGATGGCTCTGCAGTTAAGACTCTTGCCTGCAATGCCTAAGGACCCAGGTTTGGTTCCCCAGTATCCACATGAAGCCAGATACACAAAGTGGCATATGCATTTGGAGTTCGTTTGCAGTGGCTAAAGGCCTTGACAGGCCCATTCATTCTCTCTCTCTCCCTCTCTCTTTCTCTCTCTGTGTCTTATATCTGGTTTTCTCTGTGTGCAAATAAGTAAGTAAAATTTAAAAATGGGTAGAGTGCCTCACTGAAATTCACTGAGTCAGGAAACCTGGTCCAGAGCTGACTTGGGGGCTGACCTCAGGTGGCATGTCTCTACATGGAAGAAGAGACAGATATTATCCCCCAGTCAGTACAACACTTTGTCTAATCAGATTGGTATAGCAACTACTCCCTGGTTTTGAAAATCATGAACTTGCAAGATATTTGCACTCAGCTTATGCCCTGGATATTGGCAAGTCTTGGCTCACATACTGTGGTGATGCCATTTGTGTGCCCACTGGAGAGGGGAGATTTCCTGAGTGTGCTAGAGGACTGTGCCCAGTCTTCTGGTCACCTGCAGGAGTTGGTTGAAGAGACCCTCTTGCTCTATTCTGTCAGGGGCATTTCCCTTAGGTGAATAGGAGTATTTGTTTTCTTCACAGGTCTTAATACATTTCTACCTAGTACAGGCAGGTATTACCTCATGTGATTTATTAGTATGTACAGTTTGTTGTTTGTAATTTGGGGTTATTTTTAGACATGCTCTCCTTATGTTGCCCAGGTTGGTTTTGAACTCAATATCCTCCTGCCTCAGCCTCCTGACTGCTGGGATTATAGGCATATGCCAACACACTCAGTTAATATGGTTATTTATTGATTTATTGGTTTATCAATTCATGGATTAAGAGAGGGTCTACTAGCCCAGGCTGACCCAAAACTCACAATGTCATCAAATCTGGCTTTGAACTGCTGATCCCTCTGCCTCTTAAGTGCTGAGTTACAGGCATGTGCCAGCATGCCTAGCTCCTGAGTATAATTTTTAAAGAGATAATTGCCACTGTGTGGCTGTACATTATTCCAAATACATGGATTACATACCTGCCTTATTTGGCTTGCAGGTTCCCTGTCTTTCCAAAGTGTGTCACATGTACAAGGATCTTGGGAAACCTCATGGGTTGCCTCAAACTAAGACACTAATTTCAATGGGTGCTGCAGGTAACTGCTGTCTTGTTAGATTGATGAAAAGATCCCATAGGGCTGAAGGTGTACAGCTCAGGACCAGAGTTCTTGCCCAGCATGCACAAAACCCACAGTGGGATCCCAGGACCTAAATAAATAAATAAATAAAGTTTCTTTGTTTTTTTTTAGACTGCATAACCAGTGTGCTTGAAAGATTCCCAATTCCCCATACTCTACTTATTGCCATATGATTTAGGGAATACCTGTCTGTAGTAGGAACATTTCAATGACCCTATCGGCAGAAACTTCTTTACCTAAACATCCATGCTGGCCCTCGAAATCCTAGGGCAGGTCAGTCTGCAGCCTCTTTTTCTAAATGTTTTTTCCTCCATCAGAATAAAAGGGCACCTTCAGTAGAATGAACACATCAAAATTATAGCTGTCATGTCGTCCATTAAAAGCAGGCATTTGAGTGGGACATTATCCCACTTTACTTTTTGGTTCGTAAGGAGTCAAGGGACAGGGTATCAGATGTGTGGTGGCCATAGGAAGAATGAGTCCTGGCAAAGATCAGTACCCAGCATGAAATGTGCCCACTCACTTGTTAAGTGCTTAAAACTTTCACCCTCCCTCTGCCCCAGGCTGCATTGAAGCTGCAGCTTCATTAGTATCAATTGATTTTCAGGGTGTTTATGTCTCTGGGCCACTGGCTTGTGGAGATGATTACCTCCTGAGATTTTTCCATCCACTGCTTCCATTTCCAATCACTCTACCCCCAGCTGGCCCGAGGTCCAGCCACTCTGTGAACTTTCGCTGAAGAAGAATGCTAATGGTAGCCTTTGTTTTGTGCAGAACTAGGGAAAAAAGGCGTCCCTCCACTCTGAACCGGTTCTCTGCAGACCCTCCGCAGACCCCTTTTGAGCAGAAGTGAAGGGAGCTCTTGGGGATGACCTTGGAGTACAAACTTTTTGCAAGAGGTTGCATCTTGTGCCTCCAGGGTTTTGCAGAGTAACTGCCCTCGCCAACTATGATATTCCTGTGTATTCTTTTCCAAGGGTGAAGACAAGAGAACGTGTTCCACAAGGGCAGTCTTTCCATACTCTTCTGTAATTCATCAGGGGGTCTCAAAAGTAGAGGTTAAATGTGCTTAGGATATTGATTTGGAGTTAGGATATAACGAATGGTGGTCTCTTTGTACTGTGTGGGGTGTTGATGTACCTATCCCCTATCCCTATCACCTATTTTCCAATTACTAAGTTGACATGTTTTTGTTGTTTTTTAATTAATTAATTTATTTATTTATTTATCTATTTGAGAGTGACAGAAAGAGAAAGAGGGAGAGAGAGAGAGAGAGAGAATGGGCATGCCAGAGCCTCTAGCCACTGCAAACGAACTCCAGATGCATGCGCCCCCTTGTGCATCTGGCTAAAGTGGGTCCTGGGGAATCGAGCCTCGAACCGGGGTCCTTAGGTTTCACAGGCAAGCGCTTAACCACTAAGCCATCTCTCCAGCCCTTTTTGTTGTTTTTCTCAAGGTAGGGTCTCACTCTAGCTCAGGCTGACCTGGAATTCACTACGTAGTCTCAGACTGGCCTTGAACTCACAGTGATCCTCCTATCTCTGCCTCCCAAGTGCTGGGATTAAAAGCAAGTGCCACCATGGCCAGCTTTTGTTTTTTGATTTAATGGTTAGGACCTTCTTGATTGTTTTGTGGGTATACTGTTTTATACGTGAAATTATTTTGGTGACTTGTCATGGGAGACCTACTCTCTCCTTCCATCTCCCCAAATAAACATGCAGAAAATAGCACTGTTAGACTGTCTGGAGAGAAGTTTGCAACACCAAAGGTCAGCAAAGTTTGGACAAAGTCCAAGACTACTGGCAGCCTTATAATAGGCATAATCCATGTGTGTGTGTATATATATATATATATATGTGTGTGTGTGTGTGTATATATATATATATATATATGTCAGCCAGAAATGGTGGTGAACACTGGCAATCCCAGCACTTAGGAGACTAAGGCAGGAGGATCACAAGCTTAGAGCCAGACAGGGGTTGTCAGAGTGAGTTCCAGACCAGCCTGAGCTACACAGTGAGGCTGTGTCTCAAAAACATAAAATACACCCTCCTTCCCCCAAAGGAGTCAAAGCATGTCTATTTCGTAATGAAGTTTCACTTGGACCAGAGGGAAGGCTGATGTTGGCACAACCTTAAGTTCCCTTCATTACCCCACCGTCATGCAGTTCAAAGGTGTTCTTGGGGGCTGGTTCAATGAAGAGCATCCTGGCTATCCAGGTAAACACACATATCCCAGAATCCACGTAAAAGGCAGATGCTGTAGCCCAGGCATCTGTGAACCCAGCATGCCTACCGTGAGATGGGATGTCAAGTCAGAAGACTCCTGGCAGGCCAGTGAGCCTGGCCAAGGCAAAAGGAACAAGAGCAGACCCAGCCTCCAGCAAGGGGGAAGGTGAGGACTGACACCCAGAGTTGTCGACCAACCTCTTTATAAGGACCCTCTCAACTCGCATATGATAATGTGCATGCACGCACACACACAAGTTCTTAGCTAACTTCCTTGTTATATACGAAAGCTCTCCTTCTCTCTTGCCTTACACAATATCCCCAGTAGCAAGGACATGCAAACTATCAAACTACCAAGCACTGTAGCCTTTCCTGGATTACTGTGGACTTTTAGAAGTCTGGATCCCTCTCCTTCAGAGTTTTTATAAACTTTTATTTATATATTTGTGGGGGATGAGGGGGCATATGTGTGGAGGTGACCTCTCATTGTCATAGGCATGTTGGGATCACAGACACATGCGCCACTTTGTGTCTAGTTTTATGTGGTGACCAGGGAATCGAACCTGGGCCAGCAGGCTTGAAAACCCAGCACCTTCAACCACGGAGACATCTCCTTAGCCCTCCTTCAGAGTTTTGTATGCCTCAAGCCACAGGTCTTTTTTATGCAAATGGGAAATGACTTTTTGTTTTGAAACTTCCATTATGCATTTTTATGTTTTGAGAACATGAGGCATGCATGAATTTCCTGCAGGATGTGTGTGTGTGTGTGTGTGTGTGTGTGTGTGCATTGATGCTGTATGTATAGCTGCTTGTGCCCCATGTGCCTGTGTGTAGAAGCCAGAGCAGAATATCCACTGTCCTTTTCTATTATAGCTCTTCCATGTTGTTTCATTGAGGTACTCTCTCACTGAACTTGGAGCTACAGAGGTGTTTTGGGTTTTGTTCTTTTTTTTTCTCGATTTTTCGAGGTAGGGTCTCACTCTAGCCCAGGCTGACCTGGAATTCACTATGGAGTCTCAGGGTGGCCTCGAACTCACAGCAATCCTCCTACCTCTGCCTCCCCAGTGCTGGGATTAAAGGTGTGCACCGCCACGCCCGGCTCTGGGTTTTGTTCTTATTCATTTGTTTATTTGGCCAAACTGGCTGACTAGCTAGCCCCAGTAATTATCTTGTCTTGTTCCCATCAGGAAGAAGATTACAGGCATGTGTGGACATGCTTATCTTTTGTTTTTAATTTTTTGTAAAATATTACTTATTTATTTACTTATTTATTTGCAAAGAGAGAGAGAGAGAATGGGTATGCCAAGGCCTAGTGCCACTGCACATGAACTCCAGACACATGTGCCACTTTGTGCATATGGCTTTATGTCAATACTGGGGAATCAAACCCAGGCCATCAGGCAATGCAAGCAAGCACCTTTAATCAATGAGCCATCTCTCAAGACTCCATGCTTGACTTTTTACATGGGTTACGGGATCAAACTCAGGCCTTCATGCTTGTCCAAGAAATGCTCTTACCTAGTGAATCATCTCCCCAGACCCTCATTTGGACTTTTACTTAGACCCATAGAGGTGGCACAGAGCATCAGCTGAGCCATCCACTACAGTGACAGCAACAACTGCTACTACCAATCTCCTTTGCTCGGCTCATAATAGACATTACTAATCGATTACACTTGTCATCCTCAGCAAGCCAGTGACTATGGCCTATACATATCTTAATGTACCAGGCTGTGCTAATCAATAGTGCTTGGCATGAATTCAATGTGCACTCCAGGCTGTGTGTTATGATTTACTCTAGACGAATTTGGCAAATTGAATGTTACTAATAAATATTGGCAATCTTTTGTCTTAAGACTATCAGCTTCATTTTATATGTCCCTACTAAACCACCTGACTGACCCCTTAGAAGAAGCTCTTTAGATATATGCTTTTTTCAGATATGACCTAAGAATAGACTGAACAACCCCTTGAAATCCCCCTCAGAAGTAATTTTGAAATAGACCAAGTACAATTCCCTGTTGAGCCATGTAACTCTGTCAGGTGCACGATGCTCTCCACAGGCAAGCAGAGGATCCCAGAGGAAATGGATGTGGTTCTCATGCAGTAGATAACGCTCTAGTGTGAACTGTGCCCTTTGGCAAATTGCCTGTTCCTCTCTTGTGAGTTTCTAGGATTCTAGGACCCGACATCCCACATTCCTTGATATCTCCTTCAGCTGCAATATCCTTGGGTCTCCCGAAGTTTGTGCACCAGGAAGAAAAGAAAATAGCTATCTTTTCTATACATGCATTTTTTAAAAATCATTTTTACTGCTTGACTTCCTTTTCCTGGAACTCTTGTTGTTTTTATTTTCAGAAGCTTTATCCAATAAATATTGTGTGTGTTATGTTTAATATTTTCTCTCTAATGAATAAAGTTTGTAGGGTCCAGAAATTTCACTTTCTCAAAAATAACCGCATATTCTATGATATCAGTGCCTCCACCTGGGCACCTTGGAAATTTGTAGTGAATCAACTTTTTATCTCCAAAGATTTAAATGCTTCCCTCTCTCTTTTTCTCCTTATGCCACTGCTGAGGCAGTGTGGCTTCAGCCTTCTTTGCCACTTGAAAGTCTTC